>OX596286.1:15225978-16425978 GCA_951394225.1 Harpalus rufipes
TTTTTAACATTTTCACGATGATGTCTGTGTGTACAGAACTACTTTTGAAATGTAATTGATAAATAAAGTGTTTTTCACTGCATTCACTACAAATTTTGAATTTCATTGTTGTGACTAGGCGTTTTCGTAATATCGATCAGATTGATCCGATGTATTCTGAAGCGTTCGTAATGTGAATCGGATTAATCTGACGCTTTCGTAAACTCACTACGATCAGACAGTTCAACGGGTTGGTACAAATTACGCGCGTATATTTAAAATTGTAAACATTTGTGTTACAGAAAATGTATTTATTTAAATGTTTCTGAATAAACATTACAGCATCATACCATGTTCTAAAGAAAATATGACAGTTTATGTAGTCTTTATGGGTTATTTCGAACAAATAAATGACCACATGGAACAATTTCTGATTGAAGTAATCTAAACAATTATTCAGGTGAAATTATGAACAACTACAGAAACAAACGTTATTTTCTTATCCATTTTAACAAATCAAACTTCTATAACCACAAATTTAAATATCTAAATCATATAGAGATCTGGTTTATTGCGCGATAATTGGATGGGTCTGTTATATCTGTGACGTCATCGAAGGTATCTGTCGGATAGTTTCGATCATGGAGGTAGGAATAAATATAGAGGGAGTATTTGCAATCGCTAGTGCAGCCGCTTCCCCTTCTACATTGTGACCGCTGTCAGTTTGAAGTTACAAGGTTGTTGCTGTCATCTGTCATTGAGCATTGTTTGTTTTTAAACGTGTACGTGTTTTGGAGAAGTGTTTACCGTTTATGACTTTTTAATATATGTATATCGTGTTTTATATTGACTTTTCTTTAAGTGCTTCGTAACATTTGGTGAAAATTAAGGTTTTTTATTCATGTGAGTTATGAAATATTGTTTTATTTTAAAACTGTAACTCAACGTGTATTTTGTGTTTATAGCAATTTAACAGAACAAACATTATTTGGACTAGTTGACTCTTGCACTGCAATATGTAAGTTTCCTTGCAATAATATTATATGTTTCATTTAACATAGGTAATTATTTGCAGATTGTTTGTAACTTGGTACATACTCCAATAAGTCAGGAGGAAAGTTTTATTTTTATATTATTTAACAATAAACAATTAAAAAATCTACTAAGTACATATTTACTAAAAAATATTTGTTTATTGATATTACTAGAAATAAGAAATCTTAATTTCAAATATTTAATTTTATATTTGCCGCGTGAATTCCCACCACAAAGTGACTGCAGCAGTACCTGCGTCCGTCCCCACAGGCCTGCATTCCCCTTGTCCTAAGTTCAAGTTTATGCTCCCTCCATATTTATTCTTACCTCCATGGTTTCGATTGACGAAAACGCCTATAGATATCCATGATAACATTTGGAATTACTAATAACACTATCTGTAATTAAATTAAATCGTAAATTAAGAATGATATTACATCATTGCATCATCATTACTGAAATCTATGTACAAAGCAAATTGGCACACCCAACAATGGGAAATATGCCATGATGATATATTAATTTATTTAATTAAGAATGAAATATGTGGTGTCGAATTTTAAACTACTGATCGACGTACAACCTTTATATTTACCACGACTGGAACAGAAAATTACAACTTTTCCTAAATTTAAAATTTCATAAAAAGGAACAGAAAATCATTAAATATTAACATTCTTTTGGATAAAATTAACAAAACATTTTACCTGAACACGACGAAAGAAAACCGTAAGAAATGATATGGACTTACCTGAAACAAAAGAAAAATTATTCAAGTAATAATGTAATATGAAAGTTATGTAGCGTGCTCGGACCCGACGCCACTGACGTCAGGAGTACGCGACCGCCGCTACTGGTCGAACGTTTCTAGAAGGCCGCCGCGCCGGGCGATGACGTAATTGAGAGAGCAATCGGCATAATATACAAACACGCCTGAACTTGATTAATTACTTCCGGTCGCCTGATCCTTTGTATTCGATATTATTATTTATATAGTCAACGTGCAATGAACATAAATAAAAATCTGTTGTGGCCTGCACAATACCTCTCGCCATTTTCATTTTATGTAGCATAGGGCGCGAGCAGTTATGTGACTTTGTTGGTCTTAGCAAGCAGATGTGGGGGCCCGTGTCAGAATGAGAGCTAGTAATATACATAGGTGTCAAGTATCATAAGTTTTAATTCGAAACATTATGATTTTCCATATCCATGTGGATTATTTTCCTCGACAAGTATATTCCATACTAATGGATGACAAATAAACATCAGAACATTTTGAAATTTTGAATGAAAATTTACGACAAAGTCACATGTCTGCTCGCGCCCTATAAGTACACACAAATAATTGAAATTGTTTTTCTTCTTTCGTTCTATAAGAAATTTTATCCTATTATTCTATTATGTTCAAAATTCTTCAAATTCATTTACGATATTAGCGGCATTTCTTAAGGATATATGTAATATTAACATATCTGTAATTTAAATCTATAATTAATTAATAATATTGTAACGTTTTTATTTATATGGGTGAAGTGTAAAACAGACAAATATTATTAACAAAAGAATACGTTTATTAAACGATATATAATTAAGGATTAAATATTAAAAGATAATAAAAACAACTAACACTATGATTAAATAATTATAAACACTAAGAATATTATTAAATGCTTAAACACTACGATTATTTATCTAACTAACATTTATATCACAACACTTATTTATATAACTACATTTATTTATGTTAACAACTGTTAAACTGTTTATTTATATCACCGAGTTCATATCTGGTTGCTGGTATATATGAGACTGACTCCCGCTGTTCTCCCGACGGTATTTATACAGCCCCTATCATTCTAGAACTCTTCTAAAGCGACAATGACCCGTATACAAAGGAATGAGGTCACGGCGCAATTAACCTGTCTCAGCGCGTCGGGGATTGTATTATCGCTCTGGTACGTTCTTTCGAAGGGATTACGTCATTGTTCGCGAACATGCTATCAGTAGCGGCGCATGCATACTTTTCTCTCAGGGGCGCACGTCACAATATAATAATATATATTAAATGTACTCTTACCTCCCAGAAAAATCTGACACTGACATTTTGCATTTACATGTCAATTACAAAAATTTAAATATCGCAAATGTTTTTCGGGCAACGAGATTTATTACAACAGATTATTCTATATTATTATATACTATATATCCAAACCTATACGAGATATAATAAAAAAATTAAGTGTGTCAGATTGAGAATTTAATTATCTTTAATATTTGTAGTAACAAATTTTCAAAAAATAATATTTAAAATATTTTTTTTAGAAACTACCACTTCCGGTTGTCCAATTGTTACCAGAACCTATTCAACTCTTCCCATTACTGTTAGATTGAGGAATCCGTAGTCAAACAGGTCTTTAGTCTTATAGAATTTGAGAAATCGTGTCTCCAACAACCTCACACACACACACACACACACATCCACATACACACACACACAGACATCATTGTGAAAATGTTAAAATCGGATTCTATACCTTAAATCGTGCTTATTCAATAAAATCTGGATATGCGATTTTTAGCATGAATCCAATACCTCTCTTAGCGAGAGGTAAAAATAGATATATAAATATAGTGAAATATTATTTAAATAAATAATCTTAGTGTTTAAGTATTTAATAATATTCTGTCTTAAATTACTATTTATATTTGTTTAATCATAAAATTAGTTATTTTTATTATCTTTATCTTAATTATTTATCGTTTAATAAAATTTATTTTAATTACTAATATTTATTTTATTTTTACATTCCACCCAAATAAATAAACGTTACAGTTAAATTTCGTGACGACAATAATAAACGAGCAAATTACTGTACAATGTTTCCAGGATAACGTGTCTAACATGGGAATCTCGAGAACTAAAGGAGATATGTCATTGAAGTGTCTAAATATTAGCGAACATACAAATTATGCATTTTTTGTTTGTATATAACAATATTACATTTTGGTTTGCATTTCTTAAGAGCACTTTTTTAAACTCTTTCGAATGATAATACTCATTTTTTTATCACTACTGAATATGTAATTAATTTCGTTATTTATTAATCAAAGGCACATTGGAAACAAATGAATTTCAGTGAAGAACAGCTTTGCTTTTAGTGATACTTGTAATTAGTCGACTAGGTCGACTAATCGGCTTCTAAAATTCATACAATAGGGTATTCTCTCATATTTAAAAAAAAATATCTTAAAGAACAGGTATATCTAAGAGTACCTGTGAAAATCAGAGTTAAAAATTAGTTTTAATAAGCGAGATATTAATTTATAAAATTTGATGTTATTGCGTCACGTGATAGTGCCGTACTGTTTGTCCAGTACCAGCGGTGTGCAATCAGTGGTTCATGGGTTTTCGAGAAGTTGTTTAGTAAGTATTGAAAAAGGTTGGAAATAAAATATATTTAATTGTAAATGTACTATTATTAAAAAACTAAAGAAAATTATAAGAAAACCTTTCTAAGTAATTGATTACATAATTTTTCTTGTACTACAATAGCTATTTGTGTATTAAGAGCGCAAAATAGGACATTGTCGATTGACAATGTCCATTTGCACTCGAAACACACACAAGATTTTTTCTACAGTCGCTACCATAACAAAAAATAATAAAATGTACACTTTGTACTTACACTACTACTCAATTAATAAGGATTAATATAAAGAAAAAACGTCTTTTATATTTAATTTTAATTTATCGTTATTTCCCATTCTTCTTGATCTATTGCTTCAATCTAATCTAAACATTTTATACTTTCGTTTTTGTAAATAAATGCCCTATTTTACTTTTACAATAATGCGGCATTTTTTTTTTTTATGTAATATACCGACAGAGCAGTTATATGTCAGATTGATTTGTAAAGGTGGTAAATGTGTCACTACAGTGCCATTAGTTCCTGACTAAACGATTCCATTAAGAAGTGACATTTCTCGACATTGTGTATAGTTAGAAATTTGAACAGCGAGCGTTTTTTCTACTTTGTCGCACTAGAGCGGCAAAGTGACATTTTGCGTTGACAAAAGAGAGCGCAAATGGCTACTTTCTATGTAGACTGTAGAAAAAAATATTTTAACATTCTCAAACCATATTAGCGGCGCTTGACAACATAATTTTATTGCCTCTCTCATATGACAATGTGCACTCATGTAAGCAGCAATAATAATAATTAATTGTCTAAAATTAATAAGGAATAATTAAATAAAAATTTAAAAAATGTTAGTGTTTTCGTAGCATGGTGGTAAAGCATTTGCTTCTTATGTTAAGGGTGATGGGTTGAAATCTACTAGATTTTTTTTTCTTCATATTTATTTAATAAAAATAAAATTAGTCATTTTAAAATAACAATAGTTATTCACGGGCATGTGTACAAAGTTTTTCAGTTTAAATGGGAAGCAAATATTCAAAATATTTTAATTTCCCATGAACACCTATGTAATGGATTTAGAACGTCACCCGTATGTCGATTTAGATACACGAATACGTATTTGTACGTAGTATTTAACAAATTTATAATATTACACACATTAATAACAAGTTGACATGTAGTTCATTATTTTATCACAAGATGGCATATCGCTTAACAATACATGCTAAGACTTAAGATGCGGCCTATTATCACATTTAAACATGAAGTAGGGATTTCAACTGGTATCCCATTGGTAGTATAAATAGTACATCAGTAAAAATTTAAATGCTTTATATGTTTTGTAACAATTAATTTATAATTTTTTTTTTGTTTTTTCCCTCTTGTTTACCAACCAACTTTAATATTTTTAATAAATTTTTAATATTGGTGATCATTAGAGAATATCTTATTCGTAGATGACCTTGATCGAACTTCTTTAAAAAATTAAACTGTAAATGAGACATATACACTACACCTAAATTCTAATGTTCTAGCATATTTTTATTTCATTTATATAATCAATAATTAATTTGAAGGCTAAACTTGATATGAAATCATTTTGTACATTTTCATTTTGATTAATAGAATGTTTTTAAAAAATATTCTATATTCATGTTGCAAATTACAAATGTAATCATATCAAAATTTACTGCTATAAATCATTTATTAATAGCTAAAATTTCGTAAACTGAAAACATTTAAAAATAAAATTAAAATAAATTTTAAAAGTAAGGGTCTGAAATAGGAACCGTGTGATATAACAGATGATACAATAACTTCTTTATATGCATTAACAATGAAAGTTTCTTGTTAATCCTAAATGACTCATTCCCAATATAGGATGGTTGCACATTTCTTTTATTATTTTATATGAAAGATTATACAAATGAATTCATATAGAATTGAAAAAAAATATTTTCTTCATATTTTTAAAAATATTAAATCGCGCTAAAAACTTTAAACAAAAACTACCCTCCCCCCACTCGTATGACGTAGGAAGGCTCCTATTCCTATTGGCCTGAATACAAGCAATTGCTCTATCTCCGTCGCTTGTAAATAAAACTTGACATGTGCTTTATGTTTAATATTTGAAGCTGTTTCCTTTTTTAACAATTATTAATTCATTTTTTATGGGAAATATTATAATTAATTTCCAATAAATAATATTTAAATAAGTAAAATTACGAAGATATGTTATTTTACAAATACAAAAATGTTGCAACCACCCTATTACGAAATGTGTGTATGTTGCAATGAGCAGTGTAATGAAGGTGCGAAAAACAAAACAAAAGGAAATTGAGGATAATTTAGATAAGATTTTTTTCGGTTTTATCGACAGTTCTTACTGATTTGTAAATGGCGAAAAGAATACACACATGTGAATCGTAGTAGGCAGTGAAATGAATGTTGAGTGCGAAAAGCAAAAGTGTAGGAAATCGTGAATAAATTAGATAAGCTCATTAAGATAAAGGTGAGATATTCTCTGGGGTTTGCGGCAGTAGTAGGACTAGAGTTTGGCCGGGAGATTTTTCTCGTCCGCTCTGGTAAATAAGTGGGCGCTGTCAGCTGGACTTAGGCTGATCTAATCTGAACATAACTCAGCGGAGTTGCCGGTACCGCAGTTAGGCGTCGTCTAATCAGTTAACGGATTAAAATTAGAGGGTTGACCGTTGGGAATTGCCTAAGTACAGGGTAATATCGCCACCGGGACAAGTCCGCACGCACACGCAACTACTTGTCCTTGCGTTGCGTTGCCTCGCGTCTCCTCCAACTCCAACCGGGAGCTAAGTACAAGGGACCTAGTAAAAACGTTTAAGTTCTCCAGGACGGCTGCACTAATTGCTCACATGAGTTATTGATTCGCGCATAAATTCTGCCAGTGAACGAAGCCCGAGTTACGAAATCTGTCATGGTTAAACAGAGGGGAAACTTACTACTAACATTGCATTAATTATTACCAACGGACCCACAATATGCTGCCGAATTTTTCACAACTACTAAGAAACTAGGGCGCTGTTTTCAAATTTTCGCTTTAAACTTACCAATATGCATATTTAATACGAACGTATCAAATCTGGAACAAGTAATTCGATTGTTCACTAACATTAAACAAAAGACGAAAATGATTCTCAGATGAAAATGAATATATGTAATTTACTACCTCGACCGAAATTATAGTCACACATACACACACTCGCACGCACACAAATACACACACACACACACATACGTACAGACATCATCGTAAAAATAGTAAAATCATATTGTGGGACCCTAAAACGTGCTTATTCATTAAAAACTCACTATTGAATTTTTTAACCAAAGGTAACGGAAGGTAAAAAAATATTCATGGTAATATTCGTATATCGGTGATATTCAAAACGATTGGAGTAGTAATATACAGGGTGTAATCATACTTCGGGAAAGAATTAAAGGACATATACTAAACGACGTACTGATGATGGAACAAAAAGAATTTTTCAAAAATTCGCAAAATTAAGGCTGTACATTTTAGGACACCTGGAATAGCGTACTTTATTGAAAGAAGTGTTAAATGAAATTAATTGTCAAAGTAACATTACGTAATGTTAGTTCAATTTGGAGATAATAATAGTTTTGAATACGAGTACACAATAATTTCAAATATCAATGCATTGTATTTAATTTTAAGATAATTTTTTAAATTACTAAACACATACCTGTTGACTCTAAGTAAAATAATTACAAATATTTGCCCTGCTTCTCCATAAATTAACAGCATATCCACTAAGTCACTATCACGGTACAATGCATTCATTTTCACAAACACTACACTAAACTGCAATTCACTGCACAATCAGAACTCTAAACCAGCAAAGAATGATAATTAACAGTAATATCTACGAAAGAATGTATCCCCATCGAATTAAATTAAATTATTACATAATATCAGACCGTTATTCCATGTTGTGTAAAGAATTACCTGCATTATTTGAATAAAATTATTAAGACTATCAACCAGTGGTAGAAAAAATATTTACTCTAAATACGATGCAATGTTTTTTTGCGAATTTTTGAAAAATTCTTTTTGTTCCATGATCAGTATGTCGGGTAGTATATGCCCTTTAATTTTTTTCCCGAAGTATGATTACACCTTGTATATTTGTAAATTCTTCACTCCTGTAGATATTGCAGCAACGAATAATAATGATGGACGCTGACTCGTTACTACAAAAGATCCAAATAATTTGAATTTTTTTATAAATAAAGTACCAGTACGAGTAAATATCTTTCGGTAATCTGTCTATTAATAAAATAAAATTCGAGGCGAGATCGATATAAACTGCAAGAAGCGAGAAAATCTCGCGAGATTCGCGGGAGTGTCTCGCAATAAAAAGCGTTGGTAACTTTGTAGCTTTGATACGTTAATTCAATGAAAAATGGACCGGAGAACGATTTACAAGGATTGGAGTCAAAGCTAATTCGTACATAGAATACGTGAATGTAAAAATCATATGAATCTATGACATTTTTTTGGCTGTATCTAGAATCGATTGGTATCAATTCAGAGTGAGGAAATGCAAAATAATGAAAAAAAAAATCGGCTTTGCATCTAACAGAACTAGTTTTTCTCCATTTCAGCCCCTCCTGAAAAGTTAGCGATGTTATATTATGCGGAGTAATTGGTTTCCGGCAGATTCCGAGTGTAGCGGCTTTTTGATGACAAATCATACTTGAATGGTGGCACATATTTAATGATAAAGACCCCCTATAATTACATATTACAAAAAAATGAACATCGTATCTTTTGAACAGTACAGAATATCCAAATATCAGTTCCACTCCCAAATCTGCGCATCATTTCTAATATCCGGATCAAAGGATCAGTATCTAGTTCCAAAACTCGATTCACCTACCCTGATCGGAAGAAAAATTTCATTACCCGGTTGCAAAGATTCTGAGTATCCGGGTACCCTGATAAGTTTTAGAACCGGGTATTCAGTTCCAAATTTTTGATGGCTTGTCTCTTTATTTTATTACAAATAATTTCGACAGGGTTCAAAGATACCAAAGATAAACTACCTCCGCCTTTGATTAATATCAATAAAGTTTATTATTATTATTATTATTATTATTATTATAAAATGTTTAATTTTACTGTCTTTTGCAATTTTCATTAAGAAGAATATGTGGGAAAAAAATCGAGTTTATATTTTTGTCGGTATTCTACCCCTATCAAATATCTTTGTTCTTCAGCAGTTACTCTCCTTTTTTGCTTCTTTATCCATGCCCAACATTTACTACCTTACTATGAAATATTTTTATATTTCGTCTAGGTTCTATGGTCCTTCCAGAGTCCGTTACAATTTAAATCCTCTCCTCTATAATAAAATTAATCACAGATGAGCAGACCTTTAACCCTAGAGAATAAAAATAGCACTTAGATATCCCCTAAGCTCCTTCGGCCGTTGTCCGCAGCCGTAGCAATACCGTAGTCCTTTACCGACAGTCGTCAATCACACAAGTTTTAATGATGTTTAGCAGGGCATGTTAAACGCATTAACATGTTATAAAATGCAAGAAGGCTGGGTGCGAGTGGCGAGTGTTTTATAGTGGTCAGGGGATGGTCAGCGTTCATCAATCAAGGCGGCTGGTCTTTTTGTCAAAATTTATTGACGGACGCGCTCTTGAAAGGGAGGCAACTAGAAGCGTGCCCACATTAATTATTTGCTTTTTACGCCTGGTCAACGGTTCAGACTCCTATAAGAACTTTCTAAATGTTAAAAGCTTTTTATGTATATTAAACATATGGTTCTGAATGCCTCGAAAATTATTTTCAATATACATACCAGTGAATGTGTTTATATCATGAATATGACAGAATTAATAAAACATAATATGAGAGAATTATATTCAACGAAATCTGAAGCATTTTATTACATTTATATAAAATTATTTAACTAAAATAACAATATGTATATCATCACGGTCACTGCTTATTACACATTTCAACGATAGCTATACAATCTACTTACGTACTAATATATTCACAGATTTTGTAATGACGACATACAGGGTGTTTACGGACTTTTATTTTTAATAATGGGTCATCTTACAGGTCAAAAGAATGCGATAAATATCAAAACCATTTTGTAAAATTTTATGATAAAAGAAAAAAATCTGATGTGGCCACCACATTACCTTCCGTCAGTTCTACGTATTTTGTAGGCAATACCTTCCTTACCTAAAGGTGACGGAAGGTAAAAAGTATGGACCAAATAACTGGTGATAATAGTTCAACCGAAGGGTCATCTTCTAGTCGAGATTTAGCTTCTACTGAAAACCTTTAGTTATGGCGCAAAGAAAAATTCCAGTGCGTATAGTAAAACCAACATTGGAAGACATATGGCACAATACTCACAGAAAAATGTACAGGCTTAGGGATACAATGCCTAATAGAATTAAAACTAATAAAGATGATGTAACCCAATATTAAATGGCGGAATACTTAAATAAAATATTCAGTTTTAAAATTTACATTTTAAACTAGTCTAAAGAAATTTGTAGACATTTCTCACCATTTGCGTAGGATGTATAATTTATTTGTTGAAAATGTAAATCGGCCGAACTATTATGAGTTTGAGCTCATAATCCTAGCCTAAACTAACCTAAATTGACGGACAAAAGTCTTACATAGAAAACTCGGGCCGAGATGTGTGTTACATTAGGTTATAATATTTAGAGAAATATACAAGCTAAGTAAGTTGTTCGTCGTTTTAAAAAATTACTAGATAGATTGTAATATATTGCTGAATCTACAAAGATTTCACAATTTGGCCCCATTTTATAAAATGACTACGCGTTTTATAAAAAGTTTAAACATACTGCAAAAACGCTCATAGCTACCTTTTGACCTTTAAAAAAATATCTGTTGTGGCCAGCACAATACATCTCGCCACTAACATTTAAGGTTACATAAGTATTGTATTTAACATTTTTTTATATACCTACATTCTACACCAAAAATTCTATTTATACTTATTCTTTATATTTAGATTTTTTAATTATAAATTTATTTTATGAAGAAGTTTTGTCCTATTCTTCTAATTTTCCGATATATTTTCAAATCATTGTCGGGATTGACAATATTTCTGAAGGGTATATGTAATATGCCTATAATTTAAATGTTTAACTATTAATACAATAAGAAATAATATGTGTATATGTACTTCCCAGAAAAAGTTTTCAGTAACGTCTCTGGATTTTTGACACTGACATTTATCTGTCAATTACAAAGATTTTAATTTTTCAATTGGTTTCCATGGCGTTATTTGGGCGGATTATTTTATATATTTAAATTTTATCTCTACATCTATAGAAGATATAATAAAATATTTAAAAATAATATTTGGAATAGAATATGAATAACTTTTACTCGTCTCGTATAATATACTTAGGCCCACTCCTGCCACCTCAATTTAAAGTGACATTTAGTGATAACCAACGGTTATGGTGCAAAATTCTTCTTATCGCCTTTGGTTACAGCTAATTGGAAGTTAAAACTGTTGTTCGCATCGCTAACCTTCAGTTTAATTCTTCACTAATGGTTAATAAACTGACACTTTAACGAAAGGTGGTAGGACCGGACCTTCGATGTTTAATATTTGTCACCTTCGTTTACCCTGTAGTATTTATTATCACCCAAAACGGAAGTTTATCAGGCGTCACTTCAAAGACTCTCAAACATATCTTAGTGAGAGTACCACAGGAGTAACTTTTGTGCGATTTGAAAATTGGAAATAATTTCCTAGTTTCAAGTTTGACGTTGGGAATCGATTCCTGGCCGTCCGAATCATAATTAATATCAGTAAACAATTCTACAAGTAATAAAAGCAAGTATAACGTGGAAATGTAAGAGCAAAAGGATTCGAGTTTGTGATTAAAAAAATCAGATAATCACTAGGCATGCTCTGCTCATGCTATCGAAGGGTAGATCGGCTCCGCCAGATCAAGCAGCAAAGCACCCCGGAAATTGTTTTGACCATAGAGTCAGAATCAGAATCAGCAAGCAATCCCATTCACCCTGCCATCCATGGATGAAATCCACTTACAAATTTCATTCTCAATTCTTCCTAATCTCAGATAATTAAATTCCCTAATTCGGCGAGATATTGATACGATTCGCAAGATCGAATTTACGTGTGTGCGTTTCTACTTTTCAATTAAATCGTACGGGGTGGTAATCAGAGAAGGGGCTGGTCAGTGCGGCTTGGGCAGGGGATTATGGCGTTTTAGGCCGAGGTATTTAATTGGATTTTGATTGGTTCAGGTGACCCATGGACGCGCTGCGGGCTTGCGGCCACCCCGCCTCGAGATGTGGATCCTGTGTTCCTGTAGTATGCCCTGGAAAACATCCCCACCCCCGCACACGGTTTAACAAAGCTTGAGTAGCCACGGTGGGCAGGGACGTGCGGAACGTGAACTGATACACATATTATTTGCATTATATTTATACACTCTCACTGCTTCAATCATTATTTATCTAATAGCAAGCAATTTGTTAAATATAATGGTTTCCAATCCGAGTATTTTATTCCTACATCTGGAGTACCACAGGAGTCGGTATTAGGACCATTCTTATTTATATTATATATGAACGACTTAAGTAATCTAATTAATATATTATGTGATAATCTGTTTACGCAGATGATTTAAAGATTTATTGTTCAATCACAAATGAATTAGACTGTTATAAGCTCAATGTCAGTTGGACCAAATTTACGAATGGAGTAACCAACACAATTTAAAACTAAACTCTGCTAATTGCAAAACTTTGTCATTTTATAAAAGAAAAAATCCAATTATGTTTCATTATCACATTGATAACTATCTCGATAACTATGTACTGGAAAGAACGTCTCATTTTAAGGACCTTGGAGTTATTTTTGGACCAGATACGTCTTGTGTAATACATGTTACAGAATTGGCTAGATCTGCGTTTAAAATACTTGGATTCATATTTAGAAACTGTAAAATGTGAACACAATTATAATTCAATTAAAATGATACAACCTTTTTAGTTTTAGTTCTGTTTATTGTCATAAAAAACGACGTTTCGGCAGTATGAACTACTGCCCTCCTCAGGGAATAAAATAACAAATCAACAAATATAAATAAATAACACAAAAACATTAGCAACAGGTAACCATGGTGACAAATTACAATTAGGTTGTATCATTCTAATTGAATTATGAGTTTTGAAAGATTTTTTAATAACACAATTATAATGTTTATTAGTTATGTTTTTTTTTCCAAATTAGAATATAGAGAATTAATATGGTCTCCAATTATGACCGGTATATTATTAGTGTTGAGGCTGTACAAAAACGTATTTGGTATTTAAATGTGATAATATTTATTCTGAATGGGGTTCAGATTATTACAATTTATTAGTACGTTTTAACTTTACATCAATAGAAACACGAATAATATGTCACTCAATTATATTTTTGTTAAAACTGCTGCAAACAAAATTAAATTATAAAAAATTACTTGCCTTTCACTTTTCATCCACAAACTAGGCATTAATCTCTAGCCTGTTTAAGCAAAATGTTCTCTACGCGCAAAGTTAATAAGGATCAGCCGCAGAACGCTCCTCCACAATTGTGGAGGTCGCAGAACCGGCGAATACTCTCTACTAGCAATATTTTGAATTCTCACTAATATTCAGAAAAACGAATCTTCTGTTTGTAAACATGTGTAACAAGGCAGATGCTATGCCAACCCGCCACTGGTCCGTGTTTAGAGCCTAATTTTATCTTAGGGTGTGAGTGATGCACAAGGGATGAAATCGCCCCACAGGCAAATTAAAAAAATACCTTGGTCGAAGGGTTGTTAGCATCGGAAGGATTGCAAATGGATACGCGGTGAGAAGCGAAACTCTACTCTAGTCCATACTCTTTCCCGATGTCTGTCGTGAGTGAGGCGATAACCCCGATAGCCCGACGGAGAATCAGTCGGTAAATTGAAAATAATTGTCCGCATGTTTAACAAGAGGGAGGTGATGTTTTTAACAGAATTTCTGTAAACAATGCAGCGGAGAATAGAAAGTGATTCCCTTTAGAATTAGACAATATTAAGAGTGGTGGGGCTTTTCTGTAAATATCAATAAACTGACAAAGATAAAACACGAATCACTAAAGAGTTTATAAAATGAATCACATACTGTATTTTTTCTACGATTACAAATTAAGCATTGCATAAATAATGAAATATACTTTTAAGATAACTTAATTTTACATCAGGACAGCTGTCAGTATTATACAATATAACATTGTGCATCATGCTTGGTCAGTCACCTATTACGATAATAGTTACTAGCTTCACGCCGTGTCCAATACGATCAAAGTTACAGCTTGTCAAGTAGCGATTAAGATGTTTAGCTCCATGGAAACGAAATCTTATACTAAATCACATTTTAACGGGAGCTAAGTTCCGTCTATTTTTTTTCAGAGCTGCACGCACAAAAATCAATTGTGGCTTGTAGCCAAAAAAAAAGTTATACAAAAATCAATTTGCGCAAAAAAAAAATTATCATATGTATATAATATTTTTTTTTTATGTATCAACCATTATAATATTATTTTGTGAGAAGGAAGTTTGGATAACGACGCGTAGCGGAGTTGCCCAAACCTTCGAACAAAATAATCGACAATTATGACGTGAGTTCTTTATACTATTTTTTCTATTTTGCACTTTTTATGATCTTTTTAAATAAAAAATCGTAAATTCAAAAGTTAGGGAATTTTGTGTTAGTTGGTAATAATGTGACATTTGAAAATTCAATTGTTTGAATTTAAAATTGTCTCGTGTTGTTTACAATCAAATTCATATCAAATTAAAAATGAATACAGACGATTTTTTGTGTACTCCACCTGAAATACGTGAGATTACGGAAAATACATTTTATAATTCCAAAAACAAACAATGAAAAAGTCAGGTTTCATAATCATAACTAAATATAAAAATTTTACAAGTTACTTACATTTTATTGTATAAAATTAACTGAAAAGGATGTGGAAAGTGTAAAACTATATAATTATACACATCTTATATTTAAAACACTATTTTCTTATAAATAAACACTTAATTCTTGTTGACATTTCTCCTCCGCCGCCATTTTGCTTTTGTCTGAACTACTACACAACCTGCGTAACTTTGGCTATGACATCAGCGCCAAAAAGCTCGAACTAATTTACCGACAGAGTTCATAAATAAATAAAAATAAATTACATATTTTAAATATCAACAATTAATAGTGTTTTGAACTATTTATGCCCTAAATATATATAAACAAAAATAAAAATCTTAACAATCGTTAGTATCGTTAATTCAGTGAGGTTTGACATTTGATATTTTTTGACATTTCAGCTATGTTACCAACTTTATAAAAATAAATTGTACTAGGCTGTTACAACACTCAAACGAGCTATTAACGAAGTCCTTTGGGTGCTGTTATAGTTTTGTTACAGATGCAAAATAGAAAAAATAATTAGATACCTGTGTTTTAGTAATTTGTTATAAGTTATAAGTAAAATAATAAAATATTATGTATCATGAATAAATACAAAAATAGCTAAATACCTTTAATTCAAATTACAAAAACATTAAAATATACTTATTACATGTTATTAAAAATATTTTAAACAGACAAAATTATATTATAATCCGTCACCCCAAAAAATCAAGAGGGTGCAGAAAATACCAAAGCCAGGCAGAACAATATGTATAAAAAAATTCCCATATATTTTCTGTTTTAACAGCTTTTATAATATGTAATAATTATATTTTAATGTTTTTATAATTTGAATTAAAGATTGTAGTTATTTTTGTATCCATTTGCAAATAAACACAAGACATGTAAAATCTTCTTATTTCACTAACAGTTTCGGCTGTTGATGCGAAAACGCAACACTAAGTTTTAACATATGTAATTATTATTTAAATACAAATACATATTTTATTTCGTCCGTAGATAAAAACTACAATTATTTTCTATATCTTTTTATAAAAGACGTATTTTAAGAAAAACTTATTTTTATAGAAAGAAGTATGCGAGCGTATCAGATTCTCTGAAATTGCTTATTTTCAAAAAAATATAAAGTCTATAATAGCAAATATTTTTTATAAAAAATATAAATTAACAATTTTACTCTCTACTAAACAAAAGCTATATAAACAAATTTTCAGAAAAATTTATTAGGGTAGCAGGAGGTAAAAATACTGATTAGCCCACACAAAATGTGTTATATTAACTTATGTTCATTTACTTGTTTTATTTTCATTTCTAAAGTATTGCAATGATAAAGAAATCCTTCTAAGATTGACTTTGTAATGCCTTTAAATGAGAAATGGACCACTTGTATTAACTTTTCACCTATTCCGTCTTATCCTCATCCTTTTCTCAAACACACATAACCTCAGTAAACAGTACGCATTGTGTTGTTTTCATGGCTGCCTTGACGTTGTCTCCTGGCTGCTTGGTTTTGGCTGAAGTGCGTTAGTCATATTTCAGGATCAAGCGGGTGGCCCTGAGGGCGGCGGGGACCACCGCAATGACCTGCGGCCGAGTGATAAATGGCGGAAGGAACAGGAAGCAAGAGGATGGAAATTGTTTTTAAGGTTTTGTGGAGTTGTGATTGTGAGTTGCTTTAAGCAAATCAAGAAATGGAAGACAACAAATTGTAAAGGTGTACATCAAAAGAAATGTAACTAATGAGAAGGATATCATTTGACAATTTAAAATTAACACCAAATCAATGTAATGTAAGAAGAGGGAGAAGTAGATTCCAATTATTGCATTGTTTTAGATAATGAAATCTTTCGGACATTAAATTCTATCACCCTAGAGTGTCTAGAGAGAGTAACCACAATATCGACTAAAAATATGAGTACACTCGTCGAGTGTCGGTTTCTCGTTTAAAAATATTAAAAAAATATTTTCCAGGTAAAATAAAACAAATTTACTTGGATTTAAAACAAAATAAAATATTCTAAAAAAAGAAGTTTGGTTTGCACGAGTTAAAAATTACTATAGCGAATAATTAAAATATCACATTTTTATTAAATACAGAAGGCTTTGCAATACTATTTTTTAAGTTTGACTTATCTGATAATATGAAATAACAGGTGTAATAATGAAATATTGGATTTAAATAGATGAAACGTTTAATTAATTAATTTTCTTTAAATATGAAATGTGTAATGTTAAAATAATGATTTCAATGCCTTCAGTATTTAATAGAATCGTATTACTCGGCCGTTATATCTCCAGTACTAGAATTCCAAATATTACAATTTTTACATACTTCTCTTCCTTACATCCATATGCAGACTTATTAGATTTTGGTTATAATTAGTCAACAGGAAGTATCCTCATTTGAAGATTTTAACAGTTTTTCTTGAAAAAACGCTGTAAAATATTATTTTTTGACGTTTAATGTTATTATAAATATTAAAGAATATTCTTATCTATACGAATTGATTGCATTTTATATTTCATATTCAATAGATATAGAGTTAAAGAATTTTAAAGAAATTAAATTTTATAAATCAGCTATGCTAACTTAACCATGGAACAGCTACTATATTAAGAAAATTCTAACTGACATATGTCAGTGTCAATGAAAAGAAAATAAATGTCGCAGATGAGGATGTTGAGATAGATGTTGGGGAAGACACGGAAAGTTAGGATAATGAATGAAAGAATAAGGGAAATGGCTCGAGTGATAGAAGTTTCTAGAAAGATACTAGAATATATTGGAAGAATGAATAGCTTAGTAATAGAAGGTAGACGAAACAGAGGAAGACCAAAGATAAGATGGAAGGACTGTATTGCGAAACTCTTGAGATAAAAGGAACTGAATGAGGACGACACACAAAACAGAATTAACTGGAAGAAGAAAATAAAAAATAGCGACCCCTAACGAATGGGAAATGCTAAAGAAGAAGAAGATGTCAGTGTCAAGTGCAATTTGCATAGTTTGTTTATGAAATAATTTTACTGGAAATATAGAATCTTTTGCAAGAAAATTGATGCATGGAATTTGTACATAATACACAGGATTGGCGAAAGGTAATGTGCTGGCTACATCAGATTTTTATACTAATGGGTAGAAAATTGCATGTACTTTCAAATTTAAATAAATATCTAGTTAATCCATTTCAAAATATAATGTAAAAATGGAATACCTGTAGATTTATAGACATTTTAATTTAAAATAAACTTTGAAATTTTTTTCCATAATATTTAAGATAATCAAGTTGTTAAAATACGAACGAGTATTAAATGTATTTTATTTTTGAATGCTACTGCTTTTTTGGGCGAACTATTGAGTTTACAGAAGAGATTTTTTTCTGATTTCAACTATATAAATATTGTATAGGGTTGTGTAACAATTATTTCGAGAAAAATCTGGTCAGCACATAACCACTCGCCGTATATTTTACCTGGCTGTATGCGTACAGCAAAGAATATTTTTAGAAATACAAATAATATATTCAAATAAGTCTATGACGTATAATAAGGTGACCAACTATACTCATTTACTGAGTTTTGTACTCTTTTTTCGCAAACCGTACTCTTTTCAAATCCTGTACTCTGAAAGTACTCATTTGTATAATTTTATACTCATTTGTATTTCTAAAACATTTTTTTAGATTATTTTATTTCAATTTTATTAATTAAATATTTAAATTTATTTTGACAGTGATTTGAATTTCACGCGCGCATATTGCTTGCCGTTTCCGGCACGTCAGAGGGACAGGGGGGACAGGGCAAACACCAGACACGAGTTTGACAGTGATTTGAATTTCGCGCGCACATATGGCTGCCGTTTCCGGCACAATTGAGAGGCCGTATTATGTACCTGGAGAGATAGATAGATACTACAGACCTCTTTTTCTAACAACGTCAAAATTACATTTCTGAAAAGAGATGGATATATCTATCTCTCCAATATTTGTGTACGTAATCCCCAGGCTGATCTTTGATGTGCAGTATGTACGGCATGCTTGACAGTCTTGACGCATGCGTAGTATGTACGGCAAAGTTTTATGGGAATTCCCTCTCTGTTTAATTAATTTGAGGTTAGAGAAAACCAACAATTTCGTACTTTTTGTTCAAGTTAACAAGATTTGAGGTGTACAAAATAAAATAAAATCCACTCCGAAGAAAAATATGTTTTTAAAAGAAAATAAAGTTTTTATCGTTTTTTCTTCTTTTTTTTCACCTATGAAATACTTGCAAAGTGTACTCTTTTTGAACAAAAAATAGTTGGTCACCTTACGGTATAAACTTCTTTATTATTCAATAAGAGCATATTTCAACAAAAACAATTTTCACATACATTTACAAAATTTATAGGATATTTTACCATAAATTATGTAAAATAAATTACAAAGTAGAGTTTCCATATATAAATTTTAGGCTGGTAACAGGGATTTTCAATTCGAACAAGTTCTTGTTTACTTTTAAAAACATTAATTTTGGGCGGTCTAAAATGTACATATCTCGATATGGGCATCTATTCTTATATATCTTTTTTTACATTTTTTTTCATACATGTTGTATAACACGTTGAATTCCTTTAATAAAGTGATGTATAAATTGCAATCCGATTATTCTCATCGATGTGTAATTTTGTTAATATTTACAACTTACTTGAGAAGAATTTGATAGCTTTTTTGCAGTTCAATGTTACTCTAGTCTACAGTACTTGTGTACATTGTCCCATATTGTTTGAAACAAATATAAGTTCTTCAACGTAGACTTGTCACCTCATAATTGTCACAGATCAAGAATTAAGAAATTCTCCAAGTACATTTTGCTTTCATTACTCATTATTTCGATGAGATACATTTTTTTTTGTATTTTACGTTGCAGAATGGAGAACATCTTCACTTTCATCTTTGTATATAACATTTAAATATCGTCTTACTTCGAGCTGTATTCTCGTTTATATCTATTCTTTATATTTAGATTTTTTAAATTTAAATTCATACTATGAATAAATTTTGTCCTACTCTTCTATTTTTCGAGATGTTTCCTATTCATTGTCGGGATTAACAATATTTCTGAAGGGTGTAATATACCTATAATTTTAAATATTTAACTATTAATACAATAAGCAGAAGAAATATTCAGTAATGTCTCTAGATTTTTGACACTGACACTTATCTGACAGTTACAAACATTTTTATGTTTCAACTATTTTCCATGGCATTCTTTCGGCTGTAAAATTTATTACAACAGATTATTTTATATATTATATTTCTATTATCTCTAAATCTATAAAAGATATAATAAAATATTTATATGTATGAGATACAGAATTTACTCTTTTTTAATAAACAAGAGCAAAAATTAAAAAAAATATATTTAGAAGAATTTTTTTAACAATCTGCTGCTTCCGTGTGTCCAATTATTACCAAAATCAGCTCTTTCCAGTAATGTCCGATTGAGAAATACGTAGTTAAACAGATATTAAGTATTATAGTTTTTGAGATATCGTCCTTCCAACCGACCTACATACACACGTGCATACACACACACACATACATCTACGCACACACACACACACACACACACACACACACACACACACACACACACACATACATCATGGTGAAAATATTAAAACTGGATTGTAGGGACCTTAAAATGTGCTTAATCATTAAAATCTGGATATGCGATTTTTAGCATGAATCCAATACCTCTCTTAGCGAGAGGTAAAAATGATATTAAAAATTAGAAATAATGTAATAAAAAATGACTTTACCACTTTACCTGTGTGCTGTACTAGTATAGTCTTTTACAGTTTTGTAATATATTTTTAATATTTAATACCATTTTTCTCGGAATAATTATTATGCAACCCTATGCAATACTTATATCGTGGAAATCAGGAAAAAAATCTGTACCTAATAGGCTAAAAAATTATATAGGGTTATATTTAAAAACATCTAATTTTGTTCTACCGTTTAAGAACAACTTGTTTAATTTTTGGTTTGTTATTACTGATAAATTAGTTCATTATTCTTGATCATTTTTTGAATTTAACATTTTTCTCTAAATTCATTAGTTGGCACAAAAAAGCGCTGGTTGTTTTAAATGAAATACCCTGTACCCTATATATTTTATATCGGTTAATTTATTTTAGTTTTCTTTGTTGCTATTTCTTTCTTAGTTACTGGTTAAGTGAATGGGAAACAAGTTCTAAAGAAAAAATTAACGGAAAAATGCTTTTAGTAAAGTGTTCCTTCGGATCAAAAATATCACTTTCAGTTTTAAAATTCAAATACTCTGATGTCCAAACCTCCAAATTTATTCGTTACAACAAGTATTAAAATTAAGGGTCGTACTCTTATAAATATTACATCAACTTGTATTACAACTGTAGATATTATGATAACATTATACGTTTTAAATCATCCGAAAAAAACATCAAATTTCCAACGTTCGAAACTGGCCAATGATAAGAACATTTACCACTGGTTCTCGTTTGTGATTGGCTCATTGGCTGCCTCAGTTCCGATGCAAATCGGAAGTGGTAGCTACCCTTTGATCTGGGTCACATTAGGTATAAAGATTACATTTCAAGTGACAATAGTGGCGATATGGACAGTGGAGAGCACCCTTTTGCTGTCTTAAAAGTATCTTTTTCAGAAAGTACGTTACAAGGGTTTGGAATTGACAGTTTTAAGCTGACCTGAGATCTGTATAACTAGTAACGGATATTTAAATTGTAATTCATTGAATCAGACAAGATATCAGGGTGATGGACAGTTTGGTATGAATAGAGAAAGAAAAAAATATATATTTAATGGAATTCGAAATTTTCTTTTCCTCAGGGCTCAATAAATATCTCAGTCGGCTATGGAAACGTCAATAAAATCTTAAAGAATTTTATGGCCAGTTGCACTGTTTATAGTCTTAACTAAAGGTTTACAACCTATGCTAAGTAAATGAATGAATTACAGTGAGGTTTACAAAAAGAAAATATTAAATTCATAACAAACATAATTATAATAACAGCACATAACATAAATTTGTGATTTGCACACCTGTTTTGATTTATACAAAGAATGATAAAAGCTTTCAATACAGCGTGAGGACAATCTCGATACAAGAAAATAAAGTTTCCATAATAAATCTGAACAATCAACCTTGTAGTGAATTATTTTGCATAAGTAATCTAATGTAATATCATTAAATCTTGATCTAATTGAGCCAATATTGAATGTTCAATGAGCGCCCGTGACGTGATGCCTGGTAAATGCCCACACGGTACAAATATGTCATAATCATTACCGAAATCTGTGTACAAAGCAGATTGACAGACGCAGCAATGGGTACATGCCGTGATGATATATTTATTTATTTATCTAAATAAGGTATCAGCAAGCTTATCAGGATAATTTTGAAAACATTTAAACCACAAATACTTGAACATTTTACGTTGTAACTTTTCTAGTCTCGCTATATGAGTTTCATATACCGGATACCAAGTAATTAGATTATTCCATCTTGGATTGTATAAAAATATAAAACTCGCAGCGCATTAATATTAGAAAAATTCGCATAACTTCTAATGATGAATCCTATCATTCTACTGACTAAAGTTACTAAGTTGTCCAAATGGAAAGTAAACGTAAGTTCTGGATCAAATATGGCATCTAAGTCTTTACTTTACAGGAGTGAGATAAGTTGATGGTATCTGAAGCATATAGTTATACAAAATTGGTGATTTCCGACGAGTAAATGACATTACTTCACATTTACTGATGTTGAGTTCAAGATTGTTGGTACTACACCAATTTGCAATACTTTCTAAACTATTCCACACATTTTGGATCTCCGAAAAAAAAATTAACGTTATCAGCGTAGATTAACACGTTAAAGTCAAATTTTCCACAAGATCATTCACAAGAAGAAATAAAAGCGGTCCTTGTGGGACACCTGACTCCACAATATAATAGTTAGAATGGTAGCCATTATAACATACAAACTGTCGACTGTTACGTAAGTACAAAGCAAAGAAATGTATTAGATCATCATGAAATCCGAAGTTGCGAATTTTATGCAATAAGATCTTGTTATTTATTTATCAAAGACCATGGTGCGATTCTGAACTATACGCGCTACAGCTCTGTAAATATACATCGATGTATGTTGCAGCGCGCGAATTTCCATTCTGATTGTACTGTTGTATGTAAGTGATCTACAGTGTTTATTTCAAACTGCAGCTAACTTCATCATCACTATTTTGTGAACTGCCATTAGTGTCATTATTGTCAACTGCAAGTATGTAAGATACGGTAATTTCTTTTAAAGATGTACGATCAAGGTCATCTACGTATTTTATGAATTAAGATTTTTGTTCCGCCCATTCTGACAAATTCAGTAGTGTCTTTGTTTAGTTTTTATGAGGGTACATAAGATACTACTGTTATTTTATTATTATAAAAATATATTTAACAATAAAAGCATTCAAAATTTTAAAATAAGTCAACTGGTTTATTAGTTTATTAGCAAATATAAAACCAAATATGTGAAAAATAAGATACTGACACCATGTCAGTGTCAGTGACAGAAAATAACGTTATTCGTACGGCTATGAATCTAGGTAATGTTTCTAAATTAATAAATAAACTTACGTCCAGTGAAAGTATTATCAGCAACTAACGTCGTTTTGAAATGAAATGTCCTAACTTAGTCGAAACAATATAAATTTTTGAAAGACAAGTGTGTTATATCCATCCTTATCGCACACGCTTATAGCCTTTGCAAAAAAAGAAAAAAGTGTATGCTAATTTGTTAATTCGTTCATGATACAGATGACCTTGATCGGACATCTTTCAAAAATTTTACTGCACGCAGTTATCTTGTCAAGTGTTTTATTCGCCTGCGGTATTGCCGCTTCTTCATAACTTAACATTTTCAACTTTGCCCATGAATTGGCAACAGTATAGAAATCTCCAGTCCATACTTATTAGAAGGCAAGTATAGTGTTATACTATATATTTATTACAATAAATGTAAAACAAATCAAATAATAAACAAATTTCTCAGAAAATCAAGGAACAGAAAATATAAGAATATAACAGATGACCAATATGCAATGCACATAAGTGAAACAGAGAAGGTTTCGCAGTGGAATAATTAATCCGACAATGGCTGAAAATTATTTAATAAACAAGTGGAAAGATTTATCCGCAAAGTTAAATTCTTTTGGAAATTAAACTATAAGCGGAACAAATGGCCATTCATCTTATAGATAGTTGAAATCGCATAAGTGACATTTGTAATCAACATTAAGAGTGCAGCTTTAGACTCTTAAGTTTCCAAAAAGGTATTTACTCTTCAGTATTATTAAATTATTATTTTTATTAATTTCAAATAACACAGCCCCAAATTTGATGAGATGAGATTGGTTATTATTGAATTATGCCATAGATATAATGACAAAATTTTAGTTCTTATAAATAAAAGTGAAAATACGTAAGGAATATTCTAACGAATGTTTTATCGAATTCCTTAATATAGAGTTTCTATTCCACTCAGGAAGCCATTTACTCGGTCGACTACTAGAAGTAAAGAATTCCAGTTGTGAGTTTTTAAGGTCAAAGTTCGCGGTGCTGACCAATGGTCAAGCGGTGTTGAAAAGCTTTCAGAAGGGGCGCAAGGCGTGAGTCGCAGCACGCGTTGGTCACTGGGGTTAGAGGTTAGATGACCACTTCATGTCTACACCTTAGTCCATATCTATGTCACTGATTAGAGGGGTGAAAAATTGTTTTCATCCATTGAAGAGCTATCCTAATTACGAATATAATTTCTGGATGTGCTAATCTGCTTCAATTCTCAGATTTCGGTAACGACAATTAAAGCTTCTGTGAAGAGAGAACCATAAGAGTTACTTTTTATGCTATTTGAAAATTGGAAATAATTTTCCAGTTTTAAGTATAATATCGATCGGAATAGAACCCGGGCCATCTGAATCATAAGCGATTATCTAACGCATACAGCTGCGCGACTCCTTAAAGGAGAAGATTTCTGGACAAATTATTTTCAGGAAAACTGTATTGGTAAAGTGAACTCGCCGAAGTGCGTAAGTCGGACAGCGTTCATGTCTTGTAGTTCTTTTATTTTTGTACGTATCAATATGGTGAGTTAATAACACTCACTTCAACATGTTTCAACTACTCATACATAGACAGCATCGCTCAGCGTCATCTAGAGTGAATACTCACATCATATTTGATACGACGAAAAATTAAAACATTGTGTAAGTTTGCCGAGTTTTATTTGATGCTCAATCATCTGCATACATTTACGTATTTCTGTAAGTTTGATTACAAATTCTTAAATAGTTTTGATTGACGTATCCAACCACCTACTTATTTTTGTATTTTAACTCTTTAATTATAAAAAAAATCTGTTGTGGCCAGCACAATACCTCTCGCCATTTTCATTTTATGTTGCATAAGGCGCGAGCAGTTATGTGACTTTGTTGGCCTTGTCAGAATGAGAGCTAGTAATACACATAGGTGTCAAATATCATAAGTTTTCATTCGAAACATTATGATTTTCCAAATCCATGTGGACTATTTTCCTCGACAAGTATATTCCATACTAATGGATGACACATAAACATCAGAATATTTTGAAATTTTGAATGAAAAATTAATAAAATTATGACAATTGTGACATCTATGTAAATAACTACTAGCCGTCATTCTGACACGGATCCTCATATCTGCTTGCCAAGGCCAACAAAGTCACATGACTGCTCGCGCCCTATAAGTACACACAAATAATTGAAATTGTTTCTCTTCTTTCGTTCTATGAGAAATTTTATCCTACTATTCTAATATATACAAAATTCTTCAAATTCATTGATAGTATTAGCAGTATTTCTTAAGGATATATGTGATATTAACAACCTGTAATTTAAATACATAATTACTACAATAATATATATTAAATGTACTCATACCTCCCAGAAAAATCTGACACTGACATTTTGCATTTATTTGTCAATTACACAAATGTAAACATCGCAACTGTTTTTCGGGCAACGAGATTATTACAACAGATTATTTTATATTATTATATCCTATATCTCCAAACCTATACGAGATATAATAAAAAAATTAAATGTATCAGATTGAGAATTTAATTATCTTTAATATTTGTAGTAACAAATTTTCAAAAAATAATATTTAGAAATTTTTTTTTTCGAAACTACCACTTATTCCGGTTGTCCAATTGTTACCAGAACCTATTCAACTCTTCCCATTATTGTTACATTGAGGAATCCGTAATCAAACAGGTCTTTAGTGTTACAGAATTTGAGAAATCGTGTCTCCAACAACCTCACACACACACACATCCACACACACACACACACACACACACACACACACACACACACACACATACACACAGACATTATTGTAAAAATGTTAAAATCGGATTCTATGGACCTTAAATCGTGCTTATTCAATAAAATCTGGATATGCGATTTTTAGCATGAATCCAATACCTCTCTTAGCGAGAGGTAAAAAAGTGAGCCGTCGGGGGACGCCTGGCAAAACTGAAACATCGAAATTTATTTTTATTGAAGCATTTATTGCTCGAAACGACACTGCTTTTTCAAATTCGCTCCGATACACAGACGTAAACATAATTAAAGCGGTGAGGGTGGCGAGCGTGGAGCGCCGAGTCGAGGTGGAGGGAGCCGAAGAGTCACGAGGCTGGCTGAATAGCACGACCGTCGTGCCATAGAAGTCGTTCATACCCCCATATAGGCGCGCCATTGCATGTTTTACATCAAAAAGCATACCCTACGCATTTGCCTACAAAAATGCAAGTGTGGGAAAGTGCGTAAATGACATTTTTTATTAGTATACACTTCCCGAAAATCAGAATGGGCTACTCCAGCTCAATCGAATTAAAAGAAATTAGAAATTCGTTCCATAACATTCAGTAGTTTTTATTTTATTATCCCTTATGTTACCTTTTGGTTTTTGTGTCAGTCAAATTTTGTTTATTTTGTAAAATAAATAAAGTTATTTATTTTTTGTAAAAATCTAATAGCATAGAATTTTTGGAATTTTCAGCATATATCTCACCGATCGTATTGCACGTTTTAGTATGAAGTTACGGACGTATTACGCACTCATCGTCCATCATAGTGGAAGTGTGTACTAGTGACTGACATTTAAAAAATAATACACAAAAAAAATTGGTGAATACAATTAAGAATACAAATAGTTTAATATAACCTGTAAGCTCCAACATATAATACATAAAACGTACAATTAATTATTTTAGAATTTGAAAAATAATATGAGCCGCAAATTTAAACTTTGGTGAGTTCACCCTACAACATTTTGATTTTAAATAGTTATTAATTTTTTACCTATTTCTTTGATATTTTTCGCTATACTCGTACAATACATTAGTTATTTCAAATAACCATAGTAACAAGTATATTATGAGTCGGTGTTGGATACTACTGTTTTCTGCGCGCTTGGTAAGAGAAAGTATTATTTTTCCGCTTTCAGTATGAAAAAGTAGAGTATCATTTTGTGTTGTCACAAATAGCTTTATTTATTGTAAATATTGACAGTAACTTGTATAAACTGTCAAGTAAAATATGTAAATATTTTTGTGCCGAGTAAAATTTAATCTGAGCCTCGGTGATGATGATCGATCTCATCTGAGGCATCTGGAGATTGGTGTTGTTGTCGGTAGTTTAGTTCCGCATTGGGCTGGTAAATATATGCACAGCCCTTCGGCCTCCTCCACCGTACCGTCCATAGTGGCTACAAGACCCAGAGTTCACATGACACGAAATCATAACTTTTAATAAGTGTCCCATGTTCCATACATAACAGGATTAGTGCGGCAACTTCGCGTAAGCCGCGCGGAGACAGAGTTGTGTCCGTGTCCGGCTAAACAAATGTTATTATAAGCAGTGACGTTGTCCCAAAGCAACTTGATTGATGACATAGCCACTGACCTGCCTAGGATTACCGAAATGACAATTTAATTAGTTCGCGGACCGCCCGAAAACTTCAAATAAAAACCTCAAACTAGTTTACTAACGCAACGCGCACGCGATGCTTCTTGACCTCCAACACCCAACCGAACCTAACCACCCCTATGAATACATCAACTGACCACTCGCACTGATCATTCACTCAGAGTTTTTAACACCGAAGATTTTGTCGTTTTCAGCAAGTTCCTAAGTATTTGATAATCTTTTTATTTAACGGCTTAATCCTGCGTTAATCACGTGGGTGACGTGTCATTTAAAATTCGAAATGCTTATTCTCGCGTAGGTCGGAATCGAATCCGATTCCCCAGATTAGCAACGAGATACTCAGGCACGCGGCCACGAGACACCAAAGAATGAATACAGTAAATATGCTAATGTGTGGCAACTTTGTAACAATAGTGTTTAATTTTCATTTAATATATTTGTATTTTGAATAGACTTTAAGTAAATACCCATTAACTTCATATAATAAAATCAATAATAATAATAATAATATTAATAAATTTATTTTGTTAAGAGAAATAACTGTACAAAAGTATTGGTAACAAAATATTATATACCAACATATTACAAATTCAACATAAAAGAACGTAATCTCAATGAATATTTTACAAATTTATAAATTTCAAATATTTTCTCCCCGGGCATCTCTTGTAGCAATGTTCTTGTTTCTCTGTGTGGAATTGGTGGGCACGCGACTAACATAGGGTTAAATACTCTGACCATTTGCAGATTCAAATTACGAAAGAAATTGATTTTGTTGTGGCCTTCAAAAACTGCATTAGGAAAAATTAACAATTCTGGAATAACTAATACTACATTCGGCAAAAAAAATACTTTATATAAACTATCCAAAATATATGTATTTTATCTACAAACACTATTAAAAATAGGCTTTTTAACATAAAAATAGCATTTTATGACACCAGTGTTAAAAGTGAATTAGTTACTTTGGTCACAAGAAATCAACATTTTTGAAATATGTCAAAAACTTTTTACAAATACAAATTTAAATGAAAAAATCTGATGTGGCCAGCACAATACCTTCCGTCAATCCTGTGTATTATGTACAAATTCCATACATAAATTTTCTTGCAAAAGATTCTAAATTTCCAGTAATATTATTTCATGCAAATGGCACTTGACACTGACACCTTTCTCTTCTTTAGCTTTTTCCATTCGTTAGAGGTCGCTATTTTTTATTTTCTTCTTCCATTCATTTCTGTTTTGCGGGTCGTGCTCATTCAGTTGTTTTTCTCTCAAGTCTGCCGCAATACAATCCTTCCATCTTATCTTTGGTCTTCCTCTGTTTCTTCCACCTTCTATTACTAAGCTATTAATAAAATAATTTTACTGGAAATATAGGATCTTTTGCAAGAAAATTTATGTATAGGGCGCGAGCAACCCGTAGCAGAATGACAGCTATTAATCATGTCCATAACTGACAAATGTCATAATTTTTAATTCAAAATTTCATTTTTTGGTATTTTACGATTCCTTTTCTCGGCAACTGAATTCCATACTCCTTATAACAAATAAACCACGTGAAATAAGAAAATCATGAAATTTTGAATGAAAAATTATGACACTTGTCAGTTATGGACGTAATTAATTGCCGTCATTTTGACACGGGTCCACATATCTGCTTGCCAAAGTTAGTAAAGTCACGCCACTGCACGCGCCCAATACATAAATTTTCTTGCAAAAGATCTTATATTTCCAGTAAAATTATTTCATAAACAAACTATACAAATTGCACTTGACACTGACATCTTCTTCTTCTTTAGTTTTTCCCATTTTTTAGGGTCGCTATTTTTATTTTCTTCTTCCACTCATTTTTGTTTTACGTGTTGTCCTCATTCAGTTCCTTTTCTCTCAAATCTTCCGAAATACAGTCTTTCCATCTTATATTTGATCTTCCTATGTTTCTTCCACCTTCTATTACTAAACTATTCATTTTTCTTCCAATATATTCATCCTCATGACATGTTCAAACTAATGTAATCGTCTCTCTTATAAATTTCTAGAAACATCAGAGTTATTTCCCTTATTCTTTCATTCATTTACTTTTTATCGATACTGGCATCTGTGAATTTGAATTTTCTGTATATAATAGCAGTTTCCATGGTTAAGTTAGCATAGCTGGCTGATTTATGAAATTTAATATCTTTATAAGTCTTTAAATCTATATCTGTTGAATATGAAATATAAAATGCAATCAAATCGTATAGATAATAATATATTCTTTAAGTTAAATAATATTTAACTGAGTTTTTTCAAGAAAAACTGTTAAAATCTTCAAATGAGGGTTTTTTCGGTTGACCAATTATAACCAAAATCTAACCAAGTCTGCATATGGTTGTTAGGAAGAGGAATACGTAAGAATTGTAATTTTTGGAATTCTAGTATTGGAGATATCGCGACCGAAACTGCAGTCACATACACACACGCACACACACACACATACACACACACACACATACATATATACATCATCGTAAAAATAGTAAAATCGTATTGTAAAGACCCTAAAACGTGCTTATTCATTGAAAACTCATCGCCGAATTTTTTGACCAAGACAAGACCTTCCTTACCTATAGGTGACAGAAAGTAAAAACATATAAAAATATCCATTTTTTGTCCTTTATCTCTTATAAGTGAGGTATTTTCAAAATAAGTGAAAATCATGGTTTAGCTTAGCTCAAAAACAAAAGATGATAGAAAATTATTGTGGTGCCAATTAAAATTGTCTCATAAAGTTGGCCCATAAAGATTTACATCAATTTTCTTTAGCGTGCATAATAAGAAAGTTTTTCAAAACTGAATGATAAGTGATTAAGGGTGATTAGCGAGCATTTGACTAGCATTGTTTTATCTCTGTTAATCATTTATGTATTATTTTAGAGAAAAATACTTCAAATAATAGTTTTAGAAAAATTAATTTCACGCATCTTTCATTTGAAGTATTTTTCTCTAAAATAATACATAAACGATTGACAGAGATAAAACAATACTAATCAAATGCTCGCTAATCACCCTTAATCACTGTTCACACTAGCGGCCATTGTGTTTATCAAGCATCATTTCATGGTCATCCAAAGCTGTCGTGAAAAGCACTACAAAGACAAACTACAAAAATATCTTTTGTACTATTTGAAATTGGAAATAATTTTCACGTTTGACATCGGTCAGACTCATATCTCTATTTATAATTCCTGATGTCTATATTTTGAAAAGGGACTTCTTGCTTCTCTGTGTATGAATATGAATGCTAAATGGCTACTGGCCACTGTCCGGTTCTTATAGGGTTGTCTTTCTGACCATTCCTTCCTAATTTTTACCATGTCAATGTCCACTTCTCGGTGGTTCTTTGGCCTGCGGGTCAAGAGTGGTACGTGTCCACTTTCGAAGAGTTGCGAATCCTGTTTGACGATTTTGTTAGTGGAAAGGTGAGGAACGATGTGTGTACTGTTGTATATCAAGGAAATTACTCGTTAAAAAGTTGTAAATGTCTTGTTACGTCCTTGTTGAAAAACTGGTTCAATGAAGGGATTATTTGTATATTTATAATAACTGAATTATGTATGAATTGGGGATGAGATGGTCAAAAAGTAGAGGTCACTGGCGTTCGGCGGACATACATTATTATAATAGATGAACGAATATATAATTAAACATCGTTTATGTATAGAAATGCAAAATTGTTACATGTTATTTTGTTTGATGATATACTATATATCTTTACTTTTCTCAAACATTAATTTCCTTTATAAACATTTTTTCCTATATTGCATGTTAAAGTAATTTAATTCTTGATAATTTGATTTTTCTATAAAAAAAATCTGTTGTGGCCAGCACAATACCTCTCGCCACTTCTGTTTTTGGATACATAAGTATTGTATTTAACATTTCTTGTATAACTACACCCTACACCAAAAATTCTACTTATACTTATTCTTAATATTTAGATGTAATTCCCAGGAAAAGTCTTCAGTAATATTTATCAGTTACAAACATTTTAATTTTTTTTCCATAGCATTATTTGGGCTCTGAGATTTATTACAACAGATTATTTTATATATTATATTCTTTTATCTCTAAATCAATACAAGATATAATAAAATATATAAATGTATCAGATAGAAAATTGAATCTTCTTTAAAATTTGCAAGAACAAGAATTTTCAAAAAATAATATTTAGAAGAATTTGTTTAAGAATCTGCTACTTCATCGTAAAAATGTTAAAATCGGATTGTAGGGTCCTTAAAATGTGCTTATTCATTAAAATCTGGATATACGATTCAGTATGAATCCAATACCTCTCGCTAAGAGAGGTAAAAAATGTTCAGATCTATTAATTTTGAATTTTTATTTATTATTGTTGTGTTCCTATGTAAATTAAATCTTGTAAAACGAAATATTTATATGACAAGTAAGATTGAAAATTCAATATTTAATCGACAATTGAGAAACAAATGCTATATAACATAATATTCAAAATCATAGTATACAGGATATAACAGCTAAACAACGACCTCGAATAATTTCTATATTATTAATTACTATAAGAATTTTATAGAAGACCAAGGAGGATATCCGAATAGAGAAGGATATGTATTTTTTTAAATAAATGGCTCTCAAATTACACTACAAAGTTATGTTTTTTCAAATCGGGTGGCTTACATTTCTTAAGCCTGTTCGTATTTTTTGTATCCCGCTACCCTGACCATTTAGGGATCGTACTAAAAATCGCATATCGAGATTTTGGTAAATGAGCATGTTTTAAGGTCCCTACAATCCAATGTTATCTCCTGTAAAGATGATCTAAATGAGGCAGTATTAAAAGTTATCTATTAATTTTTAAATCTTCATAAAAAATAGTATATTGGAAGACAAGTATTACAATGATCCTTATTACAAAACGAGTACCCCGATGATTTTGCGTTAAAATACATAAATTTAAAACTGTTGTATTTTTTCAAATAATTATTATAAAATCTTTCAGAACTCATATTTCAATGATATTTTAGTTTTCAGTTAATTATTCATCTTATGTTTTGCCGTAAAATATATTTAAATTCAACAAAAATCACATCAGTCTTATTGGAATCCCTTTATTTAGTTCTCTGAAAATTCGTCTTCTTTATTTGTTCTTTTCCTCATCTTCTACTAAAGCATTTGTGTTCCCGGATCTCTAATACATACTTGTCTTGTTTATTGGTGACCAAGTTTCGCATATCTAGTATTTATTATAGGTCTTGTTATTATCTTTTTTCGCTTTGAAAATTGAATTGTATATTGTCCTCTTTATTCTTGAGATATAACGAACAAAAATTATTCTATTCCTGTAGGTATAAAAATTATAGAAGTGTCCAGACTCCTAGAAGGGTTTAGAAAACAATACTACTAGTTCGTTCTGAATTCCCACAGTGGGACAGTTTCTTTCTTTCAGCTGGACACAAATAACAAAATCAGACATGAGGCATCTTCCCGACGGCGACGGCTAGTTTCGTTACATTGTCTATTGAAATGTAATCTTTTCATTGGGTCCACCCTGAGGGACCTATATCAAGCGGCCGCCACTTCCGATTGACCAGGTAGAGGGGATGACAGAACAGAACGCAGTGGATTTTTATTTACGACCTGATATCACAATTGTAACGTACGAGCTTTTCCGTTTGTGATTTATATTCATATGTTTTTAAGTGAATCCTTCAAGGGTTATGGATAAATAAACGGTGGGGGTATTGTTAACTCAGATACGACCTGGTTAAAGTTAAATAAATATATCATACAAGTGTCTAACTTCCTACCCGTTATGGATTTATGACTTCGTTTAAAATATTCCGTTACTACTTCACTTTCTTATATCTAGTTCCGTTTACTCATGCATTTTATTCTAGAAATAATAAACCTGATATCAATGAAGTTTGTATATAGTAAACTAACAAGCTGGGGCCTATCCCACCAAAACTTTGCACTTTTCGCTTCTATTTACAAATTTTGTGCCACTATTGATACATGATTTTGCAAAAATAAAGTGAAATGTCATATACAAAATGAAAATTGTTCATTATTTGAAGTTTTTGATCCACCATCGTTACAAATTTGTTTTTGTTTATAATAATTATAAACATTTTTATTGTTTTAAAAATATTTTGATATAATAAACTTTGACATTTGCCAAATTTTAGACACTTCTTAAGATATTTGCATTAAAATTTTGGAATATAGGATTCTTAAATTGAATTTAATCGGTACCCCACAACTTGGCGATGGATAACCGGAGGTATGTACAACGTTTTGCGTATAACTACAATGAAATGAAATGTTTTTAAATTATTTTCTAAATACATTTCCAATTGTATTTTTGACGTTTTGTTTACCAGTCGCTGGGCTTTTGCTCTACTTTACCGCCAGCATATGCTACTTTACCGTCCGCATGTGCAATTTTACCGCCCGCATGTGCAACTTTACCGCCCGCATGTGTAACTTTACCGCTCGCATGTGCAACTTTACCGCCCGCATAGTTACTTTACCGCCGGCATGGATACTTTACCGCCCGCAAGGATACTTTACCGCCCGGTAACTAAGATGGAAACAAACAATTTTAATGCAGTTGTGCGTAGAAAAAATGTACGCTTATCAGGCATATAATTTAATAAACAGAAAAAAAATAGTGACGCTCTAATTTTTCTAAACATATCTTAACATAATCTAATCTAACGTACAATAACTTTATAATTCTACACATGTACTATTTTATCGCTCAGATGTCCTGTGCCCACTTAGCTATCGCCCAGATGCATCGTTCAGTCGTCATTAATCATTTGACCGAGTCCATTTGAAGAATGTTGTATTAAATCATTTTATATCCTCTATTTTCAATAAAATGTTAAGGAAACTGTATATTTGATTTAACTATAATTTTTTCGGCTCGGTTTTGCCAAACAATCGGCTCGATAAAGAATATTTTCATTCAATGATCAAATCGAAACCGAATTGGATCGAGCCAAAGGTCAGATTGAATACATCTCTATTCTATTACCAACACGGCATCATGATAATGTATTTTCTAGTAGTAGTTTATTTGGTTTATTACGTGGTGTATGTGGGTATGTAAGACGGGATCGCGTGAGGAATAATTTAATGTATGAAGAATGTATGGTTAGGAACAATGTTATTAAGAGAGTTGGTGTGAGTCAGTTGAGATGGTTTGGTCATGTGGAGAGAATGGCGAGTGAACGGCTTGTTAAGCGTATGTGAAGTTGAGAGTTTTCGACTGCGTGGCCGACCAGTGTGTAAGTGGATGGATGTGGTTGGTAAGGAGCTTAAGGAGAAAGTTTCCAAGTGCGAAGAGGAAAAGAGCATGTATAAATGCGATTATGAGTGTGGCCAAGGCGAAAGAAGTGTGCTTAGACAGGAATGTGTGGCGAAGGACGATTGTTTCGTAACTATTATTGTGATCCAGATGTGGTATTTTGCTACCTAAAATCGGTCACTAATATGTTGAGAGTGAAGATTTGTTGTATGATGTTGATGTTGTTATTATTTTCGGGTTTGTGCTAACTCACTAAGTGGGACATGCGTGATTTTATGTATGTATGTATATGTTTAGTTGCAAAATTATGGTGCTTTCCGTTATGCAGACTTCATTCGTTCCACAGCGAAATACACACGATTTTGCAATGAATCACATGCAATATTTTTACCTCTCGCTACCATTGGTAAGGGAGGTATAGTGATCGTGCTAAAAATCGCATATCGAGATTTTGGTAAAAGACCACGTTTTAAGGTTCCTAGAATCCATATTTAAAATTTTCACGATGATGTCTGTGTGTATGTTATTATAAAAATTAAAGATTATTCCATTTTATACAAGTATGCTTTAATACTTTCTCTATATATTTTATGGATAAATTTATAAAGTAATATAAAAATTATATCACGGAACTTATGCTTTAAACACATCTCCGAGGTTACATAGTTCAGCTTAAATGTATGTATCTAACAGATAAATATCACTGTCAAAAAAATAATCGTTTCAAAATAATAATAGTAACGTTTTAAAAGGTAAATTGTAAATAGAACAATAGTTTTATGGAAAGGAACTTAAAATACATCATTTCTAGGATTAGTAAAAATATGCAGGTATGTATTTAAATAAAGAAACAAATAAATATATTATCACAGCATATTATCCATTGCTGGGTATGCTAATCTGATTTATACACACATTGACATATTTGTATTGTACGGGCGTTTACCACAAGGGTTAATTTTATGCCATTTAAAATTCGAATTATTTGGCGTTGATCGGGATTGAATCGGATTCCCCAGATTCGCGACCAGATATCAGGCACGCGGCAACGTTTAGATTCAACATTTATACAAAAAAAAAATTATAATAGAAGTTAGCTATCGCTGATTGGCGCTAATGTTAATTATAAAACGGATTTTTTTGTTTAACCCTCAACAGGAATAAATCCCAATTACAAAGTGGGTTTACATATAAAACATCCATGCTTTAGTGGGATTCGATCCCAGAACCCCTATAGCGTACTCATGATTGAGCCAACGGAGCTGACGTGGAATTAGGAAAAAGTAATTCTGGGCTTTTAAAGTTTTTTATTATTTCGCTATTCGTAGGTGAACATCTTTACAAAATTCATTGTTATTAATTTAAAGCTATTCTTCTGCTTGATTCAGTGCATAGAAGAGATAGTAAGTAATTTGTATTTCTGTCCCCTATATACGTATACGATTAATCAAATTTCCTTCTCGTTCCACTTGACCAAACTACCAAACACTCATCAGGAGTATCACGTACTTTTAACCAAATTAAAATTATTCTCCCCACCGTAATCAACTTACCCTTAGGAAAAATATCACCCTCCTTCTCTCCCCTGAACCCGTGCTAAATAATTTTAGCAAAGTTAGCGCAAGTGCGAGCTCCAAATTACATAAATTCAAATCACTGGCCTGATAACGCGAATAAATTTCTTTAATGCGTGCGCGGGCCTTAAACCGTCCACACGCACGCTTGTGAGACGATTAGTCGGAGATAACATCGAGAGGGTCTGAGTTCGAGTCCAGCCAGAGCTAGAGATGGTCAATTGACCTCCGAGAGAGATGGGAAGGGTTGGCATTGGTTACAATTAGCAGTAACGAGATGTTATCTGTTTATAACCCTTTGGTATTCAATCAGGAATATCGTTTATGTGACTGGAATATGGCCATGGGATTGTTTAAAATTTTAACAAAGACTACGAAAATGGAAGGTTAAATAATTTCCCCAGTTTTATACATTTATTTTGTAATTCTAAATGTGTTAAGTGTGGTCAAATGCCTGTGCTGTGTGCATCAAGGGATCGGTTGTGGGGTTGTAATCCGGACGGTTCGAGTTCGATTTCGACTGATGTCAAACTAGAAACTTGAAAATTGTTATGAATAGGATGGTTTTGAAATGTTCAAATATTGACCTCCGAATTATTTTTGAGCAAAACAGTTAAATCAGTGTTTCACTAGAGTCTTGCATTTTTCTTGTTCGTGTCTTGTTCTTGCCTGGCATTTTCTGCAAGAGATATATTTCGTTATAATGTAAGACAAGAATCTGTCTTGCAAGAGAAATGCAAGAATGGCAAGATTTTCTTGCACTCTTGCATTATTATATTATAATTCAAGTATATCGATATTTAATTAATTTTTTTGTAATGGGTTTAGACAGAAAAATATAAAATATTTATCAATGTACTCGTATATTTAATTTTATACCAAATGATTAGGTATAATGCGGACACGATAAGAACAAGCCAAATGCGTTATTAATCGTCAATAACAAAAAAAAAAATAACGAAATTAATTATTAACTAACTCTGATCAAAGAACAAATAAATAATTGCTAATAAAAATGTTTGGCTTGTATAAGTGAAATTTTAAAAAAATATTTAAAATGTTGATCATTTCTTTGATGACAAATATACGAGTATGCTCTTTTTATCCCAGACTTCATAGTTTTAGTCAACATCCATCGACAATGCACAGTATTTTTTTTAAAGATGTCCGATCAAGGTCATCTGTATCATGAACGAATTAACATATTGGCATACATTTATCTCTTTCATTTGCAAAGATTACAAATGTGTGCAATAAGGATGGATATAACCACTTGTCTTTCAAAAATTCATACTATATCGACTAAGTTAAGACATTCGATTTTAAAACGACGCTCATTGTTAACAATACTTTCGCTATAACGTAAGTTTATTTAGTAAGTCTGAAACATTTCCTTGATTCATAGCCGTACAAACAATGTTATTTTTTGTCAGTGTCACTGACACTGGCACTGTGTCAGTTTCACATATTTGGTTTTATATTTGCTAATATACTTACCAGTTGACTTAGTTTTGAATTTTGAAAGCTTTTACTGTAACATATACTTTCATAACAATAAAATAACCAGTAGTATCTTATTTACCCTCATAAAAACTAAATAAACAACACTACTGTATTTGACAAAATGGGCGGAGCTAAAATCTTAATTCATACTATTTGTCAAGGTGATCTGACCTTGATCGGACATCTTTAAATTTTTTTGCTGTATATACATAAACAAAATTTCAATTGTTCTTTGGGGTTCGATCCCGACCGACGCCAGAAATTATTTAGATTTTTAATGGTATTAAATTAACCTCTGTGGTGCACTCTCCATGCCAGCATTGAGTACCCGTGAGGTGATGCCTGGTAAGCATCATTACCGATATCTGTGTACAAAACAGAGTGGCACACAGCATTGGGTAATAGTTCTTGCTGTTTCCATAGCAACAATGTTATATTTGTATTCAAATAAGAAATATAATATTTAAATATGAACTTGAAATAACTCTTTTGTTTTTAATTTTAGAGGCATAGTAATAATAATGAACTTTTATATTCAGATAAAAAAATCTTTTAAATGGTACTACTTTCAATATGGTATTTTGTTTTAAAAAAATATTATTTTCTTGAATAAGCCGCGCATGTGATGTTCAACTGTTTTGTATTTTTCACCATTAAATTTGTCGTATAATATCGCCCAACTTTATCCATTTAACCGTCTTTTTATCTCTTCAAATAAGAAAGTTAGCGAAGGTGGCCCGCTTATACATATACTGCAGACACCATGTACAAGTTTTGTTGAAAAATAATTAGAGGAGACAATATTTTAACATTACAAAATAAATATTATAATCGATATGTATAAAAGTGATTCATATGGTGCTCTTTTTATGACAACTTTGAGAGCTCGTGAGGTGACATTTAATAAAGGTACGGCTACCGCTTCTGACTCCAAGACAAACGAAACTATTATCTTTAAAATGTGCAAAAACGTCATGATAATGTCAGTCAATAAAATTTTCTTCATCCGCTTTACAATAATTACAAATGGTTGCAAATTGTTGTAGTTCATCAAAAAACCTGGTGACGGTAATTTGGGCTTTATCTCTCAATAAATCATAGATATTCTCGCAAGAAGTAAGAATTGAAAATATTCACAACTTGGGAGTGTATTTCAATACTTCGTTTAATTTTATCAAAAAGAGTCTTCTCCTTCCCTTATCAATACTAACATATTCCCACCCCTTTTAAGCCATCCTTCAATCCTTCCTGTATTCAACAATACAAATTCGTTCCGATCTACATACAACTCTCCCTAGGAATAAATAATCCAACCCTTTACCTGTCCCGGGACGTTTGAGGAAGTGCACAAGGAATTGGCCATTGTCAGTCAATGCGTACGTTACCGATGACCACCGAATTGAAATCAAATTCGCCGAGGAGTTACAATGTAACGAATTTATATGAGGGTAGTGAAACGATAGAGTTTTTTGGTTCCTGTCCACTGAAATGTATGCACTTATTTAAATTTGATATCCATGGGAAAGATTTGATTTGTTATTCTAATTAGGTTTAATTTGTACTAATTTTTAAATTGAAGTAGTTTGGAACCCTTTACGAAAGTATGTCTAATAATTGTGATTGTAATTGCAAATAAGAAGTTTTATAAAAAATTAGCATATATGAATACCTAGTTGAATTATAAATTATTTATTTTATTTACACAGAAACATAATACTATAATCTCAATTTTGTAAATGAGATTGACATTGTAATCGGCTAAATAAATTTAAACCTATACAAGAGTAACTAGTCTAACTGTAAAGGAACCTATAGGAATCGGCATCAACAATTAGTCATTAAAATCTTACAGAGCTTTAGACAAATTTGGAATGACAGTTATATAATGATCGTGCATGGCTAGCTACAGGCGGTCAATGTCAATCAAACTTGGACTATATTTATGTAATTTTATTATTTCTTTTTTACCTTTCGCTAAGAGAAATAGTGGATTCATGCTTGAAATTGCATAACCAGGCCTTTATGAATAAGTATGTTTTAAGGACCCTACAATTCGATTTTAATATTTTTACTATGATGTCTGTGTGTGCATGTATGTATGTGTCTCTGTGTGTGTGTGTGTATATGTGTGGACGTATGTATGTTTATGTGTGTGTGTGTGTGTGTGTTATTTTTTGAAAAATTTTGTTCTTGTTAGTATTAAAGAAGAGTAAAGTCTCTAACTGATACATATAAATATTTTATTATAGCTCTTATAGACTTAGAGGTAAAAAAATATAAGGTATATAATAATCTGTGGTAATAAATCTCACAGCCCAAATAATGCCATGGAAAACAATTGAAAAATTAAAATGTTTATAACGGACAGATAAATGTCAGTGTCAGAAATCCAAAGACATTGCTGACGACATTTTCTGGGAAGTACATACGTATATTATTTCGTATTGTATTAATAGTTAAATTTTTTAAATTATACGAATATTACATATATCCTTCAGAAGTACTGTCAACCCCGACAGTGAATTGGCAACATCTCGAAAAATTAGAAAAGTAGGACAAAATTTCTTTATAGAATAAATTTAAAAAATCTGATGTGGCCAGCACAATACCTTCCATCAATCCTGTGTATTATGTACAAATTCCATACATATTTTTTTTTGCAAAAGATTCTAAATTTTCTTCTTCTTTAGCTTTTTCCATTCGTTAGGGGTCGCTGTTTTTTATTTTCTTCTTCCATTCACTTCTGTTTTGCGGGTCATCCTCATGTCAAAATTTTTCATTTTCATTTTTTGGTATTTTATGATTCCTTTTCTCGGCAACTGAATTCCACACCCCTTATAATAAATAATCCACATAAAATAAGAAAATCATGATATTTTAAATAAAAAATTATGACATTTGTCAGTTATGGACGTAATTAATAGCAGTCATTTTGAAACGGGTCCACATATCTGCTTGCCAAAGTCAGCAAAGTCACGTCACTGCACGCGCCCTAAACATAATTTTCTTGTTCTTTAGTTTTTCCCATTCGTAATGGGGACGCTATTTATTATTTTCTTCTTCCACTAATTTTTGTTTTGCGTGTCGTCCTCATTCAGTTTCTTTTCTCTCCTTTTATCTTATATTTGGTCTTCCTATGTTTCTTCCACCTTCTGTTATAAGCTATTCATTCTTCCAATATACTTCATGACATGTTCAAACCAATGTAATCGTCTCTCTTATATCTTTCTAGAAACATCCGACACTAGAGTTATTCCCTTATTCTTTCATTCGTTTACTTTTTATTGATACTGACATCTGTCAATTTGAATTACCTGAATATATTAGCAGTTTAAGTTAGCATAGCTGGCTGATTTATGAAATTTATTATCTTTATAATTCTTTAACTCTATATCTGTTGAATATGAAATATAAAATGCAATCAAATCGTAAAGAGAATAATATATTCTTTAAGTTATAATAAAATTTAACTGAGTTTTTCAAGAAAAACTGTTAAAATCTTCAAATAAGGATACTTCCGGTTGACCAATTATAATCAAAATGTAATCAAGTCTACATATGGTTGTAAGGAGGAATACGTAAGAATTGTAATTTTTGGAATTCTAGTATTGGAGATATCGTGGCCGAAACCGCGGTCACATACACACACGCACACACGCACACACGCACACACACACACACACACACACACACACACACACACACATACAGACATCATCGTAAAAATAGTAAAATCGTATTGTAAAGACCCTAAAACGTGCATATTCAATGAAAACTCACCACCGAATTTTTAGACCAAAGACAATACCTTACAAAGTAATGTTTACACCTAACAAGTTTCGCAAGATGTTTAACTTGAAAAACTATTTTCAAAAAAAGTGCCTAAAGATTCTAAAACATGCTTTTTGACCAAAGACAATACCTTCTTTACCTAAAGGTGACGAAAGGTAAAAATGGAGGATCTCATTAGTGATATTTATAATATTGTAATTTGTATAATTACGCCACAAATATTAGCTGCAATATTTAATAAATTAAGTCGAAATAAATCTCCATCCAACTCTAAACACCGGTTTAATCTTTTGGGGCAGTTTAAAAATACCCTTTGGTTTCCTCGTTCCTCTTTGCAGTTTCTATGTTCGTGGGTGGGAGTAATGAAGAGTTCTGGGCCGAGGAAGAAATGATCGGCGGCATCGGTCACGTGACCGCGACGAGACCGCGTGTCGCGGCTAATCCTTTTATAAAGGCGACGGGGTCAGGCGCGTCCAAGCGACCCCGAGCCTTGGGTCACAGGTTAGCTGACCACTGCCCAGCCCGCCAGGGTAATGAGACGACTCATTCAAGGAGGAAGTGAAAAATTAGACAAACAAGAATTATTGTTTTAAATAGAGATATAGCAAAATAATTAAGATATAATTTTGATTTAAGTTTATGAGGAACATATATTATTACACAAATGTTATAATTTGTACTTGGTTTTAGTATTTAGTAGAAGAGAATTACAATTTATGAACTTTTATTAAAAACAGAAAATTGCCATAATATCAAATTTTTTAAAGATATCAGATAAAGATCATCTACGAATTGTATGAATTAAGATTTTAGCTCCGCCCATTCTATCAAATTCAGTAATGTCGTTAGCCTAGTTTTTATGGGGTACATAAAATGCTATTGTTATTTTACTATTATAAAAATATTTGTTACAGTAAAAGCATTCATAATTCAAAATTAAATTAATTGGTAAGGTTTTTAGCAAATGTAAAACCAAATATGTGAAAAATAAGATACTGACACAATTTCAAGGTCAGTGACACTGACAGAAAATAACATTATATGCACAGCTATGAATCAAGCTAAGATATCTAAATTAATAAATAAACTTACATTGCAGCAAAAGTATTGTCAACAACGAGCATCGTTTTAAAATGGAATGCCTAATTTAGTCGAAACAATATGAATTTTTGAAAGACAAACTTGTTATATCCATCCTTATCGCACACACTTGTAGTCTTTGCAAATGAGAGAGATAAATGTATGCCAATATGTTAATTCGTTCATGATAGAGATGACCTTGATCGGACATCTTTAAAAAAAAATACTGTACAGATCAGTACGAAATATCTAAAAGAAAGAATATCGAAAGAATAAGAACGGAAAAATAGACTGCTTGAAATATTTTGCGGAATTATCAAAATGATGAATATAATATACCTACTGCTTGAAATAAAAATAGATACATTCATATGAAACTTCAAATTCATAAATTTAAAGAATCAAATTTGACAGGATTTATCGGCAAACTTATGAAAATATTGCGTCAAGTTACTGATTCAATATTTTATAGAATTTAGTTTTTTTTTTTTCTTCGAATAACATACTTTAATGTTTTTAAATATTAGAACAAAATAAATTCATGTAAATACGTTTTCTATCATTTTATAATTTATGAATTTGTATTTTGTAACGATTGGTAACAATGACCTTGTAATTTGTTGAATTAATAAGCAGCTGATTCTCTAATAGTTATTAGTTGATTTTTTTTAATTTTAATGCCTTTGGATAGAGAAATAAGTTAAAATTTATTTATTTATGTACATTTGGAGAACCAACAATTTTTTTTCAAACCAGTTATAAGTTCCCACTAAATAGTAAATTTATATTAACAGTATATTACAATTCAATAGGATAGGTAGCAACGAAAAAAGTAATAATGAAAATTTGAAAAATTGAGAAAAACTATGAATACAACAAATAAATGTTAAAACACTAAAATACATGATTAGCTCATTATTAATAGAGCAAGACTTCAATATTTCCCTTTTAAATGTCATGAAATTTATGTGAAAAATGTCTGTGACTGAAACTATTGTTGTATGTTAACATTAGTCTATTAATGGGAGAATTTTTATGAACTCCTGTTTTCAAGGCTATTTATGTTAAAATGTTGAAGTCTAGCATCACAATTAGGAATATCTACATTAAATTTAGCACATAATACATTCACAAAACTTTTTTGAATATTTTCTATTAAATGTATGTTCTTTTTGTACATCGGGTTCCAAATCACTGATGCATATTCTAGTTTAGATCGTACAAAAACGTTATACAGGCAAATAATAGAAAATGGATCAGTAAAACTTTTACACATACGTAACACAAAACCAAGCATTCGGTAAGAGTGTTTAACCATAGAATATATATGGAAGTCATGTAGTAATTTTGGATCAAACATAATTCCTAAATCTTTAACAATATATTCTTTTTTTATTGCACATTTATTAAGATTGTATGAAAAATTTATAACATCATGATTTCTAGTAAAATTAACAAAATAACACTTATCAATGTTAAGTGACTGGCATTCTCTTAAATTTCTATAAACTTATAGATCTACAGCTTATAAAGAGTCTATCAATGAACGTCATATAAATTTCCATAAAACGGTAGGTATTCTGTGCAACTGTGTATAATTCGCTTGATCTGTAAATTCCTCTTATGAAATCTAAAACGTCAATGTTACCAATCGTTATAAAATACAATTTAATAAATTTTGAAATAATTGATAAACATGATATCTATTTGAATTTATTTTCTTCTAATATTTAAATATAATATTAACACTATACTATTTGAAGAAACATTTCGTAAGAAATTCTATAAAATATTGTAATTATAACATCTATACTGTGTTCCACCTTATTAATTCAGTATTGTGAAGAATAGGGCATGGCTTTGAACCATCTCACTGGCTGAAATAGAAACCTAGTTTACGCAATGTAATTTCAGACTAGTATCAGTGTACATGACATGAGAAATCTCGTGTCATTTTTATGTGCAATGTCAAGTATTAAGTTTATCCGATTTGGAAAGCAGGTAGATAATACTTTATGTTTGACACTTACTGATAGAATATACAAAGTTTCAATGGCATTATGATATCTTTTTATTATTTTAATAAAATGTCAGATGACAGCAGTTAAATACTGCCATTTTTTAATTTCATCATCTATACTGAATTGGTCAAGTTGAACAGAGTATACAACATATTTATAAGGTTGTCAAGTAGTTGTCATTAATTTCTTTCAAATTTGACAATTGACGTCTATATGAATTTTGAAAAGATACGAACTGCAATAACTAAAATAATTTTAATGTTATGAACAATATCGGAGTTATTTTAAATATTAAATACTTATTTTTATATGAAATATTATAATTATAATTTTGATACTCCTGTAAAATATTTCAAATAGTCTATTTTTCTATTCTTGTTCTATTAGAATTCTTTATTTTAGATCATTTATGCTGAGGCATACATGGTACCTGTTTAAAATAACAAATTTGATATTATGTCAGTTGTCAATATGCAATAAAAATGCATAAATTCTTACTTTCTGTAATTTTCTTCCATTAAACCGAGTACAGAATGTAAGAAATACAAATTTTTCGATTTTTATAAGTATTTACGATCAAATGACAATGCTAAAGTTATAGACGTCTATAAGGTATTTATAGATATCTACAACGTATAGACGAACTCAGAATTGCATTTTTTCTATAAGGTCCGTATGTTACTATTGAAACGCTTACAGACGTTATAGAAATGCCTATAATCCCAACATAAATCTGTATTTTATTTAAATAAAACGCTATCCTGGACCACTAATCCCTAAATATCACAGACCGTATTAATTTTTATGAGATAGTTATAGATCGCGCAAGTTATAGATAATAATTGATTAATACGTTTTATATAAGCAACAGATCTATAAGTTTATAGAAATTTAAGAGAATGCCTAGAATTCCTCTATTAGTTTTAAAAATTATGATCGAATAACTAAAGCTGTGTTAACAAAAGAATCTGCAGTATAATTTATTAATATTCTTTAAAACTTTAATTTGGTTCGAAATTTACTTTAGTCTAATATCAATAATATCATTTCCCTTTCAGTTGTTTACAAAAATAAATCTCATGAAAGAAAATAATAGAAGGGGAATCACTGACGACTCTTATTTAAAACATAGATTATAGGAAAAATCAAATCGTTCACCGTCAATCATTTTGTTCTAATGGGAATATCACGGCAGACTACTATGATATAATTAAAAGAGTTAACAGCAGATAATCACTATAAAGAGCTAAATATAGTTGTAGAAACGCTAGAAAAATGGATGAACAAGATAAAGAAGCTTCAGACGGAATCTATTAGAACAGATAAACAATCTTTGAAAAAATTAGAGAGAATTTAAAATTCCACATCTGTACGCGAACATGTATATTATAAGAAAAAATCTGATGTGGCCAGCACATAACCTCTCGCCGTATATTTTACCTGGCTGTATGCATAAAGCAAAGAATATTTTTATAAATACAAATAATATATTCATATAAATCTATGACGTATAAACTTCTTTATTATTCAATAATAGCATGTCTCAACATGAAGATATTTTACCATAAATAATGTTACAATAAATTACAAAGTAGAGTTTACCATATATAAATATTAGGCTGGTAACTGCAATTTTCAATTCGAACAACGTTGTTTACTTTCTCTTCATATTCTTCTAGTAAAAACATTAATTTTGGGCGGTCTAAAATGTATATATGGATTGTGCATCTATTCTTACATATCTTCTTTTACATTTTATTTTTTCATACATGTTATATCTAAATAACACTAATTCCCTTTAATAAAGTGACGGATAGATTGCACTCCGATTATTCTTATATCGATGTGTAATTTTGTCAATATTTACAACTTACTTGAGAAGAATTTGATAGCTTTTTCGCAATTCAAAGTTACTCTAGTCTATAGTACTGGTGTACATTGTCCCATAATGTTTGAAACAAATTTAAGTCCTTCAACCTAGACTTGTCATCTCCATAATAGTCACAGATCAAGAACTAAGGGATTCTCCAAGTACATTTTTAATTCATTACTCATTATTTCGACACTGACATTTATCTGTCAGTTACAAATAATTTAAATTATCAACTATTTTTCATGGCATTCTTTCGGCTGTCAAATTTATTACAACAGATTATTTTATATATTATACTTCTTTTATCTCTAAATCTATGGAATATATAATAAAATATTTAAATGTATCAGATAGAGAATTTAATTTTCTTTAATATTATCAAGAAAAATTTTCAAAAAATAATATTTAGAAGATTTTTTTTCAAGAATCTTCTACTTCCGGTTGTCCAATTGTTACCAAAACCTTTTCAGATCTTCCCATGAATGTCCGATTGGGAAATACGTTGTTAAACAAATTTTAAGTCTTATAGTTTTTGAGTAACCGTCCTTCCAACATCCCACACACACACATACACACACACACACACACACATCCACACACACACACACACAGACATCATCGTAAAAATGTTAAAATCGGATTGTAGAGACCTTAAAACGTGCTTATTCAATAAAATCTGGATATGCGATTTTTAGCATGAATGCAATACCTCTCTTAGCGAGAGGTAAAAAATCTATTGTGGCCAGCATCTCGCCATTTTCATTTTATGTTGCATAGGGCGCGAGCAGTTATGTGGCTTTTTTGGCCTTGGTAAGCAGATATGGGGGCCCGTGTCAAAATTACAGCTAGTAATAATGTACATAGGTGCCAAGTATAATAAGTTTTCATTCAAAACATTATGATTTCCAAAATCCATGTGGATTATTTTCCTCGACAAGTATATTCCATACTGTTGATCACATATACACAACATGGTATTAGATTATTTTGAAATATCTGCTCGCGCCCTATAAGTAACGAATTTAACATTTCTTGTACACACAAATAATTGAAATTGAAAAAATAGTATTTAGAAGATTTTTTTTCAAGAATCTGCTACTTCCGGTTGTCCAATTGTTACCAAAACCTTTTCAGATCTTCCCATGAATGTCCGATTGGGAAATACGTAGTTAAACAAATATTAAGTCTTACAGTTTTTGAGTAATCGTCCTTCCAACATCCCACATACATACACACATACACACATACACACACACACATACATCCACACACACACACACGCACACACAGACATCATCGTAAAAATGTTAAAATCGAATTGTAGGGACCTTAAAATGTACTTATTCATTGAAATCTGGATATGTGATTTTTAGCATTAATCCAATACCTCTCTTAGCGAGAGGTAAAAATATAATATTAAGAAACAAAAAATCTGTAACAAAGTATAGAAAAATCCAATTGTTAATAAATCAGACAAATTTGCTGCGTAAACTGCATCTGAATCCTTGAAATAAGAATTTTGTAATTATCGATATCGAATTCTATTTCACCTTAGGTGATAGTGATTGTGCAGGAAATAAAAGTTATTTTTATATACATGACATTAATGATCCGACAGAATATAAATTTAATCGTCATATGAAATTTCATATAAATAATTAAAAATACACTTCACCATTTCAAAAAGGAGAATATTAGCTGGACTTTCAAAAATAAATTAGAAATTAAATTAGCGAAGGATTTTTGTGCAAATTATGTTATTTAACTGTATTTTTTATGATGGTAAAGTTGTTTTGGTTTGCTGCATTTTCTAAACGATCTGTACAACAGCTTTGAGAAGCGCAAAGCATTGTAATCGTCATTACAAAAATCTTGAAATAGAAATAGATTGGTACACCCATTACTGGGTAATTAGCCGTGATGATATGTTTATGGTCTATTGCCCGGTTGCTGAAACGTTCATCAACGTTTTGTGTAACTAACGGACCAAATTCGAATCAGTTTCCTTGTTCTTATGACATTTAAATCATTGCTGTCAAAAAATCGCGTTGGATTTGTTCGTTTTAATGAACCGTTAATTAAACAAAACTTTAATGAGCGTTTCTGCAACCGGACATATAAGTTAACAATAATACTTTTAAAAATTACTCGCAATCCTAAAATTATAATGACCAAAGAAGAAAGGGAAAAACATCCTTAATCCCTTCCCTGCTGCATGTGAGAACTGTGTCAGTAGTGCACCGAGTTCCCATACGGGATGCTGCAGAACCCCGCGGCGTCTGTCTGATCTCCCGACTCTTATTCGATTCGTTTCTTCAAAAGGAGAACGTTAGGGTTCCGCGACTGCTACGCTGAAAGGAATGAGAAGGAGCACGGGAACGCGGAAGGGATGAGTTGGGTGAACAACCCTCGATGAGAAAGATGAGCGATGAAACAATTAGTGACACAGGGTTGGATTCCAAACAGAAAAAAAACAGAAAAGAATATAAGTATTTGAATGGAAATTACGAAGATAATAATATATTGTGTTCGAAGTATGAATCGAAATACAAAAAGTTGTCATGTTTATGAATATTTATGAATTATAGAAAAAATATTTCAACTAAAATTTATGCAAGAACAACCAATATCAAATTTCAATGTTGATAGAGAATACTTTTCTGTAAATGTTGATTACATAATGTCATTAATTCCGTGATTTAAACTGTTCATATCACTATTACTAAAGCCAGAGAACAAACAACTAAATTGGTTTGGACATATAAGAAGAATGGAGCAAGATAATCTAATTAAAAAAGTTATAGATTCAAAAAAGACAAAAAAAAGGACAAGAGAAAGACCAAAAAAAACCTAGGAGGGAAGATTAGCAAAAATAGGTAAAAGTAGAGGAAAAGGCACGGAGAAAATGAAAAAAACTAACAAAGGACCGGACAGCATGGAAACAATGGGTCAAGAACCATACCCGACACACATTAATGATCTATGAAGAAGAAGAAGACGAAGAAGATATCACTAAAGCCCTGCAAACTAAGAACAAATATTTTTGAAATAAAAAGATAATTTATGGGAATGTTACAAGGAAATCAGGAAAAAGATGAAGAAGCAAAGGAAAAAAATATTAATAGCATTTCTTTTTACTCCCATGCATACAGTAGTATCTTTACACATTGGATCCTAACGTAAAGACTGAATTTTTCGTAGGCTTTTGTAAAATGAAATATATTTCTTATGCACTTTATTCTACAAGGTGTTAATTTTATTTGGCTACTATTGCTATCTCGAGAACGAGGTCAGTTAAATTAGCAAACAATTTCTATTTTACTACACTATTTTAATGAGCGATTTTTTTTCCAAGCAGTGGTTTTCAAACTGTGGGGACCAACCTTCTTATTTAAATAGATATATTTTTTAATTACTTATTAGATAGAAATTTTTATTCTGAATTCAGTGATATATAATATTTGCATGCCCATAGATAACAATTTTTTTGAGAAAAATTCATAAGAAGTTGTGTAATTATTTGATTAAAAAATGACTACAATAATTGTGCCGCGAATGCAAAAAATGAATACATGTTATTTTTTTAGAAGTGATCATTTAAAATAACAAAGTTGGTCCTCACAGTTTAAAAACCACTGGTTCAAAAAAATTAATTTACGCTCAGTAAAATAGTCCAGAACAATAGAAATTGTTTGCTAATTTATCCGACCTCGTGGCTCTTGTAGTTTTTAACATAGCAATAATGGACAAAATAAAATGAACAGTCTTATATCGAAAACTATAATACAGATATCTAATAAAATACCATATAATATGTGTATAATAAGTTATTTATTCATGTATACACAACCACTAAAAGCTCCGAAACTTTTTGACACGGATAAATCTTAAATATATTGCCGTGAATTTGGTTCTACAATTTTTTAATTTACGCGTTTGGTATTTGAGTAAATTTAATTTAAAGACATGATAAGTGTGTTGTTATATACTGTAGTCATGGATACATGATATTGTATTAGTTTTATATAGATAGCCTGATGCCAGTCCGTTTGCATTAACGACACCTCGTAGAATACTAATTCCACTATTAGAAGAAATTAAAGCAAACATCAATAACATGCAATCTATGGGATTTATCGTACCAGTAGAAGAGCCTACAGATTGGTGTGCGGGTTTGTTCCTAGGTCCGAAACCAAATCTGTATGTGCGTGGATTACGTAAGAAGGGTTCCTGAGCAGCGAGTTCTCAATCAACCAGATCTAACAATAACAAGAAGTGGACGAGTTTCAAAAAAGCCTAATCGCTATATTGAAGAAGGTTCAATTTTTCAAAATTGTAAAATTCTTAATTTTTATAACTTAGAAGGGAGATGTGTTGTTAGATACTGTAGTCATGGACACATATAATAAAAGACGAGTAATGTCAACAATAGGTTTTTCACAGTTAGTCTACGTCTTTTAATTAATTTTAGTCGGTCACTAAAGCCAAGAATTAAAAAAATAGTTTAATAAGTTCAAAATGAAACTCCAACTAAAATTTTATTTATAAATCACCCAATAAAATTTTACGGGACACATATTTAAAAAAATAACTGGTTTTCCATTTTAAACACGTACTTATGTCATGGATTTTCACCTTGTATATTATATGTACAGATTTTACTTTGACAGGCATAAAAATAAATATTATACTCGTACATACACTAAAGGCCTTCAAGATTATGCTAACATATCTACAATGATTATTATTGCAAAAAAATATGCCATTGATATATTTTTATCTTTTTTATTTTCCGAAGTTGAAAATTCCTTGAATCCCTCCCTGTAACCACAACGAACATACACTTCCACTCCTTTCTCTGTCGAAAGATCACCCTAAGTTCTACTCAAGGACCAGATTCACTCGTTCGTAATTAGTTTTGAAATTAATCTTCCGATGCATCGTTGTCACTATTCTTTGCTTTCTGCTCTGGTTTGCAGCCCACCAAGGGGTTAAAGTTCGTTGCATGCAATAATTGTCTAACGGAAGAAAGATCTGTTGTCTGACGTAAGGTGTTAGGTTAGGTCGTTGGCTTGTTTAACCTGATTGATAAACAAAACACTGTTGGGGGTTACAGCTGGGGACAGAAAGAAGAGTTTGTTATTGTGTCTGGTCTTTTCAGATTCTGGAAAAAGTTAACAATGTTGTATGTATGAATAATTATATACTCGTTGTCTGTGAAAGGAATCATTTTCTATTTTCAAAATTTATTTATCTAAATATGTGATTTTACACATATTGCATCCACAGCGTACATATTTATAATTGCGGTACTGTATCAACCGAAGTAGAATATTCAAATTCCGGTTAGGGTATGGATGTCTCATCACCATCAAGAAAAAATAATAAAAAAACGGTAATATGTGCCCAACTCAATGTAGCAGTATGATAATGGTCAAACACTGCGAGTCAGTATATATATACTATCTGTATACGAGTACGTCTACAGTTTCCCAATTTCGGTACAAGGCCTCTGCTCTTGAGTATTCGTATTTGCCTAGGTTACTCATATTCGCGCGAATACGAACAAAAACCATCGTAACGGTAGGCCATTCGCTTAATTCTAATTTGCTTGAGACGAATCAAAATTTCATTCGACTCGTAACGAATAGTGAAAATTTTTCGTTTCAGTAGTTTTGGACAGTTCTAGTGTACTATTTATATATTTAGAAGTAGTTTTCCTGATGTTTCAGATTATTCATAAATATTTTGTAGATTTTATATAATTTAAAATTGTAAATAAATATTTATTTTATTAAGTTTTTGGATATATATATATATATATATATATATATATATATATATATATATATATAAACACATATTATTAACAATATGCCTACTAAAACAATAATTAGTAACAAACAAATTGACTTACAATATCTGTATCTTCATCAATTTAAGGTTGTTAATGCACTATTTTTAATTGTTACTACCACTAATAATAAACGTTACAATAATATTTACACTTAACACACACTAAAAACACTATTAATAACTATAAAAATAGTTAATAACATTTAGCCACATTACAAATGTTGTTTACACCGACACAGATACCGATAAACTAAAACTAAATACGATTCAATCCTGCAATAAACGAACAGACCTGTTAGAACAAAACGCGCCGCCTAGTGCAAGCTTATTCAATGAATTTGATTTCAAAATTCATTGTTATTGCAGTGTTAATATCAAATTTTGTGTGTGATTTCTTACAAAACTGACGACATTAAACAATGCAGACCTTCAACAAAGCTGTTCCAAATTAGCTAAAACACATAAAAACGATATTGAAGAAAATCAACTGCAAAATGTAATTCTTCATCTAAAAAACCTACCCGATATATTATCGGACACACACCAGAACTTGCTCATGACTCATGACGCTAAAAGCTAATAATATAACAGGCATATTTCCAAATGTGGAAATAGCGTTAAGAATCTTCGCCTGCCAAGAAGTTACCAACTGTTCGAGAGAATTGTCATTTTCAAGTTATTTAAGATCAAAATTATTTAACACAAAATTGAATAGTTTAACCATAATGGCTATTGAAAGTGATTTGTTACATAATCTTGATTTTACAGAGAATATTAAAGTTTTCCTAATAACAAAGCTCGAAAAAATAAATTTACTTAATGTCTATGTTGAATTATTTTTCTTTACATTATGTTGTTATTTTCTTTATTTTATTTGATTATTGTTTAAGTTTCGTTTACTATTTTAGTTTAGTTTTATTTCATCGTCTATATTTATGTACGTTCTGTGATGAAAATAAATTGTTTTTTTTTTGTAATTAAATAGTGACCTATATTAATGTATTCGTATATTGAAATAATATTTATTCTTGTTGATTTAATATTTTCATTTTCATTATAATAAGTAATACAACTATTGTTTTTAATTAGTATATTTATTACGCATAAACTTTGTGTCAACTTATTATATCTAAAAAAAAAAATTAAATAAAAAAGTGATATGTTCCGGGCTTTGGGAGCTTATTTTGCTTAATATGCCACTGCAAGAAAGGCCAGACCAATAAAACAGTAGTACGGCTCCCTTTTTAAAAAGCTCAGTTGTTTTTACCTCTCGCTAAGAGAGGTATTGCATTCATGCTAAAAATCGCATATCCAGATTTTATTGAATAAGCACGTTTTAAGGTCCCTACAATCCGATTTTAACATTTTTACGATGATGTCTGTGTGTGTGTGTGTGTGTGTGTGTGTGTGTGTGTGTGTGTGTGTGGATGTGTGTGTGTGGGATGTTGGAAGGACGGTTACTCAAAAACTATAAGACTTAAAATTTGTTTAACAACGTATTTCCCAATCGGACATTCATGGGAAGATTTGAAAAGGTTTTGGTAATAATTGGACAACCGGAAGTAGAAGATTCTTGAAAAAAAATCTTCTAAATATTATTTTTTGAAAAATTTTCGTGGTAATATTAAAGAAAATTAAATTCTCTATCTGATACATTTAAATATTTTATTATATATTCCATAGATTTAGAGATAAAAGAAGTATAATATATAAAATAATCTGTTGTAATAAATTTGACAGCCGAAAGAATGCCATGAAAAATAGTTGATAATTTAAATTATTTGTAACTGACAGATAAATGTCAGTGTCAGAAATAATGAGTACCTAATGAAAGAAAAATGTACTTGGAGAATCCCTTAGTTCTTGATCTGTGACTATTATGGAGATGACAAGTCTAGGTTGAAGGACTTAAATTTGTTTCAAACATTATGGGACAATGTACATCAGTACTATAGACTAGAGTAACTTTGAATTGCGAAAAAGCTATCAAATTCTTCTCAAGTAAATATTGATAAAATTACACATCGATATAAGAATAATCGGAGTGCAATCTATCCGTCACTTTATTAAAGGGAATTAGTGTTATTTAGATATAACATGTATGAAAAAATAAAATGTAAAAGAAGATATGTAAGAATAGATGCACAATCCATATATACATTTTAGACCGCCCAAAATTAATGTTTTTACTAGAAGAATATGAAGAGAAAGTAAACAACGTTGTTCGAATTGAAAATTGCAGTTACCAGCCTAATATTTATATATGGTAAACTCTACTTTGTAATTTATTGTAACATAATTTATGGTAAAATATCTTCATGTTGAGACATGCTATTATTGAATAATAAAGAAGTTTATACGTCATAGATTTATATGAATATATTATTTGTATTTATAAAAATATTCTTTGCTTTATGCATACAGCCAGGTAAAATATACGGCGAGAGGTTATGTGCTGGCCACATCAGATTTTTTTATTACCTAAAACTCCTTCATATCCCGGTACCTAAACTACGAGTAGCACGAACGCGGTCAACGGAGGAAGAGCGACGTGCGACAGTACGATAGTCAACTGGGCAATAATATAATAGATTTGTAAAATTACAAAATTTTGGGTTGGTTAGGTTAGGAATGTTTAGAAAAATCATAGCGTCATTAACTATGAAATCTACTGAATTATATTATTTCTTACGCCCAGATGACCGTCGAACACTTAATTGTCGCCCACTTGACTAAAAGACTATCGCCGAGTTGGCTGTCGCTCAGTGTGACTCACCTAGTTGTCTGTCGCCCAGTTGCGCCGTACCCTACCCACCACAATGCTAGTTCGCTAGAGCGTTAATTTCTCTTTTTAGAAAATTACCAGGAACGTGTTTTATTTCAGTCATTTGACTAATTGCCTCTTTGAAATTACTAAAACATATTTTTTTTTTTCATTTTAATTTTCACCACTTTAGAGCAGTTAATACTTTCCTGACACAATCATAAACAAAATCTCGCCCCATTCATCGCGTTCATAACGTGTGCAGCCCCATCGCGTTTTTAATCTCAGATGTCACAGGTGGTTGTTTCGTTATTATATGTTCCGATGAAAAAGAAGCATCGCGGGGCTTGCGGGGCAGATTCAACAGGTTGCTGAGGGTGCGCCGCCCCGCTCGCCCCACCACCCTCAACACCGCACCGACAGAGGGATTTTTTATTTTGCGCTTTCTTTTTTCTGGATTTGTTTGATGAAATGATGAATTTTGATGACGCGATTGGCTTGTTTATAGTGGTTTAGCTGATTCTGTTTGGATTAGGGGGTGAATTTTTATGTGACACATCAGATTGGCGTTGGCTTTGGGATTTGCATTTGTTTGTTTATGGAGAGGAAAAAATGTCATTGCGGTGATAAAATTCACAAACCTGTTGAATGTAGCAATTATTACGTATTTTTAAAAAGATTATTTTAATTCACTGATCATTTTATTTTTTAATTGCTATAGATAAGGATTGTAGAACTTCAATGTACAATATTTGTGTGTATACTACTGTAAATACTATCGTTCAGAAAATTTTAAAACCTTGTATTTCTACCTTACTCTTATATGGAAAGAAGCCATTAGATTTTGGTGTAAATCAGATAACCGAAAAGACACTTTACTGGAAGCTCAAAATAGCTTTTCTTCGAAAAAAAAGCTTTAAGTGTTATTTTTTCAAGATTTATGTTATATAAAAATTAAAGATTATTAAATTTTCTACAGGTTTACATAAATACCTTTTCTATATATTTATGGATAAATTTACAAAACTATATATAATTTTAGTCCCGGAGCCTACCCTTTAACTCCATAGTTATACATTTCAGATCTCAAATGCATGTAACTGACAGATATATGTCACTGTCAACAGATTAAGCATTTCAAATAATAATAGTTTTAAAAAGAAAATAGTAAACGGTACAATAATTATATGGAAAGGAACTTAATACTGTCCTAGCATAACTAAATATGTAGGAATACGAGTATAGGTAAGTATATAAATAAATAAAATAAATATATCATAACGGCATATTACCCATTGCTGGGTGTGCCAATCTGCTTTGTACACAGATATCGGTAACGATGATGACATATTTGTAACGTGCGAGCGTTTACTAGGCGTCACCTCACGGGCACTCATTGCTAGTATGGAGAGAGTAACACAAGGGTCATTTTTGTGCCTTTTAAAATTTGAAATATTTAGCGTCTGTCGGGATCGAACCTGGTATTTAAATTTAATTTAATTTTAAGTATTTACATGAATAAAAATTAAATTGAACAGGAGGTATTGTGTTGACCACATCAGATTGTTTTATATGTTAATCTGTACATAAAAATATTAGACCCGTATTTTGTATTTGCGCCAAAAAGTTTCTGATACGCCAAAAACAAAATATTAAAGTTTCAATAAATGACAGGACATACGTTTCTAAAGCTGAGTGAGACGGATATTTGACAAACCCGCTAGGCACGTCGTTTCGTGTCATATCAAAACCAGCGAGAACATAGCGGAATTGTGGCTTGCGCGTTTGAAAAGCACTAGCCAATAGCATTTGCCGGTGTCCAACACGTCACAAACATGGCTGATACAGAATTTTATGCGCTCGGTTTAAATGTATTAAAGTTTCATTTTGTTATTAGGGTTAATAAAAATCAGAAAATTAACGATTATATTCACCTTAATATTACTTATACATGATGAACCTTGATATCCAATTAGTATTTTTTTTAAAAAAAGCAATTCGTTGTATGTGTGAGGTTTATACACACAAATGTCAGTCGATGTTATTTGATTTCATCAATTTACATCATATATGCGAAAAGATTGTTGTGGTCTGGCCCAGCTTCGTATCACTTCACTATGCTCGCAGTGCTTGGAGGCAAAATCATACTATTTTTGAGTGTTACTTAAAGGAAATGTGTACGATAATGAGTAGGAGCCCCAAAGTGGTAACCATTAAGGTGCAGTGTTTCAAAACGTACGCGAAATAAACTTTACAACTTGCCAACGATTACTGGGGGCCAGTTTTGTAAATAGAATGCGATAGCGACAATTCATATTGAATAAGATAAACCCCACTATTTTTTATCAGCCATGTTGCTTATTCCGAATGAATACGTATTCAGCTAATCTGGACCTCATGAATACGGTATTCGCTTATGAATAAGCATAAGTTATCGTCTCATTTATTTTTCCTTCTGTGTAGTTTGTTATTGATTGTATTATTATTTAATTTTTTAGTGCACTTTAATTACTATTTGTTTTTTTTTCCATTTTGGTCTATTGGAAATTAATTAAAATATTCATCTTATCTAAAAACATGAAATATAATCACAAAATAAGTATGATATAATTTTAAATAACGCTACTTTTGAAATAAACTGAAATTTTCCTTGCGTGGGAAATTTGAACAAATGTCAGAATAGTACTGAAAAATAGTGTATACTGTACATAATACGATAGAAATCAGTCATATGAATAGAAAATAAGATGGCGCTTATTCAGTGACCCGCCATATTGCATTCGTATTCGCTGTCGCTGCCGCACGTCAGTACTAAATGTTAAATGTTCTGTGGAAGAAAACAAAGGACTGGTTCTATATTTAATATGAATGGTAAAGTTTAAGCTATGGTAATTGTTGTTAATAAGCAGATTCAACATACTTTCCTTAAACCATAGTATAGTCCATTATTTTTTTTTCAAAAACTTATGTGATACATGTTAATATAATAAAATATGGTATTACATTCTTTCGTAATATCATACATTTTACATTCGAAAAAATCAATTTTCAAAACATTTTTTCTATGTTTCTGTAGATGTCATTTATCTCTCTTTTGAAAAAATGCATTCTTCGCAATTTATCATTGATCTGTTTAAATAAAAAGAAGTCGTTGGGTGCCAAGTCGGGATTATATGGTGGCTGATCAATCATTTCAATGTTTTGCTTGTATTATATTTCCTCTTGGATTTTTGAAGGATTGCAGGCAAGCACACAGCAGTATACGTACCATTCAGAGTTGAATGTACTGCACTATACTGGGGTCATTTCACATTTTCTAATTTATTTTTTTCTTGAAAGAATAGGTCAAATTAAATATGTAGGTGTATGTTTTACACTTTACAGGTCTTTAGTATCAGAGGTATGATTTTTTAAAAGTTGTCTTTAATTTCAAGTATTTGGACACTGACGTCACGGCATACGTCACGGCTTGTCGGATGCAGGAGTAGCTCTCTACCGGTTGGATTTGGTATGGTATGATTGTTTGAGTTATCACTTGTCAGTTTGATTTTGTGACAGCAACATATTGTTAACGAAAAACATATTTCAAACAACTTTTGATATTTATTTTAATAAATGTGTTATTTACATACCTTTACTCTTAACTCTGCTGTCACCTGTCACAATTTTAGGCTAGCTTGTTTACAGCAGCAAACGGATACCACGTGGACCGTTGTGTGTGTGTGTGAGAGGAATGCCTTTGTGTGAATAACAAGCCGTGACGTCACGAATTTTACAGCCGCGAAAGATTATTAGCAAATTTATGAATGAAAAGTCGCATATTTCATGTTATTTTATATCACTATATTTATTAAATGAGACAGATTTCACGATTTTATAAAAATAAACAACTATTTTTTTTAAAATGACCCCATTATCTAAGGCTATTGTGCCCAGTATACGAAATAACCATTTGCTGTTTTTTTTTCTGGATTATACGAATGGATCCACCATTTATCGCCTGTCACACATTATAAACCAAGTGAGTGCTCCAAATTAAACGATCTGCCTTTCCGCTGGTGTTAAATTATGGGGAATAGAATAAGCAAACTTCCGTACGTTTTTGTCAGTAAAAACTTAATTAAGTGATCGTTCTCAAATTTCATAATTTTTCAGAGGTATTCACTTCCAAAAACGCCACAATATTTTTTTGACCTGTTTTTTTTTTTTTTCAAACTGTAAAGTTAAAATATCACAAGTTTGGATCAACAATAAGAGAACAACTCCTGTATTTAAATAAAAACTTTTCGATACCGTGAAGTATCTCTCCATAACTTGTCTGTTAAATATTGATAAATATATTTGAATATTCATATCCATGCCACCCAAACACTTCATTTAAAACTCTGCATAGTATTAATATATTCGCGTTTTTAATTACATTTCAGGTGTCTAGTTCTTGTTACCATCAAGAAGGTTCGGACCAGCCCTGAGTAATTTCGAACACCTAATAAATTTACTCATATAAATTAAAATCAACCATCGTTGTTTTTTCCCAGACGCGAAAAATTAATTATAAATCTCATCTAGCCAACCGGCCACAAGGAGAATACATCTTGACGTGGAAGAAGACAATGGAAGAGAAGTTTTCCAATTTCATTTTTAAATTCAAATTTTCAAAACCGTCTATTGAACATTAATTTTGGAAATTTGTCTCAATCGTTCGCGAAGTGTTAATTTATAGTAATTGAAGAATTTAAATATAAAGGGAACTATATGCAATTTTTGTTTCATTTATTATTAATCATTCAGCAAGAAGTATTTTGTTTTAGACAGATGATTAACAATGGTTGATTTGGTTTGATGACTCTTCATTTAATTCCACAGAATTTTGACAAGGTTTAAATATATTTAGATTTTTAATTTTAAATTTATTCTATGAAGAAATTTTGTCTTACACTTCTAATTTTTCGAGATGTTTCCAATTCATAGTCGGGATTGCCAGTATTTCTCAAGGGTATGTGTAATACATCTATAATTTTAAATATTTAACTATTTAATACAATAAGAAATAATATATGTATGTACTTCCTAATTACTGACACTGGCATTCAACTGTCAGTTACAAACATTTTACTTTTTCAATTGATTTCCATGGCATTATTTGGACTGTGAGATTTATTACAGATTATTTTTTACATTATATTCTTTTATCTCAAAATAAAAGATATAATAAAATATTTAAATGTATCAGATACAGAATGTTGGAGTGAATCAGTTGAGATGGTTTGGGCATGTGGAGACAATGGCGAGTGAACGGCTTGTTGAGCGTATATATCTCTTGGTGAAGTTGAGGGTTTTCGATTGCGTGGCCGACCAGTGTGTAAGTGGATGGATGTGGTTGGTAGGGTGCTTAAAGAGAGAAAGTTTCCAAGTAAGAAGAAAATAAAAGCACGTAGAAATGCGATTATGAGTGTGGCCGAGGCGAAAGAAGTCTGCTTAGACAGGAATGTGTGGAGAAGGATGATTGTTTCGTAACTATTATTGTGATCCGGATGCGGTATTTCGCTACCGAAAATCGGTCACTTTAATATGTTTAAGAGTAAGGATTATTTGTATGATGTTGATGTTGTTCTTATTATTTTCGGGTTTGTGCGAACCCACTAAGTGGGACACGCGTGATGTTATGTATGTATGTGTGATAGAGAATTTAATCTTCTTTAATATTTGCAAGAACAAAATTTTCATTTTAGAAGAATTTTTTAAGAATCTGCTACTTCCGGTTGTCCAATTGCCACCAAAACCTTTTCAACTCTTTCCATTAATTTTCGATTGAGAAATACGTAGTTAAACAAATATGAAGTTTTATAGATTTTGAGGAAACGTCCTTCCAACACACACACACACACACACACACACACACATCGTAAAAATGTTAAAACGTGCTTGTTCATTAAATCTGGATATGCAATTTTTAGTATGAATCCAATTATCATTTTTACCTCCCGCTTCCCCTGGTAAGGGAGATATATGGATCGTGCTAAAAATCGCATATCGAGATTTTGGTAAATAACCACATTTTAATGATGTCTGTGTGCGTGTGTGTTTGTCTGTGTGCGTGTGTGTGTTTAAATCCTCTGTGGAGAGAAGCCATTAGATTTTGGTGAAAATCAGATAACCAGAAATGTCTCTTTACTTCAAGTTCAAAATAGTTTTTCTTCGTAAAATACCTTTAAATATTATTTTTTCGATACTTATGTTATTATAAAAATTAAAGATTATTAAATTTTCAACAGGTTTGCATTAAAACTTTTTCAATATATTTTATGGATAAATTTATAAAATGATCTATAATTTAATACCCAGAGCCTATACTTTAAACACAACTCCTTGGTTACACAGTTTTCTCAAATGTATCTGATATAAATGTGTCACTGTCAAAAAAGTAATCATTTCAAATTAATAATAGTAACGTTTTAAAAAGAAAATAGTAAATAGAACAGTAATTATTTGGAAAGAAACTTAATCCAGCATAAGTAAATATGTATAGGTATTTATTTAAATTAATAAAAATTAAATGGCGGGAGGTATTTTATTGGCCACATCAGATTTTTATTTACGAGTTCAGAGAAAAATGAGTACATTAAAAAAATTTAGATATCCGATCAAGGTCATCTGTATCATGAACGAATTAACAAATTGGCAATGAGTATACCTAAGCGTGTGTGATAAGAATGGATATAACACGCTTGTCTTTCAAAAATTCATATGTTTCGGCTAAGTTAAGACATTCCATTTTAAAACGATGCTCATTGTTGACAATATTTTCGCTGTAACGTAAGTTTATTTAGTAATTCAGATATATTACTTTGATTCATAGCACTACGAATAACGTTATTTTCTGTCAGTGTCACTGACACTGCCTCTGTGTCAGTATCTTATTCTTCACATATTTGATTTTACATTTGCTAATAAACTTACCAGTAAATATCATGTATCTTCATAAAAAACTAAGTAAACGACACTACTGAATATGTCGGAATGGGCGGAGCTAAAATCTTAATTCCATACAATTCGTAGATGACCTTGATCGGCCATCTTTCAAAAAATTTACTGTACATTTATTTTTACAAATCCACCCATATTTTGGACTTATATTTAATAAATAAGCCGAAGATAAGCTTACAAACATGTGGACCCTGCGTCGACGTAGAATTGAACGAAAAGAAGAAGTCAATAAATTTTTTGAGAAGTTTTTATTATAAGCACGATTATAACGAATTAATGAAAGCCTCTGATGAAAATTTAAGAACTAATTTATAATGATGTTTTTCAGGAATATAACGTACATCTTTGTGTTTTGGGTTCAAGTAGGTACTTAATTAATTCTTAGTCAATATTAATGAAATCATTCATTGTCGTATATGCAGTGTGAAGGAATAATTTGGCAATGTTGGCGTGTGCAATTTGCATGGAAGCAGACAGGAAAATAAAAAATAAGACGCGTGGTTCAAGGTGAGATTGTTTGGAATCTAAAACGTGTTTTTAATCAGCGTCCACGTCTAGTGTGTTATGGCTGAGTGTTTGTTGCCACATGCCGACAAATTTGACAGCGATGCAATGAACTCTTGCAGTGGACTTTGACATATTGCACGATTGCACACTATTGCAAACAATTTTCAAGGATAATCATTTTACTCATACTAGTCATACTTATACCTATTTTCAATTTGGTGTGTTAGGATGCAAATTTTCAAATCATATCCAAATATCTCTTTTCCTTTTCATGATATTCGCCTTTAAATTTTGGTCCTTATTTTTTGTAAAAACACCCCCTTAATTCAAAATTTCGCGAAATAAGTTCCTTTATTTTAAACAAATATGTAAAAATCCTGGAAAATGGATAAAAATCACATTTTTTAGCCATTTTCGTTAGATCTGAAAAAAATATATCATCACGGCAAATTACCATTAATAGTAAAAATATATCCATGTGAACATTTTCCTAAAAATTGGTATACGTAGCATCTTCAACAAGAGCAAGTCACTGGTGTAGTTGAAACCGTATCAAAGAAATTTTGGTATAGGACGTAGTCGAATTTGGAAGACCTAAGAATGGACCCCATTTTTTTCCTCAACAATATATTGAATATGTTGTAAATTTTAATGCAAGGATGCCATGAAAGTTTGGTCATCATCCAAAGACACTCATAACCCAAAATAGGTGAAAATACAACCACTCAATCTACGGAAAAATTTACACGAGTTTATCAAGTTTCAAATATTTTGCCCAAATTGTTCCGTTTTTATAAACGTACCTACATCCGAAATCCCAAAAAATCTTAAATACCCCTTGGAAAAATTCAAGATTTACAAAAAATTTAATAATCTTTAATTAAAAATCTGTTGTGGCCAGCACAATACCTCTCGCCATTTTCATTTTATCTTGCATAGGGCGCGAGCAGTTATGTGACTTTGTTGGCCTTAGTAATCAGATATGGGGGCCCGTGTCAGAATGACAGCTAGTAATATACATAGGTGTCAAGTATCATAAGTTCTCATTCGAAACATTATGATTTTCCAAATCCATGTGGATTATTTTCCTCGACAAGTATATTCCATACTAGTGGATGACAAATAACAGAATATTATGAAATTTTGAATGAAAAATTATGACATATGACAATTGTGACATCTATGTAAATAACTACTAGCCGTAATTCCGACACGGATCCTCATATCTGCTTGCCAAGGCCAACAAAGTCACATAAATGCTCGCGCCCTAAGTAACGAATTTAACATTTCTTGAACAAACAAATAATTGAAATTGTTTCTCTTCTTTTGTTCTATGAGAAATTTTATCCTACTATTCTAATATGTTCAAAATACTTCAAATTCATTGACGGTATTAGCGGTAATTTTTAAGGATATGTAATATTAACATCCTGCAATTTAAATAAATATTTAATTAATAATACCATAATATATATTAAATGTACTCATACCTCCCAGAAAAATCTGACACTGACATTTTGCATTTATTTGTCAATTACAAAAATTTAAATATCGCAACTGTTTTTCGGGCAACGAGATTTTATTACAACAGATTATTCTATATTATTATATACTATATCTCCAAACCTATACGAGATATAATAAAAAAATTAAATGTGTCAGATTGAGAATTTAATTATCTTTAATATTTGTAGTAACAAATTTTCAAAAAATAATATTTAGAAATTTTTTTTTAGAAACTTCCACTTCCGGTTGTCCAACTGTTACCAGAACCTATTCAACTCTTCCCATTACTGTTAGATTGAGGAATCCGTAGTCAAACAGGTCTTTAGTCTTATAGAATTTAAGAAATCGTGTCTCCAACAACCTCACACACACACACACACACACACACACACATCCACACACACACACACACACACACACACACACACACACACACAGAGAGAGAGACATCATTGTAAAAATGTTAAAATCGGATTCTATGGACCTTAAATCGTGCTTCTTCAATAAAATCTGGATATGCGATTTTTAGCATGAATCCAATACCTCTCTTAGCGAGAGGTAAAAATATATCCGTACGGATATTTTCATGAAAATTGGTATACATACTGTATCGGCACGACAAATTCATTGGTGAAATCCTTGAAGACGCATTTTATACTAATTTTTCGGTATAGTGTATAAAGGTGATCGAATATAGTAAACCCAATTTTTCCCTATAATATATAAAATAGATAGATTTCGAGGCATTGATTCCAAATTTTCAAACCGTAGGAGGATATCTCTTTTTGTTTTCAACATAAGTATTTGTATTTAAAATTAAGAATATACGAGTAGACTTCTTAAAAACAGATTAATTGGGATTTCACCTTTTCAATGGAGCATCCATAGGTAATTCATAAGGACAACAAAGTACGAGTACAGTAATAGTTCTGCTACATCTCCGTTACTTATTCTTCTCTTCTTAAAATTCCTTCTCTTTAGGTGGAAGGAAGCAGCCAATTTAAAATTTTAGTAAAATTATTATAATGATTTCTTGCTCCAGATGATTGTTAGCTGAAAGTTATTATGTTCAGCACACAATGGTAGTGCAGTTGAGACCAAAAGTCCCCGCGAAGACTCGTTTGGTAGACCCATGAAATTGCGAATGATGATCTCATAGTTTAAAGATGCATTAGCCTCCAAAGAATTGCAATATAAGAATACAGTTTTTCATTCTTATCTTTCATCTCACAAAATTTTTAACTAAATGACGTTGGTGGATTTCTTTTGCACCTTATTATATTATTACTGTCTTAATGAAGATTGCGTTTACTTGAACAGCGAGGATACATCTTCGGAAATTCCCATTTCTCGCCAATGGGGTCCTCCACCATAGTTACAAATTAGAACATAGGTCATTTATATTAAAACCCTAAATTTTAAAAAGCAATTTTTAAAATATTCGAGTTTTCAATGCGCCTAAAGTCTAGTACGTCACACATTTATTTATTTAACCCTACCGTACCTTATACTGACACCCAGCAGTAACATATACGAAATAAATGGGTATTTATTTAAAGTCTTTATTCAAAATACAATATATTTAACGAAAATTAAACACTATTATAAACTTGCCACACATTAGGATATTTACTATATTCATTTTTTGGGGTCTGGTGGCGAATCTGGCGAAACAGATTTGCTCCAGACCGACACCAAACTAACTATTTCGAATTTTAAATGGTACAGAAATGACCCCTGTGGTGCATTCTCCACGCCAGCAATGAATGCCTGTGGGGTGACGGCTGGTATACGCCCGCACAGTACAAACATGTCATCATCATTACCGAAATCTTTGTACAAAATAGATTGGCACACCCAGCAATGGGTAATATGCCGTGATGATATATTTATTTACATATTTTCTACAAGGTAAAGCCTATTAGTCCAAATATCATCATAAACTCAAAAATGCGCTTACCAATGTAAAAAGTGATGATAAAAAGACTGCAATGTACTTTTATTTAAACGTAAATACAAATATTCAATTTTGCGAACAGGTACATCATTAGTCCCGTAGATGACCAGTGTCAACCACTCACTCCGTTTGGTCACTATCAACTACAACCTTACCTTGATCAACGTCATTGTGTTAGAAATATATAGCTACTATTATTCCTAAAAGGTACTTAGACTTGGATGTATACAATTTGAGAAATAGTCACTAGCTTTTATCAAAGTTGAGTGGATGACGTATGCCACCCACGCGACTAGCGTGGGGTTAAATCACTCACTCAATTCGGATGTATTGAAGATATCGACTTCGTCTCGATCTCCAAAATCATCTTCAATCGGTAGGAAGCACTTACTGCTCTTAATATTTAGGCTTGATTTACATTAGCGGTACAATGACGGTACAATGACGGTATGTTAATTACACAAGGCATTTACAATAGACGATACCACGACGGTAAGACCATAATGAAATACCATTACAATATAATTGTGTCTTTTATATTATGACTGCAATTTTTAAATATTTCACAAATACCGGCTTGCCCTTACTCTTGACGAAGAAGGAGAAGAAGATGAAGAAAACCCAGAAAAAATTACAAAACGATACTATAAACAATGATTTTTTGTTTAATAATGTATACAATAATTTCTCTTAGCTCATTTTGACTACATTTTGGTTTATCTAAAAGACATATCAAAAATTTAAAAACATGTCAGATGTCAATCACGTACTAATATATGTTTACTTCCACTCAGCTGATTTTGGCATAAACGACAACGTGACGCGCGTACTCTTCAAACGCAATCTTCAATCCCTTGCATGCGAATACTAAACTGTCACTATGGTACAATATTTTTTTCAATAGAAACAAAACTATACTGTACCGTGATCATATCGCTAATGTAAATCAATGAATATCAATGTACTGTCATCGTACCGAGAACATAGATGTAAATGGGTCCATTAAAATATATTGGAGCAAGAAGTATCGTACCGTTATTGTACCGGTAATGTAAATGCAGCCTAAATAACTATGTATCCATAGCAGGAATACAATTTGGTGATTTTTTGTGATTCTTTCATTTTTTTAAACATAATATACCTCACACACGATTTTGTAATACTTATTAAATATCTATTATTTTATCGCATAGATCAGCGATGGCGAACCTATGACCCACGGGTCAGAGAGTGAGCCACGAGGCAATTTGAACATACCCGCATGAATATTCAGAAAGTCCAAGTAAAGTTTCGTAAATTATACAAAAAAAAAATATATTTCAAACCTTGACAAAATGTAAGAAATAAATCTCAAAATTAGATGATTACCAATATAGTACCTACTTTTTATTTAATCATAAAACTGAATTTGGTAATAAGATTCTTCAGTTAGAATTAGCATAATTTCGAATTAGATTTATAGATACAAATTTGATGAAATAATAAAATAAAATCTGATATGACCAACATATTACCTCCCGCGATTTAATTTTTATTAATTTAAATACATACCTATATGAATCTGAATCTGAGTAATCAAATTCGATCGCAACCGACGCAAAATATTTCGAATTTTAAATGGCACTATTTGACCTCTGTGGTACACTTTTCACGCCAGCAATGAGTGCTCACGAGATGACGCCCGCACGGTACAAAATTGTCATCATTATTACCGAAATCTGTGTACAAAGCAGATAAGCAAGTTCCTTTCCATATAACTATTGCTCTACTTACAATTTTCTTTCTAAAACGTTACTATTATTAATTTGAAATGATTATTTTTTTGACAGTGACACTTATCTGTCAGTTACATACATTTGAGCTGAACTGTGTAACCATGGGGTTGTGTTTAAAAGCCCAGGCTCCGGGATATAATTATTATATTATTTTATAAAATTAACCATAAAATATATAGAAAAAAGTATTAATGCAACATGTAGAAAATTTAATAATCTTTAATTTTTATAATAAGATAAATTGCGAAAAAATAACATTTAAAGGTATTTTTTAAAGAAAAACTATTTTGAGCTTCAAGTAAAGTGCCATTTTCTGTTATCCGATTGACATCAAAATCGAATGGCTTCTTTCCATATTAGAATAAGGTATAAATATATGGTTTAAATTTTTTCTGAATTATAGTATTTGAGTTAGAGTGTCCAGAAGATACACACACACACGCACGCACACACACATACACACAAACATCATCGAGAAAATGTTAAAATCGGATTCTAGGGACCTTAAAACGTGGTCATTTACCAAAATATCGATATGCAATTTTTAGCACGATCCCTATACCTCCCTTACCAAGGGAAGCGGGGGGTAAAAATAGAAGGATATACTTACCAAATGAGTTTTGATAATTAAACAAAAGAAGGTGGAATTCTTTGCTCAAGTATTTATTTACATGAAGAATTTAGGAAATGTCCTATAACAATGTCCGAATCAACTTATTTTTACGAACAATTCAATGAATTACGTAAAATCGTCGGAAAGAAACCTAAATGAAAAAGAAATAACAAGCATGTGTGAGGTTAAGGGCAAAGATTTACAAACATAATATCAAAAATGTATTATCTCAAAAACAGCAGCAAATTTCTTACTAATTTTTTGCTACTACATATTGAAAAGAACTTAAAATAAAAATTGTTTTTCTTTTACTTTTAATCGTTAACCAGCGAGTGTAATTACAAAAAAAAAAAGATTCTAATCCAATGCCAAAAAAGGTTCACCATCACTGTCCTTGACGTCTGGTGTCAACTTGGCTATCATCATCCAGTTGACCGTGTCCGAATTTACGTGACTCAAATTATTAACGTACTTTTTGGGAATAAAATGAGCTGCTAAATGAATATCAATTAAAACTTTCCATAACTACAGACGGTTTCAATTTAAATGAAGATTCATAAAAAAAATCTGATGTAATCAACACAATACCTTCCGCCATGTCTTGTGGCCGCGTGCCTGAGTGTCTGGTCGCGAATCTGGGGAACCGGATTCAATCCCTACCAACACCAAGTATTTCGAATTTTTAATGGCACAAATTTGACCCCTGTGGTCACGAAATAAGTGAGGCGACGCTTGGTAAACGCCCGCACGATACAAATATGTTATCATCATTACCGAAATCTGTGTGCAAAGCTGATTAGCACACCCAGCAATGGGTAGTATGCCATGCTGATATATATATATATATATATATATATATATATATATATATATATATATATATATATATATATTATTTAAATACATACCAGTATATTTACTAATCCCGGAAATTATTAAAATTAAGTTCCTTTCCATATAACTATTGTTCTATTTACAATTTTCTTTTTAAAATGTTACTATTATTAATTTGAAATGATTATTTTTTTGACAGTGACATTTATCTGTCAGTTATATGCATTTTAAATATGAATTGTATAATTAAGAAATTGTGTTTATCTTTAAAACATTGTCTCCGGTATTTATAAAATTGAATATTTCATTAATTTATCTATAAAATATATAGAAAAATTATTAACGCATGCCTGTACAAAATTCAATAATCTTTAATTTTAATAATAACATAATCGCGAAAAAATGGCATTTAAAGGTATTTTTAGAAGAAAAACTATTATTTATACCAAAATCGAATGGCTTCTTTCCATCTTAGAGTAAGGTCGACATACAAGGTTTCAAAATTCTGTGGTTCATAGTATTTGAGCTAGAGTGACCAGAAGATCCACACACACATCATACACATACACACACATATATACACACGCACACACATATATACACATACACACCCATCATTGTGAAAATGTTAAAATCGAATTCTATGGACCTTGAAACGTGGTCATTTATCAAAATCTCGATATGCAATTTTTAGCATGATCCATATACCTCCCTTACTAAGGTTAGCGGGAGGTAAAAATAGTGAAATACCCCATTGGAAACCGTCTCAAAATCATGACACAAATGTGGCTTAACCTATCGCTGCCTATCAAGAGCTTACACTGAACCATTTCGGAAGAGTCTTCCTTTCTTCGCAGTACCAATCATCTCCACCCTCCTCCGGTAATTGGTAACGGAAGCCCGAGATTCCGTGCATGGTTCGCGAGTTGTTTCGCGAGGTCCGCGACTGTCTGGCGGTGGAAGGGGGCTGGGGGCAGAGGACCAGGCGGTGGTGGGTGAAGGCCACGGCCGGTGCATCTTGCCATCTCGCCGCGCCGAATCTCACGGCCAAGGTCGCCAACAACCCCGGGCCAACCAACAAAACAACACTCACACAAACACAACAGATGCAAGAGCAAGATGCAGTTGTAGCTGTGTAAGCAGAGCAGAAAACGCAACAAGAAATGTGATCATTTTGTATAAATGGTACCTAAAGATGACCTCTATGGTCTATTATAATAATAGAAGGAATCTAAGGTTAAATTATAACTAAAACAATTACCCCTTAACCTTAAAATAATAATATAAGCTATAAGCTAAATACGTATTTCGAGAACTAAGTTCTCATCATCAGTAGAACAAAAACAAAAGTTTAAGCAGAGTAATCTTAACTACTCTGCTTAAACTTTTGTTTTTGTTCTACTGATGATGAGAAATTAGTTCTCGAAATACGTATTTAGCTTATAGCTTAAATTATTATTTTAAGGTTAAGGGGTAATTGTTTTAGTTTTAGTTCTATGGTCTATGCTTTCAAAAAGGGAAAAATATGTTGTTATTATTGAAACATGATAACATGAATAGAAGGTGGTTTGCGCATCCAATAGATAAAATGCAGAATTATTTACAGAATACTAATAATAATCGATTTCACAGATCAAATGGATGAAAAAATACATAAACATCTTCTCCAAAGTACTACTTTACAGTTAAAACTCATATATGTATTATATGGAGAAAATTACATCCCTAAAGGTCAAATATCAAATGGGACTTTAATTTGGTCATCAGTGGAGTAATTAAATTAACAGTTATAAGATATACAAGTTGTCCAGAATAACATATCCAACATGGGGATTTCCAGAACAATAAGAGATACGAAGTCAGCTACTTCGACAAAAATTACACCATTGGGGGACCATTATAGGGTGCGAGCAGACACATGACTCGAGCGACCTTGAAATGCTTGGATTCAACTGATTTGCGTGCGGTTGTCACTTTAACAACAATAATGTCACTTTGACAAGAACAGTGTTTTGAATTATTTAATTTTGGGCTGTTAAAAATATTATTATTTTTAATTTTATGTGATTCACTGCTTGAAGATTATAAAATAATAAATTTTTAGCATTATTATTATCATTATTATTATTATAATTATTATTATTATTATCAAAGTGACAAGCACACACAAATCAGCTGATTTGTGTGTGCTATTGTGCGATATTGTTCATCCTAAAAAAACGTACGTCACTAGATATTTGCAGCTTTTTATTACCTTCCGTTCAATTAATTTAGGTAAGGAAGGTATTGTCTTTTGGTCAAAAAAATCGATGGTAAGTTTTTAATGAATGAGCACGTTTTAGAGTCTCTAGGATACAATTTTACTATTTTTACGATTAAGTCTGTATGCATATTTGTGTATGTGTGTGTTCGACGATCGTTTCGGATCGCATAACTCCAATAACATAATTACAAAAATTAGATTAAATTTTGATTATAATTGGTCAACCGGAAGTAGCCTCATTTGAAGATTTTTTTCTTGAAAAAACACAGTTAAATATCATTTTTTAACATTTTATGTTATTATAAATATTAAAGAATATTATAATCTCTATACGTTTTGATTGCGTTTTATATTTCAAATTAAATGGATATAGAGTTAAAAAATTATAAAGAAATTAAATTTCATAAATAAGCCTGTTATGCTATACATGGAAACTAATATATTAAGAAAATTGTGATTGACGAATGTCAGTGTCAAGTGTAATATACATAGTATGTATGCTATAATTTTACTGGAAATACCTATAGAATCTTTTGCAAGAAGCTGTTTGTATGGAATTTGTACAAAATATACACAACTAAGGAAAGGTAATGTACTGGAAATATGGACTCTTTTGCAAGAAACTTTCTGTATGGAATTTGTACAAAATATATAGAACTGATGGAAGGTAATGTGCTGGCCACATCAGATTTCCTTTATAAATAACTTCCAGATAAGAAATAATTATGGATTTCGAATGGCGATACACTATTTTTTTTATCTCTATTAGATAGTAGAAAGGTACACTATTGAAATAAAAATATACATATTTTGCTTTTCATCGATATGTAATTTATCCATGTAACCATGGTAATTTTCTATTTTAGCATTATATCATTCAGTCCAATTAATTTCTAAAATTAAAAAATTGCAAAATTTACATATTGGCCTATATCTAATAAGCTATGCAATTTTTCCGAGTAAACACTATACCACTAAAATGATCTCCTATCTCCCAATGAGACAACCATTAAGAAATCCCTATGAATATAATACGTAATACTTACGAATTAAGTATTATGGTATTGTTAACCTATGCTACAAGACTTAACATAAATAATTTCTTAGGTACTCGTATCTTAATAAATAATAAATTATTGATACTATACAATACACAATAACGGAAAATATATTATTTAGTTTTACTATTTAACAAATAAAATAAATGTGGCTAAACTTTGAACTAGTAACTATTGGGACAATTTTTATTACATTATGTAACATATTGATGTAGTAGTATACCAAATATTTTCTTTTAATTGTTTCTATTTTTTGTGCGTTTCTTTCAGTTTCTATATTTTTCAATCAATGTATTTAGAGAGAAAGAGATCATTTGGTAAAATATATTAACATTATTTTCTTACAAAATTTCCTCATAATTCTGATGTCATGTTTCACGACTGATAACTGTCACCTTACGTACTTCTTACAAGAGAAGAGAAAAGAAGTAAATGAAGTCTTTGACATAATAAATACGAAGAATTAATTTTGTGTACATTACTCCATAATTACGGCTTTCAAGAAAAACACGTCAAGTATGCTGACAAGTTGCTTTCGTTGTTCTGCAGTTCTGCACTGCTCGCATATTCCTTTATTCCTTTTTTTGTTTTTATTCCACTGATGAATTAATGGATTTTTTCTGCCAGTGAGGGCAAATAAAAACATAAGCATCACTTTTCACAATCCGTGTAATTTTGTCTGTCGCACACCCATGAATTTTTAATTATTTATTACTTCAGAACCTCAACACAACGATAAAAATAGTTAATCGACAAGATGATTTCAATTTAAAACTTCATAGCGAGCTTCGTACTATCCACAAGGGATAAATATACAATATACGAGTACATATTATGCAACAAGTACCAAAAAGTATCAGAGTCTAGATAAAGGGCTGAAAACCGAGGGTTATATTGTGTAAAATTATGTTATTTAATTTTATTGAATTTAATATTATTTTTTAAATAATTGTATATTATTTTGTGATGAAAATGTAAGTACACTAGCGGTCGTTAATATCGGAACACCAGAAATAATAGGAATAAAATTCAACACAGAGATTCTTTATTCTTAGAAGAATAAATGATTAAAATTTCACATAAATGAAATTATTTTTTTATAATATTTTAACTCTATATCCATTAAACATAAAGTATAAAATGAAATCAAATCGTATCGTAAATAAATGTAATATTCTTTCATATTATAACATAAAATGTAAAAAATGATATTTAACTGCGTTTTTTCAAGAAAAAAAGTTAAAAGTTGCAAATGAGGGTATTTGCGGTTGCCCAATTATAATAAAAATCTAATCACCTCTTAGTTTGGATGTAAAGAATACGAATTTTTTTTTTTTTTTTTGGAAGTATGATATGATATTGGAGTTATGCGATCTGAAACGGTCGTCACATACACACGCGGACGCATATACACACGCGAGCACGCACACAGACATACATATAGACATTATCGTAATTATAGTAAAATCATATTCTAGAGGTCCGAAAACGTGCTCATTCATTATTAAAACTCACCATCGATTTTTTTTACCAAAGACAAATACATACCTTACCTAGTGACGGAAGGTAAAAATTATAAAGAAATTAAATTTCATAAAGCATCCAGCTATGCTCTAACCAAGGATACAGCTAGGAACATTAAGAAAAATCTGATTGACAGATGTCAATGTCAAGTAAAATTGTCAGATGACAGTCTCAACGGCAATTCACATTGGCCCGAAGTGTCAGATATCATTATTTAATAACAATAATAAATAATATTGAATTTATCAAAATATGATTTAAAAGCAGAAAATAGTTTGTATTCAAACAAATATTTTTTAAAAAATCGATCTTCAAACATACGTGCAAAATTAAATGTTGAAATTTGAATTTGACATTTTTTAAAACAGCGTTTTAGTTAAAACCGTAATCGTAGTACGGGCCATTATGTTTATTATAATTTTACTGGAAACATAGAATATTTTGCTAAAAACTTTCTGCATAAAATGTGTATAGCGTACATAAAACTGAGGGAAAGTAATATGTTGGTCACATCAGATTTTTTCCAAATAAGTTAAAAACTTTTTGCCAAACAATATGAAAATAGTTAGCTAAATTGTTTTCATGTATCAGCCGATTAGTTTTTAAACGACGGCATATTAATTTGATGAAATCTAGAATGCTTTGTAGCCAAAAAAACTTTTTTTATTCAAAAAAGTATTAATAATGTAAAACAATGCTTGACATGTTAATTTTTAGAGGTTACGATTTTACACTTAATTCCCGAATAATATTCTGTACGTATTGTTACTTATGCCGTCAAATTACCGAAACAAAAGAATTCAAATTAGCAACCAATCGCAAAATGTCAAATTCTTAGAAAAGCGATTAAAAAACCACGAATGGCCGACGTAAAAAGAAAAAGAGCCGCAAAAACAATATAAGTTTTATAAAGCAAGTTTTCATTGGCTAACTGCCGCCCGCACTCCCGAACATGCAGAACTATTGTTCGCGTCTGTTTGCATGTTGTTTGTGACCTTGAACAATGGACCACACATAAGAAAATTCAGTTAGAATGCTGTTAGCATTAGCTGTCAGTTCTATTTTTGTGGACAAGAGTTGTATTGTAAAATTTCCCGCCAGATCTGTTCATTGTAGAGTACGATGATACGCATGAGATCATTTTTTTGTCTCTTTCAACTATTGTGGGTTGATGAAGAATAAAAAATCGACTAGGACGTTTATAGAGGGGCCTCAGTAATTCAAAAATGAAAGTGAATTTTTAATTTCAATTATTAATTTTAATAAGTGCAAGAAATGAAAGAAGTTGAGCATGGTAAAAAAATGTGATTACAAAACTTAGACAGATATTGACAAAAAAATGTTGGCTTTTTTACCGTGTAAACATTTATACCAATAGAAATGTATATTCCAAATAATTTATACACCAAGCATTTGTATGACTGAATACAGTAAAAATTTTGAAAGATGTCCGGCCAAGGTCATCAGTATCGTGAACGAATTAACAAATTTATATACATTTATCTTTCTCTTTTGCAATGACTATAACCGTGTGCGTTAAGAATGAATATAACACGCTTGTCTTTCAAAAATTTATATTGTTTCGGCTAAATTAGGACAGTTCATTTTAAAACGATGCTCGTTGTTGACAATACTTTTGCTGTAATGTAAATGTATTAATTAATTCAGATATATTACCTTTATTCATAGCCGTATGAATAACGTGATTTTCTGTCAGTGTCAATGACATTGTATCATCTTATTTTTTACATATTTGGTTTTACATTTGCTAATAAACTTACCAGTTAACTTAGTTTTGAATTTTAAATTCTTTTACTGTAAGATATATTTTCATAATAATAAAATAACAGTTTCTTATGTACCCTCATAAAAACTAAATAAACGATAATACTGAATTTATTGGAATGGGCGGAGCTAAAATCAATTCATACAATTTTTAGATGACCTGTATCGGACATCTTCAAAAAAATTACTGTATTTTATACGATGATATATTTTGCTTTTACAATACATGTAGCAAGGGTTTGTTTTGTAAACATAAAACATAAACGTAACACACAGAACTCGAACCGTCCCTTATACACGTTATATAAGTTGAGAAGATCGTCATTTTTATTATATTGTATTGCACATAAATCAGTGTGGAATACAAAATGTACAAATGCTTATCTCTTAGTATACAAAGTTTGACTTATGAATTTCTAGTCCTAGAAATGTTGTGTCGTATAAATTTTGGCGTATAAGTTTTCGTTACACAAATGTTGACTTAAAAATTCCGCACTTGTTTTCGATAGAAATGCGTAGCTAAAACTAGTTGTAATTATATTGGTCCGAATTCATATCGACCGAATTTTCAAATAGGCCTTTCTTCATTTTAGTTTTGAGAGCCCATGAGGTTACGCCTGGCAAATGTCCTCAATTATTCGGGTTTCCGTTATTTGATTTTATAACTATCCGGCTCTCGTTCCAAAACTACCTAGATTCGATTTGAAAACCAATATTACCCGGAATATCTGTTATTGCCGGTAATCTGTCCACTAAAATAAAAATCTTTATTTTCAATTAAATTACATATTCAAAAAAATCTGTTGTGGGCAGCACATTTCTTTTCGTCAATTCTGTATGTGGTGCACACATTCCATAATAAATAAAGGTACATAAATTCTATATTTCCAGTAAAATTACTTCATAAATAAACTATGTAAATTGCACTTGACACTGATATCTTCTTCTTTTACGTCTTTAGCTTTTCCCATTCGTTAGGGGTCGCTCTTCCTCCCTCCACTCATTTCTGTTTTGCATATCGTTCTCATTCAGTTCCTTTTCTCCCAAGTCTTCCGCTATACAGTCCTTCTATCTTTTATTTGGTGTTCCTCTGTTTCTTCTACCTTCTATTACAAAGCTGTTTATTCTTCCTCCAATATATTCTTTATCTCTCCTTTGATATGTCCATACCAATGTAATCATTTCTCTTGTATCTTTCTAGAAACATCTATCACTAGAGCCATTTACCTTATCCTCTCATTCCTTATCCTATTTTTCCGTATCTTTCCTAACATCTATCTCAACATCCTCATCTCTACCAGATTCATTTTCTTTTCATTGACACTGACATCTGTCAATTTGTATTATCTGAATATTTAGCAATTTCCATGGTTAGCATGGCTAGCTGATTTATGAAATTTAATCTCTTTATAATTTTTTAACTCTATATTTATCGAATATGAATAAAAAATGTAATAAAATCGTATAGAGAATAAAATATTCTTTAATAATTATAATAACATAAAATGTCAAAAATGATATTTAGCTGGTTTTTTCAAGAAAAACTGTTAAGTACTTAAAATGAAGATACTATCGGTTGATCAATTAAAACCAAAATCTAATCAGTTCTTCATGTGGATGTAAAGTAAATAAATAAAACAATATTTCGATACCGATTCCATTATTCTGTTCCAAATATCTGTAATTGGTTCGGAACGAGTACTCGGTTGCATATTCTTTCGGTTATTGGTATTACTAACAAGTATATGCATCACATCAGTTTAGTTTCAAACTGTTTGAAAATCCACATATAAACATACCAGCCATCCCATTTACAATTTTCCCAAACTCGCAAAAAACTTATCTTGGTCGTGTGGACAATTCTACTGATGCCTACGTCTTAGCACGTGGTCACTACATAAGACCCATATGCCTCTATACCTAGATACACTCAACCATACTATCTCATTATCATGCGTGAGAGAAAACTCATACAAACATGATCTGGCCCGCTGTACCGGCACATAGAAGTTTTTCTACATGTGAAAAAACTCGGCTAGGTCAATATGATATGGGATTTATGAGGTGTTTTAGAATTTTTGCCATATGGGTGAAATTACATAATGTTGTGACACAAGGCAGGTTAAGTGGTTACAAGGGATTTACCGATAAGGGACTGAATTATGGAGATGGTGACAACTATATAAACTAGATTTTGAAATAAATTGCAGGTATGAATATTATCGAGGATAAAATTACAAATATAATGCGTTTGCCTTTCAATAACTTGTGCTAAGGATGGTAGGGATAGTGCTAAAAATCGCATATTGATATTTTGATAAATAAGCACGTTTCAGGTCCCTAGAACGTAATCTTAACATTTTTTATTTATTAAATTTTTGAATAAATTTAATAATTCTTCCATTTTTGCAATTTGAAACAAATAAAAATGTATATGTTCGTTAAATTAATTATGATTTTGTGATCGTGTCAAAGAGATTTATAAAGAAATTTGTAATGGATCTTATTCATCGAAACATTCATTTCCAATGAAACAAAATTATTACCAAATTTATTACTAAATTTGATAATAATTTATGACGGTATCAACCAGGATTTATAAAACGTTGGAAAACTAAAAATATTATATTTTCAATGTTGAAACTTTCCATTATAGCAAATGGTGTCCATATAAAAAAAACTTTGAAATCCAACAGTTCTAACAAAATTCAAGCATCACTATTCGAAAGGGCGTAAAGAAATGCAAACCAAAATTCCATATTATTTCATGCGTTATTTTTTTTAATAAAAATCAGCTAAATTTGATTTTTACCTCTCGCTAAGAGAGGTATTGGATTCATGCTAAAAATCGCATACCCAGATTTTATTGAATAAGCACGATTTAAGGTCCATAGAATCCGATTTTAACATTTTTACAATGATGTCTGTGTGTGTGTGTGTGTGTGTGTGTGTGTGTGTTTATGTGTGTGTGTGTGAGGTTGTTGGAGACACGATTTCTCGAATTCTATAAGACTAAAGACCTGTTTGACTACGGATTCCTCAATCTAACAGTAATGGGAAGAGTTGAATAGGTTCTGGTAACAATTGGACAACCGGAAGTGGTAGTTTCTAAAAAAAAAATTCTAAATATTATTTTTTGAAAATTCGTTACTACAAATATTAAAGATAATTAAATTCTCAATCTAACACACTTAATTTTTTTATTATATCTCGTATAGGTTTGGAGATATAGTATATAATAATATAGAATAATTTGTTGTAATAAATCTCGTTGCCCGAAAAACATTTGCGATTTAAATTTTTGTAATTGACATGTAAATGCAAAATGTCAGTGTCAGATTTTTCTGGGAGGTAAGAGTACATTTAATATATATATTATTGTATTATTAATTAATTATATATTTAAATTACAGATGTTAATATTACATATATCCTTAAGAAATACCGTTAATACTGTCAATGAATTTGAAGAATTTTGAACATAATAGAATAGTAGGATAAAATTTCTTATAGAACGAAAGAAGAGAAACAATTTCATTTATTTGTGTGTACTTATAGGGCGCGAGCAGACATGTGACTTTATTGGCCTTGGCAAGCAGATGAGGATCCGTGTCAGAATGACGGCTAGTAGTTTTTACATAGATGTCACAATTGTCATATGTCATAATTTTTCATTCAAAATTTCAAAATGTTCTGATGTTTATTTGTCATCCATTAGTATGGAATATACTTGTCGAGGAAAATAATCCACATGGATTTGGAAAATCATAATGTTTCGAATTAAAACTTATGATACTTGACACCTATTACTAGCTCTCATTCTGACACGGGCCCCCACATCTGCTTGCCAAGACCAACAAAGTCACATAACTGTCCTCGCCCTATACTACATAAAATGAAAATGGCGAGAGGTATTGTGCTGGCCACAACAGATTTTTTTATATTTATCTACAACTTTTCCAATTGTATTTCAGAAATGGTCAAATTTATTTCAGAAAACGTTGCTTGTAATTCGGACTAATCATTTTAATTCCAGAAAGCGTCAAATGTAATTCAGATTTTGTATTCAATTTAAATAATTTAATTTGATTTCTGAAATTAAATTGATTATTCTGAATACATTTGACGAGTTCTGGAATTAAATTGATTATTCTAAATTACATGTGCATTTTTGAAAAAAAAAACAAATACATCTTTAAAATGGACTACTAATGCGGCAACTTTGCTTTAATTTAACCGACTTCGTATCTCTTAGAATAATCGATAACCTGGTAAAAGTTGAAATATGGATACATTGTCGGACCTATTCTGTAACTCAGTGGTTAATTTTTAACGACTGGTTAAAAATTTTATCCAATGAATATTGATATGACAACTAAAAATCTAAATTTTTGTTATACATCAACATAATTGTTTGGTTAAAAATTTGAACCAGTAAATCCCAGATTAGCTATTTATGTGTTTAGTTGCCAAATGTGATTTTCGCACTAGACGTGAAAGTGCCATGTGCAAACAAAAACACGATCTTGCAACATAACATATACTAGGTATTTTCTAATTCCGTTTAAATTTTACAAGAAGCAAATGATGAATTATTATAAATTAGAACTTTGGCTTTTGCAATGATGCGAAAAAGTGACGGCAGGATACCATTGGCTGATTTGGTCATTTTTTGCATTAGTTCGAAAAAGTGGCAGATAAACACACTAATGCGAAAGAGAATGTCATTTTGAATGTCAAAGTTAATTTATAAAGTATAATACAAAATAAATATTTGTAACAATAAGTTCATAATAAATATCTAATAAAGCCCAAAAGAAAAAAAACCCAATAAAACCCCAAAAAGTACAATAAAACACAAAAAAGTGCCAAAAGCACATTAATTTTTGTTGATTAATATAAATTTATGTATGGGAGTACCTAACTGCTTTTGTTGCGATTCATTATTTACAGACTTACAGATCTGTGAGATTTACAGTTCTGAACAAAATACGAGGTATTTTTAAACGATCATTAAGTAGTGTATAATATTTTTGACAACCTAATAGTTGTATTCAGTGATATGGGTTAATTGAAAAAAATTGTGTTAGGTCAGACCTAATAACTTTTTTAACATTCTTCAATTGCACGCCTTCAAAATTAATAACAATTAATATTTTGCTGATTATTACAAACTACATTAAAATTATAAAAAATCATCTGAACATACAATCTAATCAATTTAAAGAAGTCTTCACTGTCCCTATCCACACTCAACTGACCTCAACACCTTTTGCTGCTCTTATATCATCTACCCCTTCCCTTCGTTTCTATCCTATCGGCACCCCTCTTGTCTACCTGTAGTGGCCACCGCCGAGTGGCAGTGACCAGTGACCAGGATGACCCCAGCGCACGGCCAAGGGTCACGCACGGCATGATTTAGGGCGCCGCCCGAACACTGGAAGTGTTACCACTGTTAGCAGCACAGGAGGAAGGGTAACTAAAGAGGGATTAACAGACATGGATAGTAACTAGTGGACATGATTAAATTGTTATGGAGGAAATGGACACAAGATGATATGAGAAAATGTATGAAAAATGTGAGGGACTTCCTATTAGGAAAAATCTATAAAACAAAAGACATTCGGGTTGAATATTTTTTCTCCTCAACATATTTCAGTCATTTCTTCTTCAACTTTTTTAAATATTTATCACATTTATAACAGAACAATGTATGGATACTTAAATGAATATACTCGTATGTCTGTTATTTTTACCTCTCGCTAAGAGAGGTACTGGATTCATGCTAAAAATCGTATATCCAGATTTTAATCAATAAGCACGTTTTAAGGTCCCTACAATCCGATTTTAACATTTTTACGATGATGTCTGTGTGTGTGTGTGCGCGCGAGCGGGCGTACGTGCATGTGTGTGTGCGTTTGTGTGTGCGTGTGTGCACGTTTGTGTGTGTGTGTGTGTGTGTGCGTTTGTGTGTGTGTGTCTGTGTGTGTGTGTGTGTGTGTGTGGGTGTGTGTGGGTGTGGAAGGACGATTTCTCAAGAACTATAAGACTTAATATCTGTTTAACTACGTATTTCTCAATCGGACATTAATGGGAACAGTTGAAAAGGTTTTGGTAGCAATTGGACAACCGGAAGTAGCAGATTCTTAAAAAAAAATCTTCTAAATATTATTTTTTGAAAAATTTTGTTCCCGCAAATATTAAAGATTAAATTCACTATCTGATATCAGTGTCAGAAATCCAAAGACATTGCTAAAGACTTTTTTCTGGGAAGTACATACATATATTATTTATTATTGTATTAATAGTTAAATATTTAAAATTATAGGTATATTACACATACTCTTCACAAATACTGCCAATCCCGATAGTCAATTGGAAACATCTCAAAAAATTAGAAGAGCAGGACAAAGTTTCTTTATAGAATGAATTTAAATTTAAAAATTCTAAATATAAAGAATAGGCTTTTCTGGACTAGAAGATGGGTCATCTTCTAGTCCAGAAAAGCCTATTAAAATGCCAAGTCGAACTATTATTATCAGCCATCAATTGGCCCTCAGTTTTTCTGTAAGTTTAAGTCCACATTAAAAGTACCCGAAATTTTTTGTAGAAATTCCTAACTGTTTGTGTAGGTTGTTGAAAATGTAAACCAGCTGAACTATTATAAATTTGGGCCCGTATTATTAATATCATGGCACTCATTCAATTTGAAAAAGTAACATGTATTCGTTTAATCAATCCATGGCACTCTTATTATACTCATATTTTAATCGAAACAATATAAAATTTTATATGCTTTTATCTAAAAAAATAATCTTTAAATGGAGAATATGAGAAAATAGCATTGAATTCAGAATTAATTTATTAAGCGAATAAGCAAATAAAAAAAAATATTTTCTTTAAAAATAAAAAGTTAGTTCACGTAATTTGAGAACCACTGGTCGATTTTTTTTCTTAAATCGTAGAAATAGGCCTTACGGATCAAAGAAAATTTTATTTAACGAAGATAGATTTTGTGAAATAATTATGGATATACTCGTAACTGGGATTTTTTTTCTGTTCTTTAGACAATTTTAGCTTAGTTCTCAAGATAGCAATGATAGCCCGTTTAAAATGGACACCTGTATAGCAAATCAAAATTTGCACTGACACAGAAGTCTTGAACAAACACATTAACAACTAAAATACTTCATTTCATAAAAAAATTAGTTGGAATTTGATATGTATTAAAATGTTTGATGTTAAAAAGTTATGACAAATTATTCCTTTTAAAGTCTTACAAAAAACTTATCTTGTACATCAATCTGAAATACCTTACATACCTCATTCTGAATCATCTTCAATGAATAGTCAAATCGTGAGAATCTTTTATTTTCTTTTTGTTTATTACTCATCAAAATCCTGTAACTTCCGCTGCTGAAATTTACACCACATAAATTTGATTAACAATAACTAGACGTTGTGAGAAAATTTATTTATTTTACTTTCCATTTAACCGTTTAGAATCAACAAAAGGACGGATTTTTACAAAGAAAACATACCGTATAATGTCCTATACCCGGAAGTTTTTATCTAGTGGCCTATGGCCATCGGGTGACCCTCTTCAAAAATTTTGAAGAAGGGTCAGTGTTATAGTAACAAATAAATTTTAATTTGAAATTAAATGCAAAGGGTGGTAGGTACACGTTTTATTGCTTGTAAGGTAACCGTGCGTTATTGTATGTCTCCTAACCGTTCATTTTCTCATTAGGAAGGGATATTTTTATTGAGATTTCACCGGTCAAGAAAGGGAAGGTTGCCCTAGTAAAGGACTTGGTGTGTCCCTTTAACGTCTTGGATTGTCCAGTAGTACAGTAAAAAATTAATTTAATTTACGATGATACCTTATACAATTCTTTATTTTATGTAGCAAAAGTATAACTGTTTTAATTGTCATATTATTTAATTATTTGTTCGAGTACCACAATAAGAGGAACAAGTAAAGTTGTCCTAATTTGTAACCAATGTCAACATTTCGTACTTTTGAAAATGAGCGATTTAAAATCAAGAAACTTCCAGCGTTAATAATAAAGAGAGTACCTACTTTTCTGTAAATCTTGATATTCTGCATTTTCTGAACCATTATTGTCATTCGATTATCCTAAAAACAGCATTGATTTTTCTCATAAATAAAAAAAATCTGATGTGGTCAGCACAATACCTTCCGCCAATCCTGGGTATTATGTATAAATTCCATACATAAATTTTCATGCAAAAGATTCTAAATTTCCAGTAAAACAATTTCATAAACAAACAATGCAAATTGTACTTGATACTGACATCTACTTCTCTAGCTTTTTCTATTCGTTAGGAGTCGCTATTTTTTATTCTCTTCTTCCACTCATTTCTGTTTTGCGTGTCGTTCTCATTCAGTTCCTTTTTTCTCAAGTCTTCCGCAATACAGTCCTTCCATTTTTTCTTTGGTCGTCCTCTGTTTCTTCAACCTTCTATTAATAAGCTATTCATTTTTTTTTCAATATATTCTGCATTTCTCCCCATGACATGTTGAAACCAATGTAATCGTCTCTCCTGACCCAGAAACTTGTAACACTAGAGTCATTTCCTTACCGTATCGTCCCCACCTCATCTCTGTCATATTTACTTTTTATTGATATTGACATCTGTCAATTTGAATTATCTGAATATATTAGCAGTTTCCATGGTTAGCATAGCTGGCTGATTTATGAAATTTAATACCTTTATAATTCTTCAACTCTATATCTATTACATATGAAGTGTAAAATGCAATCAAATCGTATAGAGAATAATATATTCTTTAAGTTATAATAACATTAAATGTCAGTAAATCATATTTAACATATTTAACCAAAATTTAATCACTTGTTCTTCTGGATGTAAACTGTCGGAATACGAAAAAATTATAATTTTTGGAATCGTGGTATTGGAGTTATGCGATCCGAAACTTTCGTCACACACACATTCGTGATTCACTTCTTTGAAAATGATTATTTCCCATAAATATTTTAACAATTACAAACATCAATCAAAAATCTGTAATTCCCTACCTTCAACCGAATTTCAAATTCACCTAATTCTGATACACAATCCTGTTAATTATGTGATTCATCTCTCTAGGAGTCCAACACGAATCTAACGAACATCCAGGCTTTCCCATTAATCATACTCAAGTCGCGCAGAGTTCAATGCACAATGTCAATCGGAATCAAAGCCGAGACTTTTACTTCTCAGTAAGATTTTCCCTTCGATTTACGCTCAGTTACAATAAGTAGGGCGAAGGGCATATAATGAACAGAGAATCGAACAGCGAAGAGACATGATATATCAGATCAGCCGATCTACTTTAGGGGAATGTTAATTGTTACTTGTAACTGACTTCTAGTTGAAAGATTCTCTTGTGAATTTAAGAATACTCTAATGTAGAATGGAAGAAATATAAAAATTTGTGACGACTTGTGTAAATTTTTAACAATGTTGAAATCAGAGCAGTATTTGGAACTATAAAAATCAAATGGAATCATATAAGGGTGTGTTAACAAAGTTTAATTTATTAATATTCTTTAATTTGGTTTAAAGTTTACTTTAGTATTAGTCTAATACCAAAAATAATATCATTTTCCTTTGAGTTGTTTACAAAAACTAAAATAAATCTTATGAAAGAAAATGATCGAAAGCGAGTCATTGGCGGTTTTTTTTTATTTAAAACATGATTATAGGAAAAATCATTCACCGTCAATAATTTTGGTCTAATGGCAATTCCACGACAGACTATGTATAATATATATTTAATAGTTGACAACAGATAGTCATTATAAAGAGATAAATGTAGCTGTAGAAAAATTAGGAAAATGAATAAAAACAAGAAGCTTCAGACGGAATCTATTGGAAAAGATAAACAATCTTTAAGAAAATTAGGCAGAATTCAAAATTTCCTATTTGTAGGTAAACATGTATATTATAAGAAAGAAATATAATATTAAGAAACAGAAAATCTGTACCAAAGTATAGCAAAATGCAATTGTTAATAAATCAGAAAAACGTGCTACCTGAACTGCATCTGAAGTCTTGGAACAAGAATTTTGTAATTATTGATCCTGAAATCTATTTCACGTTAGATGATAGCGATTGTGCAGAAAATAAAAGTTATTTTTATAAACAAGGCATTCATGGTCCGACAGAATATAAATTTAATCGACATACGAAATTTTATACAAAGAATTAAAAATACACTTCGCCACTTCAAACAGGAGAATGTTTTGACAATATTAGCTGGACTTTCAAAAATAGATTAGCGGCGGATTTTTGTGCAGGTTATGTTATTTACGTGTAGTTTATATAGTGCCGGATTAACTCCCGCTCCCCTCAACGTTAATCAACAAAATAATAAATAACATTGAAAACAAACATTTTTAATTGTACTTGCCAACAAGCAATTCCACCTTTCGATCGAATTAGGAAAATTAGTTTAAAAAAATCTTATGTGGCCAGCACAATACCTTCCGTCAATCCTTGTATTATGTATAAATTCCAAACATAAATTTTATTGCAAAAGATTCTAAATTTCCAGTAAAATTATTTCATAAACAAACTATGCAAATTGCAATTGACACTGACATCTTCTTCTTCTTCTTTAGCTTTTGCCATTCGTTAGGTGTCGCAATTTTTTATTTTCTTCTTCCACTCGTTTTTGTTTTGCGTGTCGTCCTCATTCAGTTCCTTTTCTCTCAAGTCTTCCGCAATACAGTCCTTCCATCTTATCTTTGGTCATCCTCTGTTTCTGCAACCTTCTACTACTAAGCTATTCATTCTTCCAATATATTCTTCATTTCTCCTCATGACATGTTGAAATCAATGTAATCGTCTCTCTTGTATCTTTCTAAAAAAAATTAACACTAGAGATATTTCCCTTATTCTTTCAATCCTTATCGTGTCTTCCCCAATATCTATCTTAACATCCTCCTCTGCCACATTCATTTACTTTTCATTGATACTCACATCTGTCAATTTGAATTATCTGAATATATTAGCATTTTCCATGGTTAGCATAGATGGCTGATTTATGAAATTTAATATCTTTATAATTCTTTAACTCTATATCTATTAAATATGAAGTATAAAATGCAATCAAATCGTATAGAGAATAATATATTCTTTAAGTTATAATAACGTTAAATGTCAATAAATGATGTTCAACTGTTAAAATCTTCAAATGAGGGTACTTCCGGTTGACCAATTATAACCAAAATCTAATCACCTCTTCTTCTGGATGTAAACTTGAGGAATACGAAAAAATTATAATTTTTGGAATCGTAGTATTGAAGTTATGCGATCCAAAACTTTCGTCACATATACACAGACACACATACATACAGACATTATCGTAAAAATGGTAAAATTTATAGGGATCCTAAAACATGTTTACTCACTAAAAACTCATCATTGAATTTTTTGACCAATACCTTCTTTACCTAAAGTGACGGAAGGTAAAAATATAGGTCTAAATTTATAAATAAAAAAATCTGATGTGGCCAGCACAAAACCTTCCGTCAATCCTGTGTATTATGTTTCAATTCCATACACACTCAAGGACACACACACACACACACACACACACACACACACACACACACACACACACACACACACACACACAAACTTGATATATTTGCTTTATTATATAAGAACATTATTTTGCAATTTTTTCAGATTTTTCGCAATATTTCTTGACTGGTTAGTGAGGGGTGATGTGGGTAAAAACAATGGAAACTTTTTATTTGTAGGGTTTAATGTTTTTTTTTTCCAATTCTAAAGAAAATCTAAAATTTGATAAAATACATCATTCTCAAGACAATAAAATAACAATTTTTTTGGTAATAATAGCAATTTTTATATCTGGACTAGTGTAACAAAATTTAACAGTTTATTTTCCAATGTCATTTTGAGTACTAAAGTCATATAATTATATTCCTTTTAGTTACAAGAAGTTAAAATTAACTCTTTGTAAAACTTTGGCGTTCGGCTGTTTGGAGAGTAGTGGTGAGAAATCTATCGTGACGTGATGGTTGGATTTTGTGAATTTCAAGAACAGTATAAATTACAATTTACGAAAAATAACTAAATAAACAATTTCCTTCCACGCAATACTTTTAAATATTCACATTAATATTGAATGAAATTTTGTAACATTTACAAAATTCTGTAGCCTCCCTAGAAAATTGCCTAGTTTGCCTAGTGGATAATCCAGCCCTGAGTTTATATGACGTAAAGTTGTTTTAGTTTGTTGCCTTTTCTAAACTAAATAATAAAGTTTAAAGTTTGTGCAGATTTTTTTGTTAACTTACACAATCATTACGGAGCTCAATTAAACTCGTCCGTCTCTTATCGTGGTTGGAATAAGACTCCTAGTTAATGCCAACAAAACAATAATCTTAACTATAAAATTAGTAACAACTTTTTCGAAAAATAAGAATAAAATTGTAAACTTCTTAAAATTCATAGAATTTGAATAAGCATAAACCATTATCATCTTCTTGAACAATATGCTGTCAGTAATCAAAAACAATATTAAAAATTCTCATTTCTGCCATGAATCCTCATCCTCATCTAAATCTCTTCCATGACGTCCCTTGCATCATCTTTGTCCGTGATGTAACATGTCATTGTTCGGCGGATGATTGATGCGCTGTGCGTTGTGTTGTTGTGTAAAGGTGCCACCGCACCATGAGAAACTCTCTCCAGCTATAGCATCTATAGCTCTCTGTAGCTTATAGGGGGGCACTACCCCTCGATATGTCCCCTGACGATGAGGCGATGTCTTCTTCGTGAAAGGTGAAAGCTCCGATTAGGAAAATGCGAAAGGAGGAATATTATGTGTTGATGCATGGGAGGAATGAAGTGGAGAAATGGAATTCAGAGGTAAATATATCTATAGAATGATAATGAGGGGCAAATAGCTCTTTTTATTATTAGATTAGATATAGTTTAAATTACAAATTTGGAGGTGAACTTTTTGGTATGAAAAGAATATAAATTCTACTTCCGGTTTCGCCGGAGAAGCAAAGAAACAAAATAGAAAATATTTTTTCGTTTATAAATTATTTTGAATAATAATAGTTATTTATGTATTATATTCTCGAGGGCTATAATCTTGATTATGCCCATGATACATACAACGTTTTATTTTATTTTGGTTCCCGAAACTCAAGGATTCAATAGCCACATATTCATTATCGTTGTCCCGGCATTATGAATTTTAAGTATGCTGTGGTTCTATGTTGTTTGTTATAAACAATTGTATTTTAGTGTCCAATAAAAATGACAGATATCGATTATTCCAAAGAAATTTGAAGCTGCACAGGGCAAGTAGGTTCCACAGAAGTCAAAAAAAAGAATACGAAAGATTTGCGAGAGGCGGTGTTCAAAAAAATGTGATTTATCGAATTTGTTGTGTTGCCTGACATTTATCCATAATCCATGATTTTGATATGTTTGAATATCTGTTGTTTTTGAGGGCGATTTAATAAGTTCATGATTCCAAAATCAAATAAAATATCAAAATGAAAAAAATTAGAAAACTAATTCATTTCTAATTCCAACATTGTCATGTAAAGAAATTTATAAAAAAACAATTAATATAAATAATTAATGTGGCCAACACATTAACTTTCATCAATTTTATGTATTTTGTACAAATTTCATATTAGTAATTTACGTAACAAGTAAGTAACTGTAAGTGATACTATGCACTCTTTAAGGGTGAGCATGCATATTCCACAAGACACTTTCAGGTCATGTTGGGTACAAATTTTTTTCGCGACCCTGAAAAAAATAAATAAAAATCTATAGCTATGCATTATTTTATTTTTTATTGCTAGGAAATAAAACAACTGACCGCCATGGAAACATTCAAGTAGGGATCGGAAAATTACTTTCTCTTTTTCGGAATTAAAATGACATATTCTAGCACGCATATTGATGTTAAAAGGAGCTTCATTCTTAAACGATTTTTGGTAATATTTTATTATTTGAGATTGGCGTGACTGCAATAAATGCATTAAATTTCTGGGCAACAGACAATAAAAAGCACAAATCACTGTCACCAACCTAATAATTCTACCAAAATTTCCCCTTAATGGAAATTGTCAAATATTTTTATAAAAAAAATAATGTAAATAAAAGCTTCAACAGAGAAAATAATATAAAACGTTACAGAAAGCAATTCAATTTGTAACTCGTGTTAGAATACTTATGTTTCAATGTACACTATTCCGATCGCTTATAGACAATTTTCTGAGCTAGTACAGTAAAGGAGAATTTTCCGTAAAAAGTGATTAAAAACAGCTCATTTTCCAGACGATCACGAAAAAAGAAATTTTCTTTTAAAAGATTATACATATATTTCCAGTAAAATAATTTCACAATTATTTCTGTTGCCGTGATACAGAAGCATAAGTTGCAAGATGTATGAAACAATTTATTTCTATAAATAGAGAATATGAAAAAGAAATGCAATCAAATCGTATAGACCAGTGATGGCGAACCTTTTTTGAATAGGTTTTGGTACCAATTAGAAAACCGGAAGTAGTAGTATCTTAAAAAAAATTCTAAATATTATTTTTTTGAATTTTTTTATTATTAATATTAAATAACGTAAAATTCTCTATTCGATATATTTTAAAATTGTATTATATCTATATATTGAGTCAAAAAATAATATATAAAATAATCTGTTGTAATAAATTTTAGAGCATAAACAACTCCATAGTAACCATCAGATGTTTGTAAATGACAGAAAAATGTTAGTGTCAAAAACCAACAGTAGTTCATAAACTTATTTGGGCGGTATTTGCAGCTCAATTCTAAAACTTGACCTTAAGTCTATTTTAACTAAATATATGACAGTGGATAAGAACCGATTCAAAATTTGTCATATTACGATTATGGTTTTATGTAGATTTTAGCTGAAACTAAATCTTAGAAATTTTTTGGCAAGATAGAGTAAAACGTCAAATTACGCTTTTATGAAGAAGTTTAACTAATATTATTGAATTTTTTTTTCTGTGATTGGTATGTTTACTATTTCTTGTTGTATAACAATAATAACAATTAAATATTTAAAATTATAGCTATATACATACCCATCAGAAATCCCGTCAAGAAATTGGAAGAAATTCGAACATTTAGAAGTGTAGGAGAAAACTTCCTCAAAAAATAAATTTAAAATTATAAAAATAATCTAAACATGAGACATGAGACATGAGAAATTTATAGGGCGCGAGCAGTCATGTGACTTTGTTGGACTTGACAAGCAAATATGGGGGCCCGAGTTAGAATAACAGCTAGTAATTATATACATAGATGTCAAATGTCAATTTTCCATCCCAAATTTCATGATATTCCAATTCCATGTGGTTTATTTTATCGACAAGTAAATTCCACATTCTTGATGACATATTAAACACGTGAAAAATGATGATATTTGACATTTATGTAAATAATTACTAACTGCCATTTTGACAAGGGTCTCCATAGCTGCTTGTCTAGGCCAAGTATAACAAACTAACTACGTGAATTTAGAAAATCTTGAAATTTTTAATGAAAAATTCTAACATTTGACATATATGTACATAATTACTAATTGTCATTCTGACACGGGCCCCCATATATGTTTGTCAAGGCCAACAATGTCACATGACTGCTCGCGCCCTATACTTATGTAACCAAAAACGGAAGTGGCGAGAGGTATTGTGCTGGCCACAACAGATTTTTTTATTATTAATTCTTCAAATTTTTGTCTATAAATCTAATTCGAAATTCTGCTAATTCTATTTCTAAATTATTTATCTTCTACCAATTGAAAAATCCCATTGACTAATTCAGTTTTATCACTAAATAAAAAGTAATATTTGGGTATCACGCAATTTTAAGATTTATTTCTTGCATTTTGTCAAGGTTTAAAATCTAGTTTTTTGTATAATTTACAAAACTTTAGTTAGATTTTCTGAACATCCACGCGAGTATGTAAAACTGCCTTGCGGGTCACTCTGTGTGACCCGTAGGTCATAGGTTCGCCATTGCTGGTATAAACTATAGAATATAACATATTCTTTAATATTTATAATTTCAAGTGAAGTGTTGATCACTTACAATCAAAATTTAATCAACTTTTCATATGGATGTAAAAACGTGGAATACGAACAAAAATATAATATACTTCATAAGTACAACATTCAACAATTTTAATAACGATAACAAATTATTGTACAACAGTGAAATGTGAAATAAAAGAAGTAAACTGCGTAACTACAAACAAAGTCTTCCTTCCCAGTTTCGGTTTAAACTTCCTGTTTGGATTTAGTCGGGACCCAAGTGAGAAATTACCGCAGTATCACGCTCTTCCTTTCAGTTGGCGCATATGCACCGTTGGATTTTGTCTTTGCATCTCCCCACAAGGGGATGCAAGATTTATTTCTCGGAGCATGTATTGTGTAACGGTGTGCGCTAAGGGTGCTTTTTAGTTTTTTTTTATTATAAAGGGATGCCAATAAAGCGTTTTGTTTATTTTGTTCTAAGGTGTGTTGATTGCTTTAACATCAAGGGATGATGAGTGTAATGTGAGATTTATCAAGAAAAAAATTCATATGAATTCAAAAGGACAAAAAAAACTATTTTTATAGGACCATCTACGTTAATTAAATAATTGCAAATCATAATCGGCCATCTAACGCTCATAGATACGCGACATTTTGATTATATAAATATATTATAATATGTATTACCGTAAACGTTTACGTTAGTATATATAATCAATGGTATTACCTACGTCTCGAAGCTATGGCACAAGTTTTATGCAATGTCGAAATTTAATATACACTATACAGAATGAGCGAAAAAATAAGGGCAAATTACTATGCTCCTAATTATTAATTTTTGTACAATTATTACGAAAAGGTCCTGAATTCTACATTGATATTTTTTAATGGATTGATATATTTTTAACTTTTCTGAAAGTAATTAAAATTAGCATTATAGTATCGCCTAATACTTGCATTATTATTAAAAATTAATTGATTTACTATTTTTTTTAATTATGAACCTTTAATGTATTACCAGTTTGCTATAACATCATTTACCTGCTTTGTTTGACGAAATATTTTAATATGTAGTTCATGTATTATTTGTTTTTGATTATAATGAACAATTCAAACTATTCAAGATTTAATAAAGTAAAAAAATATAATTAAAATACTAATATTTTTATCTTCCGTCTCCTATAGGTAAGAAAGGTATTGTCTTTGGTCAAAAACATCGGTGGTGTGTTTTTAATGTTAAGCGCGTTTTAAGGTCCCTATAATACGATTTTACTATTTTTGTGTGTGTGTGTGTGTGTGTGTGCGTGTGTGTGTGTGTGTTTGTGTGTGTGTGTGTGTGTGTGTGTGCGTGCGTGCGTGCGTGCGTGCGTGCGTGTGTGTGTGTGTGTGTGTGTGTGTGTGTGTCCATCCATATGGAGAGTTTATTAGATTTTGGTTATAACTATCAACCGGAAGTACCCTCATTTACAGTTTTTCTTGAAAAAAATGCAATTAAATATCATTTTTAGACATTTTATGTTATTATAAATATTGAAGCATCTTTTATACTCTATACGGTTTGATTTCACTTTGTCCTTCATATTCAACAGATATAGAGCTAAAAAAAGTTAAAGAGATTAAAATTTCATAAATTAGTCAGCTGTACTATAACCACATAACCATGGAAACTTCTGATATATTCATATAATTCCAAGTGACAGATATTATGCAATAAAGTATCATAATTTTGAAACGTTAATAACTATGTTAATTTTTAACGAAAATGCAAATATGTGGATCACTGTTAAGGGAATTTTATCAAAACGCAATCGAAACATTGGAGCAAATAAATCATTATAGTACTGTATTGTCATCGTATCATGATTATTGATCATTTTGATATGGAGCACGTCTATATCAATTTTTTAGGCGTCCCAAATGAGGTGTTGCACGATTTTCTTTTTCTTTAGATTAATCGAAAGAATAAGAAAATATATTTAACCCGTATTATTTAAATTGCCGCCTGTGAAGAAGTTGTCATTGGCTAGTATTTCTTGTACGTCCCAGACAGTGTAATTTGGCGCTAATTCAAACAGTATACTTTCAAATTGCTACTGTGTTTAATATATACAGAAATTTGAACAAAAAATCATATTTACTAATACTATAGAACGAACTTATTCGAATTTCAGAATAAAAAAGATATGTTAAATTTTTTTGCAACACATGGTACCCATGGATAAACATCAATACAACAGATGTTTCAAGTGTATTTTCAATCGCCTAATCAAAACATTGAATACCTACATACATAATTTCCATCTATACACTTATAAAAATTCGTTGGAATGCTCTACATTCACACGTTAAACTACATCTCCTTACTATCCCATTCAGTATATACTGTCAGTCGCACATCTATAACCTGCAAATAATAGATCACCCTCCCCGCCTTAAAATTCTTTCCGAAGGGTGAGTCTCATCCCCTGCAACGACGGATATGATATAAATCTTATCTGGGGTGAGGGGTCATGGATCAGGATATGAACTTAGCCGTAAAGATCGCGAGATCAGAAGAGTTCGTGGTTTATGGCGGTGTTTACGACAACTCTGAGTGCCATAAACTTCTTTATTTTGCTTTAATGTGTTAATGTTTGCCTAATTGGGTGTTTGGGATTATTGAATATTTTAGAACTGTAAATAAATAAAATTGCTAATTATAATAAATATTGTGTCTTTTAAAAATGAGGTGGAATGTTTTGTACTCAAAACTATAAACTACTTACTCAAAAATTCATGAAAAATGCTACATTAGAAAAAACCTATGAATATTTAAGTTTTAGTTAATTACTAGTTTAACGTTTAAACATAAGAAACATTAAAACATTTTTCAAAAATTATAACAAACATTGACTTTACGGTTCTATATCTTATATTTTAATTCTGTATGAAAATTTGAAATCCTTGTAGATTTCTGCGTAAGACATAAAAATTAATGAATTTTTATCGGTGGTTACAATTTCATCAAACGATATTGAAAAAATAGCTAAATTTTTTAAACATTTCTCAAAAATTGTAACAAATTTTGGCTTTACTGGCCTATATCTCAAAATCTAATAGAGATAATTAAATTCTATTTCAAATTTGAAATCCGTGAGGATTAATTAATTTTAACCAGTCGTTAAAATTTATCAAGCTTTATTTACAAAATGGTCAAAAAAAATCTGTTGTCAATATAAAAAAAAATCAAATTTTGAAAAATGTTTCAAACAGACCCTACTTCAAATTGCAAGTAAACAATTTTGGCTAATAATTTTTTTGTCTAAACCCTTTCAGTTACCCAAAAATGAAGCGACCTACTTATTTTCATAACCTATCTTGTATTGTCGAAATTTTGGCCAAAATCCAAAGTGCCGTTGATATTTCGTCCCTGCTTTTTTCAACACACATCAAACACAAAAACATAATCAAAATTTTGTTCAAATAAACTAGTAACACTGGCAACATTCAATACTCACTAATAACATTTGGTGTTATCGTTTAAATGAATTAAACAGTTAATATTATATTTACAAGTAAACTAAAACACGAAATACATGTTTGAAGATTTCATCATTACTCATATTATCCTTTGTTAAAATGTCCTTAAGAAGGTCCTAAAAGTCTATTTCAAGGAGGATCGCCTATTTATACAACTGACGCTACTTGCAAATGTTTAAACAAAACACAAATCATAACCATTTTGATCTATACGTTAAAATAATTAACAAATATATTTATTTCATTTATTTGGTGATTATAAATGCTGATAATTTATATTTAGCAATAATATTAATAATTATGAACTTTTTTGAAGTTAACTTTTAAAAATACTTTTTGAAAATTGAAGAATAGTTCCAAAAATACCCTATTTTGTATTGGTAGCGACATCTCTTGAACTTTTGGCCAAAATAAGAAAAAACATATAATTTTTAAATAAAATTATACTAAACTCAAATGAGTAAAAGAATATTCCTCCCTTGATTGTCGAAAATTGTACAACTCCACCCAGTTTTGGGTGGTGAATATCTATCCTTTTAATAGCTGAATATATAGCTTTAATTTTGCCAAAGATGGATCCCTTGAGTAAAATTACATATATATTCAAATTTTTGTTAAAATATTGTTTTACGAATTTATTTATAGAAATTGGACCAGTTAAGCACAAATTTTGAAAATTGGGATATGTATATAAGAGAGTGCATAGAATCCAATGGTACTATCGACAAATTTATACTTCCATCCATTTTTGGGTAACAAATAACCATTCATTAATTTCCGGAAGGTAACATTTTTAAAAATTAGATTATAATTTAATTCACTACGCATGATCAATTTTATTGATTTTTCGATCATGGAACGTGAAACTGATTCCATTCTATATCTGTCGATACAATTTTTTTGCTATGGAAATATTGTTTATATGAGCATTTAAATGCATATTAAAATTAAGTCTCTTGCAGAAGGGGCCTACATTGGAATATGCTGCTAACTGTCTTAAAAAATTAAACTTATATGGGTATTTAAATTTCTTTTATTATTTATTGTAAATGAACGATTTCAATTATGCATTATTTGGGACATTTGGTTTCATAAATATTGTTTTACTAATTTATTCGTAGCTACTAAACCAGTAGAGAAAATATTTTGAAAATTATTTGATTATCAAATTTTAAGTTTGTCTTCGGTCACCCGGTTCATTGAATTATATTGATTTCTTTTTCTAAACAATGCATATAATGGAACAAAAAATGACTACTAATATTTTTTAATTATACTTATTAAATAGTACATAATTCTTAATATCCCATTTATTATTTGCAGAAAATAAAATATTTATTAAACGGACACATTTTCTTTATTTCTTGAGACGACTGTGACTCTTGCCTCCTCCGACGAGCCGCTACTGTTATTTTGCGACCACGAAAAGGTCGAGACCCCCATTTAAAAAAATGTGGAGCAAATATGCTTCAATATACGAATAACTTCTTTCCATCATTCATGAAGTTGGTTGTTTCTAGGAACCAATTGCACCTCTAATTTCTATGCATCTAAGCAATATTATTAGAGCCGCAGGTAAGGCATAGAGACATCGCATCAGGCTAGCCGGCGCCTAATAACCACTTGCATCTCTCGGTCCAGCTATAATCACCGCTGTATCACGAGCGAAGCGCCCATAAGCAATTATACCATGCGTGTTTCACCGATACTTCGTTCGTAACCACTCCATCAATTAATTACTAAGCCGCCGAATTTTATTACAACGAGGATGAAAGGGGTGGTAATCATTATAATCAAATAGGTTCAATAGGGGTGCTGATGGACTATGAATATTTATTACTAACTTATAAATACCAATATTTTTCAGAATTTTTTTTTTTTTAAAAAAACAAGCTTTTATTAAAATACACTAAAATGGAGAAATATAATTTTTGGATACATAAAGCAACATAAATATTTATAAAAAAAGACATTTTAATATTTACCGAGGCAGCAAGCATAAGAATTTTTTTTTTACATTAAGATATTTCACGATTTTTTTCTTTGTTTTAATCAAAAGAATAAAAATATATATATTTTACCCGTATTTTCTATTTTTTTTCATATTACTCGTGAGAAAATTGTCTTTGAGAGTACATATAATATTTAAATGGGGTCATTTCATATTTTCTAATTTATTTTTTTCTTAAAAGAATATGCCAAATTAAATATGTAGGTGTATGTTTTACACTTAAAAGTCTTTAAAATTAGAGATATGATTTTTTTAAAGTTGTCTTTAATTTCAAATATTTGGATGCTGACGTCACGGCTACGTCACGACTTATGCGGATGCGACAGTAAACCTTTTTTTGGAACTATGATTGTTTGGGTTATCACTTGTCAGTTTAATGTTGTGACAGCAACATATTGTTAACTAAAAACATATTTCATACAACTTTTGATATTTATTTTAATAAATGTTTTATTTACATACCTTTACTCTTACCTCTCCTGTCACCTGTCACAATTTTAGGTTAGTTTGTTTACAACAGCAAACGGGAACCACGTGTACAAATTTATGCATGAAAAGTCACATATTTCATGTTATTTTATATTGCTATATTTATTAAATGAGACGGATTTCACGATTTTATAAAAGAAAAACATTTTTTTTATAATGACCCCATTGCCGTTTTTTTTGTCGCCTGATAACATCAGAAAACTACTTACCAAAGAGGTAGTGGCAGTTGTCAATTATATACTATCTACTAGTTTCATCAATATCACTGATTTTTATATTTTGTTAAGACACAAATATGGTTGTAGAAAAGAGTTTTGTGCCAGTGGTGTCCAAATAGAAGTAATAATAGTAAAAAATAGTTTTAGTAGTGCCTCAAAACGAAGAAAAAATAATGAAATTGTTGTCGCAAATAAACATAAGACCATTTACAAAATCACAGTTTCATTCTGCAAAGATCATTTCGTTGTAAGCATAAATATTTTTATAATTAAATAAGAAATATTAAACATTTTTTTTATTTTTATATTTCCAGTTCTGTCATTAGCTAGTATCTCTAGGACGTCACAGGCAATGTAATTTGGCGCCAATTCAAAAAATAGTATACTTTTAAATTGCTACTGTGTTTAATACATACAGAAATTTGAACAGAAAATCATATTTACTAATACTATAGAAGGTACTTATTTAAATTTCAGAATAAAAATCTGTTGTGGCCAGCACAATACCTCTCGCCATTTTCATTTTATCTTGCATAGGGTGCGAGCAGTTATGTGACTTTGTTGGCCTTAGCAAGCAGATATGGGGGCCCGTGTCAGAATGACAGCTGGTAATATACATAAGTGTCAAGTATCATAAGTTTTCATTCGAAACATTATGATTTTCCAAATCCACGTGGATTATTTTTCTCGACAAGCCATACTAATGGATGACAAATAAACAGATTATGAAATTTTGAATGAAAAATTATGACATATGACAATTGTGACATCTACGTAAATAACTACTAGCAGTCATTCTGACACGGATCCTCTTATCTGCTTGCCAAGGCCAACAAAGTCACATGGCTGCTCGCGCCCTATAAGTAACGAATTTAACATTTCTTGTACACACAAATAATTGAATTGTTTCCCTTCTTTCGTTCTATGAGAAATACTTTAAATTCATTGACGGTATTAGCGCTATTTCTTAAGGATGTATGTAATATTGACACCTGCAATTTAAATAAATATTTAGTTAATAATACAATAATATATATATATATATATATATATATATATATATATATATATATATATATATATATATATATATATATATATATATATATATATATTAAATGTACTCATACCTCCCAGAACGGACACTGACATTTTGCATTTATTTGTCAATTACAATTTTTTTTAAATCGCAAATGTTTTTCTGGCAACGAGATTTATTACAACAGATTATTCTATATTATTATATACTATATCTCCAAACCTATACGAGATATAATAAAAAAATTAAATGTGTCAGATTGAGAATTTAATTATCTTTAGTATTTGTAGTAACAAATTTAAAAAAAATAATATTTAGAAATATTTTTTTTAGAAACTACCACTTCCGGTTGTCCAATTGTTACCAGAACCTATTCAACTCTTCCCATTACTGTTAGATTGAGGAATCCGTAGTCAAACAGGTCTTTAGTCTTATAGAATTTGAGAAATCGTGCCTCCAACAACCTCACACACACACACATCCACACACACACACACACACACACACACACACACACACACACACACACACACACACACACACACACACATACACACACAGACATCATTGTAAAAATGTTAAAATCGGAATCTATGGACCTTAAATCGTGCTTATTCAATAAAATCTGGATATGCGATTTTTAGCATGAATCCAATACCTCTCTTAGCGAGAGGTAAAAAGATATGTTAATTTTTTGAAACACTTCATTGTGCTGGAAAAAGTTTATACAATATTTGCTTTTTTGTTATGAAAGCAATTGTTTTTTGGACGATTTACAGCCATGTGAAAAACAAAATTCTGAAACTCCATTCAAATTTCAAAGCTCGTTACAAAAACAATATTTTCCCTTAGTACGTACATTTAAGTAGATTTTTTTTTATTAAATTATTTTATCATTTTTAGTCTTTTGGAAGTACGTAGCATGTAATCTTTTTATAAAATTTTATTAGACAGTACAAATTAATAACCTGCAAAATTTTGGCGCATAACTACTATTGCCATCTAGAGTCAAGCCCTTATGTCACGATCTATAATTCTGCACAGAATTATATACAGAATTTTATAGACGGTCGCATATAGAAATTTTTATCAAGTTTCACAAAGTTCTATTCTTATGGACAGCAAGTGAGCGCGCAATATAATCAATGTATTATGACATCTAGCGATCAACAGTGAAATTTTTGATAATTATTGTGGTCGTTGATAATTGTTTAGTTTTAAATTTAATAAAATATTATTAAATTATCCTGGATTTCTTTATGAAGAATATCCATGGTTATAGGCAGAATTATGTAGCAAATTACGTGCCCAGTGGTATACAGTATATTTGTATACCTACATAAATTTCTATCCACAATTTTTTTCTATAAAATGTGCATAATGAGATGTTTAAAAAAAATAACATAACTTTTTACGTCCCGCTACCCTTGGTAAGGGAGGTATAGGGATCGTGCTAAAAATCGCAAATCGAGATTTTGGTAAATGACCACTTTTTAAGGACCTTAATCTATTTTTAACATTTTCACGATGATGCCTGTTTACGCTCTAACTCAAATACTATCATTCAGATAGTTTGGAAACCATGTATTTCTACCTTATTCTAATATGGAAATATCTGATTAGATTTTGGTGGCAATCGGATAACCGGAAATGGCAGTTTACTTGAAGCTCAAGATAGTTTTTCTTCAAAAAATACCTTTAAATGTAATATTTTCTCAATTTGTTATTATAAAAATTAAAGATTATTCCATTTTCTACAAGTTTGCTTTAATACTTTTTCTATATATTGTATGGATAAATTTATAAAGTAATATAAAAATTATATACATACGTAAATGGCGGGAGGTACTGTGTTGGTCACATCAGATTTTTTATTCTGAAACTCGAATAAGTACCTTCTATAATATTAATATATAAATATTATTTTCTGTTCAAATTTCTGTATAACACAGTAGCAATTTAAAAGTATACTATGTTTGAATTGGCGCCAAATTACAATGCCTGTGACATTCAAGAAATACTAGTCAATGACAGAACTGGAAAGATAAAAATTTAAAAATATTTAATATTTCTTAGTTAATTATAAAAATATTTATGCTTACAGCAAAATGACCTTCGCAGAATAAAACTTTGATTTTGTAAATGGTTTTACGTTTACTTGAGACAACCATTTTATTCTTCGTTTTGAGACACTACTAAAACAGTTTGTTTTTACTATTATTACTTCTATTTGAGTACAGTAGCACAAAACTCTTTTCTACAACCATGTTAGAGTCTTTACAAAATATAAGAATCATAATATGGATTAAACTAGTAGCACAGATCAGTACATTCTCTGTGCTAGTAGCTAGTATAAAGTTTAAATTCTGTTGGTGGTAAATGTAAGCTACTATTAGACGACAGAAAAAGCGGCAATTTAAATATTATATTTTCAGAGACAATTTTCTCATGAATAAAGAGTAATATGAAAGAAAATAAAAAATACAGGTAAAATATTTTTTCTTATTCTTTTGATTAAATCAAAGAAAAAAAATAGTGCAACACCTCATTCTGTCCAAAATTATAGATCGCGACAAACGGGCTTTAAAGTGTTCAAATATCTATTTAATTCCAAATTTTTGGTAATGGAAATTATTTTACATAGCAACTCTGTAGTAAACAACGTAAAAGTTGCCGTGAATAGAGCAGCACAAACGTCACTTTTGTCTTTTGTGCTATTTAAAAATTGGGAAAAAAGTTTCAAGTTTGACGTCAGTCCAAATCGAATTCGGGCCGTCCGAATCACAACCAATCATCCGCACACAGCCACGCGGCCCCGGAAAATATTTACTTGCATTTTGAATATTCGAAACTAGAATTTACACATACGTTTAGACATTTTTTGAAGAACTAAAAATAAAAATTCTAATATGATGATAATATGCTTTTCATCTACTTCAAGTAAACGAGATATGTGATCACGATACATTTTGAAATTTTTTATTTTAAGTTCCCTAGAATTTTAACATTTTTTTCCCATGTGTCCCAGATTGTAAAAGTAGTCTATTTATAAAACGTTAGCTGATTTCTAAAACGACTAACAGTGTAAAATAAATTTTTGGACATTTTCTATGAATATATGTACTTTTATATTACATTTATGTACGTAGTTTTCTTTAAAACAACTTTTGTAAATAATATTAATTAGTTTTTATCGTTGTTTTTATTATACATAGTTGAAATAGTATTTAAAAATAACGATCAGGGCATGGACGAAAACCATTATAGTAGCGACATCTTGGTGAAACTGGATACAGTTTCCGTTTACAAGCTCTGCCGGTAGCAATCGTCGCGATGTCAAACGACGAAGAAAGATATATCCTTTTCTAACGCGCCAACTTACAGATTCTAACATGTTAGATTATAGACTCGCAATATACTTGTACATTAAAATAAGAATGAAATTCTGTTGTCACATAGAAATAAAACCTAACCTATTGTTTATAACATATTTTAACACCTATTGTTCAGTTATTTTGTATTACTGCAATAACACATTGAAATATATTAAAATATTAAAATTCTGTAACATACCATTGAAGTTCAATTGTTACAATGCGACGAATGGTCCATGTCGAAAGATTTTTATCTGAACTAAACGCACAACAAACTCTATATAGTATACAACAACAAAATATAACTTTGAATAATAATAACACTATTTACTGTCAATTTATTATTGTTTATTATCATTTAGCTACAGGCGCATCTGTCACCTATGACGCGTTTCACACAACTAAAAAATTGACTAATAAATTATAACTGGTCCTAGCTTCCCGGCGCCGGTGTCCATATTAATCCCGATTTTGTTATGACATCAGATAATAAACATCATTGATAGCCGGGATTCTTAACAATCCCGGTTACATCAAATAAATAGTTATTTAAGTATTAACGTCAGTAAGTGCTTCCTACCGGTTGAGGATACCGGTAGAAGAGCACTGCGAGTCTGAATTTAGTGCCGTGTTAAAAGCATTATTTTATGCCGATTTAAGAATTAATATTAATTTAGTGGTAATTTTTAATACCTATTTTATTTTGAAAGTTATCGCCATCAAATTATGTTGCTATGCGTTTGTTTAACGGTTGCTAGGCGTTTGTATAGGCAGTAAAAATATTTTTACTGCTTAGGCAGTAAAAGTGACATTTTACAGTGTTACCTGTCAAAAAAAAAATCGCACTTTAATGTCAATTGGCAATATATATATAGGGTATTGGCCGTGACATCGGAATATAAGATTATAACATGTAAAATCATATTTTCGTAATTTTGTGCTTCCCAAATTAATTTAGGTAAAAATGTCTGAAATAAAAGTTGCACAGCTTATTTGTAATATGGGGTATTCCAGTGTGTAAAATTTAAAAGAAAAAATATTATAATGTTATTAACTAGGTTCAAAAAAGGACCGAATTCTGAAAAATAAACTCAAAATTGTTTTATTTAATATAATTTTCCATGTGTTTTATTTTAGCGCGGAAAAGATTACACGTGATGTATGACGTCCATTTGTTCTATGACGTATGTAATGACGTACTTGTCTGCTTGTGGAAACAGAAGAAGCAGTGCGTTCACCATTGATGCTTTCTCGTTTCTCAGCTGATCTTTGTTTATATTTCTTGCTAGTTTTGATATTTTGCTGTAAGAATGACAGCAACCAAATTCTTAACTAATAATACTTTAATATAGTTACAACTAAATTCCACGGATAACAAAAATAAAACAAATGAAAGTCATCCAAAACAAAATAGTATCTGACACTGTGAACAAACCAAATCCCCTTCCCTTTACTCGCTCCAAGCCAAGCGACTAACAGCTGTAGTCTACGACAAGAAGCGATATGACGCATACCATATAATTCAAATGTTTAAGGATAATTCAAAAATTCATATCTCGCGGAAATGACACAATAAAAAACTCAAATTTTCACATTTGTATTTCAAATTTATTGAAGTTTCAGAAAAAAAAATAAAAAAAGATTATTGGAATACCCCATTATCTATTAATTTAAATAAATATTTTTTTGCTTAAACAGTAATTACAAATAATAAAAATAAATCAAACCAGCTTGACAAATAAATCGCTAAAGCATATTAATTTTTACTATCAATTCCATGGCTATCACTATTTTTGGGGTGATTTTTGATATTTTTATACCTAATTTCTGTCGTTATAGAGCATGCAAAATTAATTTTGTTATTGATTCAGGTGTAGAATTTTAAACTCTTAACTTTTATTTGAAGCTTTTTTACCTAAAATAATTATGGAAACAGGAAATTACGAAAGTATAATTCGATGTCGTTCAGGATGGTATATCGTAGCCAGATTGTAAAAGTAACCAGATTATGTTTTCTAAATATAACAAACATAACCGCATCTAACGCATAAAAGTCACACATGCGATTATTATTGTTATATTTAAAGAAATGTACAAGCTAAGTCCAAAACCGGAATTAATACGAATACCGGCATCGGGAAGCTAGACACAGTCATAAATTATTAAAATGCGAGATGTGAAATTACCAAATGCTTTACAAAAAATTGTTAATTCTATGTAATAAACTGCTATTATATGAAATTAAAATGCTATTCAATCTTAACGGTTTTGCAATAAAAATTATTTAAATTACTACATGTCCTTCTATAAAAATAATGATTTTTTGCTATAAAAATAATTTATTTTTGTTAAGAAATTGATATTGATATACATATAACGCTAAAATGTTGAACATGACATTATCTATCGCACAAAACTCACGTCTGCAAAACTCAAGACAGATGTATTAATTTTTATTTAGATTGGCGGTTTTCAGAACAATCCCAGTGAGTTCTAGGCACACACGTGGTCCTTTTTCTGTGGCCAATCTATGTTTAGGTCGTGACTGTCACTTTGCGTTGGCGGCAATTTGAATATGTATTAGTGTTTTGTGGGTAGTGAAACTATCAAACTGACGATTAAAAATAGGTTGTTTCTCTTTCGTTTGAAGTTTTGTTGTGTTTTTTGTTTTGATTGCATTTTTTTGTTTATTGTTCATTTAAGTTTTACTACTGCTTTGAACTTATTTTACTGTAAATTGTATTTATTCTGCTTAGCCGGTATTGGTATTTTATTAAAATAAACCCAATAACTAGTATAATTAAGTATGAAAACACAGAGTCATCCGTTTCCTCCAGGAGTTACGAGTCACTGACCTGGCACGGGGGTAAGTACAATTACCCATATTTCGCCTTCTCCCATTTCGGTCCATCCTGCACGCCGCGATATAGGTGGTCCCTTTCTCATCGCTAACCACCGGAGCAGGTAGTAATAATTATCCCCTTTGCTATATTGGACAGTCAGTAAGATTTTACATTTGACAGTCTAGTAGGCCGGAACTAGGATTATTGCCGCAGTTACATTTGGCGGCAGCCGGTAGGATTATTGGCTTTTGTTATATTTGGCACAATCGGTAGAATTGCATGCCTTTGTTATATTGGCGCCAGTTACAGTATAATTTAATATAATGATTCTACTACAAAAAGATTTTTCTTAAATTCACAAAAATAAGTGCAGTTTATTTGATATGAACATTACTGATACTACTGGATTCCTGTACTTGTCTAATATTTATTTATTTATTTAGCATACAATGCCCAACAGGAACGATCTCAATAAAAGGGCAGGATAAAAAGCTAGAAACAATACATTTAAAAAACAAAATCATATCTGCTTGCCAAGGCCAACAAAGTCACATTACTGCTCGCGCCCTATAAGTAACGAATTTAACATTTTTTGTATATACAAATAATTGAAATTGTATATCTTCTTTCATTCTATGAGAAATTTTGTCCTACTATTCTAATATGTTCAAAATTCTTTAAATTTATTGACGGTATTAGCGCGGTATTTCTTAAGTATATATGTAATATTAACATAACTAATAATTAATAATACAATAATATATATATATATATATATATATATATATATATTAAATACACTCCTACCTCCCAGAAAAATCCTCCTAGTCATGTTATTAAAGCTGCTGATTTATGACACTGACATTTTGCATTTATCTGTTAATTAGAAACATTTAAATATCTCAACTGTTTTTTAAGCAACGAGATTAATTACAACAGATTATTCTATATTATTATATTTCTATATCCCCAAACCTATACGAGATATAATAAAAAAAATTAAATGTATCAGATTGAGAATTTAATTATCTTTATTATTTGTAGTAACAAATTTTCAAAAAATATTATTTAGAAATTTTTTTTTAGAAACTACCACTTCCGGTTGTCCAATTGTTACCAGAACCTATTCAACTCTTCCCATTACTGTTATATTGAGGAATCCGTAGTTACACAGATCTTTAGTCGTATAGAATTTGAGAAATCGTACCTCCAACAACCTCGCACACACATACACACATCCACACACATATACACACACACACACACACACACACAAACAGACATCATCGTAAAAAATGTTATAATTGGATTCTAGGGCCTTTAAAACGTGATTAAAAACATTAGCAACAGGAAACCATGGTGACAAATTACAACATATTTAATATAGGAAGCCATGCCCCACAAGATCTAGACCGTCACAATGATTGAGATTATTATTCTTGATTTTGTTTATTCCCTGAAGAAAGCAGCAGTTCATGCTGCCGAAACGTCGGTTTTTTATAACAATAAACAGAACTAAAACTAAAAAAGTTGTATTATTTAATTCTCATTAAAATAAAAGGAAGAGAGGTAATTAAAAAGAAAATAATGAAAGTTTAATTGTTTTATTATACTATTATGATATAACAACCATAGTATAATATATATTATATAGAAAAAAATGCTGGTATACCAAATCGACAGTCATATAAGTAATAAAAATTGCAAAAAAGTCAGAATCAAAGTACTTATCATGACTATCATACGTGTTTCAGAATAAATCTATAAATAATTATAATCCTACTGATAAATTTCTTCATATATAATTCAAACATAATCTTTTGACACTATAATATGTACAATACGTTAGAATGCTCCAACATTTTCTAATTAAATATAACTTTTATAATATTAACCATGATATAAATTCAATTTCATTTTACCATCATACTTGCAAGTTACAATATACACACCTAATAGTTTCCATATAAAAATTATCAAATAAGTATAAAATTGTTACCGCATGGCAATGGTAGTAAGAGATCTTGATTGTATGTTACAAACAAAAGTGCATCATTATCATTAGTTATTAATAAATTCATTAATAGTAGTAATATTTATACATAGACACGATAGTAGGTAGTACTTGTCATAACGATTACATTGCTACATTCTATTAACATTCAAATTCTTTAAATAATTGGCTGAAGATCTGGAAAATATTTCACCATCAATGAATGGATTCATTTAAATAAATAGATATCAAGAAAGCAGAATTAGCTTAGGAGAAAAAGCTCAATAAGCTTTCCTAGATTTAGGTAGTTTTCTTCAGTGATGAAATATTTCACAGGTTTTCCAGTACTCAATCAGGGTGGCCAACAATTTCAAAGATAGAAATTCCCTGGCATTTTCTCGACCTTCCCTGACGAATTTCCAAACATAATTTCATATAATTATATAGTTTGTTTCAAGATACATTTTGATTTTGTAATTTACTATACATTATATTTTCTAAACATGACAAAATATTTAAGGAATTTATGAAAGTGGTAAAGAGTGGAGAACAATTTAGAGACAATTCAAATAATACGTTCGATGGGTGAGACAAAATTATGAAAAAAGTAAAAAAATACGTACATCATCAAATATCTTTATCATGTTCACTGCGTTTAGGTATTATTTTGTCCCTTTTCAGGCATTTCCTAAGTGGGGCAAAATTGAATACCTATTTATGACTTTTCATAGAAATAAAAGGCTAAAGTTTAGAATACCCCCGTCAAACATTTTATTTTGATGGTTTACAGTTGCAAAATTATTAAAAACACTAATGCCCATATTCATAAATATTCGTAAAGTTGAAAAATTGCTCAATTTTGACAAATAGAATCAAACTTGACAAGTTATATTTCGATTTTTTTGTCAGTGTCGACTGTTTTTATAGGATAAAAATTATAACTAACCCTTCAAAATTTTACGAGTGTTTATGAATGTGGGCCTAAATGCCACAAAAATTAGGGCGTGGAAAGCAATATTTATAGTGATTTTGGCATTTTTTCTAAAAAAAAGTAGAGTTAAATTCCTATAAAATGAATGTAACCATCCAAGTTTTGTCAAATAGAGTTTTGGGCATTAGGTTTATTGTTTGTGATAATGGACCTAGTCTTTCAGAGATGAACAGCCAGGGAAAAAAGATAAATCTCACAAAATGTGTTTTATTCACCTTAGAAATTGGTCTTGGTATATTAGGGCCCAATTGTACTATAGCAAAAATTGAAAAAAAAATGCTCCGCAGTGGACGTGTTAACAAAATATCTATGCAAACAAGCAAGAAAATAAAAAAGCATTTTCTCTGACAATAAATAATATTCCATGACATATCCAGACCAGACAATACTAAATTCCCCGACTTTTCTGATTCCTAGACTTTCCTACGATTTCCTGACTTTGCCTGACTGTTGGCCACCCTGTCAATGGATTCTCATTAAGATGCACCGAATCAAAATTATTTTTATTTTTCTTTAATTTTCTAGAACCCTGTTCATAAGAAATTTTAATGGTTCGAATTTCATTACTCGATTTAGGCATCCAGATTTTTTCCCGAATTTAAATTTATTTTCATAATTTGACTAATCGATCTGGATTTTTAATTTTTTTATATATTATACCAATTTATTGTAATATTATCTAATAATTACAACTAAGTTAAGCACCATTTGACATTATAATTTTCATGTTTTCTCATTCAACGTAAAAGGCTCCTAGAGCAACTATAACTAAAATTTGTACATAAAGTGTTACGCCATAATTTAATTTTTCAAATATATCAATGATATCTGAAAAAGAAAACTAAAGTGTTAATGAAAACACACAAAAACCTTTTCATACATACTTACATACGTACATTAAAAATCAGTTGATCAGTTATAATAACAAAAGCATGGCACACCTAGATCCTGCCTATATAAAATCACAATGGCTTTTGCCGGGTAGAATATCATAGGCAGTGTACATGGACTCTTCTCTGCACTTAGACGATCGTGCATCAGTGCATCTTCGGAGTCGTCAACTGCGTGGTCTCACTACGCTTAGGGGGCGGGGGAGGCGGCCTTTTCGACCGGATATAATCAGCCGCTTTATATTCATGCCGCACATGAACTGGACTAGTAGCATATTCTACAACTGCGTCGGGAGTGTTGCGATAAATATTCTCGTATAAGTTATCTCGGCCATAGTGGTCCTGGACCCAGTTAGCCACGTTCGTTTCTTTGTAATCAGCTACGGGAGGAGGAGGGTCTCTAAATCCTAACACTTCGTGGGGAGTCGTTGATGGTTCTAGTTTGCATTTTTGCGCTACTTGCCACTTTTTGCGCATCACTCTTTGGAGATCTTTTAAGAAATCGGTCGGGGGAGCAGAATTAGAATTTGCTAGTTTTTTCGGGCTGGTTAATTTGGTATTCTCTGATCGTTTCGGCGGTTGAGGTTTCTTAGGTAAAGCAGGCGCTTCTTGTGGGACTAAATTAAAACTAATCTTCTTTCCCTTTTTAGGACTGATGGGCGGTTCCTGGAAATTGACTTTCCTTGGCATTACAGGTGAGTTCTTCGCTTGAAGTTCAGCTAAATATGGAAGCGCGTAAATGGTATTTCCAGAACTAGAACTATTACTACTAGAAACGCTGTTGATAGAAGTCTGTCTTGGCAGTGAGGATTGTTGCCTGAGCGAAGACCTGAGACCTCCTTGGGAGATTCTCTCGTTGGGCAGCGTGGAGCTCTGTCGGGTGTAGGGCGGTGGGTTGACGTAAGGGGGAGGTTGCTGGTGCGTGGCGTAACCAGGCTGACCGTTGGTTGCGTAAATTGGCTGACCATTAGCGGGGCTGGCTAATGGTGGACTGTAGCATATTGGAGGGTTGATATGCGTCGGCGTGCTACAGTTGGAATCCGATCCAGGAGGCGGTGGGCTGAAGCACGGGGTGTTGAGCCGGGAATGAGTGGGAGTCGCATCAGGGGATAATGGCTGCGTAGGTGTCCTAAAAACATATAAAACTCATCATTTCTCGGAAGTATAAATGTAATTTGGGAAATGTTTTACGATTCTCTGAACCACTAAACGTGTTACAGTTCAAGAGTGATTTATTTAAATTCGCGGAAAACAGGAAACATTTAGAATCATTTTATTTCGCAACCGTTATTGAAACCTTGGAAATACTGTGAGAAAAAAATACTGATTTTTTTATAATAATAATAATACTTCATTGATCAAATAGGTAAAGAACCCTATACAATTAAATGTACGAGGTCTATCTGGAAAGTATCCACCAAGCAACGTGGCCCTACAACTGTTCAGATTGTAACGGTTGAACGTCCGCATTTGTGTGTATCCCATTTAAAAATAACCGAACGTGTCGAGCATTCAAGTTTTGTCAAAAATCCTGCCATTTTCTGAAACAATCGGTATGATTCGTAAAGTTTACGGTGACGAATCTATAAGTAATACACAGATTAAAGAGTGATTTTGAAGATTTAAAGGTGGCCGAATGTTAGTGGATAATAATCCTCGTTCAGGAAGGCCTGAAACGACCAGAACTCCAGAAAATGTGGAATGGTTTCGTGCCACAACAACAAAAACCGTCGTTTAACTGTGCGAGAGTTAGAATAAAACCTTGGAATGGACCGTTTACATTTTTATTGCATCGTGACGTCATTTTTCAATGGACCACGTAGTGAAATTTTTATGAACTAGAGATAGGTAGGTAGCATGTTGTCAAGTAAAATGATTAAAAGGACAAGCATTTATTTTCGATAAAAAGATATTTAAACAACACAAAAACTTAAATTATTTTGACTTTGATTGTAAAGATATTATTAATAAAGACAAAACAATTTATTTAAAAATAAAAACAATAGTTTTATTCCTGTTTATAACTTTCTTAATAACAAACTGGCAACTACGCAATTATCTGTCACTTTATGTGGTGTTTATTTCGCGTCTTTAGAACATATAACCACGTTTCTGATTCCCATTTACCCGTCCTCTTGGCTTTAAATATTCATCATCACAAACGCTGTGTGTGAATTTATTTAATATAGTTACGTTCTTATTTCCGCCATTTCAAATTTTGTTTGAAATATATCTGGCCTCTCTCTTTTTTGATGTAAAAGGTCCATTGCGAAAACTATTGTTTCTAAGATATTATCTCAAGATTTGGGGATGAGTCGTGTGATTGTGAAATTCATTTCACCGAAATGTTTAAAAAGGTATATACCGGCAATGAATCATGGGTCTACGGCTATATCTTTATAAAAGCCCAATCTTCGCATTGGAAGACACCTAAAGAGCAACGCGCTAGGAAAGCGCACCAAAGCCGAAGCAACGTTAAGGCAATGCTCACTCTTTTCTTTGACCATGAAGGTTTTGTTCACGAAGAGATTAGACAGTGCTTTTTGCTATTCCAAAAGCCGAATTCAAAGAGCGTTTCCGAAAGTGGCAGGACCGTTGGAAGAAGGTTGTGGTTTCCGAATAAGAGTACTATGAAGAGGATATCGTCAACATTGACCAAGAATAACCCTATTTTCAGTTGTAGCACAACGTCAAATACTTTCCGGGCATACCTCATACAAAGTATAAACAGAAGACAATAAGTACAATAAAAAAATATCTCGGTCTATACACAATTGGCCCGTACTACGATCACGGTTTTAAGAAGTGTCAGATATCATTATTTAATAACAAGAATAAATAATATCGAATTTATCAAAATATGATTTAAAAGCAGAACATAGTTTGTATTCAAACAAATATTTTTTAAAAAAATCGATCTTCAAACATACGTGCAAAATTAAATATTGAAATTTGAATTTGACATTTTTTAAAACAGCGTTTTAGTTAAAAACCTGATCGTAGTACGGACCATTGTGTTATACAATTTACATATAACGTACACAAATGACTTGCATAGAATATTAGAATTATGCACAGGAAGTTAAAAGCTGTCGTTGCAACGTGAACAGAAACGGGGGACACGAAAATTAATTTTAAATAGCAAATAATGAGGACTATCAATTTTGTTATGAATGATTCTATGTAGCATATTAATTGAAGCTGAAGAGCTTAATTTATCAAAATGAATATCTCCAGTACAATTACATTATGTAAATAAAATGATCCATTTGATTTGTCGCCTTTCACCTCCAAAGTAATACATGTGAGCCGAACTTGGAATCGCTAAAGTAAAAATAAAGTGTGATCCCGAGATTCATTATCAAAACTAAAAAGTGGCTTCTTCTTACCTGTCGGGGCTGAGGGTGTTGGTAGGGGTAGCAGATTTGTCCCTCCTCTTCAGGGTACCGGAATCTCCAGGCGACCCTGGTGGTGGAGGCAGCGACATGAGGGAGAGTTGAGAGCCGGTGAGTTCATCTCCAGAGTAAGCGGGTATTTCACCAGGTGCTGGTGGAGGTGGGAGTGAGTCCAAGGACAACGTGGAACGGAACATTTCGGGTGGGGGAGGGGGTAACGGGTAGCTGTCTGTTTCTGAGATCTCTCCCGTGGAGTCTGGTAGTGGTGGCAGTGATGTTATTGAATCAGTCTGGAACAAGAAGTCATATAAAATAAAGAAAATAAGTTTTAAAAACAATAGACAATGTATTGTTGTTTAATAAAATCCTCTTTTAATTTTTTACAAAATTTCTAAACTGAGTGGAAAAATTAATATGATGAAAATTTCTTTCATTACCCTGAAAGAAATAAAGAGATTTCATTGTTACAATCAATATTTACTTTAATTTTTTATAAGGTACTCTATTATTTTTTTACCTTCCGTCACCTTTAGGTAAGGATGGTATTGTCTTTTCTATGTTGAGTTTTTAATGAATAAGCACGTTTAGTGGTCCGTAGAATACGAATTTACTATTTTTACGATGATGCCTGTGTGTGTGTTTGTGTGTGCGTGTATGGCGACCGTTTCTACCGCGACAACTGAATGAAGACTTTATTAGATTTTGGTTACAACTGTTTTTCTCAAAACAACACAGTTAAATGAATTTTGTGACATTTAATTTTATATATTAAAGAATATTTTATTCTCTATACGATTTGATTGCGTTATTTTCTTCATATTCAATTTATTTAGAAATAAAAATTTAAAAAGAAATTAATTTTCATAAATCTTGTAATCTTTGCTGCGTCACCATGGAAATAGTTTCAATAATTCAATATTACTAATTGACAGATGTCAGTGTCAAGTACAATTTACACAATATATATGCGAAATAATTTTACTGAAAATACAAGAATTTTTTTGTGTGGAATTTATATAAAATATACAGAAATGACGGAAGGTATTGTGCTGGCCATAACAGATTTTTGTTTTAAATTGTTACGGTAATGACAATTTCTTAAAAACCAGTCGTGCACAAAATTCCTTAATCTTCAGGGAGACATCAATATGATGAAAAATTCTTCCCTTATCACACAAGAAATTAAGAAAATAAATTTAAAATAACAGACAATGTATTGTTGTAATCAACGTTTTCATTGTTATAATCAACATTTATTATTTTAACTTTTAATACTCTACTATTTTCTTATTGTTTAAAATTATTGCAGTAATTCTGAAACTTCATAACGTTAATTATTTCGCTCCTTACCATGCAAGAAGGCAGATTGGAGTTGCCCATGGGGCTAGGGAACGACTTGGGACTGGTAACCGGACTACTTGTACCGCTAGGTGGCTGCCTTTCTCCGAATGGAGTTGCTCTTTCTCGAACTGGTGTTCCACTAAGAGGTGTGCTTCCTCCACTTCTATTACCCATTGAATCTTGTGATCCTCGATTCCTGTGGTTACGTTTCAACGTTCCTGAATTTGAACCATCGTCAGTGCTGTTTGATTTTCTTCTACTGTGGCGTCGCGTTAGAGTACCTGAATAAAAAGAGAATTGTTACGAGGATTATTTGATAAATAATGCACAAGTTGGCAACACTGCGAAATGGATAATGCAACAACAGTGACATTTATGTAGTTGTATTAGAAGGCTTGTGAAGAGCGTGTTTTGTTTTACAACTATAGCGTAATGTTTTTCACAAACGTTAGCTAGAAATGGAGCCTGCACGTGTTTTGGGTATTATGACTGTACAGAAGCAGAAACGCTTGGACATTGCAAGCTTACTGAAACAAAGATTCGACGACGAAAGTCAAGCATTCTTGAATCGAATAGTCGCTACTGACGAAACGTGGGTTAGAGATTTTAAGCCGGAGTTGAAACCATAGTCCAACGAGTGAAGAGGTCCATATTCTCCACGGCTAAATTTCGGAGTGCTCAATCAAAAATCAAACAAATGACGATCTTTGCTTATGATTACAAAGGAATCATCATGACAGACAGAGTTCCATGTGGAACAAGTGTCACAGCAGTTTATTATCGGGCCTTCATGCGAAAACTGCGCAGAAAATTGCACAAAATCCGACCTTAGTTACCTCATACTTCCTACAGTCCGGACATGAGTCCACCAGTCTTCGACCTATTTTCAAAGCTGAAACAGCCTATGTGTGGACATCAGTTTCTGTCTCTGGAAGAGCTTCATACTGCCGTTACCCAAGGCATTCGACAGATGAACAGAGACGGTGTCTTGGATGGAAAAGTAAAGCGTTGGGACTCGGTCATTAAGAAGTAGGGAGACTATATTGCAGGATTGTAAAGAGATAGTATAATAAAAATAAACAAATGAACAAACTAACAATTGTGTGCAATATTTATGAAATAACCTTCGTAGAAATGAAAGTAAATTTTGTTTGTTATCTTACCGGAATTGGTGTAAGCTCCAGGGCTGGAACAAGTTATCGTAGGAGAAGAATCACATTCCGAATCTCTCGTTTCTCCAACTTCTTTTAATTGTCGGGTAATACTCGTCAAAGGTAAACTCGGTTTCATCGAAGGTTTTCGTTTTATCGTTCCTGTAATCAAACACCAAGTTGTAAAACTATTTCTTCAAGATTTGAAAAGTTTAACTTACCCATGGGAAATTCGCTGTCGAAAGCATTTTCGCAGCTTGACGGAGCGCCATCAGACATACATCCACTTGAACTTGAACTGCTGGCTCGACTATGTCTTCCAGAGATATCACTAGGTGCCTGATAGATTCCTTGAGTTGGAGTGCTGGCTACCGATTGGTTTCCTAAATGAGGAACTGCGATTGAGCTGACGGAACAAGACCGTGCGTGAGCTAGTTTATCTAAATCTTCTTGAGCCAATTCATCCATTAGTAATCTATAGTTTTCCATGAGTTGCCGTCCGTGTTTTGCGATCCTCATTCCAACCATCCATCGTTCTAACGATGCTAGGTCTTCCGCGCAAAGGAATTTTATATATTTCGTTGATTTTGGGTCTTGCATGACTGGATGTTTAATTGCAAAACAGTAATCAGTCGGTGCTTTGTATTTCTTTTTCCATCCCATGCCATAGTAAACGTGGTTGACGTCGAACTTAGCCAAACAAACTAAATCTCTAGGAGTTTTTGACTTTTCTTTTGGGAAATAATATAAACCGGAGGCTCTCAATACGAAGTGGTATTTCTTCCATCCTTTCTTGGATTCAGATTTTAGGTATAACGGACCTTCGACTTCTGGAATGCTGTTGGTACTCGACGAAAAGAATTCATCAAGAAGCATATTTCTGGCATGTTCATCGTAATCGTTAACCCCACCACCTTTGTCAGATTGTGATAATAGAAACCGCTCTGGTTGTGTGAAAAGCTGTGTTTTGTCTGGTCGTTCGACAAACAACAACTTATTTTTGGAATCTCGCGTCCACAACATTAAGTTTTCTACTAAGAGTTCGTGGTCTTCGTATATTCTTTCCATGTACAAATCTGGAATGTGTTCTACTATCGCCCATTTTGGGTCCATCTGTACGTGGTTTTTGTCTGCTAGAAGCCTGGTAACGTAGCCGCAGACCATCTTCTCATCAACAAGTAACGATTTGGTGGAGCCGTCTACTGTGAATGCTTTGATAAATAATTTTTTGACTGATGCTTCTTTCATCTTTTCTAACGCCATGCGTATTTTCTCTGCCTTCGCCCGGCCAGTCGGATCCTATAAAGGAATCAATTATATATTTACATTTCAAACGGCGGAGTAACTAAAGTATGTGTAGAAATACAAGTTAAAATGTATATCGAAATGTCGCTTGAAAACATGTTTCTCGTCGGAAAATTGGAAGCGAACTGCGATTCAGTTTATTATCGAACAGATACGGACTTCCCAATCACTCATAGCACAAGTTTTCAGTGCTTGAAATCTATTTTCTTTGCACTATAATTATATAATTTTGTTTAGATGTGTTTGAATTGATCTTGTAGATTCGGAATTAAAAATATTTTTATTGTTTATGGGTTGTTTGAAATAATTTGAGGCACAGATTTTTTTTCCTTTACCGTCATTTACGTAAGTGGTATTCCGGACGGCATTCGAAATCCGTTACATGGACATTTAACATGGGAAAACAGTTTTTCTTAGAATTATTTTATGAGCGGTAGAGTATAAAATTCTGCATATAAATCAAATTCATTTCGTATGTTTTGGAAATACAGAAATTTCGAAAATTACAATTTAAGTAATGGAGCTAGCCATGGAATTAAAACAAAAAAAAACATATATTTGTAATTCGAAGTTCGATAGTATATACTAGCGAAATCTCGGCTTCGCTGAGTTTCCCCTAGGGCTCCGCCGATAGTGATTTATGATTATTTAAACGTACATCCAATCCGTTTAAACATACTTGAAACGCTAATTGCTAACGCTAACACAGTCCTCTAAAGTATTTCCTCTCCTTCCCATTAAAACAGCCCATGCAACATGCCCACCCAAACTACCCAACGAAACCTGTCCACCCAAACTGCTCACGTAATATGCACACCCGAACTGACCACTCAAACTGCTCATCGCATACGCCCGAACACCCATACGCCTGTACGCTCATGAAATTGTATTCAATTTTTAATAATATTAATTTTCGAAAACAGTATACTAGTAAGATGTAATAATTTTGAAAAATGGGATGATTAAGAATTTTTAATGTGATTTCGAATGTCATAGAAAACAGTTCTTTATTTGCTAGATAAAAATCTAGACCATTATTGTTTTTCGTTGTTAAGTTTAAAGAAAGCATAATTTGAGAAATAATACTTATTTATAGTAAAATGATCAACCTGCAAAAAAACTTTATAAGAAAAAATAAAACTTGTAGACATTATTGGGTATTATTTATTTAAAAAAGAAGAAAAAATATAGTATTAAGAAACATATATTAATTATAATTATTTCTAAATCATTCCTTATTTCTTTTGGGGAATATAACCTGCCCACCCAAACTGCCCACGCAATCTGCCCACGCAACATACCCACCTAAATTGGCACATCCAGCAATGGATGCCATGATGATATATTTATTTATTTATATTACGAATCGCTTGAACAGTTCGATATTATTTTAGTTAATTTTATTCTTAGATTATGTGAGATTTGAACTCTATTCTCTATTTCTGTAAAAGACTTTGTTTTCCTACCTGATGACCCCCAAGTTGTAAAGTCATCCCCTGCACCTTTCCCGAAGCTCCGCTGGAGGCAGAGCTTTCGCTGGACAGCATGGAGACGGTATCGCTGAACGCAGAATCATTGTCCGGGGAATCAGTCCGCAGGGACCCGTCTGATTTCAACATCATGTCGCTTTCACCGGGATCAAGCTTTAGACGGTTGCCTTCTGAAGATGAGCGTGTATGGGTGCGACTCTGGTGTTGAGATGGCTTTTGCTCCGCTGGAAGAAAAAAGAAAATTGAAAAATAAGATAAAAAATATAATATAAAAGCTATTCAAAAAGTGTCTAATTTTTCCCGGAAAAAATTAAATTATTTATCTGGAGGTTGTTAAAAGCTGTTTCCTTCTCGCAAAGGTCCCGCCATTGTTATAAGTATTTCTGAAATGATTCTTTCGGGTCTGAGTTCACTTCGATCCTCACACTCCGCATTATGTTTTCTTTAGCGGCATTTCCAGCTTGGAGAAGAGCCAAAAATCACAAGGATTCTTGACGACAGAGTTGGGCGCCAGACATACCATGAAGTATTGTTTTTGGTTAAGAAATTATGAAGCTGCCACAGGTCTGATATCTTGCGCCGCCCAGTATCAAGAGAGCGGCGGAGGACGTCCAGGAAATTTAGTAAAGTTTTGGCCTTGTCAAAGAAAACAGTTTGTTATAGCATTCCTTAATTTATGTGAATTGAGTAGTGCGTCTTCTCGTGACTTAACTCCTCCTTAAGCGTCATCTTCAACTTAGGATGGGGAACAACCAAAAACCATAAGAATCTCTTGTCGGGAGAGTTGGGTGCCTGACGTATCACAGGTCCGGTATCTTACGCCGCACGATATCTTGAAGACGATAAAGGACGTCAAGATAGTATCTCTATACCATTCCTTAATTTATGTGAATTGAGTAGTGCGTCTTCTCGTGACTTAACTCCTCCTTAAGCGTCATCTTCAACTTAGGATGGGGAACAACCAAAAACCATAAGAATCTCTTGTCGGGAGAGTTGGGTGCCTGACGTATCACAGGTCCGGTATCTTACGCCGCACGATATCTTGAAGACGATAAAGGACGTCAAGATAGTATCTCTATACCATTCCTTAATTTATGTGAATTGAGTAGTGCGTCTTCTCGTGACTTAACTCCTCCTTAAGCGTCATCTTCAACTTAGGATCTCTATACCATTCCTTAATTTGTGAGATGCCCCTAGAATCCTTACCGAAATCCTGAAATACCTCTTTGTGAATTGAGTATAACTGGACCATCCCGACATTCTGCATAATGTCTTCTCGTCCGAGGACGTCCATGTCCAGATAGAACTCTTTAGTAAAATTTTAGCCCCATGTGCATTATAGATACCAATTATATAGCATTCCTTAATTTGTGTGATATACACGTATAGGCTGTTTCAGCAGTGGGATTAGATCGAAGTCTGATAGACTCATGTCCGGACTATAGGGTGCATGATGTAACACTTCCCAACCGTATTTACGCAGTATTTCGGTTACGACATTCCCGATATGGGGGCGAGCATTATCATGGAGAATGAGTGGCCCAGCCTCGAGCAACTGAAGTCAGGTTTTGTGCAATTTTATGCGCAGTTTTTGCATGAAGGATCGATAATAAACTACTGTGTCACTTGTTCTACATGGAACTGTGTCTGTCATGATGATTCCTTTTGATTGAAGTCTCCGAAATTTTTTGACCGTGGGGAATTTGGACCTCTCCACTCGTTGGACTATGGTTTCAACTCCAGCTCAAAATCTCTAACCCACATTTCATCAATAGCGACTATTCGATGCAAGAATGCTTGATCTTTCTACGTTGAATTTTTGTTTCAGTAAGGTTGCAATATCCAAGTGCTTCTGTTCAGCAGTCAAACAGTGAGAGAGCCATCGCGCAGAAATCTTTCACTTGTTTAAATCATTTGTCAGAATTCGGAAAACTGACGTTAGTAGACTCCCTGTGGTTCAGAGTTCCTCACATGTTGCACGACGATCTTCTTTAAGAGTATCTGTCACAAGTTTCACACTTCGTTCATCTGTTGATGTTTTCGGCCTTCCTGGTCTTGGATCATCGTTTATGCACACACGACTATCAAAGTCAAAATACCCAAGACAAGTGGAAGATCCATTTCTAGCTGAAGTTTGTGAAACAGATTCCAAGCCTTCTACTACAACTGACGTAAATGTCACTGTAGTTGCATCATCTAATTCACAGTGTTACCAACCTGTGCATTTTTTATGAAATGACCCTCGTATATTTATTATAATTCGATGCAATTAACTAGTGACTTAAACATCTTAACTGGTTGAAATATAAAGGGCTTGGCGAGTGCGGTTAGGAAGGATATAAGCGCCGATAGCTGTCTACAAACTCCAGATAGATAAATACTTTTTGAATAGATTTCGTACATATATACGAGAGTAAACACATACTATGCCCTGTCTTTATCTCCAACGTCCAACCTCATCACATATCGATCCCCAGTGTTGTGTACTTACCAGATATCCTCTTGGAGGCCTGCGCGCGGTCAATTTCACGATCGCATTGCGTCTCCAAGGCGCACAGCTCGCCGAGGATGGCGTCCAGGTCCACGTCCTGCGAGTCCTCCAGGTTCGCCATGGAGAAGCGGTAGCTGTCGATGCGCGGCGCGTGGATGTCGAGGGAACGGAGGGCGCCCGTGGAACTCACACTATCTAGACCCTGAAAGAAGAAAGAAAATGAGTTAGCGATGAAGAATTGCGAGGGGAATTCAATTTGCTTAGCTATGAAATAATAGAAGACACTGTTTGAGTTAAATTTTAATTTTTCTATATTCGCGACTAGGTATATAAAATTACCGGCGCAGCATTAGTGTTTACCTTCCGACTTTTAAGTTAGGAAGGTATTGGCTTTGGTCAAAAAATCAATCGTGAGTTTTTCATGATCCCTAGAATATGATTTTACTATTTTTACGATGATGACTGTATGTATGTGTGTAACAAAATTTCTCCTTCGATAACTCCAATACTACAATTCGAAAAGTTATAATTGTTTCATATTCCTCCTTCGTACGTCCATATGAAGAGTTGAATAGATTTTGGTTACGAATGGTTAACCGGAAGTACCCTAATTTGAAGATTTTAACAATGTTTCTTGAAAAATCGCCGTTAAATATCATTTATTGACATGTTATGTTATGATAAATATTGAAGAATAATTTATTCTCTATTCGATTTAATTACATTTTATTCTTCATATTCAATTAATTTAGAGATAAAAAATTATAAAGAAATATCTTGCAACCTATGCTGCTAAAATTTGCACCATGGAAACAGATTCAAATATTACTAATTGACAGATGTCAGTGTCAAATAGAATATACATAATATCTTTTTCAAATGATTTTATTGGAAATATAAAAATTTAAAACAACAGATTATAGCCACAAGCCAATTCAGCAGATTATTATGTTATAAATATAATGCTATATATGATAAAAAAAAAACATCTAAAAAAACCCATCTCATTGGCATTAAAAATGTCATGTGTAGCGTGTAGCGTATTGTCATTGTCCAATTAAACTGAGTAAAATATTTCCAAGCAAATGGTCACGAGTTTGCAAAACACCACAAATCAACTTTTGGACAATATTATGCATTTTTTAAATTTATCTAATCACCATACAAAATAAAAAATCTTCATGTTCCAAAGTCTCTGCAAATTCTTGAGTTTTTTCTCTAATTATGATTCCTTAATGGGTTAAATTTTTATTTTTTCGTGGTTACATGAAATAGAACCTACTAAAGTACTATACCTCGTTCAACGAGAGAACGGACCCGACCACGAACCAATTTTGTACTATTATTTCATTCTTACCATTATTATATTCTTTATTCCTATTAATAATAATAATAATTCTTTATTGTTTTTCTAGATGTGTAATCTTATTACAATGGATGATTAATGGGGGTGAGTCACTTTTTCCTGGTACATTCATAACTAAGGCGTAGCATACATTGCAATGATGAACATGAGATGATGAAATTGACACGCACAAACGACCATACCTTACCCGGGATTTGAACCCGGGATCCTTGGGACGTGAGTCGGCTACGGTGCCCACTACATACACCGGGGGTAGGTTTTATTTCTATTATATTTGCAGTATTTTAATTATATGAATCTAAAAATAATAACAATACAATTTTGGAATGACTTCCGCCGCCCAAATATTATAGTTGCTTGCGCGAAACAAGTTCGTTCTTTTCTTGAACGATGTATAGACGGAAAAAAGCTCTAATTACCACTGAACTTGTCAACTTGTCCACATCATAAGAACTTGTCATTGTTCGTAACAAGTGATTTCCCCGAAAAACGACTTACGAGAGAAATATTAGTTCGTGTTATAGAAATTGGAGCAAGGAAGATAAAATATATTAAAAATGGAAGAAAACGTAAATATTTGTGATGAAAATTCGACTTCAACTGTATTTATTCTTTTCTTTTTCCATCTTCTTTCGTTCGTTACAAGTTGTGATATATATACAATTATTTTATTATGAATATAATTTATTATCAGTTGTTATTTAAAATTTAAATAATGTAATTTTCCTTTAATATTTCAATTAATCAGAACTGTAAATTTAGAAATTTAAATACCAGCTATTTTGTAATATAAATATGAAAAGGAAATAACATGAAGTTTTGCATTTGTATTCAAAAAATATTTTTCTCTTTTATTACAAAATAAAAACTAGTATGTTTCATTTTAATTTTGCTTTCACAGCAATGATTAAAATGAATGTACGTCTCTCTGTGGATAAATTTGCTCATTTGAATTTTAATTTGCGGAAAAATATTATATATGAATGTGAAGTTATTTCTTTTCAATATTATTCAACTTTCAACCATATATCCACATTTATGTTGAAATATTTTACAGGGGAACAAATTCGAGTTCCTTATATGAAAAACTTTCTTATTATGCACGCTACAGAAAATTGACATAGGTCTTCATTGGCAAACTTTTTGAGACAATTTTAATAGGCACCATAGAAATTTTCGATCGTCTTTTGTTTATGAGGTACAGGCTAAAATTTGATTTTCGCTTATGTTTTACGTAGAATATCGTGGTGTAATTAGATTTTTTCAAAACTTAATAATTATTAATTTATTGGGATGAAGAAATCAGAAACTATTAAGAAACAAATGAAAAAATCAGTTACAGATCATCAGTTGTTTATTTCTAATGTTATTTTTTTATTTATACTCAGTTTTCTAATTTATATACCTCAGAAAACATATTAAACCACATTTTTCGAATTGTGTCATAGTCAACTATAATGGCGATAAAATAGTTATTTATGTATCAAGGTACAGAAGTTCTACTTTTTATCACGAATATGGAATTGAGTTGCCGAGGCCGTAGGGCTTAGGAAAATAAACCATATAAGTGATAAAAAGGAACTTCAGTGCCGAAGTGCATAAGTTTTATTTGAAATCGAAAAATTGTGACAATGAAAGGAATAATTATTTTTATAGGTTATACTGACAAATCTGTCAGTTGCTGTCAGACAGACAAACGAACTATGTTCAGTGTTGCGAACCTCCAGACATTGAAATTATCGTAATGAACACTCAAACTCAAAATTATGTGTTATCTTAAACTTCTTCATAGAAATTTATTTAATTCATTCTTCTTGCACATATTTTTCATTTTACTTACAAATTTACTATTATACATCGTACACCTACCCAAAATATGTTATATGTCATAAGGTTGGCAACACTGCATTTGTATGAAATCGTCGTATAATGGATTACTTCAGTGCCGATTTCTGAACTTTTAATGACGATTTTTGTGCACTTAGTGACGATTTCAATTAAAATAAATTAACTAATTCGAAAATAATTGACTAAAAATAATTTTAAGAACTTAATTAATAAACGTAATAAAAAAAACAAATGAACTATAATTAATTTTTTCATTTATTTTTCAATCGTTTTTCATTTTTTCACCCCAATAAATTAATAATTCATCTTTTATTCACGTTTGAAACAAAATAATGTAGACTTGTTATATATCGTTGAAAAGCTTATAAGACTATTATTAATATGTTCCCATTTAAAAAATATTGTTTGGGTTATATCTCTACAATTATTAAGTTTTGAAAAAAATCCTAAACACTACGATATTCTACGTAAAAAAACCATATAAAAATTATTTAAGCAGTTTTTATTATCTCTCATAATAAGCGAAATGCGGGGTATTTTTAAAATAGCGAAAATGAAGTTTTAGCCTGTAGCTCAAAAACAAAAGACGATAGAAAATTCCTGTGGTGCCTATTACAATTGTCTCAATCATCAATTTTCTGTAGCGTGCATAATAAAAAAGTTCTTCATATAAGGAATTCGAATTTGTTCCACCGTTCCACAAATATGTAATATATATATATATATATATATATATATATATATATATATATATATATATATATATATATATATATATATATATATATATATATATATATACACGATATAACGAATGCTATACGTATTGATGTATGCTGATTTACAGATTCAATCGGTCTTGTAAACGAATGCATACAATGTTACATCGAGTGAAATGTGATTTGCATTTCACTGCCTATTAAACAATATGCAAATCAAACAGAAGAGATGGATTTATTTATGTTGATTCTATATTTCAAATTTAGTAAAACAATGTATATCCATGACTACAGATATCAGATTTATACTGAAATAGATGAGCCGACACATGTTGCAAATAAATGATCAGTTTAGATAATTTACTGGTGGAAACCAGTTCCGGTTAGAATCGATTCCGGTTCCATAATTATCTGGGTATACTGTAACTAGCCGATTTTCAGTTTCGAATCAGAAATTACTCGGGTTCGAATTTAGAACCGAAATTAACCAGATCTTGGTTTTGCAACCGACTCATGATTCTGGAACCGAAAGTAAACGATTCTTGCTTCTGTAATGAAACAAATCAAATCTCTATACTGGAACTGATAATATATGATTTGAACATTTCAAATTACATTAATATATTTGGATCCGTTGCATAGCTATTACGTGTTTTGATTCGATAAAATATCACATTCTTTGAATAATTTCTCCAATCTGAACATCGGTTCCACTACCCGGTTACGATGATCGGTTCCATTATCCGGTTCCGAAGATCGGTTCCAATACACCCGAATCCAAAGATTAATTCCATTACCCGATTCCAACGACCGATTTCGGGGATCCTGATACCCGGATAGTTTGCTTCCAATTTTTTTCAGGTTACTGACAACACTATAAATTTTATTGTTTTATCGAAGAAAGTCATCCATGAGATTTAACATTTTGTTGGGAAAACCATATGGTTTCGACTGCGTTAGAAGGCTTTTATATATTCGGGGTCAATTTTCATTATGGGAATAAGCTGCTTCCTTTACCACTAGTCAGGAGAGGGTGAATTTTAAAAATTTGTATCTAGTCTTCGTTACGTTAGGCAGTCTAATGAATTTTTAGCTCAAGTTAAGATGTGTCGGCTTTGTGATATGGCAATACATTAAACTCCATGTCAGCTTTGAGAGCCCGGGGATGCTGCTTTGTAAGCACCCTCAACGGTACAGATACATCATTACCGAAATTTAAGAATAGAAGTAGATTAACACATCCTAGAATGGGTAATGAATCGTAATGATTTATATATTAAACAACAAAAAAACAAGTCATTGCATCATGCCAATTACTTTTTTCATTTCCACTTCAAAGATGTATGAAGAAAGAATAAGTTCCGTAAAAACAAGCTTCAAAACAAGCCATGAATTCAGGCGTTAGTGATGAAGTAATTTGGCGTGGACGTAGGTATCAACCCTGCGAACTTTAGAAACTAAACTAACAAGCAAAGTTTCCGTCTTGCTTATTTATATAAAATATTAGATCGATACTCAGGTGGAGTCCTATAAGGAAGTTGGTAGGAAATATAAGCACGAACTCAAGAGCGATGTTATCATACTTCGGATCGCGATAAACGAGGTAACTCGACCTCGTTCACATGCTCCAAGTCGAATGATGGAGGTGAATAGGAATACTACGATTCAATAGAAAGGATTCAAAATCTGAAAAGAATACATTTGCAACAAGATTTACCTAAGCAAAGGTGACTATTTCTTTATTATAACAATATAAATTTGTTATATTTTATTTTCGATTTTTCAGGTCTCATTTATTTAAACTTGGAAACCCCTGTTGCAGGTCTTACACTGCGAGGATCAACTTCGATATTTCCCCATGTTTAAATATACCTATCCACTTTTTATCTTCCGTTACCTTTAGCTAAAGAAGGTGTTGTCTTTGGTCAAAATATTCGATAGTGAGTTTTTAATGAATAAGCACGTTTTAGGGTAATTAGAATACGATTTTACTATTTTTAAAATGATTTCTGTATATGTATGTGTGTGTGACAAAAATTTCTCCGTCCATAACTCCAACACTACAGTTCTAAAAAGTATAAAACTTTAGTATTCCTCTTTATTACATCCAGATGAAGAGTTGATTAGATTTTGGTTATAATTGGTCAACTGGATGTACTCTCATTTGCAGTTCTTAAAGATTTTTTTATTCTTTTTAAGGTTTGATTACACTTTTTTTTTCATATTCAAGACATATAGACCGCTAGTATGAACAGTGATTAAGGGTGATTAGCGAGCATTTGATTAGCATTGTTTTATCTCTGTCAATAGTTCATAGATTATATTAGAGAAAAATGCTTCAAATAAAAGATGCGTGCAATTAATTTTTCTATAACTATTATTTGAAGTATTTTTCTCTAAAATAATACATAAACGATTGACAGAGATAAAACAATGCTAGTCAAATGCTCGCTAATCACCCTTAATCACTTGTTCATACTAGCGGTCATAGAGTCAAAAAATTAGAAAGATATTATATTTCACAAATCAGCCAGCTATGTTATAACCATGGTAACTTTTAATATATTCAAATAATTCTAATTGACAGATGTCAGTGTTAAGTGCAATTTATTAGGGTACCTATATACACAGGGTATGGCCATGACGTGGCTCGCGTTTCATCCGCCTTTTTCGGGCCACTGTCATATGTATTGTTGAGCAAATTATTATGTATTTTCGTGGCTATTTGTTTTATATTAATGCAAAACACATTTAACCCTTAAATTCCGGATAAGGGGATATTGTGGACCCCACCATTGTTTTCTTTGTTGCATTTGTGTAATATGTAAATTTGGCCGCCCTGCTTTTGTGTCAGTTAACATTTTGAGTTTATATATGTACCTACTTCATTTTTTTTAATTATTTTTTTTTTTAGATTTTTTTATACGTATGTTTTCTATTATTATTAAAATATTTAAAGCTTTATTATATAATTTCTTATTGTAGTTTCTATTCCTTTGACAATATATTTAAATATATTATTAATTAATCCATTAAAAACCTAGGATCCATTCAGGACTACCCTTCGGAAACAACGTTGATTTTAAGGCGCCGGAATTTAAGGGTTAAATAGTTTTAATATTTATTTAAAGTGTATTTAGTACTTTTATTTTATTTATTTGGGTATTTTCTTGATAAACTGACTACGATTACTGTCAATATCGAAAACACATAAAAATTACCAATATTAAGCACAAACATTTAAATTTTTAAAAGGTAAGTTAAGAATATATACTTATTATGCAAATAATAACTACAGTTATTAAATTATATGTGCTAATAACAACCTATATCCTATACTCTACATAACCTTTAAATCTATCATAATAATAATTGTGTATCTCTTAAATAAATTAACTTTTATTACCTTTGCAGATTCATTGTGTATTTATTTCAATTCTTTTTAAATTTAATATCACATTTTTTACAAATAAATAGGGAAATGAATAGTCAGTATGTTTGACATTGGCCCCCATGGTTATACCCTGTTTATAGAGGTACCCTACAATTTACATAGTACGTTTGTGTTATAGTTTTACTGGAAATATTGAATATTTTCTAAAGAACTTTTTGTATGGAACTTGTCCAATGAAAGTACCTACATAGAATTGATGGAAGGTATTGTGCTGGCCAGATCAGATTTTTGTATCATTGTTTGTGAAGGACAAGATGATCCCGAAGTATTCGCCATCTTCATGAATTTGTTTCGGTGTTAAGCCTTTATGTGCAAGGTGCACGATGTTCTATTTTTTCCATTTTTTAAAAACTCAATGCAGGCGTTAATTCAAATTAGCGGCACAGACTCTAATAATAGTAACATAACTTTACAAAAATTTCTTGTGCGTCTTGTGTAGCCCCATCTATGTTAGGCTGTAAATGTAAACTTTTCAATCTATTTTTGTATATTTTTTCTCAGTATACTTTAATAAAATATATTACAAGTATAATTCGATCTACAGCAAACTAAGAAACAATAATAAACAGCTTTGTTGATTTATCATTTTGTTTCGTTTCGAAAAAAATTGTTGTACATTAATGTATTGTGATTAAAAATAATTAATTTTGTTATCAAATGAGAAATTAAATGGGTTAATATTCAATTATCAAAACACAAACACAATTTTTGTAAACAATCTAGGTTTATATTCACAATTCTATACATAAAGTACGCCTATAATTAGAATTGAAAATAGACTCAAACTTTGTAAAACTAATTTCGAGGTAAACAAATGCGCATCTTTGAACTTTTCTGCTTTAACATCTTTTTGTCATTTAGTCTGCACATTTTACCGTAGAAAAACAACTTTTGACAGATGAGTGAACTTTGTGATTATGAAAGACGCTTTTATCTTCTTAGAAAAGAATTGCTTTTTATTGTAACTACGAGAAATGTTCAATCCTTTTTTTGAGAAAAAAGTTGAAAAGCGTAGGTTGTTTTAGAAACATTATACCGTTGACACTTAATGAGGAACAATGTATGCATGTAGTCATGTGTAATATACATAATTATCTGATAACATTCTTGAAATGCCTACAAGTTTATTGCTACCATCATGGACGGTTTCAACCTAAAACAAATGTTTTGATAACGATATTTGTCGAGCAGTTAAACATATTTAAACAAGAAAGTTGAATAAATTGTTCTACATTACTGCGGAGAACGGAAATCTATTGAGGCATTTCCTACAAAAATAGAACCCGTCCATTTATTGAAGTATCCAATTTATGGTGCCATATCATTTGATTCCGGTCGCGTCACATTGTGAGTAACAAGCTCTGGTCAAAACCAAGAACAGCACATTTTTTTGTGATTTTGTAAAAACTAAATTAATCCCTTTCTGTATTTGAAAATTTTTTTGTAAGAGGTTTGAGATTTTTTTATCAATATAATAAAAAGTGAAAAAATATATTTAACTTCATTATTTATAACATCATTTTCTTCTTAATTTTCGCAATTTCCGCCAGATAATTGCAAAATTACACAACAACGTGTTTACCTTCCGTCACCTTGGTAAGGAAGGTATTGTCTGGTCTAAAAATTTGATGGTAAGTTTTTAATAAATAAACACGTTTTAGAGTTATTAGTTATTTTACTATTTTTGCGATGATGACTGTATGTGTGTGTGTGTGTGTGTGTGTGTGTGTGTGTGTGTGTGTGTGTGTATGTGTGTATGTGTGTGTGTGTGTGTGTGTATGTGTGCCTGTGTGGATGTGTGTATGTGTGTGTGTGTGTGTATGTGTGCCTGTGTGGATGTGTGTATGTGTGTGTGTGTATGTGTGCCTGTGTGGATGTGTGTATGTGTGACGAAATTTTCTTCGTCGATAACTCTACAATTCTAAAAATTATAATTCTTTCGTATTCCTCTTCGATACATCCATATAAAAAGTTGATTAAATTTTTGTTATTATTGGTCAACCGGAAGTACCCTCATTTATGGTTCTTAACAGTTTTTCTTGAAAAAATGCAGTTAATATCATTTTTTGACATTTTATGTTAAATATTAAAGAATATTTTATTATCTATACTGTTTGATTACACTTTTTCATTCATATTCAATAGATATAGTTAAAAAATTATAAAGAGATTAAATTTCATATATCAGCCAGGTATGCTATAACCATGGAAACTGCTAATATATTCAAATACATAATTCTAAATGAATGTCAAATGTCTGTGTCAAATGCAATTTACATAGTATGTTTTGTTATAATTTTACTGCAAATATTGAATCTTTTCCATGACTCTTTCTGAATGGAATTTGTACAGATAAAATGAAGATATATAATCAAAAATAAAGTGATATTAGAAAAAATTAGAAATATTTTCTCAAACAAAAAAGGTACAAATGCCATAGCAAACTGATAATTTTGAAAAATTAATAACTATGGGTTAGTTTTTGACGAAAATGCAAATATTTGGTATCACTGTAAAGCTAATTTAAATTATTTTAAGAAAATATAAAATTATACTCGTAACATATTTTGGACCTCAACTGAAAATTATTTGATATGAATTAACCTAAAAGACGGTGACGTAGGACGCAGGATTGAAGACAACGGAGAAGAAGAAGAAGAAGAAAAAAGATTAATACATAGAAAATTGACTCGGATACAAGTTCTTTAATGCGTACATATAAGAAACAACAATGTCTGATGTAATTCAAAAGATAATGCTGAAAAATGTCAAAGGTGAGATGTTTGTGCGTGATAAATCTTGTGCGCGACGGAAGCTGTTCTCAATCAAGTGCTGCAATCTATATGGTAATATGGTAAAAACGGTGAATTAATTCTTCTCATTTTTTCCTACTTGTGCGAACATTATAATAAGTTTTGTTCCAGTAGCAACAATTCTTGTAATATAATACCTCATTTACTGGGTTTATTTTCATAATTTTCTAACGCGTTCATTTTAACCCCATCTTGTGCGCTTCTGCTAACATGAATAATTGCTTTGAAATTAAATTTCAACGTCATTGATGCTAGTTCATATTTCATCTTCGTTTGGGGTTGTTATTACCGCTAAACTTTCAAACAAAAGGAAATATTCGTTTGCTAAATTGTTGCAAATATTACTTGTTATATCTTTCGCTTTGAGATTTTGAATGAAATAATTTATAGTAATGAACGCAAAATGAAATCTTTGATGTATTGTCCATAGCATGTCCTTTATATTCTTGTTCATTTCTCATCCATAAAATGAAAACATACATTAAATTTTACAACCCTGGGTACCTACTAGTATTCCAGTGATGATGGTTGGGTTTCAATTTTATTTTTTATTTTTATTTTATTTATTATTCAACAGGATAAATCCCAATAACAAGAGTAATTCTACATATAATATAACAAAGAGACGTACAGGTTGTAAATATATAGTATTTAAACGAGTATGTTATAAACATAGATAAACAACGTACGTACATAATACTTAAATTTAATATTAAACAAAGAAAAAAAAATAGAGCAGTCGAAAAAGACACAAAATCTGAAATGTCATCGTAATATTAAAAATTATTAATAGATGAATAAAGTGTGTTTTTAAATGTATACAAAATCTAATTCAGCGCTTACATTAAATGCACGACATATTGAATTTAGAGGTGAATTATATAACTTGAATTTCGGACATTACATGGTTTTAAATAGAAATTTAAGCTTGCTAAGAGAGTGGCAGCATCAACCAAGTTGTTTACAATTTTGTATAAAAAAATAATTTGATGACATAAGTATTACGAAAATTATATGTGATACGCAATGTAAAACCTATACTTCTGGAAGCCTCGGATAATATCCTTTCAATATGTAAATTAAATATGAAATTGTTTTCGAACAATATCCCCAAATCTTTTACTGAGGTTACTCGATGCAAAGATACATTGTTAATATTGTAGTTAAAATTCAACACACTCTTTTTACGAGTAATACTCATAACATTTATTTTCATTAAAATACAATTTATTTTTTACAGACCATTGAAGAACGTTATTAATATCAGACTGCAGCAGTAGAAGATATGCAGTGGAATACATTGAAATCGTCAGCAAAAAGTAAACATTTCGAATATTTTACAGACAAAGTTATATCGTTGATAAAAAAGTATAAATAGCACAGGCCCTACAGAGCCCTGCGGAACTCCCGAAGACACTATAAAGGAACTTGAACAGAATCTATTGACTTTAACGTATTGTGTTCTGTTATGTTAATAGAGATGAAAATAATTTAAGCAAATTTTTAGAAAAGCCAATTGATTGTATTAATATTGAATGAAAAACAATTATTATAGTATACGGATTGAGTTTCAGTAATTAATGAACCACGCCACAGAATTTTTTCTTGAGTATGGTATAGTGTACAATACAACTATCGAAAAAGAAAAAGCGAAAAGAAGAGGAAAACGAGAGAAAAAAGCCTGAAAATAAATTGTCTTACTTGTTGGTCTATAAGTATGAATGCGAAATATAAACCTTGAGGGAGACAAAAAAGTTTTGAGATGTGGTTGTAAGGACAGTTATAGAAAAGGTTGAGCCAAGAAAGAGTGAGCGAGAAAGTCAGGAAACAAGAGGTGTTGAGAAGAATTGGAGAAGAGAGAGTACCTAATTTTGAGAAGAATAAGAGTAAGGCTAACTGGAATGAGCATTTTTAAAGCGGGCTTGTATTCAGATAATTATAGTAAGAAAATTTAGGATGTAAACAGATATCAAGGAGAGTGGAGGGGCTGAAGACAAAAAAATAATTTAGAATATTTCATTGTGTGTACGTAATTTTCAAATCAAAAACCACCTAGTACAAGCTTAGCGTCACTTTAAAAATTGCAGGTTATGTTAAAATACTACTTTACTTGAATTTTCTAATACAAAATGTATAAAAATAAATGATGCATATAGTTATATGTATTTCTTATAACTATTTTTATATGTCAGTAAGTTTTTGACAAACAGTTTAAACGTCATCTCAATAAATTATTCTTAGTGAATTCAACTATATGCATACATTTTTGAAACTCCACAGTGAATCGAAGTAAAAATGCACGATCTCACGCGATTTTATTCAAATTTAGTTGAAACGCACGCAGATCGTTCCCGTGTATAATCAATTTATGCCATGCATTCTTATTCAACCATTTATTTCAATAGTACACTGACAATCATATCCATTTTCATTTTTCATGGAAATTTTATGCATTTGTTCACCTTTAAATAAATGAATGAGCTTTGTAATCAATATCCATTGTTGAGCTATCATTATCTAGTATGAATGTTTTAGTGACCATTGTACTAATCAATCAATCAATTACTTTTTTATTATTTACAGTAACCAATGAAAATCAATCTCTTTAACTTCGAAAGAAAGTATTAATATTAGAGATTCTAATTGTTATTGTCCAGAATTAATGGTTTCAGAAATTGATTCCGATATTGAAAACATATCAGTTTATAAAGCTGAGTTATTTTTCTACCCTTGCAGGAATTTTTAGGGTGGTTGAGCATTCGAAACACGATATTGTGAAAAAGATCAATTTTATGGTGTTTTTATGGCCGCTTCTCTGCACTAAAATGGGGGAGACCTGTTCAATAGTTTATTGCCTTTTCGAAACTGTTACGTAAGGCATTATTTCTTAAAATAGTTTATCGTTATTGTGTTGCACCCTCGAACAGTGGATTAAAGTATATCAAAATGATGGATTTAATCATAACAATCTTTGTCATTCCGTGCTTAATATTGGGAGTAGTTAGTCATTACTAAATATGGATTTAAAAAAAAAGTATGCAAAGAATTTAATTAACAAATCTTTTATAACGGTACTAACGCTACCATGGTATTCATGACGCGTACATTTAGTCAAATCATATACAGAATAAAATATTTATAATAACACTACATGTCTAAAAATGACATTTAACTTTGTTTTATTAAGAAACGGAGTAAAAAGCTGCAAATTAAGGTATTTGCATTGTTCAATTGTAACCAAAATCTAATCAAGTCTTCATTTATATGAAGAATAAAGAATACATAAAAATTGTAATTTTAGGAATTGTAGTATTGGAGTTATCGCGGCCGAAACTATCGTCACATACACATACACACGTATACACACACACACACACACACACACACACACACACACACACACACACAAACGCACACAAGTACAAACATCATCGTTAAAATAGTAAATTATTATTCTAGTCGGGTTCCTAAAAAACTAACCATCGATTTTTTTAACCAAAAACAATATCTTTCTTACCTAAAGGTGACGGAAGGTAAAAAAAAATGGATAGTATGCGGAGATTTCGATTGGTAGATTCGAAATTTTCAAATCGGAGGTTGATACCTATTTTAGTTTTAGAGATTATTAGCAGTCAATTTTAGAACATCTTAAATTGAGCTCAATGTGTTATACAGTTAAACTCCACCTTTTTAATGAGCTTCAATAAACAGTTGCAATTTAAATCGGTTATTGGAGTATTTTTTAGATGCATCATATACCATGAAAATTGAAAAATAACATAACGAGAAAGAAACGATTTTTCAGCGAAAAATGCAAATGTGAAATTTAATTTTTTGCACACTTTTTCGAATTTTTGAATTGCTCCTGAATTTGTTTCAGATAATTTTATTCTACGATTTCACTTACACAATTTATAAAAAGGCATCAATATTATTTTCACAAGAACAAATTTTGTAGCTCGAAAGAACCCCTCTAGAGTGGAAAGGGATAAATGAGTTTTTGATAAGATCGACTTCAATTTCAATAGAATTAATGTGGGCTTATTTAATATAATACAAAAGCCGTTTTACAAATCTCGTTTAATTAAAAGGGGGGATATATTATAAAAAAATGGTACCCAATTTTGAATTTGCAGTTTACATTTTGCGGGTAAATAATATGCTAGATTTAAGGAGTTTAATACCGTTAAATGAATTGATTTATTTACATCCTACAAAGGTCCATGCCTATATGGTCCGTTGTGATTTGCATATTGTATTTAAATTCTAGTAACCCTATTACTGAATAATTAACCAATATTAAACAAACATCTCCGAGATAACTAGTCCTAGGTTCACTAAAATTACCATAGGTAAACCCAACAAATATCAAACAACAATATCCGACTTAATACATGCAAATACCTCTTTGAACCTATCTGCAACACATGTCGCGCAATAATAACATTCCAAAACGCAGCGGAAACAACGAATTAATTCCACAGTTGCCATAATCCTTGAATTTGCGCAGTTACGTCATGACATTTGAAACAAAAGAACGCTTGTTGTAGCAACCGTGGTTTAATCATGAAATTACTTTTCGCGCGTGGACGAAATTAAAGCGAATGATGATGCTCATCGCAGGGGATTATGGGAAAGACAGGTTGGTCGACTCCATATGATATTTAAGTGCACAACGCTTAACCAATAGTAGAACTAATCCCATATATAGTAAGTCTGGCAATAATTTTTGTCTTACATGCTTTTTTAAGAATTGGAGCCCCTTAAAACTGTTCAATTATGTCATAGTTCGAAATTTTGTAAAAAAAGTAAAAATCAATGTGTTCTCTGGAAAAAAAAATGTTGATTGTCAAAACTGACATGAAACGTTTTTTGCATAGGCGTACAATTTATAATCTGTTTATTTGATATTTTCAAAATGCCAAATATCTTTACCAATCAAGAGTGTCCAGACATACAACCGTGTTGATAAACATTTAGTTTTTCATTAGGAAAGTCTGAAATGATCTTATTTGTTAATTGTGACAGGGTGACTCTTTTTCCTGCGAACACATTGATATTTATTTTTTTTACAAAATTTTGAACTTTGACGTACCTAATTGGTCAATTTTAAGGGGCTCGAGTTTTTGTAAACAAAAATTATTGCCAGATTTACAATCTATGGGATTGTTCTACTATCGGTATGCGGTTGCACATTTACTTAAATAACAGCATGTATTTTGAGCTCTAAAAGTATTTTTATTTTCAAATAATTATTTATATGTGTTTAGATAAATTTCGTGTATAGTAAAATTCTTTAAAGATGTCCGATCAGTCATCTGTATCATGAACGAATTAACAGATTGGCATACATTTATTTCTCTCATTTGCAAAGACTACAAGCGCGTGTGATAAGCATGGATATAACACGTTTGTCTTTCAAAAATTCACATTGTTTGGACTAAGTTAGGATATTCCATTTTAAAACGATGTTTGTTGATGACAATATTTTCACTATAACGTAAGTTTATTTATTAATTCGTACGAATAAGGTATTTTCTGTCAGTGTCACTCACACTGTATCATTATCTTATTTTTCATATACTTGGTTTTACATTTAATGTAATAAATTTACCAGTTGACTTAGTTTTGAATGCTTTTACTGTGACATATATTTTTATAATAATAAAATAACATCTTATGTACCCTCATAAAAACTAAGTAAACGACACTACTGAATTTGACAGAATGGGCGGAGCTAAAATCTTAATTCATACAATTCTAAGAAGACCTTGATCGGACGTCTTTAAAAAAAATTACAGTAGGTTCCTCCCTACGCATTTTAACTGTTTCAGGGAAAACATTGGCCGCTGGTATGAACAAGTTAAGGATGAGTAGCGAGCATTAATTTGACATCTCCATCAATTTCTGTCTCCCAGATATATATATATATATATATATATATATATATATATATATATATATATATATATATAAATAAATAAAATATTTCATCACGTCATATTACCCATTGCTGGGTGTGCCAATCTGCTGTGTACACAGATATCGGTAATGATGGAATATTTGTACCATATTAGTTTCAGAAAATTCCAAATGATTGGTTGGGAGCTTTTAAGAACTGGAAGCAAAGATTGTTGGTCGGAACTACTTTGTATATATTTAAAATAAAATTCTAAAAATGAGCACCATGTGTTTTCTTCTAATTCTACCGTGACTCCCGTATTCGCATAATTTAATGTAATTACCGAAATCTGCGAAAATTGAGAATTACTCATATTGAGTATAAACTAGTGCTGTGAGGATCCGACAAAACTTGGATCCGAGAACCCGGATTTCAAAATATCCGGATCCTCGGATATCCGACGTTCGGATATTGAAGCGGATATCCGAAAATTTAATTCGAAATTGGATCCGGATCCTAATTCGGATCCTGATATGAATCCGGATCCTGATTTGGATCCGGATCCGGATTCGAAATTTTGTTTACGGATCCGGATCCGAATTCGATGTTTTGTTTGCGGATCCGGATTCAAATTTTAATTCTGGATCCGATTCTTCATTTTGAATGTGAAGTCTAACATCTGGAATTGTATTCAAATTCAAACCGTTAAAGTGGGCCTGTTTATCTTTACAGCGGTCTGTAAACACCAGTACACAAACAGTAATACATTTTGTAATACCCCTTTAAAATAACCAGGTAGTATGTGCAAATGTAAAAAAAAGAAATTTGAGAAACAATGGCCATAGGTTCGTTGCAGGTAGCGAAATACCTATCGTGCACGTGTTTCACATAAACGGGGTTGTTTTTGTTACTTATAGTTCTGTGGAATCGAAGAATTTCCTTCTTAGCGGATGCTAAAAGTAATCCAACAGAAATTTATATCTGCCAACTATTAATTAACTACATCAAACAAAAATGTATTGTGGACTGTCATCAGATTTATTTGGTTTTGATGAGAACCGATGCTAATATTGAAATGTAAGGTTCAATACTGAAAATATTCGAATCCGAGAGCCGATCCGGATACTGGAATTCCATATCTCATACTCATATTCGAATTTAAGATCCAATACTCAAATCCGTTTCCAAGATTCGATATTCGGATCCGGATTCAAGATCCGATACTCAGATTCGGATCCAAACTTCAATACTTAGATTCGGATCCAAAATCCGATACTGAGATCCGGATCCAAAATCCGATACTCAGATCCGGATCCAAAATCACATACTTAGATCCAGATCCAAAATCCGAAACTCAGATCCGGATGCAAAATCCGATACTCAGATCCGGATCCAAAATCCGATACTGAGATTTGGATCCGAGATCCGGATAGTTCAATATTCAATTATCCGGATATCCGGATAATTTTGGATCCGAAACCGAAACTATCCGGATCCGGATCCCACCACTAGTATAAACCTTTCCTGTGTATGGATGGGGGGATATTGGGCGGTTCTCGTTTGCGGAAGTGCAAGGAAGGTGAACGAACCTGGTGGATGCTCATCTCAGTACCGTGATTGTTTTGTTTATGTTTTATTGATTTGTTTTTGAGCGAGTACGCGCGGAGAATCGAGCATTTTTCCAGGTTACTAAAACAAATGAACCTGTTTTTTTGTTGTTTAGTTTTAGGTTAAATTTCTTTTGTTCATCTTTCATTCATGTATACAATACGGCAGTGTGCACGCGGAAATAAAACAAAAATTAAATTATCTGTTTCGGTTCATTGACTGATTTAAAGTTGTTTTGTTTTTTGAATTGATTTTAAATCACAGCTCGTTTTAATTTGTTAAACAAAGCTTAAAAATTAATTAATTTCAGTTGATTACTATATAATCAGAATTGTTACATTTTAAATTTTAATATTATACAATACATAGTTATTATATTACACGTTTCACCATTTCAGGAATAATAATTACATTTTCATGAAATTTGTTAGTTTTCTGATAAATGTACTTTATAATTAAACTAGTTAATTTTCTGTTTTACTTATATCATTTGATATTTTTAATTACCACTATATTTAAGGTTTGTATTGTATCAGTTTTTATTCAAATTGCCGCCAACGCAAAGTGACAGTCTCATCCCAAACATGGATTGGCTACAGACTAAGGGTCACGTGTCAATCCATGTGTGAAGTTACTATTTTACGCATGGGAGTAGAAAAGTACAGAAGTTTTTTTTTTCATTAGTTTTAGAGTAAAAAGTAGTTCTGTTAAAATTAAAGTACAAATTGTGAACAAAGTGTACTATCTACTTTTTTTTAGAAACGTTATGAAATACCGATTATCGGGTTTATATGTGTGTAAACCCGTAGATTACTACTGGGTAGCTAAAGGTGTAGTAGGAATGACCCATTACTACATCATTACAATAGAACTGGCATTATATATATTTAAAGACGGAAAACTAATCAAACAATAACGACTGATAGAAAATGTTGGTATTGTAGTGTAACGTGCGCCCCTGACTCTAAGACTAAGCGATCGCCGGCACTGGTAAAATATTTCCAGAACGGCGCCGCGCTATGCGATGACGCAATATTCGCAATGATCGGCGTTATGACTTGTCTAATTTCTTAGGGTCAACTGATTCTTTGTATTGGATGTTATTGTCGCGTAGGAAAGTTCCAGAAGTACGTCGCGCTGTACTCGTATAAATCCGTCAGAGAGGACAGCCGCGGAGATTCTGTTATATAGAAGCAACGGGCAATGACCAGTGGGTGATATAAATAAACAGTCTACGAGTTGTGAACATAAATAAATGTAGTTATATAAATAAATGTAGTGATATAGATATTGTTTAAATAAATAATCTTAGTGTTTAAGTATTTAATAATATTCTCAGTCTTAAGTTAGTGTTTATAATTATTTAATCATAGTGTTAGTTATTTAAAAACTCTTATTATAATTTTTTCTGATTTTTACACGTCACCCAAATAAATAAACGTTACAGTAGTATGAAATATGTACAAAAAGAAAACCGTTGAGAAACTAGCAATTTCCTTAAGTATAATTTTCCCGTAACATCAAATAGTTACAGCATTTCATTTACATTAAAAAGAAGCATCATACTTCACTTCCTGTTTATATTTTATAATTAAACTCAAACAACAAACACATCCACCTTCAACTTCAACTTGAATAATAAATCTACGTAAGCTTTGCCAGCGCATCATTTCATTACGCTATTTATCTTGTCTGTGAGCAAATTGAATATTCGTTGAATTTGCGTTATAGCGCGGAGGTTTTAGGTATAATTCATCAGTGATGTAATTATGGACAGGTAAGTCTAGCATGGCATGCTCTTGTTGCGGTGGTGCGAAGCATGTAGCCGTGTCTATCGCATTACCGGTGATTAGCAGGACCGGCCGCAGAAGGAAAACAGCCCGGAAGAAGGAATCCGGAGGGTAAATTGCTATCGACACGAAGAAAGATGGATGATAGCATGAGATAGGACAAAGTAGCGGAAAGTTTAAATTTAAATTGTCTGGAAGTTCGGATCTTTCTGGAGAGACTAAAGTGCTGCGGGGATGCAGAACAGCAAAAAAAGAACAATTGAGGGTGTCAACAAAATCTGGACATGTCCAAAAATTCTAATATACACTGAGAAAAAGGAATATTTGGAAGTAAACAGTATCATTAACAATTAATGTATAATCACTTTGAATATGACGGAACGAATGAAGCTTTACAAGTAACGTATTATACGTGAAAAATATACAAGTACACCATATTTTAAGGAAATAAATCAAACAATAAATAAAATGAACTTTTTAGTTTTAGTTCCATTTATTGATTTAAAAACCGACGTTTCGGCAGCATGAACGGCTGCCTTCTTCAGGGAATAAACAACAAATATAAATAAATAATAACAAAAACAATAGCAACAGGTAACCAAGGTAACAAATTACAACATTTTTAATATAGGAAGCCATGCCCGACTAAGGTCTAAACAGTCACAATGATTGAGATTATTATTCTTGGTTTTGAAAATCTCAATGGCTTCTCTAATTAACCTGTTGTTGAGATATGTAGGTCTTGCTAGAATTTTGTTTCGTCCAATTTGATACGGTGGAATTCTTCCAGGGCATGCAACTGAAGATTTTTCTGGCTGATTCAATCTGATCGAACGGCAAATGTCGAATTTTAACATATGGAGAACACGAAATCTTCATGTTCCGTGACATTTTTGACATAAGGAAGCGAAGTAAACAATACGTTCCTTTTATTAGCATTGTTAGTAGGTCTTTTCGGTTTCAGACATCTTTCGATCTTCTTCTAATTTTTCTGAATGACAAATTTTTGAAGCTCTTCTCATTAGGCATTTAATAGTATATATTATTATTATTATTTATTTTATAAATTATAAATTTTCTGCAGTTGAATTATATTATTAATAATAATAAATAAATTTATAAATATTTTGTCTGGAAATAAGGATTTGGATCTAGTTTAATGAAATTCATAAACAATTGGTAAATACATTTATTATAATACAAAATATAAAATAAATACATAAATATATCATCACAGTATATTATACATTACTGTGTGTGCCAATCTGCTTTTGTACATAGATTTCGGTGTAATGATGATGACATATTAGTACTATGCAGACGTTTACCAGGCTTCACTTCGCGAGCACTCATTGCTGGCGTGGAAAGTACACCACAGGGGTCATTTTTGTGCCATTTAAAATTCGACACATATAGCGTCGGTCGGGATCAAACCCGGTTCCCCAGATTTGCGACCAGACACTTAAGCATGCGGCCAAGAAATTTAAAAAAATAGTTTTACCTTTATGAACGTCGGTTTACGTATTTTACTTAATTTGGAAGGAAGAATTTTTTTGTTTGTTTGATAAATTCGGGATAAAATGCAGTCATTTTACCTCTCGCCAAGAGTGATATTGGATTCATGCTAAAAATCGCATATCAATTTTAGTGATTAAGAACGTTTTATGGTCCCTGGAATCCGATGTATGTGTGCGCGTGTGTGTGTGTGACGATTTTCCATAGACGTTAACTACCACACTACGATTCTAAAAATTGTGTGTGTGGATATTGGAGGTACGATTTCTCAAAATCTATAAGACTAAAGACCTGTGTAACTACGAATTCCTCAATCTAACAGTAATGGGAAGAGTTGAATATGTAATTTATCTGTTGTAGTAAATCTTACAGCCCAAGGAACTCCATTGTAACCAGTTGAGAAATTGAAATGTTTGTAATTGGCAGATAAATGTCACTAATGGCAGTGTCAAAAATTCAGAGATAGTACTGAAGGCTGTTCTGTGAAAGACATTTTATATTTCTTATTGTATTATTAATTAAATATTTAAAATTATAGATATATTACATACACCCTTCCGAAATACCGCCAATCCTGTCAATGAATTTACAGAACCTCGAACATTTAGAAGAGTCGGAGAAAACTTGCTCATCAAATGAATTTAAAATTATAAAAAATATCTAAATATAAAGAATAGGTAATTAGAATTTTTTGTGTATACAAGAAATGTTAAATACAATACTTATACAGGGTGGAAACGAACTGTATGTCATAAATTTAAGGGTGAGTAGTATGACATGTGTAGATTACGAAACTGAAAGATTTTTTTTAAAATTCGAAAAACGAAAATTCGACTTTTCTTAAGGAAACTTTTTACTGCTGTTTTAATTCATATTTCATTAGAAATATGGTTATCAAAAATACATTCAAAATTAGTTGTATAAGGTATTATTCTTAATAATTAAATTAAATAGCATTTTTAACGAAAATAATTGTGTAATAGATAAAATAATGCAAAAGCGTTGCCAGTGGTCCAGTGGTACCCAAAATGTTGGTTTCATGAAAACTACCCTTAAATATGCGAATTTTTAAAAAAATCTTTCTGTTTCGTAATCTACATATGTCATACTACTCACCCTTAAATTTATGACATTAAGTTCGTTTCCACCCTGTATATCCCACAATGGAAAGAGCGAGAGGTATTGTGCTGACCACAACAGATTTTTAACTTAAAATCAACGGAATAAATGTTTTTTTTTACAAGAAAACCCAGCCACATATTTCATGGGCCGCATATGTTTGAAAGTATTGACTTAAGCAATTGTTTGTCTTAACTGTGCAGCAAATGTTATATACAAACAGTAAACTGAAACACTTGTGTATCATACATATACGATACCCACATGACACAACATACTCCTGGCTCTTGGCTAACATCTTGGACGTATGAAGCGTAATGCTCTTTTGGAACGGAATGCTATGAATGAAAGGAGCATGGTCTTGTGGCTCTAGTGGGCTGTTGTATCATGTACGCACATCAAGTAAATAAAACAAGTCATCTTGTCTTCGTACTATAGGGAACGTATGAGCAAACTTTACGCTATTTGCTTGAACAGGCAAAGGACTAAATATGCAGTGGAGCATCCAAACTGTCGCCTTAGGTACAATGGTTGGTAGTCAAAGATTGCCACATAAATTCTGCACTATTGCACTACTATGAATCGGGCATAATACGTACAGTAAAATCAGTTTATAAGGTAACAGTTGTTATCAGTCATGAAATATAAACATACCAACAAAATTGCAAGAAAATTTTGCAAAAAAATGATAAAAAAACAAAAAAAAATACAGAAACAATTTATAGATTTATTCCAATAGTTCAAAGTTTAGCTACATTTATTTTATTTAGTTTGGTATAATCTTCTTCGTCTTGGAAATGCATTTCGACTAGACTATTTGACTATGGTTCTTTTTTTTAAGGGGCTCATGGGATATGAGTAACTCGATGTCTTCTACCGTATGGTGTTTAAGTCTTCAAAAAATTCAATGATGAGTTTTTAGTGAATAAGCACGTTTTAGGGTCCATATAATACGATTTTACAATTTTTACGATGATGTCTGTATGCATGTATGTGTGTCTGTGTGTGTGACGAAAGTTTCGGATCGCATAACTTCAATACCACGATTCCAAAAATTATATCTTTTTTGTGTTCCTCAAGTTTAGAGGTGATTAGATTTTGGTCACCCGGAAGTACCCTCATTTGAAGATTTTAACAGTTTTTCTTGAAAAACGCAGTTAAATATCATTTATTGGCATTTAACGTTATTATAACTAAAGAATTCATACTCAATAGATATACAGTTAAAGAATTATAAAGATGTTAATTTCATAAATCAGCCAGCTATGCTAACCATTGAAACTGTTAATATATTCCGATAATTCTAAATGACAGATGTCAGTATCAATGAAAAGGTAGTGAATGTGGCAGATATGAGGATATTGATTTAAATGTTGGGAAAGATACGGAATGATACGGTAAGGAATGAAAGAATAAGGGAAATAACTCTAGTGTTAGAAGTTTCTAGAAAGTTACATTGGTTTGAACATGTCATGAGGAGAGATGAAGAATATATTGGAAGAAGAATGAATAGCTTAGCAATGGAAGGTTGCAGAAACAGAGGAAGACCAAAGATAAGATGGAAGGACTGTATTGAGAGAAAAGGAACTGAATGAGAACGACAAGCAAAACAGAAATGAGTGGAAGAAGAAAATAAAAAATAGCGACCCCTAACGAATGGGAAAAGCTAAAGAAGAAGATGTCAGTGTCAAGTGCAATTTGCATAGTTTGTTTATGAAATAATTTTACTGGAAATTTAGAATCATTTGCAAAAAAAATTATGTATAGAATTTGTACATAATACCCAGGATTGTGCTGGCCACATCAGATTTTTTATTCAGTGTTTACAATTATTATTGGTTGTTTTCCGTAGCAATATTGCTAAGAGTTAGTAACTACATTTTAATTGTATCACAGTAGGTAACATTTGGAAAACCATAAATAATGTAAAGAACAATAAATTTTGGTTTTTTTTGTCCAGTATCTTTTCTGACAGTTTCTTGTGTCTCCTAAAATTTTTGCTTTCTTGACATGTAGTTTCTCAAATAGGTGAGTCACTTGCACTGACACTTAAATTTTAAGCTAAGCATAAACAAAAAGTTACGAATCAAAATTTTGATATCAATATTGTTTTACATTTTGTTTTGATACAATATTGTCAGTTTAAGCAACACCTAAAATTTAATTGTCAGCGGTACAATCGGACTTTGACTTCTCCATATTTTTGTTGCCTAGATGGATTTTTTTCTTAATTCTTCTTGAGGGTGTTTTTGTACAGGTACTTTAACTTATCATCACTTGTTCGATTATTTTGTCGTGATTATATTGAACAAAATCTTTTAATATTACTATAAAATTCGTTTTTTCCTTTGAATCATATTCAATTTTTCAGCGAACTTTTAAAGAGTATTTTACTTGTGGGGTAAACTTTTAGCATAAATATTGATAAAATTAAATTTTATTATTTAACTAAAGTTGTATTCAACTAAAGGTTGTATCCAACCATTGATCCCGACGAAATAATCTTATGCATTTAGGTTAAGTGCCCTACCTAGTAAATTCCACTTCTATGTATTTAAAATTCCAGTATTTGAATTGGAAAAACTGCACCATCATCCACGTTTCCTTTCTGTGGGTAATGAGAAGTAAGAATGAATAATGTAACATCTAGACTATCTAGAGTCTGTTGACGGCTCTGGGATTAGATGTGGACACGAATTAACCTCATCGATCACGCCTAAATGACGCGACACAAGAGGATCACGAATACATGTGAATTAGCATCGGAGTAATGAAATATTCAGAGCAGGGAAACATTACGAGATACGAACTCAAATATGGGAGTTTTAAATTCTATTGATTTACAATTTCATGTGGTTTAACAAATGGCTGTTTTAATACACTTTTGATTAAAGCCATGAAATTTTAAATAGGTGCTGTTTACATGGATGGTATGTGCACGAAAATGAAACATTTATGAGTAGCTAGAATTGAACATATAGATAAAACTACAACATTATTGTTCTGGATCCTTCTATCTTTATTATACTGTTCATTGTTGACGCAATTCGCGGTACATATTTTAGTAGTTCAGTTAGGGTAAATTTTTGAAAGAATTAATTACTGAAAATATTGCATGAGCATTAGGAGTAACTTTTTTTTCTAATTTTCATACAGATTTTTTTTTACTTTACTGATATTAGCCTTATAATATTACTTATTAAATTACTGAAAACATTGCATGAGCATTTGAGTTTTTTCTTCTAATTTTGCTAATATTAGCTTTATAATATTACTAACTAAATTACTGAAAATACTGCATGAGCATGAGGAGATTTTTGTCTTCTAATTTTGCTAATATTATCTTTATATTGTTACTAATAATAATAATAATAATAATAATAGTAACAATATAATAGATATTTAAATATTAAATATAAAATTTCGGGCGAACTACGGCCACAATTGAATTAAGTAAACTATCGATAAACACTGGTCCTTGATGGTGCTTCATCGCCAAAAATCGAATTAAATTCATCGATGCATTGTTGTTGTTAACTCACGTCGAAAGTTGTAAAAATAATCGCACGAAAATGTTCACGATTTAATTTCATTTTTTGGCCGATATGGTTTTTTCAAGTTACTGTAAACAACACAAATAGCGCTCGTACGTCAAAACGTTCTGAGTACGCATACCGTCAAAAATGTCAAGTTTTACGATAGAGACGTCAGTTGCCAGATGGCAGCACTAAGGTTGCCCAATCCCGAAATATAAAAGGCAAATAAGGTTGAAGGGATGACAAATGAATGGAATAATTTGATGTGGTATTTGTTCTTATAAGTGGACTTTGTATGGCACCAGTTATAGTTTGTTTCCTTTACTAACAGCTTCTTGTAATGTTTTGTTATACAGGCCAGAGGATGTAAATGTGATTCCTATATAAATATATGAGCTGATGTTTTATACCTTATATATATATATATATATTTTACTTTTTTTTGGTGGCCCTCTGGTATGAAAATGAAGTATTTGTGTTTTATTAATGTTAATTTTTAGACTTAGATTACTGCAGTACGTACTCATTTCATTTAGTTTTCTCTGTAAATCTAGTGGTGAATTTGTCAATTTTTGTGCTCTAAGATTATCTTCGAGATCAGAGATGTAAAGTGCAAACAGTAGGGGGCTCAGACAATCTCCTTGTAGTACGCCTTTACTGATAGGTATATGGTTACTCAATTGTTGGTTTGTGGAGATTTGTATTATAGATTCATCATATATATTTTTAATAAGTTTTATAATTTTCCCGCTAACTCCAATTGTGAACAATTTATTGTATAGAGTGTTATTAGGATCCGAATGAAACGCTTTTTGAAAATCTATGAACAATGCGTTATGTCTCTCCTTTTTTGTAATTCTTCTGGTTCTAATTATTATATCTAATGTAAGTATTTATGCAGGTATGATCTACGTTTACAAAAACTTGATTGTGATTCGGCGAGAATGTCAAAACTTTCTACCCATGTTTGTAGCCTTCATTTTATAATAAAAGTTAATAATTTTAAAACAGCATTTAAAAGAGCTACTCCTCTATAATTTTCTGGGCTTTCATGGCTTCCTTTTTTAAATAAAAGAGTTAATTTAGTATATTTAAGTTCCGATGGTATATTTTCGTTTAAAAGATAGTCATTTAGTAGATTTTTAGGATAAATTTTCCAGTTATAAGGAAGAAATTTAAATTGTTCGTTAATAGTACAATCAGGTCCTGGACTGGGATTGTTATGATGTTTTTAGGGTATAATGATTTCACAGTTTTCCAAAATTCTTTTTGGTCTTTTAGGTTGTTCAGTTTTTGTTTTATTTCATTCTTGTATTTTTATTTTCAATGCTTATTTTGCGTTTATATTTGGATTTGTGTTCTAAATAATTATTAAGGTGGTTTTTATCCATATTATTTTTTTTACAAATTCTTAAACTTTCACGTAATTTTTTTTTAAAAGTTTTTTGCGTGTTTCGTTATACAACGGTTTATTGTTTCTGTATTTTAAGTTAGGGTGTGTGTATATTGCTTTCGTTATTCTTATTTTATCAGACGTGGAGTTAATGGTATGCAGTAGAAAATTGTACGATTCGTTTGAGGATGAGTTGTAAGGAGATAATATTGCTTCCATCTCAATTTTATACCATTCTTCCAGATAGTTTTTTTTTCGTTTTTCTAGTTATTGTTATTTTTCTGAGAGATTTAGACATGCCTATGTTTGTAAACTATTAATTGTAAGAGAACATATTAGATGATCTGATATAACAATATCCGGCAGTACAACAAAATCGTGCGTAATTTGCATAGCAGTAATATTTGCCCACGCTAGGTCAATTATACTCTTTCCGTTCTTGCTTATATATGTGTAGTTAGAAGGCGAGTCACTGAGGGATCTACAATTGATAACAAGTAGGGTTTCGTTTAGAGTTCCATTAAATTTAGTAGTTTTTACCTTCCGTCACCTCTAGGTAAGGAAGGTATTGTCTTTGGTCAAAAAATTCGGTGGTGAGTTTTCATTGAATAAGCACGTTTTAGGGTCTTTACATTACAATACGATTTTACTATTTTTACGATGATGTCTGTATGTGTGTGTGTGTGTTCGTATGTGCGTGTGTGTGTGTATGTGTGTGTGTGTGTGTGTGTGTGTGTGTGTGTGTGTGTGTGTATGTGACCGCTTTTTCGTGGACATATCTCCAATACTAGAATTCCAAAAATTACAATTCTTGCATATTCCTCTTCCTTACAACCATATGCAGACTTGATTAGATTTTGGTTATAATTGGTCAACCGGAAGTACCCTCATTTGAAGATTTTAACAGTTTTTCTTGAAAAACTCAGTTAAATGTTATTATTATTACTTAAAGAATATATTATTCTCTATACGATTTGATTGCATTTTATATTTCATATTCAACAGATATAGAGTTAAAGAATAATAAAGATAAAAAATTCGTATAAATTTCATAATTCAGCCAGCTATGCTAACATAACCATGGAAACTGCTAATATATTCAGGTAATTCAAATTGACAGATGTCAGTATCAATAAAAAGCAAGTAATTGAATGAAAAAATAAGGGAAGTAATTCTAGTGTTAGAAGTTTTTAGATATAATAGAGACGATTACATTGGTTTGAACATGTCATGAGGAGAGATGAATAAATTAATAGAAGGTGGAAGAAACATAGGAAGACCAAATATAAGATGAAAAGACTGTATTGCAGAAGACTTGAGAGAAAAGGAACTGAGTGAGGACGACACGCAAAACAAAAATTAGTGGAAGAAGAAAATAATAAATAGCGACCCCCTAACGAATGGGAAAACTAAAGAAGAAGAAGATGTCAGTGTCAAGTGCAATTTGCATAGTTTGTTTATGAAATAACTTTACTGGAAATATAGGATCTTTTGCAAAAAATTATGTATAGGGCGCGTGCAGTGACATGACTTTGCTGCCTTTGGCAAGCAGATATGGGGACCCGTATCAAAATGACAGCAATTAATTATGTCCATAACTGACAAGTGTCATAATTTTTCATTCAAAATTTCAAGATTTTCTTATTTCATGTGATTTGTTTGTTATCAGGAGTATGGAATTCCGTTGCCGAGAAAGGGAATCATAAAATACCAAAAATTTAGAATCTTTTGCAAGAAAATTTATGTATGGAATTTGTACGTAATACACAGGATTGACGGAAGGTATTGTGCTGGCCACATCAGATTTTTTCCTTTTGTGTTAATAGTTTCATTTAGTGTAGAATTCCTAAACGACAGATTTGTATCAAGGAATATTATTTCTTCTGATTCATTTAGATTACCAATTCTAGCGTTATAGTCACCGACAATAAATAGAGGATATTTCGAATATTTGTCCGCCACAAATTGAATAGTACTATTAAATAATTGTAACAACGTATCATATTCGTAGCTATGTGAGAAGTAGACAGTACCCAGAATATTTTTTTGATTTGGGGTAATTATTTCCAGCAGTATCCAGTGAATAACTTTTTCTATTATTGTTATTTTTGTTTTTTTCTTCAGTCTTGTAAGAATTAATATTCCACCAATCGCTCTGCTATTATGATGTTATATTGATACTAACTGAATCTCTGAAAGAATTAATTACAGAAAATATTGCATGAGCATTCATAGCAACTTTTTTAAAAAAAATTCATTCAGAATTATTTTTCTAATTCTATTTAGAAGAGTAGAACATAAAAAGAATGCAAATGAGTTTGCATGCTTAAGAAAATATTACTTCTACTATAGAACCTCGATAATCAGAATAAATTTTAATTTGTTTGCTACTGTGATAGCTTCAAGAACTTGTAAAGTGTTGCTCGCTAAACGCCCCCTACAGTGTAAATTGCCGTTATTACAGAAGACTGTAAATCATTTTTACCTCTCGCTATGAGAGATATTGGATTTATACTAAAAATAGAATATCCAGATTTTAGTGAATAAGCAGGTTTTAAGGTCCCTAGAATCCGATTTTAACATTTTTACGATGTTGTCTGTCTGTGTGTGTGTGTGTGTGTGTGTGTGTGTGTGTGTGTGTGTATTTGTGTGCGTGTATGCGAGCGAGCGAGCGTTCGTGCCTGCATGCTTGTGTGTATTGGAGACACGATTTCTCAAATTGTATAAGACTAAAGACCTGTTTAACTACGGATTCCTCAAACTAACAGTAATGAGAAGAGTTGAATATGTTTTGGTAACAATTGGATAACCAGAAGAAGTAGTATATTAAAAAAAAAAATCTGAATATTATTTTTTGACAATTTATGTTATTACAAATATTAAAGAACATAAATTTCTCTATCCGATATATTTAAAAAAATTATACACATTTAGAAATAATATGTAAAATGATCTGTTGTAATAAATCACAGCCCAAACAACTCCATGGTAACCACTTGAGAAATTATAATGTTTTTAAATGACAAATAAATGTCAGTGTAAAAAATCAAAAGACATTACTTAAGGCTTTTTCTGGGAAGGATCTTAAATATTTCTTTTTGAAGAATCTCGAACATTTAGAAGAGTAAGAGAAAATTTGCTCATAATGAATTTAAAATTATAAAAAAATATCTAAATATTAAGAATAGATGTTATTACAATTTTTGCTATATACAAGAAATGTTAAATAATATAAACCTACAATGTAAATGGCGTGAGGTATTGTGCTGACCACAACTTTTTTTTATGAATTTTAATATTTATTCATAAAATTTGTATTCCCTAATATTCAAATAATATTTTAATAAAATTTTATTGAATCTGTAAGTTCCGCTTGAGTTCCACAATACTACAGATGCATCCTTAAACATGAATATTTTACAATAATCAACGTGACAACATTTAACGAGTACTTAATTTTTCTTTTGTGTCATTAGTGGAAAAGAAAATATGTTTTTAATGGTAGAGTAACATTTCTCTACTGATAACTACTGAAGAAATTTGACTTTACAATGAAGAATTTGCATTATTGAGTTATCTACCACTGAAGAGTTAAATCTACTGGTATAAAAATTGTAAAGTAATTCCATTAAAAAGAGAGATTGAGTTACATTTTTAGCATAATAAATAATAGCTTCTTTCAGGCCATTATCCTATAAAGGCTGGTTTAAATTAATACTTATAACTTACATCAAAATTATAATTCATGCAAAAAACTCATCAATGAAATATTTATTAAAGTTATTTAATTTTTTAATCTTTAAAATAATAATAATAATAATATATCATCACGGCATATTACCCATTGCTGGGTGTGCCAATCTGTTTTGTACACAGATATCGGTAATGATGAAATATTTGTACCGTGCGGGCGCTCACTAGGCGTCACCTCAAGGCACTCAATTCTGGCATGGAGAGTGCACCCCAGGGGTCAATTTTGTGCCATTATGAATTAAAAGTTGTATTTCAGTTATGTACAATTAGATAAACATTTCTTAATGATCCTATTAGAATAGAATAGTACAAATACAGGGTGTTCACGGCGATATCGGAACATAGGGCTTTAACATGTAAAATCATATTTTCATGATTTCCTGCTTCCCTGATTATTTTAGGGCAAAATGCTTCAAATAAAAATTGTAGAGCTGCATCTGAGTCAATTACTAAAATAAATTTTACATACTTTGTAACGGCAGAAATTAGGTATGAAAATGTAGAAAAACAATTAACAAATGTTTGACATTTTACCTGTCAAGTTAGGTTAATATATTTTTATTATGAATTATTTGTAATATCCCTTCAAGTGAACAATTATCTGTTAATTTAAATACATAATTTATCACTGTAACAGAAATTACAAATAATAATAAAAATGAATGAATCTAGCTTGACCGATAAATCGTTAACATTTGTTCATTTTTAATATCAATGCCCACAGCCATCGCCATTTTTGGGGTGATTTTCAACATTTTCAAACCTATTTTTTTTCAATTAAAGAGCATGTAAAATTAATTTTGTTTACTGATTCTAATATAGAATTTTATGCTCTACAACATTCATTTGACGCTTTTTGACTTAAAATAATTTGGGACGCAGAAAATTACGTAAGTATGATTTTACATGACTTCATGACCGCTATCTCGGTCATCACCCTGTATGTATGCAATTAATACAATAATTTTAAAATAATTTTATTTAATTTGTAATATATTGAACATAAAAATAAAAAAAATAAATGGGAAAATATGATTTATATCTTGTAATAACAATATTACATGTTTACTATCATAAATACTGGTAGATAATTTAAATTATCATTGACATTACGTTATAATTAAAAACACGATTGATTTACAAAAACGGAAAATGAAATATTAATAATCGTATAATGTCACACATAATTTATTTGATTTTAATTTCGTTAAAGTTAAAATTATTCAGTTGTATTACTATATAAAATAATCTATCTAATGAGTCTAAAAATATGTATCATCCCATTTAAAAAAATATTTTCTTCATTATCCGGATGTCCCCCTTGGTCTTCTATAAGACTGTCTTATAGTATTCTATTGTATCTTTAATAATATAGAAATGATTTGAGGTAGCTCGTTTAGCTGTTACACCATATATATAAAGACAGGTGTAATTTTCTCCAACCCATAAAAGCCAACTGTTTTTTACCTTTCACTACCATTGTTAAAGGGAGGTATAGGGATCGTGCTAAAAATCACATATCGAGATTTTGGTAAATGAGCACGCAGATTTTAACATTTTCACAATGATGTCTGTAGGTGTGTGTGGATCCTCTTTACGCTCTAATTCAAAAAAAATTGAAACCGTGTAATATGGAAACAAGCCATTAGATTTTGGTACAAACCAGATAACCGGAAATGGTACTTTACTTGAAGCTCAAAACAGTTTTTCTTCGAAAAATTAATTTAAATTACATTTTTTCGCGATTTGTGTTATTATAAATATTATTAAATTTTCTACAGACATGTATTACCTAATACTTATTCCATATATTTTATGAATATATTTATAAAATAATTTATTTTATAAATCCCGGAATCTATGCTTTAAACATAAACATATGTCCTTTGGTTACACAATTAAGATCTCAAATTTATGTAATTGACAGATAAATGTCACTGTCAATAAATCAATCATTTCAAATTATAAATGGTAGTATTTTAAAAAGTAAATATTAAAATATGAATTTATAAAATATCTAACTAATAAATTAATTTTCACATGTTTGTAATTGAGAAGAAATTAACGTTACTATCATAAAATAAAATCATGTTAAGATTCTGGAGAAGAGAATACGGATAATACATAATAAATTGGAACAAAAGTTATATTACTACGAGTATGTCATGCAAAAGAATTTATAGCAGTAGCCAGTATTAAGTATGTAGGTATGTATTTAATTGTGCCGGCCACATCAGATTCTTTTTTTCTAAATCTTACAATTTAATAAATTGTTTATTACGAAACCTTGGTTAATTTATGATTCAATAAAAATGAAAAACTCTTTAATACCCAATAAAACTCAAAAAAAAAAAACTCAATAAAACCCAAAAAACCTACTGAGCCAATTGTTTAAATATAAAAAGAAAAGCATTACTGTAAAAACGTAAAAAAATATGCTTAAATCGTGATAATTTTCAAAAATCTCAACGCAATTTTTTTCCGACGCCTACGAGTATACAAGTATTTCCCTTACCTCGGTTAATCAAAAGATAATAAAAAAATAATACTTGGACTGGTGAAACATTAATATACCCTCATCCTGAAGCTGCACAACTATAATAATCATTCTAGAAATATCCAACGTATTAAAATATGTATATTATAACAAAAAACATAATATCACTGCATTGTGCCATAGTTTCAACGGTTAAACATAATCAGAATCATATTGAAATAGACATTAAAACAAACTACTCGCCTCCCCAAACATACCTTAACCTATAATCTCTTCTATCACTAATATCACAGTCACTATCATCACTATAACTCACTAGCACTCACTCTCGCCGCTGGTCTTGAGCATGGTGTGGACGGTAGTATCGGCGTGGATGCGTCGCGACGCGTGACGTCACACTGAGCCAGTAGATGCGACCCGGGCGTCCTTCCGCATCCCGGAGTCGCAAGTCACGAGTGGATACGCTCGCGCAGGATCGGGGAAAGTCGGAAAGCGTCGGGGATGAATGAAATGGAAACGGAAATGTTTTATATTGATTCAGGGTGATTAATTTGTGTATGATTGAGAAGGTGGATGTGAATTGTGTATTGTGGTTGCTAGGTGGGTTGTTAAAAAGTGGGTCTTGGATAGCAATAAATGGGTAAATAGAACAAAATATTTTTTCTACTTTCATGCGGAAAGTAGTAGCTTTCTCAAACACAAAATGAGTGCGGGAAATAGTCAATTCCCGTACTACTGGTGGAAATAATTAAAACAGAAGATTTTTGTTTTGTTGTCATGAAAGTGTCATGAACTCTTAGAAATATCATGTATAGCTTACCAAGAATTAGATGAAATGACAGAATTTTAAAATACATTTCATAATATTTGTTAATTTTGGACGATTGCAAAAAAAAATATTGTTTGCAACATATGCGGAAAATATGATTCTGAAACTCCACGCAAAATTGTATTCGTTTCAGAATCTCTAATTACAACATTAAATTCCCTCTCATAATGTCAATTTTTGTTTGACATTTTGAACTAAATAAATAAATAGTTATTTTCTTCTAACGTCAAATATATTTTTAAATTCTATAACAACGGTAGTTTAATTTCCCTGACAAATACTTTTTCTGCTACTGTGAGCGACATAAAAAATAAATTTGCTACCGATGAGAATCAAAAAAAAAAATCTGATGTGGCCAGCACATAACCTCTCGCCGTATATTTTACCTGGTTGTATGCATAAAGCAAAGAATATTTTTATAAATACAAATAATATATTCATATAAATCTATGACGTATAAACTTCTTTATTATTCAATAATAGCATGTCTCAACATGAAGATATTTTACCATAAATTATGTTACAATAAATTACAAAGTATAGTTTACCATATATAAATATTAGGCTGGTAACAGCAATTTTCAATTCGAACAACTTTGTTTACTTTCTCTTCATATTCTTCTAGTAAAAACATTAATTTTGGGCGGTCTAAAATGTATATATCTGGATTGTGCATCTATTCTTATATATCTTCTTTTACATTTTATTTTTTCATACATGTTATATCTAAATAACACTAATTCCCTTTAATAAAGTGACGGATAGATTGCACTCCGATTATTCTTATATCGATGTGTAATTTTGTCAATATTTACAACTTACTTGAGAAGAATTTGATAGCTTTTTCGCAATTCAAAGTTACTCTAGTCTATAGTACTGGTGTACATTGTCCCATAATGTTTGAAACAAATTTAAGTCCTTCAACCTAGACTTGTCATCTCCATAATAGTCACAGATCAAGAACTAAGGGATTCTCCAAGTACATTTTTCTTTCATTACTCATTATTTCTGACACTGACATTTATCTGTCAGTTACAAATAATTTAAATTATCAACTATTTTTCATGGCATTCTTTCGGCTGTCAAATTTATTACAACAGATTATTTTATATATTATACTTCTTTTATCTCTAAATCTATGGAATATATAATAAAATATTTAAATGTATCAGATAGAGAATTTAATTTTCTTTAATATTACCACGAAAAATTTTCAAAAAATAATATTTAGAAGATTTTTTTTCAAGAATCTTCTACTTCCGGTTGTCCAATTGTTACCAAAACCTTTTCAGATCTTCCCATGAATGTCCGATTGGGAAATACGTTGTTAAACAAATTTTAAGTCTTATAGTTTTTGAGTAACCGTCCTTCCAACATCCCACACACACACATCCACACACACACACACACACACACAGACATCATCGTAAAAATGTTAAAATCGGATTGTAGGGACCTTAAAACGTGTTTATTCAATAAAATCTGGATATGCGATTTTTAGCATAAATCCAATACCTCTCTTAGCGAGAGGTAAAAATCCTTTATAATAACAAATATTAATGTTTGTGTTTTAGCCACTTGTGTGTGACATGATGAAGACTGTAATAAATATCCCAATTAATGATTAAAAAGAACTTGTTAAGTACCAAAAAAATAGTACTTACAAATTTTATAACCTCTCCCAATGTCAGAAATTTTAATTTAAATGTTTGTCTTCCAAAATCCAAAATTACTAAAATTAATCAGTTTCGGAATTACAATTATATGACAAAAATGTTTAATAAGGTTGCTGAAATAATTTTTATATGACTTCTAAGTCCTAAATTTTGAAAGATATTGTTCTTTAAACAGCCTTAAATTTGAAAATATCAAAAAAAATCCATTAGATATGTTACACTTAAACATTGAAATGTGTGTAATATTTTGAAAGTCACGTGATCTGAAACAGAATGTGACGTCAGCCACAGTGTAACATGTGACAAACTATCGCCTACTTTTATTTATATAAATAACGTAAACTGTTTTCCCATTGGCTATGAACGACGTGCTGTATGTACTACGACGTCACAGATGTGGGGGGGGGTTGTTTGTCATGGCTATTTCTGGCGCCAATCTATTTATTTAATTATTTACGAAAATAACAATACATTATTTTTTTATTACTGTGAAAAATATTATATAAACAATTTAAAATACTTTTTAAAAAATTTAAAACCGCCTCATAGAATATGTGTAAATATTTTAGCGTTTGAAGAGAAAGTATATTTTATGTGAATCTAAAGTGATTTTTTCCGCCTTATGTATAAACTCCTATAGATTAGCTATAAAGTTATCACTTTAGCACCTTACCTACATATAAGTACTATTATTTTCGCGCATTTTTCTGAAATATAATATTGTGATGTCGTTTTCATAAAAATATTTATAAATAAAGTTAAATGTACTTTTCAGGATGGGAAATTTGGCACGACAAACGACATACGACCCCCATTAAAAATAATGTACCGGAAAAATATTATAGACCAGTACATAAGGGAAACGATATATCGTTTTTATCGCCTTATATGACTGTACAAAACTAGTACAAATAAAGTTTTATCATTAACTTATATGGCATGGGGGACATTACGGTAGAGTATACTAAAATACAGGTAAACTGTACTGTACATATTCAAGATCATAAGCCGAAATTCCTCAGTATTATGATCTCATTTTATGTTGTAAAACACCTTTGAGAATATTACTTTTGATACTGTAATACTGCAGTATTACATATTGTAGCTAATAATGCAATATAATGATGCTGAGCATAAATACGTGATACAAGAGAAAATCTTCTGAAACGCAGAAAAATAGGAGAATAACGCTGGTTATCGTATTGCAACAGAGTTGAGTTTCCAAAAGAACAGAGCGTCGATTACAAAAGAAAAGAATTCTACAATCGCTAAGGAAATATAGTTTCTCTGTTTGGAATAATAATGATATATTCATTCTTACAAAGTTTTTGGTGATATTTTGTAATTTGGGATTGGCATGACTGCATCAAATACACAAAATATGTAGAGAAAAGGCAAAATAAGAAACACAAATTACCAACTAAAAATTTCCCTCAATCAAAATTTTCAACTCTTTTTATAAGGGAATAATGTGTAAATGAAAGCCGAAACAGAAAAATCGTACAAAACACTCGTTACAAAAGGCTATTCAAACACTGCACATCGTTCAACGAGAGAACGGACCTGTTTCGCGCAACTATAAAATTTGGGCGGGGAAGTCATACCAGAGTTATATTGTTATTTAAAGGACTGCAAATATAATAGAAATAAGGAATATAATAATAGTAAGAATGAAACAATAACACAAACTTGGTTCTCTCGTTGAACGCAAGGTATAGTTCAGGGGTGGCGAACCTATAGCACGCGTGTAGGGTGTACAGATATATTTAAACGTGTACAAATTTCGCCCATTGCTCTAGCGTCTTAAATTTAAATAGTCGTGTTTTTCTTCTCTAAGATTTTCAATATTATTACCTTATTCTTATGTCTTTAGGTCTTCCTCGGTTTCCTTTTTCTACCAGGTTCGTCATCCATATTTTTCTCACCGATCTATCTTCGTTCATTCAGATCATGGTGGCCCCACCACAATAAGTAAAATTATGTTTTATTCTTCGTTAAACTTCGAAAAAAAAATAAAGTCTACTAATACCCGCCTTTTTGTAATTAATTCAGCTCAGCGGCGCTAGATAGCGCAAGTGTATTCCGACACAAAATTTAACAGAATTACTCGTAACAAGTCTAATCTCGGCATGTTTATACGCGGCATATACTCGCACAGAAATGTTTTTTTTTTTCATTCATTGCAAAAGATACCTGGCACGCCAGCAATTCTAAATGTAATTTAAAAAAAAAATGGCACCCGGACATAAAAAGTTTCGCCACCCCTGCACACTAGTTCATTCGATCACTCGCTGTTACGCGGCTTGTGTCTGAAGTTCTTTCTCGTAGTTCAAAAAGTTGCCTTCTGAAACTTATCTTTGAACATTCTCTTCCGGCAGGAATATTTTCAACTGTACAGATATCGTTATATTATAGAAATCTACGAAGAAAAACAGAGTAGTACACTCAAAAATTGATAATAAACCGTGGTGATATATTTATTTGTTTACCTATAGAACTATAAAACAAACAAGTTTTGTGTTAATAAATAAAGCTTGAACAGGATTCCTTACAATAGAAAAATAAATAAAAAGTTTATAACTCATTAAGTTTGTCGTAAGTAAGGCTTCTTAAGTTATGTAACGAAACCTACAAGTCATAATTATCATATTGTATTTTACCCCACATTCATATATTCATCATTCAAGCCACCTAACCGATCCCTGCAAAACTCATAACTCTCAATTCAACCAATCCGTGAAAACCAAAATTTACCGACGCCAATATTGCTGTCAAAGTCCCCCTCTATTTTATGATTCTTTTATAAACTCCACGTGCGTTTTCAGCATGCACGTGGGAGTTACACGTGCGACTTTATATAACAGAAGGGATGACAGATACAGTCTTTTGTCAAGCAAAGCCACCTGAGGTATATTTGCACCTACACGAATTAGAAACACGTGTTTATATCTATGCAAAAGATGGTTTATTGTGAGATTATAGGGATTGTATTAAATTTCTATAAACTTAGATTAGTAATTTATATAAAATTTCGAGGAAAATTCGCTAGATCTATAACTGTCTTTTAAAAATCGATAAGGTCAATGTTACCAAGCGTTACCATATATAAATCAATAAATTTTGAAATGAGTGGAAATATTAGGTATTCAGTCAACACACGAGCAATAGGATACTACTTTCGAGCGAGTTATGAACACTATTTTTAGACGACCAGAAAAAATAATATCTTTTAAAGAATTTTATTACAAATGACAATACCTACAGTCAATCATAGCAACAAACAAAGCAAAGCTGCCTGGCTATGTTGATTTGGTTTCATCATTGCGATATATAACTACATGGTATAATATATCGTGCTAGTACGATATTCATATTTTGCTAGTGTATACGATATTTTCAACTTTTTAAGTAGGCTATTGTTGCAATATTTATTATTTTATGAAATGGTCGTCTGAAAACGTATTGAATTTATTTTATACTAATATTCAAATTCTTATGTGAAAAACACTTTGCAAGACATTTAAATTCTATAAAATATTATAAATATCATCCACTAATTTCATAATTCCTGTCAAATATTTATGATTTTTGACATCAAAGAATTTTGATACGATCCATATGAATATATGAATTGCAATATGTTTAATGTTATGAACAATACCATAATTATTTTAAATATTAAATACATACCTACTTTTATATTATATTTATAATTTTGATATTCTCGCAATAGTATATTAAAGAACGAATGTCACAATTGTCATTTTATTTTGTGAGAAGGAAGTTTGGGTAACGACGCGCAGCGGAGTTTTCCAACCCTTCGAACAAAATTATCGGCAATTATGAAATGAGTTCTTTATATTATTTTTTCTATTTTGAGATTTTTTAATAAAAAAAAATATTCTTAACAATCGTTTGTGTTCGTTTTTTTTAGCAAGATTTGACATTTGACATTTTTTGACATTGATAGCGATCAACTTTAAAAAAATAAATTGTATTATATTCGCCGTCAAATTAATATGGACTGATGTTCAAATTTTTACCTTTTCCTTACTCTGTTCCTTATCCTGCGATTTTGCCGCATCTTCATAAGTTAACATTTTCAATATTACCCATGAATTGGCAATATGAATGAGCTATTAACAAACTCTTTTGTGTACTGTAACAGTTTTGTTACAGACGTAAAATAGAAAAAAATATTTTAACAATCTATTTTTCCATTATTCTCTTGGGGTTCTTTATTTTTGATAATTCGTGCTAATGCACACACATGTATGTATATGTATAAAATAAAGGTTAGCAAATTTGACATATACTAGTTGTCAATATGTTTATAATAAAAGTGAATAAATTCTTTCTATATTTTTCTTCCACTAAGCTACGTACAAATTGTAATACTCTTAGTTTTTTTTTTCTAAGTTTTCGATTTCTACAAGAATATACGGACAACAGTATGATAACACTAAAGTTATATAACTCTATAGATACGCTCAGAATTGCATTTTTTCAATTGTATAAATCTTTATAGAAACGCTTATACATACATCTTACAGAAATGTCTAGAATCCCACTACAAGTTGCAATTTGTTCTAGAGAATCTAGAGTAATAAATATAAGATGTTGGGGAACTTAGATGAAACATTTGCTTTAGCAATGGAGAAACTGTGGTACGAGTTGTTGGTATTTAATTGTACACTAATGAAATGAAGACGACGTCTACTACTGTAGTTTCTTGTTTGCGTTTGTATTCAGGTAAGTATCTAATTTCTAAATGGAACATACAATGTAAACTAAACAGAAAGTTGTAGCAAATTTGTACATACTCGTATATATAAATTATGTAATAGTTTTCAAACTATGCCTTTTTACATTTTACTAGTTTGTAAATTCTGAACAGCTTAATTAAAATGTAATTAAAAATGAAATAAAAACAACCTTTAAAAGAAAATAATACAACGTAAAACACGGAAACAAAAAAAGCAAACTAAATTTTGACGTCAGTGTTGCAGATGACAGCTGAGCGGTTTTATGTTCCATCGCATTTTTTTCAGATAGATTTTGAAATGGAAATATATCATATACATATTACGACATATATTACACAAAAATACACTACTCTTCGTAATGTAATACCATTTACATTTTCTATAAACAAATAACAAATATATCTTCACGGCTTAACCCATATCTGGGTGTGAGTGTATCAATCTGCTTTTATTCGAAGATTTCGAAAATTGAATTCAAGGAAGGTATAGTTTTTGGTCAACAATTCGATAGTGAGATATTAGCGAATAAGCACGTTTTAGAGACCCGAGAATACGATTTTACTATTTTTACGATGATATGTGTATGTGTTGTGTGTGTGTGTGTGTGTGTGTGTGTATGTGCGTGACGATTCTTTCAAAGACAATAAATCCAACACTACATATTCTAAAAATTGTAATTCTTTCGTATTCCGTTTCTTTACATCCATACAAAATTTTAACAGTTTTTATTGAAAAGACGCTGTTAAATATCATTTTTTGACATTTAATGTTATTATAAATATTACAAAATATTCTATTGTCTACACGATTTGATTGCATTTTATACTTTATATTTAATGGATATACAGTTAAAAAATATAAAAAATCAATTTCATAAATTAACCAGCTATTCTATAACCATGGCAACAGCTACTATGTTAAGATAATTCTGATTGACAGTTGACAATGTCAGTGTAGAGTGTATTTACATAGTACGTTTGTGTTATAATTTTACTAAAAATATAGAATCTTTAAATAAATAAAGGATTATGGGGTCTCGTGGCCATGTGCCTGAGTGTCTGGTCGCGAATCTAGGGGACCCGGGTTCGATCCCGACCGACGCCAAAAATTACATCGCATTTTAATGGCACAAAATTGACCCCTGTGGTGCACTCTCCACGCCAGCAATGAGTGCCCGTGAGGTGACGCCTGGTAAGCGCCCGCACGGTACAAATATTCCATCATTACCGACATCTGTGTATGAAGCAGATTGGCACACCCAGCAATGGGTAATATGCCGTGATGAAATATTTATTTATTTTATTTATAGAATCTTTTGCAAAAAACTTTCTGTATGGAATTCATACAAGATACTCAGAACTGACGGAAGGTAATGTGCTGACTAATTAGATTTTTTAAATTATTTTTATGAAATTTCATTTAAATTGAAAGCGATCTGTATTTTTAAAAAATCTTAGTTATTCGTTTTTCAGTGGAATTCGTTAATAATTGGAATCACATAAATTGATATTTTTCAGCACTTTATAATGGGTTAGTGTTGGTGAGATTAGAGTAGTGAGAATGGCAGTTGGCGGAAGAAGAAAGAGAGACGTCACCTCTCGTAGGTCTTATAGATGTCGGGGAGATGTCACTTTTGAGCTATTTGAAAATTGAAAATGAAGTAATATACACTCGCCGCGATCCCTTAAAGTTTTGGTCCAATCCCAATCTACCTGTTTCCCATGTACCTTCCAATTAAAATTCTTCCTCTTCCTGCCTTTATCATCACACCTAACCTTTCCTGCCTTCTAAAGGGTTGTGAACCTTTGTCCGCGGTTTGATCCTGCGATGTGGCCGCTTCTCCATCACTGTCCACACGTAACCGGAAGAGAACGGATATTGCATCGCGGACGGCGTCCCGTACGTCTCTACACACGTCACTGCGCCGGATACACGCGTCGCGAGTAATGGCCAAATGGCTTAAAGGCCTAAACAAATGACCGCATTAAACGTCCGCCTGAAATAGATCTTATGAGTACAAGAGATCTTACAAGAAGATTGTAAAACTTGTGCAGAATTCAACATGGAAATTAAAGATTTTGTTTTGCCCGATGTCTTTTTCGTCCTTACATTCCTGTGCACTACAGGGTCCGCATATTTCTATGTCCGTCTTTAGATATGATGTGTCGTCCTTTTCCGAAAATTCTTTCTTCACCCTAATGGGAATTTGTTCACAACATTGCTGACTGCGAAGAATCCCGTGTTGGTCTGGATTCATTATTCTATGGGCGTCTATGTCGTGTAAAGGTAAATTCATTATCAAATTTGAATTCAGCACAATTTCATGCTGACGTAAAATATAAACTAAGCAAAGGTAATCATTTACAATGAAAATTTTGACTCGACGAAGTTCTGCTTCGGATTGCATGTCCGTGTAAATCTTGCCAAATTCAAGCTTTCATTTCAATTCAGAAGTGCATTTACTTGCGTATTGTGATAGCTATTTTTCAGTAGTTACAAGAGGTTCGAAAATAATCGAATATACAATTGAGAGGACGTAATGTAATTTCAGCTATCACACTGAGTCCGCAAACTGTATATTCACATGATTTTCGAAGCTCGAGTTGTACCTATATGTTATGACTTTACAACGAATTTTTACAAAAAAATTACGATATGTCAAAAATATCACTTATTTATTTATATCCATGGATCATATGATTACATATAATTCATTTGTTTGCGACAACGTAAATAACCGATGTTATACAGCATAAATAAGAAAAATTGAGCTATCTCAGTCAATGGGTGATAAAACACAGGTTCATGCATTATCATTTATCCTAATTTCTAAATTAGAGTTGTACGGTGTACACGGTCAGTTTCTACAGTGGTGCAAATCATACCTTACTGATAGACAACAATGCGTAACTATGAATGGATACACCTCGGAGTACTTTCATGTAACTTCTGGTGTACCACAGGGATCACATCTAGGTCCTCTCCTTTTCCTAATCTTTATTAATGATATTAAGAATTGTTCTACCAACTCTTAAGTTTATAATGTATGCTGATGACCCGATAATTCAGAAAGCTAAGCTCGTATCTCAAAAAGAATGATTTAACGTTAAATTTCGATAAATGCTCATGTATTACTTTTTCACATAACAGAAGCGTATTTACGTTCAATTATTTCATTGACAGTAACTACATTAGACGTGTCTCTTGGTGTCATTTTAGATTGTAAACTATTGTTTGACATACATGTTTATATTGTTAAAAAAAGCTTATAAAATGCTTGGCTTTATTTCAAGAATTGGTGCAAGTTTCAGTAATTATTTTTATATTTCTTTATTACTCTCTTGTTCGAACTCAGTTAGAATTCTCTGCTGTTTGCTGGTTATCGCACTATTGTGTATAGGTATATAAATAGAATCGAGAGTGCCCAAAGAAAATTTATTTCTATTTTGAACTTTAGATATCCACGTAATTCGATTTTGTTAATTTGGTTCCTTTAAATAAATTTTTTCTATGGATTTCTCGTCATTCTACTCGATCTTCTGATTTATTCTTGTAGAACAAACTTTGCCATGAATTCACCGCTCGTTAGATTAGTACATGCTTACAATAATTTAACTTCTGTATCTAATGTACCAGATTTATGTAATATATAATTTTGTTAGTGCTGCACTGTTATTGGTCCTGATGCGTAACCCTTCTTTGTAAATAAATAAATAAATAAATCTGATTGGTCTATTTGCCGATGAGTTGTATAGTCACCAAAAGAGGCCCTATAAACACTGCTTTGAAATTGACAATTTGACATTTGTTTGTTTTGGTGGAGTTACATTTGAGGGTGTTTAATACCAGTGATTCAATCAGTGCAACATGAGTGAATGAAATCAAAACATTCAACATTCTACTGACTAGCAGTTTATCATATTGATCATACTCGTAGATGTCTCATCTAAATTTCAGGAACTAGTAAAGAGTAGTTGCGAACTGTATAAATTTAAAACCGGTATAATATCTACTTCAAGTGCGATTTAAGCAAGGTCTTTTCAAAGTGATTGTGAATGTATCTTTAGAATGAATACATCTACACCTATTTTGTTAAATAACTTTATCTCCAATCGTTAACAAAATGGCACAATTTTCTATATAAACAATTCAAGGAAAATATAAATGAGTAAGACCTAACCAACAAAATGAAAGTTGTAAGATCAAAGAATATCATCGTCCATTGAAACATCAGACGAGTAGAATAGAGTTACAAAACATAAATTTAAAATTAAAAACTTGCCAATAAATCTTAATAACAAACTTCAGCTTCTTGTAAAAAATATGTCCCACAAAATAATAAAACAAAGCTTTCTCACAAACTGGAACGTTGTCAATACAAAACAACGATTGTAACTACGCCAGATGAGAAGACGATCTCAAAGCTGAAGGAGACAAAAATCAATCCTGGGAAGGTCGTGCAACCCTTTCGCACCGCTGAAACTGAATTTGGCAATGAAAAAATCATAACACAACTGTACGGCTTTTTAGATAATAGCTTGCAGTGTTTACTTTAAGAGATACAATGTCAATACAATTAGGGAAGATATCCGATTACTCCCCTGTCATATAAGAACAGGAAACAGACAAAAAATGACATCTGCAGCAATGGACAAAAATATAAATCTCTCAATCGTGCTGAGAGGAAAAACATCTTTAATTCTATTACTGCTATTGAAAATTTAATGTGGCGGGCACATAGCAACACAAAGAATTCTTTCATACAACTCTGACAAAGTTTTAAATGATGATCTTGTTTTTTTACACAAAAATATGGCGACTAACCTTTAAAAAACAAAATGAATTCTATTATCTCCCGACATTAAGGGAGGTAATGTTTTCGGTCCAAAAATTTGATAATGAGTTTTCAGTGAATAAGCACGAATTAAACACGTTTTTACTATTTTTACAATTTTGTATGTGGCTGCGTGTGTGTGACGATTTTTTCTTCTATGATAACATATCAAACTTCCAAAAACTTATATTTTCCGTATTTAAGCTTTCTGCATTCATATAGAGTTGATTAGGTTTTGGGTAAAATTTAACACCCGGAAGTGGTACTTTACTTGAAACCCATAACAGTTTTTAATAATAAAAAAAATCTATAATAAAATATAATCCAAAACTTTTTAATGCTCGCCTTCAGCCGGAATAGCGCTAACCTAGCAAAAATTAGCGCTATTTGTTAGCGCTAGATGCGTACTGAACGGTATTCATATATTAAACATACCGCGCAAGCGCTGTTTAAAGTAAGAAAATAACTGACAGTTCTATCTGCAGAGTTTTGAAAGCTCGCGGACTTTATTCAGAAATGGAAATTATTATTTGAACTGTTAAAAGATGCACCAGAAGTAAATATTATTAACCAGGTAGTCAATTTGTTATAAAGTGACGTTCGTTGCAATCTAATATGACGCATGCAGCTGCCCACTAGTTCGCTAAATGTTTTAGTGATATATTTCTCGCTTGCTATTTTTTCTAGCGCTGTATTAGCCCTGGATTCTAACGAACCGTTCAATTATTTGCTAGTCTAGCGCTGGACAGCGCTAACCCGGCTGATCGCGAGCAATTTTAATATTTATGAATTTTATATCCATGGAAACAACATATTAAATTTTGTCTAAAATTCATATGCCAGAAGTGATACTTTACTGGAAGCTCTGAGAAGATTTTCGTGGAAAACATGTTATAATCCAAAACTTTTCAAATTTGGTATTTACGCCCAGTTTCACTGCTGATATTTAAATAGTAAGCTAGGCTTTAACGAAAAAGTGCGAATCGAAATTTTGATAGCAATGTTCAATTACTCATTTGACGTTTCATTTCGATATGTTATTGTCAATTTAACGAACACTTAAAATTTAAGCGTTAACAGTGCAACCGGGCTTTAGGCTTTTATATAAATGATAACGACATATACTTTTTTGATAAAATTGATAAACCGGAAGTTGTACTTAACTTGGAGCTCTTAACAGATTTTCGAAGAAAAATATAATAAAATATAATCTAAAATTTCGTATTACAGACTTTTCTATTTATTAGAACAAATTACATTTTGTTTAAAAACGATCAACCGGAAGTGGTTTTTATATCCATGATTTGTGATAAATCTAATACTAATTTGTTTGGAATAATCGATTTAAACTACAACTGTATATTGTTGTTCTTATGAATTATTTATGCCCCATTGAAAAGGTGAAGTTTAACTACATTTCAAATTAAAATTAAGCTCAAATATTTTGAAATCAAAAAAGGTACTGGCCTGCGGTTTGAAAATTTGCATTGTACCTAAGCATTTTTGGATCCCCTATGTGTACCTATTTTTATGATAATATTGCATTACCACGGATACATTTTTAATTAAAGATTACCGCATATAGCCCAAAAAAGATCCTTAGATTAGAACGTCGAAGTTGCCAGATTTGTATTTCTGTAACAGAGCGAAGGCAGTTAGTTAAAATTCTGTTTAGAAATAATATAATTATCATTCTTCTATTAACTCATTGTTTAGTCTATTAAGAATACATGAGCGAGACACAGGATATCATTATGATAAGCCTTCACCCTGCACCCCTAAGATAATCCTCTAACGAAAATAACGATTTGTTTTTGGACAGTCTGTCTTAGGGTCTCAAGTTTGAGCGCGTATTAGACGCTAGGACGTTGAGTTACAATGTAAAAATATAACTATTCAGTTTATTTGATTTAGTTATGTTTAGTTTAATCGTTAAAAATAAGTTTAGTGTAAATATTAATTAGGCAAATAAAAATTAGTTTAAATACAAAGAAAGTCTGTGACCATAGTTGAAAAGTTTATCATCAGTACATTATAAATATCCAAGTGCAAGTGTATATGTTCCTCTTCACTATAGTCGTGGTCGACCACCAGTAAGTGAAAGTTGTCATCGTTGGAAAAGTAACAAGATCACCATCACAGAGCTTCTATATCCTGCCTCCTGTTACATTTCCAACCATTTTTAAGTTATATGTGTTTTTAAGGAGGAAAAAATATCGAAATGAGCTATGAAAAATTGAAATGTACGAATGGAGATGAACCTAAATTAATAACAAATTCAAAATGAAATGCTAAAGTAGCATTGTAAAAGATTTGTTAATTAAATTCTTTGCATACTTTTTTTGACTTAGTGTAGGAGTGATAAAAAAAACATTTGGCAACTCCTGAATTTTTAACATACTATTACAAAGCCTTCCATTTGTTGTCCAGTGTTAAACCCCTATAAAAACAAATTACAAAATTCAATATTTACACCGAACGCCCTTTCCAAAGAACACAAAAAAATCATTGTCACATTCATCAAACATTCTCCAGCCCCATAAACAGGGGTTAAATGATTAAGTTAACACGACGCCCTATGTAGCAGGAAAATAGTGGGGAGTGGGTAATGTCACCGACCGATCTCCCGAGCAGGCCCGATTGCTGGCGAGCCCACCCGATCCTGACTTCCGCAATGTGAGATGCAGGATACGGCTTCCTGCACCAGATCCTTGACCATGTGGGATGACCCCAAAGGTGGATTGACCTCTAATAGGTTAGGGGTTAGGTCAAACGTGAATTAACTTGTTTAAAGGTAATAGGGAAATGATTATCTGATCATATGGAAAATTTGTATTATAGCGGTTTTGCACTTAATAAATCGATCAAGTTATCTTGAAAAGCGTAGAGCATTCACACTTAATGATGTTATATCAATTACATATTTTGATTAAAAATAGGGCTATCCACTTTTTAATATTGTCATTTTAAAAGTACTTATATGGAGTCTTGTGGCCGTATGCCTGAATGTCTGATGGTTGCGAATCTGGGGATCCGGGTCGAACCTGATCGATGCCCAAATTATTTAGAATTTTAAATCAGGGACTAAAAACGAAAAATATTTCGTTCAGTTCTTATCCGAACGAAACCGAAAAATTTCGTTTCCGTTCTTAATGTTCCCACATAAATATTTTCGTTTTCGTTCACAGTAGTTAAATACCGGTTAATACCGGTTATAACTATTAATGAGTCACAATTGATGAAAATATAGAAATATAATAAGTTTTTTTTTTATTAAACATGAAAATAAAACATACATATAAAGGAAAGATAATACATATATAAAAATAAGAAGAAAAGCTTATGCTATGGCCTGAATTTTTTATGATAAAGAATAAAACATTAATTACATTTTATTTCACCTAACAGTATGTTTTCAAGCAAATCTTCCTTTATGTTAGTTCTCTTATATAAGTACTTAAGATAACTATTAAACGAATACCGACAGTGTGTGCAAATGAAAATTATCGCAGTCAGTGTTCAATCGATGAAACTACGAGTATACCATTACCGTTTAGCCTAACACGTAACAGGGTTAGCTACAGGAGAGCTACTTTGAAAATCTGCTTGTTTGCAAATCAAATATCTGAAAATTCAATAATATTTGCCTGTAAAATATTTGCTGTAAATAAAATAAAATATTAAATAAAATAACGGTTAAAACCGGTAACCGATATAAATTATTTCGTTTTCAATCATGAACGAAAAAAATATATTGCGTTTTCGTTTCTGTTTTCGTTATTTCGTTTTCATTCTCATTTCGTTCTTAGTGCCTGTTTTAAATGGAACAAAATAACCCACGTGATGTGACGCTTGGTAAACGTCTGCACGGTACGAATATGTCATCAACATTACCGATATCTGTGTACTATGTAAGCAGATTCACACCCAGCAATGGGTAATATGTCGTGATGATATAAGTATTTATGTATTTATAAAAGAACTCAATAATTTATTTTGAACAGAAACTGACTCTCTCTTAAAAGTATCCTTTTTTAAGTATTGGAATTCTTAATTTTAACAGTTTAACAAAAGCAAGTTTATCCTTATAAATATTTTAAACGCAAATATTAGTGTTTCAGCCGAGAAGAGACACTCTCGAATCTTGTCTCGTCTCGAAATTTCTAGGCTCGCCGAGATGAGAAAGCTTTTTGAACTCACGCAACGAGACTAGACTTACATGTTGAGATTCTCACCAATTATTCCGAGAGTTCTCGACAAATTTCCTTATATATTTTTAAAAGTACATTTAAAAAAAAATTTTTTTTGAACATTTTGTAGATTTATATTAAAATTAAAATAATTATCATATATATTAAATTATAAATCTAATCAGGATCGCGCTAAAATTACCTTCTACTTTCTTGACGTACTAAAATAAAATTGATAGTGAAGGAAGTACTCTGTATAATATCAAAATAAATTACATATTGGATTTATTAAGAAAAATAAATCAAAATATCTCGTCGAGATTCTCGGCCGAGACGAGATTCCATCGTTCGAGGCGGAAGAAAAATCGAGACGAGATTTAATTTCTTGTCTTCTAGACGAGACAATGAGTTTCCTATTTCGTTTCATATCGTCAGAAACACTACCAAATATTAAACGTTTCAGATTTTCGATTCTTCTTTTCAAATTTGTGCACTAAAAACTTGTGATTCTGTAATAAGGTTTGAAATATTAAATACATACTATAAAGTTGGCACTAGGAAATTAACAAAAAGTTCCCCAAATGATCGACGGAAAATAGAATTTGTATGATTTCATTAATTTATTTTAGATAAACCGGTTGACTTTTCTGTTTTGAAAATGTTGAGAGGCCACAGTTGACTAATAAATCGGTCGATTTATCGTTAATTTTAATACAGCCATTAAATCAATGGTGTTGAATGAAAATTTAATATATGATTGAACGGCAATTTGTCTATGTCAAGTTTTATTGTTTACTAATGATGCATTTTACTTTAGCGACATTTATAAGTGTCAGAAAATTTCCTTTTTCACATGATTCATTCATAAAACAATGTTTGTTGTTTGGATTGTCAGATATTATTAATGTAAACACTTTTAATGTTTTTTGTTTCTTTCAAAACTTTCTTCTTTGCAAGACGAAACTTTTAATTTCAGCATAACAAATTAAAAGCAACTAAGACAAAAGAATGCAATAAAAAGTAACATTTTAACAACTTACAGTTAACTTCATTATTTTTATTTCATTAGTATAAAACTAATTTTAATTCCAGAACAGCTGTCCTTTTCATTTCTGAATTGCCTTGTAGAAAAATAGCTGCCATTCCTACTCAGTATCTCATCTCATTACATTGTCATTTGCTCCACGTTTTCCGGAAATGACGAAAAACAAGAGAGAGATAGCCTTGACATATATCTCTGCTACGCAGTGACGTGGATATTCGATTATGCTGTAGCTTCATTCACACTGGACATTGTCGTGTCGTGCTAATCGAAACAGGAAGAACTAGTTAGCGTTAACTCAATTCATTAGCGTTTTAGCGGCTTTCAGTTCAATTAAACACTGTTAAGCTAATTAATAATGATGCATAGGTGATGATAGTGATTCGCATTAAAGTAATCCTTATATACCTCCAGCCAGAAATATTAAAACATTGTAATGGGGATTTTCAGTTATTATTAACTGATTGTAAATAAAATAGTACATACAACGTACGGGAATGCTCATGCCAGCCTCGCACTCATAGCTGATCCTGATATACCTCGGTTTAACTCAGCGCTCGACTGTAATTGAACATTTTCCGATTCGGTATGTAATGTATACTATTACGCACTATATACCGAATAATAATATAAAAAGTGAGTGACTGCCGTGGAAATGAGGTATTTACGTGGTGTATGTGGGTATGTAAGACGGGATCGCATGAGGAATAATTTGGTGTATGAAGAATGTATGGTTAGGAACAATGTTATTAAGAGAGTTGGTGTGAGTCAGTTGAGATGGTTTGGGCATATGGAGTGAATGGCGAGTGAACGGCTTGTTAAGCGTATATATCTTGGTGAAGTTCAGGGTTTTCGATTGCGTGGCCGACCAGTGTGTAAGTGGATGAATGTGGTTGGTACTGTGCTTAAAGAGAGAAAGTTTCCAAGTGAGAAGAGAAGAAGAGCATGTATGAATGCGATTATGAGTGTGGCCGAGGCGAAAGAAGTGTGCTTAGACATGAATGTGTGGCGCAGGATGATTGTTTCGTAACTATTATTATGATTCAGATATGGTATTTCGCTATCGAAAATCGGTCACTTTAATATGTTTAAGAGTAAGGATTTGTTGTATGATGATGTTATTATTTTCGGGTTTGTGCGAACCCACTAAGTGGGACACTCGTGATTTTATGTATGTATGTATATATTATATCCGAGGTGGGAAATATTTTATTGCAGCCGTGAAACTGTAATGAATGTCCCACCGAGGTATATATACTATTTTGTTTACAATCATCCTCTTTTTTACCTCTCGCTAAGAGAGGTATTGCATTCATGCTAAAAATCGCATATCCAGATTTTATTGAATAAGCACGTTTTAAGGTCTCTACAATCCGATTTTAACATTTTTACGATGATGTCTGTGTGTGTGTGTGTGTGTGTGTGTGTGTGTGGATGTGTGTGTGTGTGTGTGTGTGTGTGTGTATGTGTGTATGTGTGTGGGATGTTGGAAGGACGGTTACTCAAAAACTATAAGACTTTAAATTTGTTTAGCTACGTATTTCCCAATCGGACATTCATGGGAAGATCTGAAAAGGTTTTGGTAACAATTGGACAACCGGGAGTAGAAGATTCTTGAAAAAAAATCTTCTAAATATTATTTTTTGAAAATTTTTCTTGATAATATTAAAGAAAAATAAATTCTCTTTCTGATACATTTCAATATTTTTATACATATTTTATAGATTTAGAGATAAAAGGAATATAATATATAAAATAATGTTGTAATTAATTTTACAACCGAAAGGATGCCATGAAAAATAGTTGCAAATTTAAATTATTTGTAACTGACAGATAAATGTCAGTGTCAGAAATAATGATTAATGAAAGAAAAATGTATTTGGAGAATCCCTTAATTCTTGATCTGTGACTATTATGGAGATGACAAGTCTAGGTTGAAGGACTTAAATTTGTTTTAAACATTATGGGACAATGTACACCAGTACTGTAGACTAGAGTAAGTTTGAATTGCGAAAAAGCTATCAAATTCTTCTCAAGTAAGTTGTAAATATTGACAAAATTACACATCGATATAAGAATAATCCGTCACTTTATTAAAGGGAATTAAGGTTATTTAGATGTAACAAGTATGAAAAAATAAAATGTAAAAGAAGATATATAAGAATAGATGCACAATCCAGATATATACATTTTAGACCGCCCAAAATTAATGTTTTTACTAGAAGAATATGAAGAGAAAGTAAACAAAGTTGTTCGAATTGAAAATTGCTGTCACCAGCCTAATATTTATATATGGTAAACTCTACTTTGTAATTTATTGTAACATAATTTATGGTAAATATCTTTATGTTGAGACATGCTATTATTGAATAATAAAGAAGTTTATACGTCATAGATTTATATGAATATATTATTTGTATTTATAAAAATAATCTTTGCTTTATGCATACAGCCAGGTAAAATATACGGCGAGAGGTTATGTGCTGGCCACATCAGATTTTTAATCAATAATTTTCAGCATAAATCATTGAGTTATAACTTTTAATTTTGTTAATATTTTTTACAGCTCTATTAAAATTTGTGTAGTCTATTATACGGATCTATAACGATGTTGCTAGGCAACCCCTACATAAACATTTCCAACCCGTAGGGTGGAAGCAAAATCTGTTATTTCCCATCGCAGTTAGAAATGACATATTTCCCAACCCCTAAAATTAGGAATCGACATAATATTACTATAATGACTGTGAATAAACTATTTTATTTATTTTTATTTTACTATTTTATTTTTTAAATCAATAATTTTCAAAATAAGTCACAGAGTTGTAAACTTTAATTTTATTAATACTTTTTTACAGCTCTATTAAAAATTGTTTGGCCTACTTTATTATAGGAATCTATGACAATGTTGCTAGATACTTAAATATAATATATAAATATTTCTAACCCATGGAATCGTAACTTGATCGATCATTTCCCACCCAAGAGATTGTCATTGCAATTAGGAATGACGTATTTCCTAACTTCTAAATGGTTAGAAATCGACATATTACTATACTGGTTGTGAATAAAAGAATTTATTTTCAAAGGAGAAAAGCAATCACAAAGTTATCTTTTTCCAAACGCTTGTAAAAAATGTATTTATGTTTATTATTAAACTCCTCACCCAAATTTGCATTTACTGGAGAATTTTAAGGAAATTCCATCGCTGAATGAAATTCAATTTGCGATTCATTCTTAACAAACTACAAATTCAAATTCCCCTCCTTCTGGAGCTTTTTGTCGCCATCAAATTTAATAAAGAGCATACATGCCTTCCCTCTTACCGCCTGAATAATTTATGAAAGATTCCAGTTGATGACGTCACGCTCCGGGCGGGTTTTGTATGTAAATAATTTATTCTTATGCGACAGGAAAAAGTCAAAAATTCTACTATTGTTCTGACCTAATTTTCTACAAATGTAATTAAACCGCATCGTATTACAAGTCACGAAGACCTTTGAGGCTTATATTAATTAATTAAACGTTGCTAAATAATTAATTTTAACGTTGCAAAATGATGTAATAAACATGAATTGTTTCCTTGTTTTAATTATTGTTTTAGTGTGCATTATAGTGATTATTTTACTGACTACAGAAATGTCAATAAAATTAATGGGGTTTTAAAAAAAATTCTGGAAGAACAGAATCAACTATTTTTTAGTGCAAACGCAACTTTTTACGTAATAAGCGAGACACGAATTTTTAAAGTTCAGAATTTGGTGCGTGACGTAGCAGGTCTTCACCTGTGGCCACTGTGTTGTCCCGCCGTTTTTATTTGATATATCTATCAATTTGTCATAGACTATTTTTTTTTACTTACAGTATGTCCGTCATCCAGTTTTCATTTAAATCAATCGTTATGTGTAAAATGGAAACTTACCTGAAATAAAGAAAAAAAATTAATAATATATTCAACCAAGATTCAGAATTAGAATACACAAATATAAATTATGAACACAAAAAATCTGTATGGTGTTAATAAAGACTCAAAATCTCAGTCATACAGCATTTATTCTTATAAAACCGTTGTTTCAGTTATGACGACACGAACCCTCGTCTCAGTTTCTGGCATTAGCCGCCTGTAAACGATCCAAGAATCAAGTTTGTAAATAAACACTGCACGCTGAAAACATAACCTGGATCAGAGATTTACCAACAACTGTATTATTATATTAGGCTTACCTATGCGTTGTAAAACCATTGTACGAAGCATGTACACTGTTGTCTATGATTGATGTACCGTTTATTTGCTGTCTAGTTGACAATAGTTTGTATTTATTATATATTTGTTTTTACATTTCTTTCACTTCTAAAACTGTCAGCTGATGTTATGTTTTACCGCCGAGAAGCGAGCAGCGCTTTTTAATGTCGTGCTCAAACTAGATCCGCCATGTTTATGCATATCAGCGCAACAAGGGTAGAAAATACAGCTAATTTCATGTACTTCATGAACGACTAACTTCAATTCTGTCTAGGTTTTATTGGTGTTGTATTTATTAATAAAATCATGGTTGATTGCAGTAAAATTTTGTAATAATTCCAAAAGAAAAGGATATATTCAGAAAATGAAATATGTATACGAGTATTTTGCAACAATATATTAACATATTCCAATGTTTTGAAATAATTAAAAGAAGAATAACAAGTTTTTGATTTTCTTTTCTTTTGTATTTGAAAATTATAATTATTATTAATATTTCTTCCTATTACCTATTTGTAATTTGCAGCTATAATTCTCTTTTTCGTGAACGTTTAAAAGGCAAGAAAAATGAATAGCTCATATTATGTCAAACGTTAAATTTCAGGTGTGCCAACATACTTCAAAAGTATAAATGTTCTGTTTAATTAATAAATATGGTATATTTTATTGTATTTTCGCACCACTGAATTTTTTTTTTTATGTAGCAAATAAAGCTGATGATTCATTGAAGTACTTTAATAGACGTTATATTTCATTTCTTATAACTTGTCAGATATTTTATTATTTATTTATTTATACAATTTGGGCATAATAAACTAGTTAGTTAAGATCAACACGTGCTTTCCTGGCAGCAACCGAGCCCCGACGACAGAGAGGACCTTGCCACCATGACTCCACCACCAGCACGATGGCATCACACAGTATATAACTATGAGTTTTTAAGGGTCTACCAAAATCTGTTGTGGCTAGCACACTGAAATATACAGTGTGTTCAATAAAAAACCTAACCCGGAGTAGAGAGAATTGTATGTCTGATCATTATTCAATTCAAAAGTCAAGTTGGCAAAATTGATCTTGAAATGTAATTTTAAGGAGAAAACATAATAAAGAAGGATACAGTATATTGCTATTCGCCGTTTTCTAATTTGTTTTCATTTCTAAAATAAAATTTAAGAAGAAAAGCTTTGATTTCTTAAGATAACATTTTTGACAACATCTCGTATGAATTTATTTTTAAATTGACATACGTTTCTTTGTTCATAGCCTGCTCCGAGATATGTTTTTTTATTGAACACACTGTATTATAGACTGGAACTCACATAAATCTGACAAGGCGAGCAATAACAAATAAATAACTTTTATATACTCTTCTAAATTATAGTTTCAGGATCAATATTTCAAGTTTGTTATCATTGTTAGTCAAAATTCTGTTTAGAAATAATTATCATTTTTCCAAAAACGATTTGTTTAGACTGAATGTCAGCGGACTAGACAGTTATTTTTGACAATTAAGTCTAGAAGTTATTGCAAGCCTACATGCAGGGCTGATATTTTGATATGGATGCCATATGATACCCTCTTCAACCCCTCAGACATAATCCTCTCATGAAATTAACGTTTTTGTTTTAGGTAGTCGGTCTTAGATACTCATGTCGATGAGACATAGTCTGCGTTTTAATTTCTGGCGCGGGCTAAACGCCCGCCTGCTACAATGTAACTAGTTAGTTTATTTGATTTAGTTATGTTTAGTTTAGTAATTTATATTAATAAGTTTAATAGTTAATAATTGATTAGTGTTAGTGTAAATATGTGTAAATAACGAAGTTAGTAATATACTAATAATGCCTGTGTCCATAATGTAAAGTGTTCATCGGCCATTGGTCATCTGCCATCAAAAGATAAGTGTAAGCGTGCGTGTGTTCATCCTTCTTAAACAAGCGGTGGTCGAACATCCAAGCGACCACCAGTCAGTGAAATTTGTCATCATTGGTAAAAGAAGTGCAAGTCCACCAGTATACACTGCGCCAGTTTTACCCCCCCTCGTGTTACATAACATACTGTACCAATGAGCATTTCGTCACCTAAGTGTGTTGCCATCAGCAACCAGCGATTCCGGTTCGTTATTTGATAAATTTACCTTCATTGCAAGATAAGTTAAATCAGGTGGTTCATTAATAAACCGGTGGAGTACATTGTATGTATTGGTTTTCCTCTTCCATAATTATGCAGTGCTTATACAATATATACATGGAAACAGATAAAATCAGTCACAAAACCCAAACTGGCAAATTGTGAAATTTCAATTGTTAACGGAAAAAAACCCAAGTCATATTTTTGATGTCGCATTTTTTTAAAAACTAATTGTAGAATTTCCTCAATAGAAAAAAATAGTATAAAAAAACATGTGTCATAAGGCCTGTTAATGCACTCGTATGTTAACAGATTGACTTATGATACTTGTTTTTTAATGTACTATTAATATAGTAATTTTAATGAACGAAGTGTATACCAATAAAATTTTAACGTGACCAGGATTACGTCTGTGTATTTAAGATCATGTGGCAACATAAATACGAGTACAAAGATCGTTACTTTGCGATTCAATTAAAATTTGTTTGTGCTAATACTGTGAAAACATATTTAACCTGACTTCCATTATCGGGTTTACACAAATTCCTCTCTAAAATATCTAAATCAAAACACATTACCCACAATACACATTCACCACATCTGAGCTCCTACATGCTCGCGAGCCAAATCTATCGATCTGCACCCTCTTTTCCATAAAGCGGCTAATATCTCCCAGCATCCTTCGCATCGTTTGCATCCCTCGCTCTAGTCTGATACTGACTAGGACTATTCTGTGAGATTGCTCTCTACTATGAGAGTAGAACAACATGGAGGGTTGCAGTCTAACCTCTCAGGTAGACGTCCCAGCGCGATTGGGATTCGTCAACGTATTGTGCAAGCCAATGTGGGCACTTAACGAGCAGAAATGAATTTATTCAGAGGTAATAGCTTGAATTGATAGGAAATGATTGAGTGGACTTTAGAGTTTCTTGTATGACAATGGTGTATGAATGATTATTTCTTGGACTTGTATTGGTTAGTATGGAACAAGGGTAAGAAACTGATTAAGGCTTGTTTGTTGTCATAATATTATTCATAATATTTTATATCCTACATATTCAGGGCAACATGTAACGTGTCCACCATAGAAATCTCGAGAACTATAAGAGATATTAAGTCGTGTGTATGGTGTATGTATGTGTGTGTGTGTGTGTGTGTGTGTGTGTGTGTGTGTGTGTGTGTGTGTGTGTGTGTGTATGTGTGTGTGTTCAAATATTACTAATTAACAGATGTCAGTGTCAAATAAAATGTACATATCGCTATGAAATGATTTTACTGATGGAAGTATAGAATCGTTTGCAAGAAATTTTCTGTTTAGAATTGGTGCAAATTATATAGAATTGAGGGAAGGTAATAAGCTGACCACATCACATTTTTTAATATTTCGAAAATTTCGGAACTATTTCTATGGCAATACGTCTCATCAGTTGGCAGTATTTTCAGTTATTTTCAAAGCGTTTGTGATATAATAAAAAATAAAAATTGAAAATATCTCTCGATTTCCTGTATCCAAACATAACCTCTTCTTTCTGACAGTTACCCCATTACAATTCTTGTGATGTGGTTTAGTTTCCCTGGCGGTTTGTAATAAACCGTCGCTCTCTTTGGGCGTCTCTCAGAAAAACTTCATCATTTCGACGCCGACGGCGCTGGTCGCCACGTGCATGTGCATCGGCACGTGTACGTGAGAAGAATAATTTCACAAAGAGTGAAACTGACGACTTCAACGACTTGGGAAAACATACTACGGAACGCATGGTCTGAAAATTGTGATAAAGTGTTATTTTCCATTTCGAATTATTTATTTTCGTTGCGTTTTTGATTTTAATTACTTTGATTAGAACTATCAAAGAATTAAGAAAAACCCGAGGAAAAACGAATTGTATTTAAATTTAATTTTATTATTTATTAAATGAAAAATGAACATCGAGTTACATATATTACTTTTCTAATATATATTACTTTTCTAATTGATTTGAAAGATAAATTGGCTACTTCTTCACTCGGTTCTGCTGACTATGCCTTCCAGGAAGTGTTCATCGGCGTTCACAATGTTAATTTTTCTGTATTAATATTTTTTTTAGTTAAATAAAATAATATTTTTAAATTTATGAATACGCTTTATTACGGAGCATAATTAGCTTCCAGTTTTAAACAAAACTAACTGCCATGCCTCCGACGATTGATGACGCAGTTGGCTTGTTCTTACCGTGGACGCACTGTACTCGCAGATTTATTTTTACTGTGACTAATAGGCCAATTCTGAGCAAATTTGTAAGACCTGTAAGCAAATCTGTAAGGTCTGTATTAATCGTACGATCAAAATGAAATTCTGATCATATCTGTAGCTTACAGAAAAACTATAAATACTTACAGTTCTCGTAAATTCTTACGGTGAGAAACCTTGGCTGCATAAGCTTCAGATTATGTTTAATAAAAGTAAATGAGTAACAACGGTTAATATTTTATTGGACATTTTGTTAGAAAATGATGAGAATAATAAATTCGTTTATGAAATTGTAAATCTGTTTTGGAGAATAACATAAAGAAATCAAAAGTAATGAAGATAGCTAAGGAGGAAGGATCCGCAAACTTATGGTAGACGGAGAGAATGTAGAACATAAGTAAGCTCCTTCAAATATATTGGAAATTGGAAGTGTATTAACTTAGAATGGCAATAGCAAGGAAGAGATTCGCCCAAGAAAAACAGTCTCCTGTAAAATTCAGGAACTGCAAACAGCAATGTGCATCAATATAAAATTATGGAAAAGATTTGCAAAATACTCCACATAGAGTATTTTTGCTATCTGGATACGAAACATGGATCTTGAGGAAGAAGAAGATAAGGAATGAAATAGAGAGGAGAGAAGAATTTTGAGAGAAATAAGAAAGAGGAAGGTCAATTGCATTGGACATATTTTAAGGAGAGACGGTCTTCAGAAAATTATAATTGAAGGGAAGAACGTTTGGCATGTTAAAGGTAGAAAGAAATACGAGGAGCTGAAAGAGGCGCAGGACTGGTTTGGAGTCAGACATATACAGAATGAAATATGCTTTAATATTTATAATATTAAATGTGAAAAATAATATTTAATAGCATTTTTTGAAGAAAAAATGTTAAAATCTTCAAATTAGGGTACTTCCGGCTAACCAATTATAACCAAAATCTAATCACGTCTGCATGTGAGTGAAAGGAACAGGAATACGAAAGAATTGTAGTATTGGAGTTAAACGGAACAGAAAGTATCGTCTCACACACACAAAGTCACACACACATAAATACATACATCAACGTAAAAATAGTAAAATTGTATTTTAGGGACCCTATTCATTGAAAACTCACCACCAATTTTTTGACCAAAGACAAAACCTTCCTTACCTAAAGGTGACGGAAGATAAAAAATTATATTCCATCATTACTATTGTCAAGGATTGTTTGGGACACCATTTACAACACAATCCACGCATTGAATTTTAAAAACTAGGTATATATATATATTCTTTATCAAAAAGGATTCTATTATATCTTTTTCTCTCTATTTACCTTAACATTGTACTTCCAGAAGATTTGTAGCAGAAATATGAAATTCAAAATGTTATTTCGAGTTGTGAATAAAATTACATGATATTCTCTAAGTTTGAATGTATTCCACCAGAAGAGAATAATGTATATAGATCTAAGTCTCCTATGTAAACCACATTTTTTATTTAAATAAATAAAACAGCCGGCCCTATAGAGATTAGCTGTCACTGGGAAAAATTTAAAACTACGTGCAACTTTTGGAAACTTTTTAAATCTTTTAAGAAGCAAGACATTTAAACGAGAGTAAAAATCAAAAAGTGTTTTAAAAAGTTTTTAACGTGATATATGCCACAGGACGTTAACAAAAATAGTTAGGAAGTGAGCAAATAAATCTTTCTAGTAAGTTTTAAACATTAATTTTATAAGTTTCTGTCAGAAATTGTTCCATATTTCAATTCAATGTAGCGGTTAGTTCAATGCACGATTTAAAATATTGTTAGATTAGAGCGTGCAATATATCCTACAGCGATTCTACCGGCAAATGCCAATGTAACAAAGGTATAGGGGATGATTATTACAATCTGTTGCGGTGGTTAGCGAAGGGAAAGGGTTTCTTCCGGAACCACCTATAGCGCGGCGTGCAGGTTGGACCGAAAATGGAAGCAGGCCAATGACTCGGAACTGCTGGGCGAAACGGCTTGAACCTTTTGGATTCCACTATCGGATTTATTTTAATAAAAATAGCAACATCGAGTAATTTAAAGAGATATACGAGGGTCATTTCATAAATATTGCACATAATTGTTAGTTTATTCATTTGTTTATTTTTAATACACTATCTCTTTACAATTCTTCAATATAGTCTCCCTGCTTCTCAATGACGGAGTCCTAATGTTTGGGAAGCTTTACTATTGCATCTAAGACACCATCTCTGTTCATTTATCGAATGGCTTGGGTAACGACAGAATGAAGTTCTTCCAGAGACGGAAAACAATGTTCACGTATAGGCTGTTTCAGCTTTGGGAATAGGTCAAAGTCTGGTGGACTCATGTCCGGACTATATTTTCTGACACTGTATTGTATAATTGTAATATGGTTGGTTACAACAAAAGATTTTGATTATAACGTAATAAAATTTATTACAAGAAAGAATCTAACAAAGAAAATTTCATCAATAAATTAAATCTAGCATTTTTGAAGAATCAAAAGTAGGTATGGTTTAAACACATTTTTCAAAGAGATTGAAACAACCAGTATAGAGTATTTTAAAACATCGTTCAATGTGGCAAATACAAATCAATTATATTTATCTACACCAACAAATCATTTGAAATCTGAAACAATTAATCTAAATCGCAATAAATGTCAGTAAAAATGTAACAGCGATAGGAAATAATAAAAAAAGAAACAAATAGCCGGGAATATATCAATAAATGACAAACAATCGCGCTATCTAGAATCATGGCCGCCAACAGTCATTTCCGCCTGATAACCACAAAACGCCGTCCTTCTCTTGTTTGCATAAATTCGTGATAAATCTCGCCGTTAATCTAGGCTCCCAATACAATATTGCAAAGTTACAAACACCAAGACAGATAGCTGCTATCAGTTCTCTGTTACGCTTAGCTAAACGCGCAACAGAATCAAATTTAAGGATACAGATCCTCAACCTTCGGCAAACTTCGTATAAGTTCGGCCAAGTGAAGCAGTTTAAACTTTGAGGTTAACGATCAGAATTATTAAGCGATAACATCGTTTTCCGCTTCAAGTTCATCATGGGTCCTTATTTCATAACGGAAGTAAATTGGCGTACTCTACTTTTCAGTTTCTTTACCCTTAAGGACGTCAAATTATAAAATTTTAATACGTTATTTGCTTTGTTGTTCTCCGTGTTTTTCCCAACATCTACTTAACATTCTCATCTCTGCCACATTAATTTACTTTTTATTGATACTGACATCTGTCAATTTGAATTATATGAATATATTAATAGTTTCCATGTTTAGCATAGCTGGCTGAATTTTAAAATTTAATTTCTTTAAAATTCTTTAACTCTGTAGCTATTGAATATGAAGTATCAAATCGTATAGAGAATAATATATTCTTTAAGTTATAATAAGTTAAATGTCAATAAATCAAATTTAACTGTCAAATCTTCAAATGAGGGTACTTCCGGTTCACCAATTATAACCAAAATCTAATCACTTGTTCTTCTGGATGTAAACTTGAGGAATACGAAAAAAATAAAATTTTTGGAATCGTGGTATTGAAGTTATGGGATCCGGAACTTTTGTCACACACAGACACACACAGACACACATACATACAGACATCATCGTAAAAATGGTAAAATCGTATTATATGGACCCTAAAACATGTTTATTCACTAAAAACTCATCATTGAATTTTTTGACCTTCCTTACCTAAAGGTGACAGAAGGTAAAAGAAAACAAATGTCATGGTTATTGCTACGAAATAACAGAAATTTAAAAAAATCTTTTTAAAATTGTGACGAAACTGGAAACATAATAAAAAATCTGTTGTGGCCAGCACAATACCTTCCGTCAATCCTGTGTATTATGTACAAATTCCATACATAAATTTTCTTCTAAAAGATTCTAATTTTTTGGTATTTTATGATTCCCTTTCTCGGCAACTGAATTCCATTCTCCTGATAACAAACAAACCACATGAAATAAGAAAATCATGAAATTTTGAATGAAAAATTATGACACTTGTCAGTTATGGACATAATTAATTGCTGTCATTTTGATACGGGTTCCCATATCTGCTTGCCAAAGGCACGCGCCCTATACATATTTTTTTTTTGCAAAAGATGCTATATTTCCAGTAAAGTTATTTTATAAACAAACTATGCAAATTGCACTTGACACTGACATCTACTTCTTCTTCTTTAGTTTTTCCCATTCGTTAGGGGGTCGCTATTTTTTATTTTCTTCTTCCACTCATTTTTGTTTTGCGTGTCTTCCTCATTCAGTTCCTTTTCTCTCAAGTCTTCTGCAATACAATCTTTTCATCTTATATTTGGTCTTCCTATGTTTCTTCCACCTTCTATTAATATATTCATCGCTTCTAATGACATGTTCAAACCAATGTAATCGTCTTTCTTATATCCAGAAACTTCTAACACTAGAGTTACTTCCCTTATTCTGTCATTGATTTACATTTTATTGATACTGACATCTGTCAATTTGAATTACCTGAATATATTAGCAGTTTCCATGGTTAAGTTAGCATAGCTGGCTGAATTATGAAATTTATATGAATTTTTTTATCTTTATTATTCTTTAATCCTATATCTGTTAAATATGAAATATAAAATGCAATCAAATCGTATAGACAATAATATATTCTTTAAGTTATAATAACATTTAACTGAGTTTTTCAAGAAAAACTGTTAAAATCTTCAAATGAGGGTACTTCCGGTTGACCAATTATAACCAAAATCTAATCAAGTCTGCATATGGTTGTAAGGAAGAGGAATACGCAAGAATTGTAATTTTTGGAATTCTAGTATTGGAGATATCGTGCAGGAAAAAACGGTCACATACACACACACACACATACACACACACACACACACGCACATACGAACACACACACACACATACAGACATCATCGTAAAAATAGTAAAATCGTATTGTAAAGACCCTAAAACGTGCTTATTCAATGGAAACTCACCACCGATTTTTTTGACCAAAGACAATACCTTCCTTACCTATAGGTGACGGAAGGTAAAAATGTAAAAACAGTATTATATGAAAATTAGTTCTCTAAAACTTTACACTGCAGTTTTTGTCGTAAAATGAATAGGAGAGCAGGAAATCGTATAAAACTAAAATCCCATGTTAAATCCGTATAATCACACCTGCTCGTCAACAACACCCTGTACAGGTGTGTCATTTTAGATGTTTTTTTAAGGGGAATATTAAAGATACAGCAAAATTGTTTGCACGTTCCAGGGTCAACTTTTCGAGAAAAGTTTAATAATCGCTACAGGAATTTTCGATCTTCTTTTGCTTTTGAGCTATTATAACTCCTTGTACGCTGATTTCGAAACAATCTCATATCTTATTTATTATGATATTATTTAGAGAAAAAATATTTAGACAAATTTTGTACAGTTTTTTGCGTAATTAGATATATTGAAAACTTAATAATTCTCGAGATATAACACAAACTTACATTTTTTAAAAATGGGAACCTATGTAGAAAATAGTCTCATTTTATAAGCTTTTCAATGATATATAATGTGCTACCACTTTAATTTGTGGGAAATGAAATGGCTTTTATTATTAAATTGAAAGAGTTATCTATGAATTAATCTGTTTTGTGGGCAGTTTGGGTGGTATGTCCACATACGGTGCAGTGGCATAACTAGAACTCTGGGATTCCAATGCGAAATATTTTCTGAGTCCCCCCTGATTAATATTATGAAAAAAATTAAAAGCAAAAAATATCTTAACGTTCATAGCCAGACGATCACAAAAAAAATATTAAAATTTATCATTCTCGAATATCCCGGTTAATTTTTTTCAGTAATTTGTATCGCTTTTGACAACTGAATCATTAGTCGTTTATTTTAATCTCCACATCCATGTATTTTAATTAATCGTCTCTTCATTTCAAATTTGTATTCAAATTCGTTTTCAAATTATCATGCTTTGAATATTACACAATCTGTCACATGTATTTTCATATATCATCTTCATTTCTACACTTGTAGCGGGCCATTTATATTTCTAAATGCATAACATAAATTTGCTAACATAAATCAACATAAGCACCAGCATTTAATAATTTGCAATGTAGCTTGCTAAAATTTCTTAGCACATTCATAAGTTTAAAATGATATACAATGGATTTCAACTTATCTTTGATTCAGTTGTTCACCTATAGAAGTTTATCAAGAAAGAGTGGGACGAAAAAGACCGGAAACGAAAGGAAAGAAATGGATTCAAAAGATTTAACAAGATTACAAGATTAATGACAAAACAATGTTAAATTAGGCTTAAGTAAAAGTGATGTTGTATCGCGAATCATTCGGACATGGTCGTTTATTAAAATAAATGGATGGTTTTACACGAACTCGAGTAAAAAATGAGAAGTGTATCTGTATTGCAGATTGGAATGAAGATATATTGCTACCAACTGAGACCAACTGATATATTTATAACTCATGGCACTGAAATACTGAATGGCATGTTACAAATTACTTTAGCAGAAACTCCAGAATTCTACATCAAATCAAAACTGTTTCTCGCCAGTAGTGAAGGTTTAATGATTAATTTCAATTCTGAATATGCTTGTGACGTCTATGAGATTTCTCGTATAATGGCAGTTTTGAATTGTGAAAAAGAAAGGTGAAATATGTCTACAGGGTGTTATATTTTAATGGACCCAGCAAATATTTCGCTTATTTATTAAGTTAGTAATTTCTTTCATAGGTATAACATGATTTATACAGCAACATGTAAGCTACTTGATGACGGATGTACATTCATGATACCACTTCCGGTTTATTAGTAATTAATATCAACTTTGAAATTTCAAATGGAACATACTATATTTTTTTACAAATTTGAAAAGTACATCAAATTTGCTTTACAATCATGTAAAATAATCTATATGTTACATTATTAAAAAGTTGTTTTATTTCAAGCCAGTCATGGCTCGCTATTCTCTTTTCGACTAGGTGTATAAAAAAGTGCCCGCCATTTTACTTTTTAATAATGTAACATATGGATTATTTTAAATGATTGTAAAGAAAATTTGATGTACTTTTCAAATTTGTAAAAAAATATAGTATGTTCCATTTGAAAATTCAAAGTTGATATTAATTACTAATAAACCGGAAGTGGTATCATGAATGTACATCCGTCATCAAGTAGCTTACATGTTGCTGTATAAATTATGTTATACGAAAGAAATTACTAACTTAATAAATAAGCGAGATATATGCTGGGTCTACTAAAATATAACACCCCTGTATATGACTGAACAGTGAATTATGTGAATTCATAATTCTGTTGATTCCAGACTGCATTAAACTATCTGTGTTAAACTGTTGTGTATAAAATAAACATTGTTGTTTAGTATTTCTACCTGGTATGTGGACGTTAATCAGGCACAGTATATTTAATGTATCATTCACGTTATTTACAGTTTTGTATAACAGACTATATCATTTATCAATCTTCTCAGTGATACAATATCGAAATATTGCAATCTCTGAGAATAATCTTGATTGTTGACATTAAATTTAATACACAACAATTTAACTAATGTTCCCTATAATGGAAGCGTATTGTATATTAAATGTAAATACTACCGCCTCAATTATATAATTATAATTCTAACTACTATAGGAATGAATTTCTGTATAAAGAATTTATAATAAGAACTAATCTGGAACGAATGGAAATTGTTGAGTGACATATCCGTTTTTAAGTAAACTTTATCCATTTTCATGCAAAATGCAAATCTTTCTGATTTACGAATTAAATGATTTATTCCTTTATTTCTCAACCAAAGTTCACCCCCTTTCCAGAAACTTTTCTTTTCAATTAATCTGGAAGAAAAGATTTATGATAAAAACCAGGGTGAAAATACATCAAAGTCGCCGTATTCCTCCCCGAAAATGACCGATGAGGGTCGAAGTATCACCCGAAGGTAAAAAGAGAAAAATCCTCTTGGAGAATCTGAGCAGATTCACAGTTCTATACCGGAAATGGCCTTAATTCGCCCCTAGGGTGTTCGGAGGGGAGAGGAGAATTAAGCGTACACATCCGGCCGGTAAAAACGGAAGGATTGTTATCGGCACGCCCATGCACAGCTGGATGCTGCAGGATGGACAGATTGTAAAGAACAAGAATCAGTAACAGTAACGGCTTGGGAGATACTATTACAGGTTTACCACACTGAGAGAAATGTATATTAAAAATTGTATATTGTACATCAAAATTTTAAATTTAAATATATAAATATTAAGTATTGGTAAACGTATATGTAAAAGTATTATAAAAATGTATTTACTATTAAGATTCGTATATTTTTAAACGATATATATTTAAAATTAAAGACGGCATATTAAGAGTAATTATATGTATATTTGCCGAATATATTTAAATATATAGAGATATTTAATTGCATATTACATATTAGAATTAAATATTCAGTATACTCAACTTTAAAATACTGAGTATTACGGCTGACGGCGTCAGCAAGTTGAACAGGCAAGCGATGATTAGGGGAAGAACAGTCTCCATGTTCACTTACATGTGTATATGCTTCTGCGTTAATTTAAAGTGGAAATAAAACAATAAGACCGTGTACATCAATCCTCAAATGAAAATGTGAACAATTTTGTAAGAAATATTTTAAAATCGTAGTGGTTTGAAAATTTGTGTGAAAGTGTTAGGGTTATTACTTAGAATTTATATTATTTTATTTTTGTTATAAAATCTGTTTCGTTGAATAGTATATTAAATAAAGGTACCTGTACACCGATTACGGAACGTAGGAGTTTAACGTGCACACCCTATTCCTACTCCAAAAATGTAATATATTAGTTTGCCCTTATAAGTATGCTGTAATTTAGAGCCAAAGATACTTGTTTATTTGAAGTACATATTTCGTATAGTAAATTGTACCACATGATATAATAAAATTTAATATAACTTTATAATTATTAATAATATCTCGACTATTAAGAATATATTATTTTAAATTTGAAAATAAATATATATTTAAAATTAGTATTTTATATATTTGGTCTTATTACATAATATTCTAAACCTTTTAATATCCATACATATTTCATTCATATATCTTGTGTATTTGTCCCTTTTTTAAATATAAAATATAATAACAACTATTATAAATATATTTATCATAACAACACATTTCTCTCGGTGCAAGGTTGCAATCTAGAAGATGAGATTCCGAACATGTATTTTCTAACACAATGAGATTTCTTTGTTCATTTTTGCTTCATGAATAACTGCATTCTTGAAAAATACAATTTACTGATTGCAGATTCTGCCGTAGCCAGCACAAATTTAAGGGATGAAAAATAAATGCAAAGCCGACTACGTACTACATCATATTGAATGAAGTTTATGAGAATTTCTACACAAGACTAGGATCTAAGGTAAAATGCAGAAATGTAATCGACGGCAAAATTTAACTCGACTCGGATTTAAATTTTCTCTTTGATCCTATAAATATCCCTTTGATCTAATTTAATATCTGTAACTTATTATTATGGGTAATTCTTGTCTGTAATTTGAAATATGTGTTGCACATTTATACAGAGTATTTATACATACGTAAATTAAATGACAGAACTTAAAATAATATTTTTTTGAGTATGTATACTCACTAGGGATTTCAGATTTAGCAATTTTTACAATTTCTGGTAAGTAATATGGTAAAAAGTCAATGAAACCAGTTTTCCGGTAAATTACCGGTAGGTACTTTCATCAATTTCGATGTCAAAGGAATATGGAGTGCTATTAAACTCAGCTTATTACTACTCACAGGTACACTGATCTTTTTTGTTACTACAAATATCTATTAGTAAAAAATTATAATTAATCGGTAAAAAATATAATTTTGTACTTGAAATGAAACAATTTTTCTGGGATTCAGCCACTTTAATTATTTCAATCTCGACTGTTTCGACCCAACATTGGTTCAGGAGATGAAAATTGCTGTAACTGTATTGTACATAATATTTATGTGTTATTTAATTTAACATGGAAAAAGTCTTTTTATAAAAATATAATTGTTAAACATATTTAACAAAGTTACAAAAGTATATAAAAGTATAAAAAATATAAAAAAATATGTGGAAAAGCGCACCCTAACGGATAGCTTTACAACAATTATTTTTTTATATAGACTTTTTCCATGTTAAATTAAATAACACATAAATATTATGTACAATTCAGTTACAGCAATTTTCATCTCTTGAAGAAGACCCATGTGACCATGTGGGGTCGAAACGGTCGAGATTGAAATAATTAAAGTGGCTGAATCCCGAAAAAATTGTTTCATTTCAAGTTGGTGTGAGTCAGTTGAGATAATTTGGTCATGTGGAGAAAATGGCGAGTGAACGTCTTGTTAAGCGTATATATCTTGGTGAAGTTGAGAGTTTGTAGCCAAGAAACAACCCTTATCCCAATTTTGTCCTTATTTACCAATAAATGTCCGTCTATTGTAAATAAAAAAAATACTATTTATCGATAATAAAAATTAAAGAATTTTGTATCCTTTACCGATAAAGTACGGCTTTGAAAAAAGTCCTATTTCTTGATTTAAAAATTCAACAAGTGATTTATATTATTATTAGTCTTCCTGTTTATTCCCGCGTCGCAGCAGAAGCTACATTTACTACCAAGCTGAATATCGTAATTTTCAATAAAACACATATTTATTAATTATAGATTATTTAAAAATCACAAACACGTTGTAAAGTTTTTTATAACTTCTGCGCCAAACGCTAACAGGTAATATAATTTGATATATTGATTCTATTATAAAATTGTTATTTACAATTAATTGTGTGGATTTTTTTCGAAGTTCATAAAAATAAATTTATTTCAAGTAAACAATTTTTATACAAACGGATTCATATACTTCTCTAATAAAAACGAAAATAATATAATTAAAATTACAATTCGTATTGTTTGAAAATAAACAAAAATATTGAAATTTCAGTGAAAAATATAGAAATATTGGTTACGTTTCTATTAGTGTAGAGTATTATATTTTGTGTTATCGTTTGGTACATATGTTGTAAAACACACTGTACAAACAACCGTCAAACTACATCGCGAAATTTGCGATACATCTAATCTAGAAAAAAAAGACATAATTTTTACTTATGATCATCTACAAATTCTATTGATGATTACTCTAGTCAAGAATCTAAAAGCAGTAATACTTGTTTTAGGTCGTTAATTTCGCCCGATGAACGCTTTACACCCTATAGAATGTTACGGGTATTTTTAGTTTTATACATTTTCTTCTAGTATACAGTTAAAAATAGCTGTAATTCTATAAAAAAAACTCGAGCTCCTCAAAATTTAATGCGAAACAAACAAACCCATACAATAGTAAAAACAAACATTTATTATTTTGTTCCAGGGTGAATGACCTCAAAATCAAAGCAGCAGTAATTCTTTCTATTGGACTTCATATCTATAAATGGTTCCCATGTTAACCATGACCTCTTTCCGTGAACTTCGTGACATGTGATAGGCGACATTTCATGATCGTGTGCTGCAATCGCAGGAGCTGCACAACCCTAATATGCAGTTGTTCGAAGCGAAGAACAAACATGTTTTAGTTCAGTTTTTGTGGACTTTGCTCCGTAAGTCTACCTTCAAAGTAGATAAGAATGTGTCTTTATGCTCATATGCATACTTTGAATTGAAATTCGATTGTAATCTTCCTAAGGAAGATAAAATTATATCTACAAGTTGCAAATATCTACCAAATACAACAACAGATGCAGGCATTGTACTAAAAATGTTCATAATATTTAATTGTTTATCGAAAACGTGCATGCTTCATACATTTTTACCTTCCGTCACCTTTAGGTAAGGAAGGAATTGTCTTAGGTCAATGAATAAGCGCGTTTTGGAGTCCCTAGAATACGAATTTACTATTTTACGATGATGTCCTTATGGTTGTGTGTGTGTGTGTGTGTATGTATGAATGTATGTATGTATGTATGTATGTATGTATGTATGTATGTGTGTGTGTGTGTGTGTATGTGGGAGCACGCGTGTTTGCGTGTTTGTATGTGTATGTGTGTGTGTATGTGTATGTATATGTATGTGACGATCGATTCGGCCGCGATATCTTCAATATTACAAATTTTTACCTTCCGTCATCTTAATGAAGGAATTGTCTTTGATCAAGAAAATCGATGGTGAGTTTTTAATAAATTAGAACGTTTTTGAGTATCTAGAATACGAATTTACTATTTTCAGGATGATGTCTGTATGTATGTGTGTGTGTGTGTGTGTGTGTATGTGTGTGTGTGTGTGTGTGTGTGTGTGCGTGCGTGCGTGCGTGTGTATGGGGATCGTTTCGGCCGCGCTAACCCCAATACTACAATTCCAAAAATTACAATTTTTTTCGTATTCCTCATTTTTACATCCAAATGAAGACTTGATTAGATTTTGGTAACAATTGATCAGCTGGAAGTACCTTAAGAAAATAATTAATCACGGAAAAATTGATTATAACAATTGTTACTGCATGTTTTTACCCTAATCCATAATTAATAAATACCTAACTTAGTTTATAAAAAAAAAATACATTTTCAAAGGAAGACAGTACCTTAAAAAAAGACCCTCAAGCCTAACGATTTCGATGATTACTATACAAATTGTGGTTATAATATTTCAAAAATTTGTTAATTACAAGTATATTTTGACATTTAAAATACCTCAACTCTAATAGTAAATTTACTGATATTTATTTGACGAAGTTTATTAATACGAATAAAACCTGTAATGATTTATAGCATAAATAGTTGTATTGTATGTACATGTAATTCAAAGCAATAATACATCAAAGTTAAGTAATGTACTCGTAAGTTATTCAGGCTAATGTTCTAATGTACAAATATAGTTACTAGTTACAATGTGTACAAGTGTATAACTAAATACTATTATTTATTGTTCAATTAATAAAGTTAAATCTCTTCTGCTACATGTTTCATATTAGAATTAATGACTATTTAGTTGTATACTTAATGAATCTAGAACTAAAATTATTTAATGAGAATTTAACGAGAGTGTAATGCTAGTACGTAAAGTAGTGATCTTTTGACAACATAGTAGGTTTAGTAACAGTTTTATAACCGCGATTTAAAGATAGTCGAAATTCTTGAACTAATTAATAATAAACTGCATGAAACCAGTAGTAAAAAGCACGGCATATTCGTACGTGTATAAAAAGCAGAGTGTAACATAAACATTCTTTGACTCAAGTGAACGTAATTGCTCTGGCGCTAGTAGCAAGTGGCCACTTATCACACAGCATATCACGCACATTCCTTCCTATCGCAAGACCACATACAGAGTTGGCCAATGAAGAAATTACAACAAAAAACAACATTTTCTTCGCGGCTTTAATGAAAAAGGAAATGTATTATTGCAAAAAAATATACCTATTTGTATACAGAGATCACGCGATTGAGCCAGTAATTATCTTCTTTATTAAAGGAAGGTAACGATTATCTTCAAATAAGCAAATTTACTATAGACATTAGACGTTTTCGTTTATTGCCTTAAGAGATATTGTCTTATGGATCGTAAGCGTTCATTTATTGTCTCAAAGTGTACCTATCTGCCAGTGGCGGTTTGCACCTTTTAGGAATGAGAGGGTAAAACTATCAAATAAGTATACATAGTTAAAAAATCGTAAGTTACTTAAGGGGGTATCACACGTAAGCACATATGCGCAACTTGTCACAGATTTTCTGCAACTTTGTTTATTTCATGCAACTTTTTAGACAAGTTGCAGATATGTGCGTACAAACGATGTACGCATGCGCCATAGAACTTAAAAGTCCCTAAACAGTTAAACACACGTGTTTATATTTTGATGTAAAGTTTAAAAATCTGATGTGGCCAGCACATAACCTCTCGCCGTATATTTTACCTGGCTGTATGCATAAAGCAAAGAATATTTTTATAAATACAAATAATATATTCATATAAATCTATGACGTATAAACTTCTTTATTATTCAATAATAGCATGTCTCAACATGAAGATATTTTACCATAAATTATGTTACAATAAATTACAAAGTAGAGTTTACCATATATAAATATTAGGCTGGTAACAGCAATTTTCAATTCGAACAACGTTGTTTACTTTCTCTTCGTATTCTTCTAGTAAAAACATTAATTTTGGGCGGTCTAAAATGTATATATGGATTGTGCATCTATTCTTACATATCTTCTTTTACATTTTATTTTTTCATACATGTTATATCTAAATAACACTAATTCCCTTTAATAAAGTGACGGATAGATTGCACTCCGATTATTCTTATATCGATGTGTAATTTTGTCAATATTTACAACTTACTTGAGAAGAATTTGATAGCTTTTTCGCAATTCAAAGTTACTCTAGTCTATAGTACTGGTGTACATTGTCCCATAATGTTTGAAACAAATTTAAGTTCTTCAACCTAGACTTGTCATCTCCATAATAGTCACAGATCAAGAATTAAGGGATTCTCCAAATCCATTTTTCTTTCATTACTCATTATTTCTGACACTGACATTTATCTGTCAGTTACAAATAATTTAAATTATCAACTATTTTTCATGGCATCCTTTCGGTTGTAAAATTAATTACAACATTATTTTATATATTATATTCCTTTTATCTCTAAATCTATGGAATATGTATAAAAATATTTAAATGTATCAGAAAGAGAATTTATTTTTCTTTAATATTATCAAGAAAAATTTTCAAAAAATAATATTTAGAAGATTTTTTTTCAAGAATCTTCTACTTCCGGTTGTCCAATTGTTACCAAAACCTTTTCAGATCTTCCCATGAATGTCCGATTGGGAAATACGTTGTTAAACAAATTTTAAGTCTTATAGTTTTTGAGTAACCGTCCTTCCAACATCCCACACACACACACATCCACACACACACACACACACACACACACACACACACACACACACACACACACACACACACACAGACATCATCGTAAAAATGTTAAAATCGGATTGTAGGGACCTTAAAACGTGCTTATTCAATAAAATCTGGATATGCGATTTTTAGCATGAATCCAATACCTCTCTTAGCGAGAGGTAAAAATGTGTGCCACAGACAATCATTTGGGGACATATTTGGAAACGTTGATAAATGTAATTAGAGATGTTTCAAAGTTATGGGATATGAGACGTGTGGAAAAACGTTAATATGTAACTCTGCGCACGTGTGATAACAAGAGTTGAGTATTATGAAAAGTTGCGTCAAAGCAGTTGCAGATATCTGCATACGTGTGATACCCTCTTTACTAGTTTAAAGTTTAAGTATAAGAACAGCTACCCTAAGTAATAACACCGTGAATGAAGATCACAGATCGCATAATTCGCATCGTCACTGTTCGCTTGGAAACTACAGACTATATTCTGCACTGAGACACTGACTATCCCTACCTATACCCAAACGAACAATCTCATCTTGATGTGTACGGAGTTACGAAGTGATGCTATTGGTCGGAGTTCTTGCCTCCTATGCTATGTTTTCTCTCTCTGTTTAATTTATATGTTGCTCCTTACTTCTTCTAACAGTGCCAATGTCAAAATTAGCTATCTGTTCGCTTTAAAGGGAGATGCAAATTTAAATTTTATTTCTAAAATAAGATCCTAGAAGGAAAGCTTCGATTTCTTGAAATAAAGTTTTTGACAATATCTCGTGTCAAAATGGCATTTAATTAAATACTTTTAAATTGAGATACGTTTCTTTGTTCATAGCTTACTCCAAGTTAGGTTTTATTTTTGAACAGACTGTACTTTTTATCTCCCGCTACCCTTAGCAAGGGAGGTATAGGGATCACGCTAAAAATCGCATATAGAGATTTTGATAAATGACCATTCAAGGTCCGTAGAATCCGATTTTAACATTTTCACAATGATTTCTGTGGGTACAGTAAAATTTTTGAAAGATGTCCGATCAAGGTTATCTACGAATTGTATGAATTCAGATTTTTGCTCCGCCCATTCTGACAAAGTAGTGTCGTTTGCTTAGTTTTTGTAAGGGTACACAAGATACTACTGTTATTTTATTATTATAAAAATATATGCTACAATAGCAGCATTCGAAATTCAAAAATAAATCAACTGGTATACTGGTAAGTTTATTAGCAAATGTAAAACCAAATATGTGAAAATTAAGATACTAACACAATGTCAGTGTCACTGACACTGACAGGAAATAACATTATTCGTACGGCTATGAATCAAGGTAATGTATCTGAATTAATATATAAACTTACGTTACAGCGAAAGTATTATCAACAACGAGCATCGTTTTAAAATGGAATGTCCCAACTTAGTCGAAACAATATGAATTTTTGAAAGACACGCTGAAAGCCTTTGTAAAGGAGGGGGATAAATGTATGCCAATTTGTTAATTCGTTCATGATACAGATGACCTTGATCGGACATCTTTCAAAAAAATTACTGTATATATATATATACACATACATACAGGGTGTATCACGGAAAGTGAAACATAGGCGTTTAACATGGGATATCAGTTTTTCCGTGCGCATTAAATTTTAGACAAAAAGTTTCAAATGGATGATGTAAAGCAAAAATTTCTACATCCGAATCAATAAATTCATTTTGGCTACTTCATAACTGCAGAAATAAAATTTGATAATTCATTAGCCATGGAATTAGAAACAAGAGATGAACAAAATCGTAACGTTTTATTACGTCAGTGTCAGAATAATGATTGTCAAAATAAATACTAATGATTGTCAAAATAAATACTAATAATTTGTCATAATAAAATGTTTGTTTTATCTCAAAAAATATCATCATCTATGAACAACAAACAATTGATTTTTACCTCTCGCTAAGAGAGGTATTGCATTCATGCTAAAAATCGCATATCCAGATTTTATTGTATAAGCACGTTTTAAGGTCCCTACAATCCGATTTTAACATTTTTACGATGATGTCTGTGTGTGTGTGTGTGTGTGTGTGTGTGTGTGTGTGTGCGTGTGTGTGGATGTGTGTGTGTGGGATGTTGGAAGGACGGTTACTCAAAAACTATAAGACTTAAAATTTGTTTAACAACGTATTTCCCAATCGGACATTCATGGGAAGATCTGAAAAGGTTTTGGTAACAATTGGACAACCGGAAGTAGAAGATTCTTGAAAAAAAATCTTCTAAATATTATTTTTTGAAAATTTTTCTTGATAATATTAAAGAAAAATAAATTCTCTTTCTGATACATTTAAATATTTTTATACATATTTTATAGATTTAGAGATAAAAGGAATATAATATATAAAATAATGTTGTAATTAATTTTACAACCGAAAGGATGCCATGAAAAATAGTTGCAAATTTAAATTATTTGTAACTGACAGATAAATGTCAGTGTCAGAAATAATGAGTAATGAAAGAAAAATGTATTTGGAGAATCCCTTAATTCTTGATCTGTGACTATTATGGAGATGACAAGTCTAGGTTGAAGGACTTAAATTTGTTTCAAACATTATGGGACAATGTACACCAGTACTGTAGACTAGAGTAACTTTGAATTGCGAAAAAGCTATCAAATTCTTCTCAAGTAAGTTGTAAATATTGACAAAATTACACATCGATATAAGAATAATCGGAGTGCAATCTATCAGTCACTTTATTAAAAGGAATTAGTGTTATTTAGATATAACAAGTATGAAAAAATAAAATGTAAAAGAAGATATGTAATAATAGATGCACAATCCATATATACATTTTAGACCGCCCAAAATTAATGTTTTTACTAGAAGAATATGAAGAGAAAGTAAACAAAGTTGTTCGAATTGAAAATTGCTGTTACCAGCCTAATATTTATATATGGTAAACTCTACTTTGTAATTTATTGTAACATAATTTATGGTAAATATCTTTATGTTGAGACATGCTATTATTTAATAATTAAGAAGTTTATACGTCATAGATTTATATGAATATATTATTTGTATTTATAAAAATAATCTTTGCTTTATGCATACAGCCAGATAAAATATACGGCGAGAGGTTATGTGCTGGCCACATCAGATTTTTTTTATTCAAATATTCACATTTCAAACGTCCACCATTTAATTTTATAATACATAATACAACTTGCTTTTTGTTTACTACTAATGCAAAGCAAATTTGTGTATTTTTCAAAATATAAAAATATTCTTAAAACTGCACTAAAGCGTTAAATAATTCATGAATTTAAATTCAATTTAGAACTAGCTTTCTGTAGAAGTTAAAATGAAAAATACATTTTTAATTTTTTCATATAAAATCTTGAATATTGACATAGTTTCATCCTTACATAAACTTTTCTTTTCTTTTCTTTAATGAACTCTACAAGAACAGTTCATTAAGAGAAATAAAATTTCCAAGTTTTCCGTAGTTAGACACGTAATCCCATCACATATTCATTTATCGATCCCTTCCTCTTCAGAGTTACAAGAAGAAAAAAAAAACAAATAAATCTTCTTCCGAACAGGAAGAGATAGAAAACAAAGACGGAATCAACTCTAATTCACTAACTTTTCCTTTGTACACGCTGTAATCTCATTGCCGGCGATCTGGGAAATCGTATTTCGACTTGGTGCATCGTTAATACAGACAAATCTGATGTGCTTTGTGTAACATGTGCGATCGATTAAGTTTTACAAAGAAATTAATTAATGGGGATTTCCAAGGCAACATTTATTTAAAAAAATGTTATTCTACATTGTGTCCCATTTAGAGCTGTCACCATTGGGATCTCGAGAACTATAAGAGATACTGACGTAGCTATAGGTTTTTGGGGGGGGGGGGGGGGGGGGGGGGTGTTTCTGGTAGGCTTAGATGAAAAATGTATGATAAAAAAATTTATGCACCACAGGCGATTTTTTGAAAATTTTCAAGATCAAACGTGTTTTAATGAAATGTAAGATAATATAGAGTGAATGACAATGAGAGGCAATGAAGCAAATTTAACAAATTCTTAAAAATTAAAATTCATATTTTATGACGAAAACGCGTATGTACGCTCCAAAAGCGTATAGTTTCCCCTTCTACTAGACTTTATGATGCGAGATGGGAGCATAAACAATAACTACAAAAACAGAAAATACAATGTTACATTAAATTAAAATATTATATTACTGAGTAGTAGCAATATTATTATTCTACTGAACTGCTCAAAATAAAATGTATAATAATTAAATGTTAATTAAATTGCGTTCCTCGCAAAATACGGGACATTTGGGCGTCCCGAATAGTACTTTACGGGACACTCAAATGTTAGCTGAAATAGAGGACAATCCCGTATATACGACGCCTGGCAAACGTGTTCCCACCGAAATTGCGGCCCATTTTTGGTTTTCATTTTAAGTAGGTTCATAATCCCCCAATTTTGTAACAATATATTATATCCAGCTTAATATCAAACGTGGCAAAATATAACCGATGGATTTAAATCCCCTAACCCCCCCCCCCCCCCATATATACGTCGGTGGATACAATGTCGGTTAAATGGAACTCTTTGTGCACCTATAGGGGGCCATGTTTTTCCAAAAATTCTCATAGGGCATTAGATAAGTGCGAAAAAATGAATTTTGTTGATTTCGTATGATCGATATTAAATTTGACAGAGCAGGTTGTAAATTCAATAGATGTAATTTGCACATAGCGCATCTAGCGGCACTGCTTAAAAGTGACTGATTGAAAAGACAACGAGAGGGGGTTTGTTTGTATCAAGATATTCTATCCTTCTGATATTCTATCATTCTTCTTGCGTGTGTGACGTCAATTCTGTAAGTCTCTGTTGGATGGATTTTATCCGCATCGCTCAACACTAATGAATCTTTGTAATTTTACTCAATTCATCTCGTAAGCTTTAGATTCCAAATGTCAGGTAGATGTCATATTTACAGATCTAACCAAAGCGTTCGATAAAATCGACCACTGGCTATTATTAACTAAACTTTAAAATGTTGGTTTCGATAATAAATCTATAAATCTTTTTAATTTATATTTAACCAATCGTTCGCAGTATGTTTATTAGAATGGTTTTCAGTCTAGTACTTATTTTGCTACCTAAGGGTTCAAATCTAGGACTATTGTTATACCTTCTCTTTGTAAATGACATCATTGATAACCTTGGTTGTAATGTACTTCTTTACACTGATGATGTGAAGATATTTAAGGTTCTAGAGTGCTCTGTTTTACAACGTAATATTGAGTACATTGCCGAGTGGTGTAATTGTATCACATTGTACCTTAATATAAATAAATGCAAAGTAATGTCATTTAGACGAAAAACGCAAACTTTCACTTTTGATTACACGATTGAATCACAAACACTTACTCGTAGGAACTCATTCAAAGGATTTAGGCGTCCTTTTCGATCCATGTTTAAATTTCAATGGCCATTTGTTACTGTAACTGCTGTAGGTAATAAAATGTTAGGTTTCTTTATACGTAACACTAAACATTTTATTTTAGGATATAAACTTTGTTTGCCGGTTTCTTATTTGTAGTTTTGATGTGTAGACATTGTTTTTTCCTTTCGAAAAATTGGTTAGGATATAAACTTTGTTCGGCCATTTTGGGAAATATTTAATTTGGATTTGGATCCAAATTAAATATTTACACATCAAAACTACAAATAAGAAAATGGCGAATATTTCACCCAAAAGGAACATCAAAAACTTCCAAAATACCACCGGAAGACTCCAGTTACAACATGAACAGTAATAACTTCAAGGACAATCTCCATGAATTTTATGGGCTAAGTATGTATGTAAGTTAAATAAATAAATAAATTCCTTAAGAAAAATAGCGCTATCAGAAAACAGATTATACTTTTTGTACAAATGCAATTTTTATAATTTGATTCCTAACTTTATGAAAAACAAAATAAAGCCTAAAAACCGGTAAAATTCCTCGTGCCTCGCGTGTAATTGTCCTACCACGCTCGTCACACAAATTATCACTTTTACTTCTAATAACACAATATACTCTTATTGTTTCAGATGTAAAATAATTAGGAAAGCAGGAAATTACGAAAATATGATTTTATATGTTAAAGTCCTATTTTCTGGTGTTGCGGTCAATACACTGTATGTTATGTTTGATCTTTATAATCAAATGATTCGCGATGAGTGATTTACTCAATTTCTTTATTGTTTTATTTTGTATATGTCTTTGTATTTACTTGTATTAGGCTCTACCTGTTTAAGTAATATTAAATAAATAAATAGCATGCATTTTATTTTCGTTTTATCACCTAACGCAAACAGCCACGCGACCTAATCTTGCGATTGCGAATTTTTGACAGTTACATAATTTTGTTTCGCATATTTAGATTTTTATATTTGTACATCAACTTCATCAGTAATTTAATAGTAAATATTCATGTAAGTAATCCTTTACTTTAAAATAAATCAGCATTATGTGTTCTTTAAAAATTTCTGAATTGGTGTGAAGTTATTTTTTCTCTTAGAGTATAATTTTGGCAGTGGGCCCAGCTGTTATAACACTGAATTCCCTATGAATTTAAAGTTGTCTTTGTGTTCGAAAAGAGCACACAAGAAAGTTCTGACGTGATCAATATACAGATCCCCAACTTCTTCAAGAGTATAACGGAAAACTTACTTCCTGTGGCCATTTATAGAAACGTATACCAAACATTAGGGTGAGCAGCCTATTCCCCAAAGTAATTTAAAAATAAAAATTAATCTTTTTTGCGCTGTGTATTAATGAGAACTCCATAAATAAGTATAAATAGCCCCCGGAAATGACTTAATAATGGAATTCTTTCAGGAGAAACTATTAGCAAAGAACTTAAAAGTTCGCAACAACTGCAGTAATTTTGTCTTCATTTCCGTTTCTACCAAGCGGAAAAATCTCGTTTAATTTATATCAGACGAGTTAAATTCAAGGGTTAACGGTGGAGGAAAGTTACGTTCACTGGGGCATCTACGTGCCTGAGATTACGATTTCACATTCAGGATCATTTTAATTCAGAATTAATTTGCAGTTCAGTGAAATTTACTCCAGCTACCTTCAGCCGTTAAAAGTTGGATCACGCGATGAATTAAAATCAGATTAGATTTATTAAAGCTTATTCAATCAGGCCATCCTTCCTATATACATACATCTGCTACGTAGGTATTAAAATTTAGAGTAGTTCTAGGAGTTATATTTCGTTTTGCTTTTAGTTAAAATGGGACGTAGGAATAGTTATTTACGTTATAAGGTTGGAAAGTTAGTTATTACGCGTTATGAATGAGAAGTTTACGGAATTTCGAAATGAGTACCGCCAATATTACTTCACGGCCGTATGACGTACAGTTGCGAATAGTGAACACACTATATTATAGTAAACTATCCAAAGTAATTAACACAAAAATAAATACATTGACTTCATATACTGAATTCAATATAGCGAACAATGGACACTTACACAATTGTAATTTGGACGAGCGCCTCTAGCGACACGACATAGAACTAAGGGTTGCCATGGTTACGATATTACAAACAAAGAACTGTCATCAGCCATTCATATTACAAATTCAAATATGTAAACTTCATAAACGTTAACCGTCATTTGATAATTATTATAGTTTTAGTCTATTATTGTTTTAATTTAAAATATGAGGTGTGTATTTGGATTATGCACAAAACAAATTATAATTGAGAATTAGGTTATAACACTGAACGACAGATACAAACAGAATGACAGGAACAGTACTAACGACAGGAAAGTAAGACGAGGGGGGTGTTTGGATCAAGATCTTCTATATCTCTCTTGCTTGTGACGTCAATTCTGTGTCTATTAATATCTCAATATAATGACCACTTAACAGTCCTGCGCAGTGGGTCAGCTTCGCTGATGGTCTCTTGGACAACACACAGCTCAGCTACATTCTTAGAGACTTTCCCTGTGTAGTGTAATACGTACAAAGTTTTGTTGTGTATGTTATATAATACAAATTACTTTAATTCATGATGCCGCCTCATAGAAAACATTTGAAAAAAAAGACGAAATATCGGAACATTTTATAAAGCAGGCAGAGGAGCCACATTTTTATGTAGAAAATATGGAGTAGCTAAATAGACAAAAAGTTGAATAAAAAACAAAAGGACACAAATTATGAAAAATGTCGATTGCACTTTCACAGGACTTGGAAAAAGGAAAACATTAAAATCGACAGTATATCCTAAAATGGAAATGGCTCTTTATAAGTGGTTTTTAAAACAAAAAAAAAACAATATGAACCAATTGCTGGAGAGATGATTAAAGAAAGGGCAAAGAATTTGCACCCAAAATTTTACGATAAAACTTCATTTCATGCCAACAATGGATGGCTACAGAAATTTAAAATTCGCTATGATATTCGATTTTTAAAAACATTAGGGCTGCAGAAAACGCATATGAAATAGTTTTCTAAAATTTTAGTTCTTCAGGACATACGATATAAAAATTAATATTTTGATATTTAACTTCTATTAAAGAAATTAAAACCAATAAATACGTTTATAAAATTATTTTGTTGTAATTATTCATAAGAACTCGAAAAAGTGAACAAACTCGATAATATGACATGTCCCTGCATTACTTAGTTCACTGTATCGAGACTCTACTGTATTAAATTTAATAAAATTGAAAAACTCAACATTATTTAATAAAACCCAAAAATGACCAAAAACCCCAAAAAATCCAAAAAAGTTTTGAGTCAAGAGGTCAAGGGTAAATAAGTGGATCTTGTAGCAAGATAGGAATTAATGTAAATTAAAAGATTTGAAAATATTCTAAATAAAATGACAGCTTCTTAATGTGTATTTAATTCATATTCTTGTCTAGAAACTTTCCTTTTTGAGAAGTTGTACTGATATACTAATATTGACTTATTTTTTATTTATTAGTTTCACTTTAGTTGCAATGACAGTTGTTATAAATAAATTAGAATATGTTTGCAAAATACAAGTCATGATTTTAAACTATCTGTTTTATATGTTCAATTATATGCATTTGTTTTATGAGTTATGTCCTTATAAAATATCAGCTGTTAGTTTTTGTTTGCTTATTAATAGTACAAGATAAAAATGTTTGTATACCAAATCAGGTTTTATCTTTTTATCAATTGAAAGTAGGCTAATGTTCTCATTGATATATGAACAAAAAACGACTGGAATTTTTACATTTCGATTTGTCAAAATTAATATTCAAATTCTAACCCATTTCCCCGTATTTTAAAATCCAGACAAATATGCCAACGATTTAAATGAGCATTGTAATTCTCTGTCATCACTTGAAATCACAAATTTCTTGTCAACTTTCTGTAGCCCATTGTATCAGCACGTTTACAAAATCTTGCAGATAACATCTTTGTGTAAATAAAGACGTTTAATGAATGCTTTACGACTTTCTGAACGAGGGTCGTTGTGAGAACTGCAAAATTTGGTGATAAAGTTGAAGAGCCTTTGATGATGAAGAGGTTCTTAGAATAACCGATTTTATGAGAATAGAGGGAAACGAGAAAAGAGAAAACTGCGAATTTTGGGAAGTCGATTTTTAGAGTATTAAAATTAATAACTAAACATCTATAAAATTTATAAATTCGAAATGAGTATGTTTGGAACAGAACATCTTAATAAATATTTAATCGGAAAAAAATATTAACGCCGAATTCACCACTCCTTAATCAAAACTTGATCCACAGATCAACACTGATTCTTGAATAAATTCAACTCAATTAAAAGTATAGATATTATTGCAGGAAAATTATAAAATGCCTTAAAATAATAATAATAAACTTATTTATATTTTTTTAACGGAAAGTACAATTAACATGAATAAAATTACATTATAGTTACCGTCAAATGAGTATGGACTAGGGTTGCCACTTGCCACTTTTTAAAAATTGGAAGGAAGGACATAATCACAGAAAATTATGAACACAAAGTTACCATAAACAATTATTATATTCCATACCTATAGAATAATTACTTGCTTCCCGCATAAAATTTAGAAATTATAATTGAGTCTAACATCGTAGCATCCAACCCAGCGTCTAGCGTAGAGTGCAGCGCCTACTATAATACAGGAATACTACCGAAAACCGAAACCGATATTCCGGCGAAATTGTCTTTTAGCTGATATATCAGGATCGGCGATATTTTTTTACATGATTCCCAGCATTTCGTTTCATTTGACCAACCACTAATTCCCACAAAACGTCAAGAGATATCTAAAAGCCCCTAATATTGCAAGAGTAGCAGACCCGTTGACTTTCTGGCGCTATGAAATGAAGTTCTTTACCCAAATTTGAATAAAGTAGCGCAAAAGTAGGTACTGCGGCAGGACTCATTAGACACACTTGTGAAATCGCTTGTCTCCTCGCAATTTGATGTAGATATATTTTTAAAATAAAAATCTTTTAAATGTTAATTTTATTTACTAATTTTCTGTAAGGTTTGGATTAAATTTGTATTTAGCCAAAAGTAATTTTAATTTCACAAGTAAATATGTACAATCACATTCACCTTCTTATATTTTTACCTTCTAAAATTTATTTGTTGGTGTCGATATTGTTCAAAACAAATATCGATGTTGGTATCGTATCGACAGAATCGAGTATCGTTGATCCCTGTTATAAAATTGCGAGAATGCGACTATTTTAAAAACTGTGACCACACGCACACATGACATATCCGCATGCAATCGTTCTCTCGTTCTCTTCCGAATATAGCCCAGTAGTCTTGCCGATTGCCGTGCAATTTAAATTATTATTATATTATTTAAATTATTCGAAATTATTATATTACTAATTCTAGTATGTATTACGATTTTCAAATTATTATAAAAAATTATTAAATATTAAATTTTATGTTAGGCAGGACATTTTCATCGCAAAAGAGATCGGAGGAAAATATTAGGTAAAGGAGGACTATCCTCCCCAAAGGAGGGCGGATGAAAATCCTAGTATGAACTGTTGATCTTTACACTGTTGCCAAATCACGGACAATATAGAAAATGCTAATGTTATGAAGAAGCGGCAATACCGCAGAACAAAGGACAGGGTGTATATACTGTATTTGACGAGTCTAACTGTCAAAAACAAAACAGTGAATATTTGGCTTGATTAATTGATTTAAAAATCACAAACGTTTTGCCAATTAACATTGGTTGGTATGATTTTAATGACTTGTTTCTTTATTTCTTCCTAAAGACGTTCGACAGGGTTCAAAAGAAGTAAATGAAAACTGTGGCTATCAAATAAAAATAAAATGTTAGTATTATTTATGCGGAAAACAATTTAGTTAGGTACATTGGTTTTTTCAAACAAGCAATTTTAACGATGCTGGGTCGAATTCAGCACTCTTCTTCGACTAAAGAAGCTAATCTAAAAATAACAAAATAAAGAGAGACATATGCATTGATACATTAATAAGTAAAAGATGCAAAGCTATTGCCATTACTATTAGAGACGATCACTACATTAGTGAAGAGTGCTGAATTCGGCTCACTGTTATTATCATCTGATTAATTTAGTATTAATTTAAATTTCCAAAGCTGTATTTATATTCTTTTAATGTTCCGAACACAATTTCCATCTAAATGTATCAACGCATTAGATTTTGTTCAAACTGACACAATGAGATAATCTGTATCACATACAAGGAACAAGATTTCTGAAGCTATATAGTAGATCCACTATCATTCCGGCAAAGAATGAAAATGTGAAAACTTTCCAGAAAACTTAAATGGTTAGCCTGTCGGTACCCATTATACGATTTTACTCAACTGAAAAAGTTTGTATTTTATTACTTTATTACTTTCAAACTCAACAAACCTTGGGGAACTCCGACGCAATGGTCACTTGCAAACATGTTATCTCATAAAATCCATTGGCTTTTATTGCCTATGAAAGATGTAAAGTCTAACGCGGACAAAATGAAAATATACAACGTGGGTTTGATCTTGATCCTAAACGCAACTTCCAGCGTCTAAGGCAGGGCATGTCTTGCATCCTTACTGACAAGTCCAAGTAAGCACGCCCGGGACGAAACACAACCCGCTTCTCTTTACAGCTCCCATCTCACCACAGCAAAAAAATATATGAAATCCATAGAAGAATTTCTATTCATAATTTCATGTATACCTACTTATAAAAAGAATTAATTTATTCGCAATACATTATCTAGAACGAGCGAGGACTCGTCTTCTCCGGAAATATCTTCTTCACATCAAAAGCTGTGTACCGACCAAAATTAACTGTTCGCGAGGAGCTCGAGAGCTATATACGAACAATTCGCGATCAGTTCATGAGCTCGTCAACACCAAATATTTGAATCATGAAGTACTATGCGCCGAGAAGATGAAATTAGAAAAAAAATATCAACATGTCGTATCGAGTAAGGAAGATGGTGTTACAACGAAGTCACTCATGATTTTTAATTTTTAAAATTAATCGATAGAATAATGAGGCTTGATCGAGAAAAACGCAAAAGTTGGTGAAAGAGATGTTTATTTAACACTTTCGCTGCGTACGACGCACACGTTACGTCCTGTATGTTGTTGAACCATTGCGCACGCCGCAACAGTTGCGTCCAGTACTCTATATTGTTTCAACCGACATCGTTTCGTCAGTTTTGTAAAGAGAACACTGTGCGTTGATCAGCATTGTCAGACGACTACAGAAAAGTGATTTGTGGGGTTAGTTTACAGTTTTTTTTTTTTGCGTCATGGAGACAACGACCAGGTCTATTTACAACTCAAAAGGGCTAAAATAATGGCTATTCATAAATAAAAGATAAAACATCAAGCAAATAAACATGAATTGTCTAACAATATGTTGATTTCAGAATTCAAGAGGCTGGACGTATAGGTGCATCGTTAGCATTGCCGAACAAAAGATGTCCACAATGCTGCCAACGCACCGTAGGCGTTAAAAAAAATACTGAAAAATAAGAGTAAAGATTTCTACATACACACAATATTAACAAATTGAGAAAAAAAACTAGAATTGCACCAAAACTCATTACCGCATTACGGCAGCGACGCGTGAATGTATACGCAGCGAACGTGTTTAATAATAATAACGAATATATAAATTTGGATGTAAATTATATTGTTCGATTAAATTTACAGAATAATAAACAAGTCAGAAAATTTCAAACGTGGAAATGCTGTTTGCTACGTGTTTTGGTTGATCTTATCGCTCATGTAGCAAACTTCATCTGAAGAAACGAATCGAACCCGACCTGCTCTCAATCTCTAGTACATATATACCTTGTTTGTCACTTGTTCGCTAACAGTTCTTGAACTTGGTGTGTACGCCGCTAAAGAGGAACAGTCCCCAAAACCAAAGCATACAAGTGTCCTGATCTAAGCTGATTGTTGACTGAAGATTCTCGTGTTCTGGTCTAAATTCATCACCCTTCAGTTCCCGTGTTGATCTCACGGGCTCTCGTCAAAGAGCTCCACAGAAGTCACTTTTATCTATTATGTATTCTTTCTTCTTTTATGTAATCGTAGTTTATAGTACTATAGTTAGGGTCCGGGCAAAATTGGATCCGAATACCCTGATTTCTAAACATCCGATTCCTCGGATATCGAAGTAGATATTCGTATTTTATAGTCCGTAGCCAAATAAGTATATCTTCATGTCAAATACAGAACCAATAATCTTTTGGCCAGCTGGAATTGAGTTCATATTGAAAACGTTTTATGGTACCCCTAATAAATTATCTACTGCCAATTTAAGGAAGAAACAAACCGAAATACATAAAGGATTATCTCATTTATTTTTGAGATGCGAAATTTAGATCCGAATCTAAGCTCTACAAATGAAATACTAAATGTTCAACATTCAATTTGGATTCGAAACCCAAACTACCCGGATCCAAATCTTAGCACAAATGTATACACATCTTTTGTATACGTTCGTAAACCCAACGCAGAGAAGTGGCCTAATTTATCGAAGATTCCGATTTGGTCTAGTGTCTAGTCTATCATTACCCAATTAGCGTCCTTCCCATTTTGATGTCACAGACTCTTTTATCTGTTGTATAAATACAAAATATAATATTATTTTTTTAAAACCTGAAAAGGAATCTCTAAAGATCCCAGAACTATCACCAATTCCGCGATTTTACTCAAAAAATATAAACTCCTTTCCCTAGCACCCATTCGTAGCACCCGGTACGCTGTTCAACAGTAAGGCGAATTTATAACCATTTGTTATAAAAACCTGCATTTTAAACTTGTAGTATAGGCGTCGGAGCGGCTGGGACTTGGAGACCGGAAGAATTCCCCAAGCACGGACGTGGATGTCCGACGCTCATTCAGAATGAAATACCGCGGCAGGCGTCCCGCCATCAGGGAAAAAAGACGCCCGGAGAGTAGGCCGATTTTTCATGTAGAATGAGATGAGCAAGAGAAAAGGGAAATAGAGATGCGATTTTGACTCCGGATAATTTGTTAGGGATATCTTGTAAGTATGATATACTCTTCTTTATTCTATAAGGGAGTGCATTTTTGTAATCATTCTATTTATCATTTTTTGCCCTAAGATTTTATAAAAAAATAACTAGTTTTTAAAGATTTTATTGAATTTGTTCCAGCAAGCGATTTCTAATTAGTTTCGGAATTATTTGTCACCCCAAGATATGATGGAACGGATCTTGGACTGTTAACTGTTATTCTGTAATTTTAGGCTAGAATAAATAAATTATGAATACGATGTTTAATTTGTTTTTCTCAAATTATTGCGTACTGTGCAGACCTCGGACTCGTACTGGTTTGCTAGTTGCTTGGAACAAACGACGAAACAAAGCTTATATATTTGAGGTTTACTGTAGTTCAATTAACGTCATTAATATAATGCCAAATATATTATTGGAGATTAACCAAATATTCCTCGATATATCAATAAACGTCATAGTTATAAATAAGACACTCTACTGGCAAATCGATCGATTTATTAATCGACTTTATGGCCTACAATTTATCGGCACATGTAAATTAGAAAAATCAATCGATTTATCTACAAAAACTATAATATAGTAGCCATTTGACATTTAAAACTTTATTTGATGTTTTTAAAGTGTTTGTAAAAAAAAGTTTTATAGTTATATACAAGTATTACAATGATCTTTATTGTAATACGTGTATTTCATACTATTTTTCAAATTTCGCATTAATTTACTTTTATTTAAAAAGTAGTGTTGAAGGAAACATTAAAACATCAATGTTGCTACCACTGACAGTATCAATAAACATTTGAAATTTAATTTATTTTGACATTTTGAATTGACAACAGTTACAAGTTACTCGAGAGTTAAAATTTATATTTATTATATTTATTATATACAAATAAATACTTTAAATTTTAATTTAAAAGATTGCGTTATTGTTTGATGTAAATATTTTACTATAAAAAATCTAATTCCAAGAGTAATGACAGGTAATAACTAAAATGAAAGATATCTATTTGACACTTAAACTAAGTTACCAACTTCACAATTTAAAAAATTCCCAAAAACATTTGTACAAAAATTTTCATTGTAACATTGTTTTTGACAAAAGCAGTTGGACAAAATTCAGTTTGTGAACGCGAAATAGGTAAAAGTTTTTACAAAATGATACAATTTCCGAAAAGAAAAATCTAAAATATATAATATATGCGTTGATGGATAATTAAACATCAAAAACACAAATAATAATGGGCGAGACCATAAAACCGAAAACAATTTATAAATTTACTAGCAAAAGATTTTATATTTCCAGTATAATTATTTCATAAACAAACTATATAAATTGCACTTGACACTGACATCTTCTTCTTTAACTTTTCCTATTCGTTAGGGGTCGCTATTCTTGATCTTCTTCTTCCAATCATTTCTATTTTGCGTGTTGTCCTCATTCGGTTCCTTTTCTCTCAAGTCTTCCGCAATATATTCCTTCCATGTTCTCTTTGGTCTTCCAAACCAATGTAATCTCTTGTATCTTTCTAGAAACTTCTAAAATTAGAGCCATTTCCCTGATCCGTGTCTTCCATCTCAACATCCTCATCTCTCTGCCACATTCATTTTCTTTTCATTGACACTGACATCTGTCAATTAGAATTTTCTTAGTATGGTAGCTATTTCCACGGTTATAGCATAGCTGAATATGAAGTATAAAATGCAATCAAATCTTATAGATAATATAATATACTTTAATATTTATAATAACATTAAATGTCAAAAAATGATATTTAACAGCGTTTTTTCTAGAAAAACTGTTAAAATCTTCAAATGACTTCTGGTTAACCAATTATAACCAAAATCTAATCAGCTCTTCATATGCATGTATAGGAAAGGAATAGATACGAAAGAATTATAATTTGTAGAATTGTAGTGTTGGAGTTATCGTCTATGAAAAAATCGTCAAACACACACGCATACACACATACATCCATACATACATACATACATACATACATACATACACATACAGACATCATCGTAAAAATGGTAAAATCGTATTCTAGGGACCCTAAAATATGCATATTCACTAAAAAAACTCACCATCGAATTTTTTGACCAAAGACAATAAAGTAATAAACGAGTTCGATTCTACATTTCGCAGTTATCTCATATTTGTAAAGCACTAAAATCTATTACTTGAAAATCTATCTTAGAGAAAATTGGCATATAATTGTAGAAACCGTTTGTTGAATACTAGTCATTAATGTTTCTCTAATTACAGCTATAAACATCCTTCGCTGACTTCAAATCTCTCAGCAATTCCTCTGTAAATTTTATTATTTTCTGGATAACACTTAAATAATAAATCTAAAATCGTATAGGTACAGCTTCCAAGCATTCCACGCATATTTAACTTTTACACTTTAACTGCAATAGTAATTAGGTATTAAATACTAATTGATAATAGATAATAAGCAATTAGTTCTGCTTACTATAAATACTGTACAACTAATTCAAATTTCGAAATATGCTGACACAAAATCGCAATATCCTTTTCCATATGTGAAAGGATTAAAAATTATAAATGATTAATGTTTTTAAATAACACTCTTAACCTTCATCATTGAAAGTTAAAAATTAAACAGACAATATTGGCAGGAAATTGATTAGATAGCAACAACATAAATCGAACAAAAAATAAACAACTTTCGCTTATGTAACAGAAATAAAAAAACTGGGCTAAACATATAAATGTAACTCACAATGAATAAAATAATCTGAGTCGTAAAAAAATTGATTCAGTGCTCGAGTGCTTTGCTCCTGCGTTCCATATGCGCAGGTTCGCCAACCTCCGGGTCACGGACGTAATGTCCCAACCCTTTGCGGTGGTGGTATGGGCCATTCAGAGCGTGCGGTTTTGGGGCAATAGGATTTGTTCCTTGTAGAAAACCGGGGCGTGAAAATGGAAAAAGGCTTGTATTGAATTTTTGTAGAACAGGAACGAAAGATTGGATTTAATTTTTTCACCAAGGGTGCATTCCGAAACAAAGATGCAAAGTAAATAGATACCCTACATCGAGTACAGTCACGTGACTATATTTGCCAGAGTATTTATGAACGGCTTTGAGAAAATAAAATAGCATAACCTTAAAAATATGAAAATATATTTTATTTTGGAATCATAAACTTGCTTATTCGCCCTCAAAAGCTGAGGAAATTTGGTTTTATTGCTCAAGGGCCTATAAAAATTGACAGGCAACAGCTATTCACCATATCAAAATCGTGGTTTATGGATAAATGTGAGACAACAAATTCGATAAATGACATTTTTTGAACACCTCCACTCGCAAAACTTTCCTATTCTTTCTCGTATACGTCTTTTTGCTGTTGTCGAGCTAACTTGCCCTGTACAGTCTCAAATTCATTCGATATTTTTTTGGAATAATCGAAATCTGTCATTTTTATTTGACACTAAATTAAAATTGTTTATAACAAATCACATAGCAACACTAATAAATTACGTATTACGTAGAAATCACAGCAAACTTAAAACTCACAATGCCAGGACAACGATACCGAATATACATACAGGATGGTGGCGGTTCGGGGTGAACATTGGGATCTAACTTGGGATTTTTGTTTTATGCAAGTTCCTGCTCTCCTGTTCATTTTAGGCCAAAACTTGTAGAGTGCAAAGTTATTATGAATTAAAAGTTACATATAAAATTGTTCTTACATTTTTACCTTCCTTCACCTTTAGTTAAGGAAGGTATTGTCTTTGGTCAAAAAATTCAATGATGAGTTTTTACTGAATAAGCACGTTTTAGGGTCCATATAATACGATTTTACCATTTTTACGATGATGTCTGTATGTATGTGTGTCTGTGTGTGTGTGACAAAAGTTCCGGATTCCATAACTTCAATACCACGATTCCAAAAATTATAATTTTTTCGTATTCCTCAAGTTTACATCCAGAAGAACAACTGACTAGATTTTGGTTATAATTGGTCAACCGGAAGTAGTCTCATTTGAAGATTTAACAGTTAAATTTAATTTATTGACATTTAACGTTATTATAACTTAAAGAATATATTATTCTCTATACGATATGATTACAATTTATACTTCATATTCAATAGATACAGAGTTAAAGAATTTTAAAGAAATTAAATTTTATAATTCAGCCAGCTATGCCAAACTTGGGAACTAGTAATATATTCATATAATTCAAATTGGCAGATGTCAGTATCAATAAAAAGTAAATTAATGTGGCAGATATGAGGATGTTGAAGTAGATATTGGGGAATACACGGAAAGATACGGTAAGAAAATAACTCTAGTGTTACAAGTTTTTAGAAAGATACAAGAAAGACGATTACATTGGTTTCAACATGTCATGAGGAGAAATGAAGAATTATATTGGAACAAGAATGAATAGTTTAGTAATAGGACGTTAAAGAAACAGAGGAAGACCAAAGATAAGATGGAAGGACTGTATTGCGGAAGATTTGAGAGACAAGGAACTGAATGAGAACGACATGCAAAAATAGCGACCCCTAACGAATGGGAAAAGCTAAAGAAGAAGAAGATGCCAGTGTCAAGTGCAATTTGAATAGTTTGTTTATGAAATAATTTTACTGGAAATTTAGAATATTTTGTAAGAAAAATTATGGAATTTATACATTATACACGAGAATGACGGAAGGTATTGTGCTGGCTACAACAGATTTTTTATTATGGTTTTAGTTTCGTCTTAATTTTAAAAAGAAATTTTAAAAGTGCCGCTATTTAGTAGCAATAGCCATAACTTTTATCACATAGTAGAAAACAATATTATTTTATTCATATTCTGTCAATTTTTTTTTGTAAAAAGTAAATTAAATAATGAATGTGTCATTATTATAAAGAATTTTTGTGGTAGAAATAGTTATTTAAGAACACAGAATTTATTTTCCATAAATCAGATTAACGTTTCACGTTTATTAATAATTTCTGAAAACAAGTGTCATGACTATTGCTACTAATTAACGGCAGAGTACAAGGAGTAAACTATCATAGAGTGCGTATTCCAAATTTTGGAACGTTTATAGCATAAACTTTCAGAGTACGGGCAATAGTTTTGGAACGGAGCTTATCATACTCGATACACCAGAGTAAGGTTTTGGAACACCCTAAACGAACAGTACGTTGAAAAAGAATGGATACATATATCGGGATTTTGTATTTAGATTTTATTTTAAATGTGAAAAATAATACGAATTTTGAGCCAAATACAAAATTATTTCATTCATAAATTATTATATTTCCCTTTTTAAAATATTCGTTTTATTTTGCTGCCGGATAGCCGATATTCAAAGAAAAAACAAAAAACTGGCTTGCAAATAAATAAAGATTCGCACTTGGTTGTTTATTGTTTCCTTTTAAATTATAGCTGTTAAAATCTTTTGACCGGCACGGAAAACGGGCCATTTCATTTTTTAAAGAATAAATATTACATCGTATTGATTGATTAGTTTTGTATTTTGTCAAAATTAAATTCAAAATGATTGTTATTATTTCGTCAAAATTGAATAAACAGTTGTACTACACTCACGTAGAAAATAAATAACTATTATTCATGTATCTCAATTGACAATCTACCGTCAGTAAATATTAAGCTATCAGTATTCGATCGGATACTGTAATCACCGTATATGTTACATCCTGGTTGAAAAATAACATCCATCATTTGGTCAGACGGTAAACTTATCAACTTTCATATTTTCGCAACTACTTACTACTTCTATTGGGTATTAGAAGCATCCCCTAATTCGTGTTAATTCTCCCTCTATCCAATTCCACTTCCCCAAGTTTTAATTTCTCGCAATCGAGCAAAACCTATCGACCTTGAAACCGTCTAAATTAAGCTTTCGGTGAGTCACATGGTCGACATCCGTAGCGGAGCTAGTCGCATTCCTTGCATACCGGGGTCTCGTTGCAGCCCCCCTTGGCCCGCCCCTGCAGGGAGAATGCAACGACGAATTTCAAATCGACCAGACGGCTCGCGGAATTTTTATAGCCAAAACCGAACAGCTAACGACTTGATAAGGACTGAAATGCGAAACTGATTCGAAGGAAACTTTTTGCAGGGTGATTCGTTTTCGATAGTTTTCCGATCAAGTAGGTTTCACAATTTATCATTTTTCAAATATTTTTTACACTTTGTATTTCGGGGTATACAGGTTATTTTTGTCTTTAGTCAAAAAAAATTATGGTGAGTTTTTAATGAATAAGCACGTTTTAGAGTCTCTAGAATACGAATTTTCTGTTTTTATGATTATGTGTGCGTGCGTGTGTGCATATACAGGATGTAACAGAAATAAGTACATTAAATTTAACCAGTGATAGAACTCGTCTAGTGTAACAATATTTCTTAATAACTTTTTCTTGTAAACCTTCTAGATATTGAGTTAAAATTCTTCAAAGTTTTGTCACAAATTTCATTATCCGGCTATGGTCGAATAAAAGAACATCTGAAGATCGGAAAAGTAGAGCGCGTTGCATATTGGTAAAATTCAAAATAGTACTATTCTGCGCGCGCATCTACGACAGCTGTTTCTGGGTTGTTTCCGTTATGACTTGTGACTGGATTAAATACAATCAAAACATGAATTTCAACTCGAAAACTGGTGAATAAATTAACACCAGAAGATGAAACTATACACAAGTCGGGGAAGATAAAAGATACGGTTGAATAGAATACCTAGATTAAGGTAACAAAAATCATACGTCAAATGATTATGTTACATGTTGGACAATTCAAAAACTGTACGATATTCATAGGGTGCAGTCGACCATTAACAACTCTACAATTGACGGAACAAGAAAACGAATAAAAAATGCTTAAAAAATATTGAGAATTCGAAAAAAAGTTATTAAGAAATATTGTTGCTCTCGACAAATTCTATCATTGGTTAATATTGAATATTTTAAATTCTATACGGCTTGATTGAATTTTTTTCCTTCTTGTTCAATGCATATAAAGCCAGAAAGTTTATAAAGATATTAAATTTCATAAATCAACCAGCTCTGCTATAACCATGGAAACTACTAATATATTCAGATAATTCTAAATGACAGATGTCAGTATCTAGTGCAATGAGGTGTTGCACGATTTTTTTCTTTGGTTTAATCGAAAGAACACGAAAAAAAAATTAACCCGTGTTTTTATTTTCTTTCATATTACTCTCTATTCATGAGAAAATTGTCTCGGAAAATATATGATTTCTGTTGCCGGATGACGTCAGAAAAATACTAACCAATGAGGGAGTGGCCTACATTTTCCGCCGACAGAATTTAAACGAGTGACAGCCGTGTATTCTAGCTACTAGTTCTATCCATATTACGGATTTTTATATTTTGTAAAGACTCAAACATGGTTGTAGGAAAGAGTTTGCCCAAATAAAAGTAATAATTGATAATAAACAGTGTTAGTAGTGCCTCAAAACGATGAAAAAAGAATGAAATGGTTTTCTCAAGATAAAACCATTTACAAAATCAAAATTTCATTCTGTATAATTTTATAACTAAATAAGATATATTAAATATTTTTTAATATTTTTCTTTCCAGTTTTGTCATTGACTAGTATTTCTTAGACGTCTCGGGCAGTGCAAATTGGAGCCAATTCAAACGGTATACTTTTAAGTTGCTACTGAGTTTAATATATACAGAAATTTGAACAGAAAATCATATTTATTAATACTATAGAAGGTACTTTTTTCAGAATCAAAAAGATAAGTTTAATTTTTTTGCAACACCTCATTTACATAGTTTGTTCTTGAAATAATTTTACTGGAAATTTAGAATCGTTTGCAATAAAATTAAGGTATAGAATGTGTACAAAATACACAGAATTGACGAAAGTTAATGTGCTGGCCACATCAGATTTTTTTATTTTGTTCCGAAAACCAAATGCGTCCGCATTTTTCCAATTCCATTTTTAATTAATCTAGATTATATCTGCCCTATAAATAATATTTTAATAGCTCCCACAAATCAATATTTCCAATCCACAAATTTTACTCTAAAAACAGGAAATAAGTTTGTTATCAAACCGTAAAAGGTCCATTCACAAACGTCTTTATCAATTTCACAGTTTCTTGTTATCATGTTTATCGGGCTGACAGAGCAGTACATTTCTCTCGACGTGTCAACTGTTTCTACGGATGTAATCCAATGAAAAATGTGATAAACACTTCCTTCTAGCGGGTAGAGATTGTGTCAATCTTTCTTATAAGGAAGATCAGAAACGAGGAAATCGAATCTTAATCTATAACCTAATCTTTTATGAAGTTAAAAGTTTAAAGATATTGATTTATCTTTTCAGTAAAAGTTATGCCATTTAATGATTAAATTTCCGAGGCCTTTTAAGATTGTTACGAAGATAAAATATTTTTATTTTATTTTAGAATCATAAACTTGTTTATTTGCATTCCAAAGCAAACGCATTTTGATTTTCATCGCCCGAGGGCCTATAAAGTTACCAAAAACAGAGATATAAATATTAAATCAAAATTGTTAAAAGTCAGACAACATAATAGATTGATTTTATGAACATCGCCACACGAAAAACTTTTCGTATTCTTTCTCGTACGCGCACGTATGTATTATTATTACAAAATAATTTTATATTAATGTGGTTTAATGAAAAACAACCAATATCCTCATTTCGTAATTTTTAAAATAATAATTTAATTAATTTCCATGCAAAATAAAATCGAAACTTCTAGGACCATCTTGTGTTCATTTCTGAATTAATTTATATATATTTCGTCCATAGAAATTAATAGAAAATAGTGCAAAATCTTGCTGCTTCGCGTAATATTTTTTATACATATTAATTAAATGTATTTTCTAAGCTATAAAATGTAGTTCTATATACAAATTTCAATTTCAAACACAAGTTAACAAGTAACAATCTAAAAATAGAACTTTGGTTTATGCAAGTCTGCGACACCCTAATGCTAACGCGCGCTGAGAAGCCTAATTTCACGTTTTTATTAATATTTTATTGAATCTATTTCAACACGTTGGTGCTGCCACGTACAACAAAAAATTATACTAGTAGGCTCATGGAATGTTTAAATATAATAATATAACATAAAAACGGAGTTTTATATTTGCTTTTAAAATAATTAATGTGGTGTTTTCTCCACTGTAGCTCTGAATGCCTTTGAGGTGGCGTCTGATAACCCTTATCATACAATAAATACATACTATATTTATGTTTAACTATGTATAAATACAAATAACTCGTAGAATGTTTAAATATAATAATATAAAACTTCATACCTATCTAGCGATTATTTGAATTTTGAGAATCAAAATAAATAATCTACCACGGGCATAATCAAGATTATAGCACTAGGGAAATTAAAAGCTCTCTGATAGGCGTAGAGCTTTAAACATTCCCCCGTTATAATCTTTTAATTATGCGCTTAATACATAAATAACTATTATGCAGAATTTGCAATTTTAATTTACTTGGTAGGCAGGTTCAATAGGTTGTACCAAAAAGTTTTTATGTATTTTCCACTTAAAAGAAGATTAAAAATGTTATTTTTATTACTTACTGAACCTTGAAGTACAATCGATCTTTTGAACTGTTGTATGTAAAATGGAAACTTACCTGAAACAAAGAAAAAAAGTATTACAAACAAATTAATGTAGATAAATGTGAAACAAGAATTATTAAATATTTTTTATTAAACCTTAACTATTGATTATTGTGATCAATTCTTGTCATTGTTGTAAAACTTTATAATTAAAAGAAAATACAGATGTTTCATTTTTATAATCATTTTTCTTAAATATATCATTTTTTAACATTTTATGTTATTATAAACAAGAAGGAATATGTTATTGCCGATACGGTTTGATTACATATTTTCCTTCATAATCAATAGATAGAGTTAAAGTATTATAAAGAGATTAGATTTCATAAATCAGGCCGCCATGGAAACTGCTGATGTATTCAAATAACTATAATTGACAGATGCCATAATGCCAAGTGCAATTTACATACTATATACGTTCATGTTATAATTTTATTGGATACATAGAATCTTTTCCAAGATTCCAAGAAACTTTGGGTAAGGAATTTGTAGAAAATATATAGTATATGTTCGTGTTACAATTTAACTGGATATATAGAATCTTTTTAAATGAACTTTCGCTTTGGGATTTGTACATAATGCATAGAATTGATAGCAGGTAATGTGCAGGCTATATCAGATTTTTTAGTCTTTCTTTCATAAAATGCTTTCGTTTTTAATTAGCATTCACTTGATTCGTTAGCGGTTAACAAAACTGTAATGTGATGTTATATCAGCATGAACAGCAATACCCAATTTTCAAAGAATAATAATGATCAATGCAGTAACGGTCCAGTGGATAATGTCGTTTAAATCTGTCTCATACATAAAACTGATACCATTTTCCAGTTTTGTCGCTTTAGGCGAATTTGGTTAAAACCCAATAAAAACTTCCTCACAGTGGTGATTTATAAATTCCTTTGAATTCCGCCTCCCTTTAATCCAATTTCAAAGCGTGTATTTGCGTATAAGAAAACAGAATTGGAATTAACAGTCTCACATGAAAGACTAAATTTACATCAGAACTGTACCGCCTGCGACTGCGAGTCGGTTTGTGGTTTCAATTCATTCGAAATGGAAATACTCCTACCCGCGGCAGTGGAAAATCATCTTTACGATCTCCGCTAAATGGATTAGAATCGCTCGTGGGTGTTCCGTGTGACATTTGTCAAATAATGCCGTTCCTGTTAAGTGTCCCTACAATGCGGGTTGGGTTACAAGAGCGACAACTCCAGCTACAACACTGAGTCAATTCACATCGCCACGCTGGACCTATTTACTTATCAGGCGTACAAAAGTTATAGCACAAATGTGGAGATATGATTTAAGAGCAAAGTTAGATAGTAATTGATTTCGCAAGTTGGAATTGAAACTTGGGTATTGTATTGTCATATAATGTACATTTGAAACGTCAACAATGATGTTGTTAGACAAAAGTTAGTAGATAGTGCCGCTCGATGGGTAAAATGTTATATTTCAGCGCCCCGCATAATGTATAATTTGTTAATTAACATACACTTTTTAAAGTTTAAAATATATTTTTGATTCTCAAAAAAATGCTAGAATTAAAATATTGATATTTTTTCTTGTAATCAATATTATTAGGTTTAATCAAAATTGTTTGTTGCAATCAACAATTTTGCAGTTATAGTTCGCAACGTAACAACAAATTATCTCACTTCATATCAGAATTGTAAATCATAAGCTTTTAATTCTTCGCAAAGTGCTAATATTTAAATATCAATAATCAATATTCTTGAGCTATAATCAAAATATTCTTTGTTGTAATCAACACCCTTCACCGTTATTATTTCAATAAAACAATGGCAGAAGAATATCCGTTTGATAGGATAATTATTTTATTTTGGAATTATAAACTTGTTTATTCACCTTCAAAAGCGGGCGCAATTTGGCTTTTATTGCCCAGGGCCTATAAAGTTACCAAGCAACAACTATTCAAGCATATCAAAATTGTCGTTCATGTATAAATGTCAAACAACACAACAAATTCGATAAATCACTTTTTTTGAACACCACCACGCCACTCGCAAAACTTTCGTATACGTCTTTTGACTTCTGTGGAAGTGGAACCAACTTGCGCCTTAAAATTCATGCGACATTTCTATGGAATTATCGATATCTGTCATTTTCATTTGACACTAAATTAAAATTGTTCATAATAAAGAACATAGCAACACCAACAAATTAGGTAGAAACCATAGCATATTTAAAGGGACTGTAAACCAAAAAAGCAACTTTGCACTAAAAAACAGAAAAAAACATATAAGAGTCAAAATAAAAACCTCAGTTTTCAAGGGGTAATACTTCTTGAGATATTAAACCGCGAATATGTGACAAGAGTAGCGTGTGACGTCATACCGACACAAGTCGGTTAAACTAGGCTAGCCCGCTGTGTATATGAGTACGGTTGCGTAGTTTGGGTTGTGTAGTTCAATGCTGTGAGGTTCCGACAAAACTTGGATCCGAGAACCTGGATTTCAAAATCCTCGGATATCCGACGTTCGGATATTGAAGCGGATATCCGAGAATTTAATTCGAATTTGGATCCGGCTCCTGATCTTGGATCCGGATTCAATATTTAGTTTACGGAACCGAATCCGGGTTCTATGTTTTGTTAACGGATCCGAATCCAAATTTTATTCTGGATCTGATTCTTCATTTTGAATATGATTTGCGGTCAAATTCAAACTTCAAACCGTTAAAGTGGGCCTGTTTATCTTTACAGTGGTCAGTAAACACTAATAAACAAATAGTAATACATTTTATAATATCCCCCTAAAATAGCCAGGTAGTTTGTGCAAATGTAAAGAAAAAAGGAATTTATACTTTCACAGAGTCATATTTAGTAAATAGTGAATAAAAAATTCAAATTTGTATTATTTTTATTACACATATACTCATTTTGTGTTTATTTCTATCGTCTTACTGTGTAAATTGTATAACATTTTTTTCTTTACGAATAAAACCAGTTTATAAAAGTATACTATTATTTACTATCTTGAAATGGCGCCTCGCACGGAGCGGCCCCGTATTCAGCCATATTGTTTCGCTTAATGCACCAAATATTTTAACGGATGTTAAAATGAGGTCCTTCACCACAGTAATAAATTAGAAAATGGGTCATTTATATTAAAACTAGACCTAAAAACTATATGTTAAAGACTATTAAAATTTAAATATAGCTATTAGTTTTTAAAATATTCGTTTCAAATACATGCATATGATAGAATCCCACGTTAAAAAAGTCACCCAACATAAATTTCCATTTGAAAAGTTGGGGAGTCTACTGGACGTTAAACAATTTTTTTATGTTTCATTTGTGTACTTGTTGACTATAGCTCGTGCCAAATAGAAATGACCTGCGCGTAATAGTATATTACGCACCATGAACTGTAAGTGACAGTTCTTATGTCGCGAATTTTTAGGAAATCTAGACCCTACTGGTGTCGATTTCCCAAACTACATTCTCGACCTAAAAACTGTCATTTACAGTTCATGGTACGTAATATACTATTACGCGCAGGTCATTTCTATTTGGCACGAGCTATAGTGTTCTCTTCTCTAGTATGCGTCGTATATACTGAGCAGGGCCAGCTGCTAGTGTGTATGTCCAAAAAATCTCTGGCTAGGTAGACTTGGCGTAACCAGGATTCAGTACTACGGAGTAGTCAATTCGGCCAGTGTCAAGTCAAGTCAAGTGTCCTGAATAATATATCTGGGAAAGACATTTTTAGAGAGTAGCGTTGTACAAGATTCGTGAAAACATTCTGCTCCTTTTGGTAATAAGTGCTAAATTAATTTTATAAGATAAATTTACCCTCAAGCAAGATAATGATCCTAATTATTCAGTCTTGTTAAAAGCAAATATTTCTTCTACATAGTAACAAAAAAAAAAAACAGGTGGGAAAATATTTTTGTTGTGCAGCCATTTTCTTTTTTACCAATGCTAAATTGTGCGATTATTTCAATAGTATATACGCAATAAAAAACAAGCAATAGTTTGTTCCGATAATAAATCTACGCATTTTATATTCCGCCGAGGTATAAACAACAATATGTAAAAGGAAATCCGTTGCGATATCCATAGTCTTTAACAAAGTACACCAGTGTCCAATAACAAATAATTCACTTGACATTTACATTCTACGTTGACTAAACATTTACTATAAATAGCTCTGAAAAGATACTAAAATATTTCCGTCAACATAATACCCCACATAGCGTTAACTTTATAGTACTTAAGTGTAAATTATCTGCGTCCCCTATTTTTTACGACAAAGTTGTAAAATAATTTACGCAATTTGTGAATGAACGACTATTTTGTGCTTTATAGAGCATGAAATTTAAGAAGGGTAATAGTAAGAGAAAATAACAGGCTACGGTAATGACAGCATTACTAACATAAACGCTATTTACATTTTTAAACTAATTAAAATTTACTCTCGTAAACAAAAAGCAGATCAATGTATACTATGTTAGTGTTTGATTAGTTTTTGTTAAAGCGTACAAAAATTTATCTGTTTTTACTACAACTGAGGTTGTTTTAGTTTACGCAGAAAAACTAGGGGCAAAAAATGGTAAATTAGATACTGAAAACCGACCAGTGCAGACTTGTCAAGTTGAACGGACGAACTCAGGCGTAAAATGTTTAAGTTTCAATCCTTTGATCCAGATTACAGAGTCACAGTTCCAGACAAAGGAAATGCCAATCGTTTGTAACGCCTCATTTATAATCTAGTTGAAATGATGTAACAAAAGTGTGGAGATAACAGAATAAGAACTGCAAAACTGGGCTAAGAATGTTGTTATTGGTATTTAATTGAAAACATCATTTCCATATCAGGCATTTAAAATTTTATGGCTTGAAAATATTTTCATAGCTATCTTCGATTTAGGAAATGTCGATCTCGAAAATATTAAAATACCGTTCCAAACGTACCACTGACAAGTTTGCAACTACTGATTACTTACGTGTTACGCGTACTGTTCGACTAACATAAACGATGGATGCTGAGAGCCAAAACAGTCAGAACTTTTCTGCTGACTAAGACTCAGAGGCTGCGTAATTAGTGCAAATTCAGTGTTAGTTTTGCAATATTTTCGTGTTAATTTGGATCACTTGAGTTCTTAATCCATACCGAAGGCGTTATCTTGGTAAAGTCAGACGTTAGTGGCTAATTTGATAGCGTATTTTGAAGCAAGAAAATATAATAATAGTCTTTTTTACTAAATAAAGTAATAAATGAGGTAATTTTTATAGCACATAATCGTTGTACATTTTTTCTTTATACGGTTTAATGGCATAAATAGAACTCTTGTACCCCTATACGAAATACATTCTGGCTCCCCCCTAATTAACGCTATGAAAAAAACCGTATTACGATACCAAAACGACCCAAAGTTGTCATTTTTGTTCACTATCAGCGCTGACTACATTTATCACAACATAAATAATAATAATAATAAATAATATAATAATAATATGTTTTATTCCTTTAGAAAATAATTACATTTTATAGGAATCGTAGTCACAAGTGTAAAATAATAATGTACACATACAATAAAACTCGTTACAGAATAGGGTATTCTCGCATATTTTTTTTTCTTAAAGAACAGGTATTTCTAAGAGTACCTGTGAAAACCCGAGTTAAAAATTCCTTTTAATAAGCAAGATATTAATATTTAAAATTTAATTTTGGTGGGTCACGTGATACGTGACGTACTAGTTGTACGTACCAGCGGTGTACAATCAGTGGTTCATGAGTTTTCGAGATGGTATTCAGTAAGTATTGCAAAAGGTAGGAAATCAAATATATTTAACATATTATTACTAAAAAAAAGTAAAGATAATTATAAGAAAACCATTTTAAGTAAATGATTACATTTATTTTCTTGTACTACAAAAACATTTTGACATTCTCAAACTATATTGGTGGCCACTAGGTGGCGCTTGTATCGTAAAAGTTAACTCAGAAATTTTGAATTTGTTTGAATTAGTTCGAGTTTATTTCTTATGTTTGTTGCTTTGTTTCTTCTGTTCGTGGAGTTCTATTGTTATTATTTCTTACTGAAATACTCCTGTGTTGCTTAATTCTTTGTGGTAAGTACACATTCAAAGCATGTACGTACCTAAGATGGGCGTGTTATCATATTCGAGCATGTAGTAGGGATATCAACTGGTCTCCCATTGGTAGTACAACTAGAGAGAATACCCTCTTCATTTATTTCTCTGCTGGTAAATTCTCAGTTTTTGCTTAAAAGTATTAAAATTTGTTACATTCTTCATACTTGAAGGTAATTTATAAATAACTTAATTCCTAAAGAATTTGGAGAATACTAATTTTGAATTTAGTAAAGGAGTATTTAATTCATTTTCCCCTCTAGTATCAAACTGATGAAAATCTTTGTTGCATAATAATGTATACTTTTTCTAAAAAACATATAAATGATTTTAATAAATGAATAAACCAGACAAAGTTAATAAATTTAGATTTACAAATACAGTAACAAATTTTTGACTCAAAAATATGTTACTGGCGTTAGTAGACGCGCCCCAAAAGCTAATACCATAACTTAATAAAGATTCAACGATAGCATGATAAAACGTCAACAATTGTGTAAGAGTTAAATATTGTTATAAATATTTTATTTGATAACATAATTTGTTCAACTTGGTAATGATTATATCACAATGATTTTTGAAATGTAACAATTCATTGAAAGTAAAACCCAAAATTTCAGTAATACCTACTCTACTAATCCGTTCTCAGTAGTAATATCACAATCCAATATATCAGAATTCTGATAAACGATCCAGTCTCATATATATGAGCTAATAAGTTCAGTAACTTTCTACTGATGACGTAGATCGATTGATATCGTGGAACGACCATATACCTACAAAACAAGTGAAGACAAATGATACTCAGGGGATGAAATAAAATCTGAATGCTGATAAACAAATTAGGACAAATCTGTGTCCATCGTTTAAATCCAAATGAATATAATATAAGTCGCATTAAGTCCTATTATGTAACAAATGTACCGCCTTCAAAAAATATGTCATTATTCTAGCATTCACTTCCCTTTCGTCGGCCGGAACCGGAAACTGACAAAAGCGCAGCGCTAATCTACTCTCCCTGGACAATGGGCCAAAGAAATAGAGCCATATTTTATAGAAAAGCTGCGCCACGTTGCGTATTACTGCAGATTATAATCCAGGAGCTTAGTGATGTAAAAGCTCAAAGACTTATACAATGCATCAGTACGCGCGGTATATTAAAACCGTGGTATATAACTCCTGTGTTGAACTTTTACTCAATGCGAAATGTCATTGTAAATGTGAAATATGCACCTCTTTACACAGAATTAAGTGCAGTTTAATGAGCCTCCGCTGCACAAAATAAACCAGCGGTAAAACTGCATCGCTAAAAACTCCAGATTTGTTATGCTTGTTACACCATACAATGTTGCCGAGTTGTTTTGAATGGTTTTATTACATTCTTTGGTTTTATTCCCACCAGATTCCTCGCTATAGTAAATTAAAAACAAATATTGCTTTAAAACTGCCATAGATGAAAAACTAGAACGTATGAAGACTAAAGAAACAAAAATTGAATAACTTTTCAAATTAATGCAGGAAGTGTAACACATTAAATTATTTATAGAACATGTTCTACTATTATTCGGAGTGACTCAACTCTGGTCATTTGATTCATAATTACAATGATGAGTTTAATGATGTTCTCCCAGTATTTGGATCAACTTGAAGTTGAAATATAAAGCAGAAAAGTGTCCCCTGTGGTGCACTCTCAAAGAGTACGGGTCGTCGCGCCACTCGCGGATTTTTTTAACACTAGCGTGGGTATGAGTTTAAATAACAGTTCGTAAACACGCGTAAATATGAGCACGAAAACCGTGGTAAAAAGCGTTCAAAATTATTGTGTCGTAGAATGCAAATCTAAAAATAACGGGGATAATAAGATTCATTTTTATTCCTCCCCTTATTATCCGTGGGAACAGGAAAGACGACAAAAATGGATAGCATCGGTTCGTTGGATGTCGTAAGTACAGTTGAATTTCATTAAATATGTGATCACATATTTCTCAAGCAAAAACACGGTTTTATAGTTTACATATTTTGTCAAATAAAAAGTTTAATTCAATATATAACTTAGGAACAGAATACTTCGATTCAAAATAAGTTATGGGACAAGTCCATATTTGTGTGCCATTGATACCAACGATGAAAATTAAAATTAAATATCTATATGCTATTGAATGTAAAATGTTTAATTATATAAAATTTATGAGACCCATGATAAATTATTAGTAGACAATTTTATAAATTATTTCAGTATCATAAAAATATAATCAAAAGACATAGAATTTTTTCAATTTATACGTAATGTGTTTTAGAATTGATAAACAATCATGGAAGCCCACGAAATATACCAAAATATACTGCACCTGGAAAAGTTTTGCATGTGTGCTCTCATTGCAACAGACAAAACAGTTCGCTTATATATAAAACTCCCTTCTACACCTAAGACATCCTACCAACGCTACTTAACGAGAAATCCGTTAGGTGGCGCAGCCAGCGACAAAGAACAGCTGCTTGGATAGACTATAGGATAATGAATCCAGAAACCAGTCCAACGCGGGAGTCTTCGTAGTCCATTCCTTAGTTATTATTTAATTATATTTAATATAACCTATATTGTTGACTTTACAAATTATTAGACTTAATGCGTCATCCTTAGTCAATAAGCACAGCCGGTACCAGTTCGTGCGGGTGGCCAGATTGTGCCCCGCAAAAGGCGTCTAACCATGAGGGGCGCTATTTCAAGACAGTAAATAATAGTAAATTTTGTTGCATCGTTTCTCGATTTTGTACATGTTTCTAATGTTTATGTTATTATCGTTATTTTCATAAATAAAGAAAGAAATCTGCTTAGATAGGAATGTGTGGCGAAGGATGATTGTTTCCTAACTATTATTGTGATCCGGATGCGGTATTTCGCTACCGAAAATCGGTCACTTTAATATGTTTAAGAGTAAGGATTTGTTGTAAGATGTTGATGTTGTTCTTATTGTTATCGGGTTTGTGCGAACCCACTAAGTTGGACACGCGTCATTTTATGTATGTATTTTTATCGTACTTACCGTATATATACTGTTACTGGTTTTCTAGGCATTTTCCGATATTTTTATTGTTATATTTTACAGATGTCTACATTGTTGAGACGAAATGCGGTTTACCTAAAGCTTTTGTAGTTTACATTTGAACATATGATTCGTGCGCGCTCAACGTGTTGGTCAACGCAAAGCGTTGGTTAGTTTTTAATGAATAAGCATGTTTTAATGTCCCTAGAATACGATTTTACTAGTTTTACGATGATGTTTGTATATATATATATATATATATATATATATATATATATATATATATATATATATATGTGTGTGTGTGTGTGTGTGTGTGTGTGTGTGTGTGTGTGTGTGTGTGTGTGTGTGTGTGTGTGTGTGTGTGTGTGTGTGTCTGTGTGTGACAGAAATTCTCCGACGATAACTATAACACTACAATTCTAAAAATATAATTCTTTCGTATTCCTCTTCTCTACATCCATATGAAGAGCTGATTGGATTTTGGTTATAATTGGCCAACCGGAAGTATCCTTATTAGAAGTTCTTATTCATATGAAGAGCTGATTGGATTTTGGTTATAACTGGTGAACCGAAAGTATCCTTATTAGAAGTTCTTAACAGTTTTTCTTGAGAAAACGTAGTTAAATATCATTTTTTGACATTTTATGTTATTATTATATGAAAGCATATTTGATTGTCCATACGGTTTGATTAAACATTTTCCTTTTCATTCAATAAATATAGCTAAATAATTATAAAGAGATTAGCTTTCATAAATTAGCCAACTATGCTATAACCATGGAAACTGCTGATATATTCAAATAATTCTAATTGACAGATGTCAATGTCAAGTGCAATTTACATGTTCGTGTTACAATTTTACTGGATATATAGAATCTTTTCAAAGAAACTATCGTTACGGGATTTGTAGAAAATACTTATAGAATTGGCGGAAGGTAATGTACTGGCCACATCAGATTTTTTATCATGTATTTTATTATTTAAATAAAGCCGCGAACTGCGCTAAAGCTATTTTTTATGTATAGTTCATCCAGAGATCATGTTCCGAAGACTCGTTATCGTTTTATTATGGGTTCACAATAGCTAAAACCGCAATGCCAAAATATTTCGGTCCGTACAGTCGACCAGTTCAGTATTTGCAATGTTGGTATATATTTTACGCCCAGTATTCGACTGTAGACCAAGACTGCACTTTTTTCTAAACCGATTACCAGGGCTGTATTTGCTAATATTTAAAATTTTAATGCGTTAATCTTTTGAACTTAGAATTTCCCTAATTTTCTTATAGCTTATTATAAGGTCTGTGAACTTGTCTCCAAAGGATTATAAAACCGTTATTTGTGGCTATGTAGGTATATAAATAGGTGGTGAGTTTAATTATTTTCACTTGTCATTTGTACCTCCTAAGTAGTGTACGAAGGCTGAAAGTGTTTTTTGTTTTGTTAAATTAAATTCAACAGTCAACAACGTTAACAATGTTTCGCCCGTGGGAAGAAAACGAAGAATTAGAAAGTGCTAGTAAAAGTGTATTACCATCGCCTAATATATTTAAACCTTTTTTGCACGAACATGGACAACAAATCGTGTTGAATGTTTACAATGGACTTTTGGAGGAATATGAAGAATCAGTTGCTCTTAAGAAAACTTGCCAACTAACAAAGGTATGTGATAAAACTGTTAAAAAAATTATCAGAATAGGTGGTCCGGTACCTAAAAGAGTTCGAAAAGATTCAGATACTGACAAAATAGATGATTTTACGAAACAATATATAGTACGAACAATACATAATTCTTATGCTAATAATATTGTTCACACATTATCATCTTTACATACAACGTTAAGAAAAGATATTTCTTTTGTACCTGCTCGATCATGCCTACATCAGTGTTTAAAGAAAATAGGTTTTGTTTACAAAAAATTAGATCAAAGACAAGCAGTACTAGAACAACCGCGAATAGTTGAGTTACGGCACAAATATTTAAATAAAATTAAATCGTACCGCGAAGCAGGGAAAAATATTGTCTATCTAGATGAAACATGGTATGACACGCATGATGTTGTTGAGAAAGGATGGGTTAATGATAAAGGTAAATGTTCGCTAAATGCACCTGTATCGAAGGGACGACGGATAATTATTTTACACGCTGGTGACGAGAACGGCTGGATTAAAAATGGACTTTTGTTATCAGCAAAAGATTTCAAAACATCTTTTGCAGACTATCATGAAAATATGTCGGCTGAACTCTTCGAACGTTGGTTTGAAAATAATTTACTTCTTAATATTGCACCAAATTCAGTAATAGTCATGGATAATGCCACCTACCATTCGCGACAAGAGAATAAAATTCCGAAGACAGCAACAAGAAAGGCTGAAATAATAGATTTTTTAGTAAAGAAAAATATGCCAATACCAGAAAGGGCAACAAAAAATGATTTACTTAAAATTATAAAAGAGCAGAATTTTGATAAGTCTTAAGTTATAGACAATATGGCACAAAAGGCAGGGCATAAAATATTACGTTTACCACCTTATTATTGCATATTCAATCCGATTGAGTTAATTTGGAGCCAACTAAAAAACAATGTTAGATCAAAAAATGTATCACCACAATTAAATTCTAGTGTAGTTCAATTAGTCAGGGAAGAAGTTGAAAATATTGGCCAGCAACAATGGAGTAACTGTATTCAACATATCATAAAAGAAGAAAATAAATTTATATCACTTTACAAAGACGTGAATCCATTAATTATATCTTTAAGGGATTCAGATATGTCCGATAACAATTCTGAAGACGAGGACGAGTGCACTATGTCCGAATAAATATTCATATATTTTTTTAAATGACATGTGGTTATAGGCCTCTTGGGGAAATCGCCACTATAAACAAAGATTAACGGTCCGCAATTAGTACCTCCTGGGTGGTCACGGAAATCTGATTATACAATATATTTTTTAAAACAGTTAAATATTAAACAATTTTTTTTTACTGTTTTGAAAAGTAAAATGTGTGAAATGAAATATTTCAAACCCCTACTCAAATTTTTCATTACAGCCCTGGCACATGCCAGGCTATTGGGACCCTCTATTGTACTGCCGTAATAAAACGATAACGAGTCTTCGGGACATGATCTCTGGATGAACTATACCACGTACGATATTAAATGTTATTTTTAATTTTAGAGTTATCCATTTTTCTCGCGCACCCTTTTGGTCATATCGCCTCGTCCCGTTCCCGTATACTGCGTTGAATCACTTAGTTAGTTGAGAAGGGTTGTATTATTCAACTGGCGCCCTAAACTTTTAAACAACTCTTATTACCCAGCCCTTCTCCAATGGGTTACGCTGCTCTCAAACCGCTTATACAGGCCTACCCATCTGAACGTTGTAACAAGAGAATGTCAAGATTGTGGAGGTGTTGAGACAGATAGGAGCATAGGGTAGTGAAGTACCTCAAATGATCTAAGTTCCTCCTACTTTCTAATGATTCCACATTAATTTTCGTCAATAAATAACTCCTCCAAATCCCAACTCATTTTCAACAAAGTCTTCCCTGAGGCACCCCCGCACTTTGGGACAAGTTATGAGTCATAGCCACCCTATGCACTGCTCCCTTGTATCATCCCTTAGAAGGGCTAGCAACGACACAGGCAACGAAAGGGAATTAGCGAGCAGGCTCGATCGATATAATTGGGAGCATCGGATGATGATTCATAACGTGGTGTAGAAGATGAAGATTGTAACATGTGCTGTGTATGAGGTACATGATGTAATGAATATAATCTCAATGAGATGGAAATAGATGTAGTTAGTCAAGGAGGCTCTGTAAGATATTTCTAGAGATTGTGTCATTTATTTTATTGTTTATAAAGACATGTTATGTTCTATTGTACAAGAAATGTACATGAGTTTACAGCGAATTTATGTTTTATAGTTTTTCTCATAGTTTTTTCAATAGAACAATAGTATAATTTTGCAACACTATATTGTAAAACTTACTGTAGACAACCATAAAATTGTTCAGAAATAATTATTGTATTAAGAAGGCTTTATGACTGTAAAATTGACGTATAATCACAATACAAATAAATATAAATAAACTTAAATTTGTTATTAATACCCCCTCTAAAAATGTGGGTAGGTAGACCTGTAGGTACCGCAAGCCTTGTTTTAACTAAAACGATGTTTTAAGAAATGCTAAATTTCAATATTTAATTTCACCCTTATGTATAAAGAACGATTTTTAAAAAAATATTTGAATACAAACTATGTTCTGCTTTAAAATCATATTTTGATAAATTTGATATTATTTATAATAATAATTATTATTAAATAATGAAATTTGACATTTCTTAAAACAGCATTGTTTCTGAACAAATATTTCCATATTACATTTATTTTATATCGAAAAACCATTTTCGTTTATTATTTCTGAACGAGTAGTCAGATTTGCCTGATAACGTCATCAGATGATTTAGTTTCTTCAGAGTATTTGTGTAGTATAAGAACGGACAAGAGCGCTTTATAGTGGGAATTTCAATATTCTAAAATTTATTTTACGATTTTATGTTTAATATCAACGGCTAATTTTACAAATAAATTATTTTATGAAGAAGATATTAATGAAGAAATAGAGTGAAACGTATTAGAACACATGATTATACAAAAAATATATGATATAATTATTGTTGCAATTATCCCACTTCTGATATTTCAGATGCCCGCACATTTCGTGCACTAATTCTACAGAATCGACAGAGCGCTTAAAGACTCTCGGAGCTTTCCTCTTCGAGAGGTACGAGATAAAAAAAAACGAATGCTTACGATCATTTAGAGTTCTCCGAGACAATAAACGAAATCGTCTATTAAATTTAATCCAAATTGTATAATTCATTGACGTCAATCGCTATCCGCAATTCTTAACTTAATAGAGAGCTTTCACGTAACGTCCAAAGTCCAAATAAATAGCGTGCTCGACGCGTTGAGGATAGCTTATTTTGGCCTCAATGCGAATGAGTACGTAATTTTTTTACGGTATGTATTGACAACTGACAAGCTGCGACATGACATCTGGTGGGAAAAATATGAACTTTCCGATTTGGTACTATATTGTGACTGTATGCTTGAGTTACATGTGGTTTGATCATTTGATGTGAATAAAAACAGGAAAAAGTCGTACAAATTGTTGTGTATTCTGATGTCACTCAAGATATGGTCGAGACACAGGCATTGGGTTTTATAATTTTCCGAAACATGGCCAAAATAAAGTTAAAATTACGACAAGAGCAAGTGTTGAAATGGATATGGATCGACGAAAAAAGCATGGGAATATGCAATTCGTAGTGCAAAACAAATAACAAAACATATGAAAGTTTGTTCTCGTCATTTTAAATCGGATAATTACATATTTCGTGGTCTTTATCTAGCTTTACACGTGCATTCTGCACTAATAATTTTTAATTTTTCTCTAAATGTATTTTGATTTCATGTGATTTTGCAGAAATTGCACTGGTTCGCAGACAAAGTGCAAATATTACCCACATTATACCGTCATTTTTTAATACTCCACATAATATTATGTGGTTAGCGTTTATAATTCGCTCACCTGCGATCATCAATTTCGATTGATTAAATATATATAAAATTATATATACATTTTAACATATCTTCTATAATACATTTAGAAGTAGCTGTTGCTTCCAGAAATCTAAAATGTTCTGTGGTACCAAACCCCATTTTAAGTGAAAAAAATTGCTTTTGTTGTTTGTTTTCATATGTTACAACACTGCGAGTACCAATTCAGAAGCAGCTGATCGGCCCGATGGTGCTGCCGCCATCGGACATGTCAGTTCTCAATACTTATATAGCGTTTATCCAAAATTGTTCAGAAATAGCGTTCGTCGAAAACCCCTTTATATTTGACGTTATAGCAGACATAACCTATAACTTTTAGAGAAAGATAGTAACGTTTTAGTTAGACATATAAAATAACGTGTACGGTATGTGAAAACATATTTTGATGTACAGAATAATGTTCAGGTTATCTGTAATTTTAACGCTCACGCTATCTATTTTAACGTTAGTGAAAACTCTCTAATATATTAACGTTTATTGAAAGGCACAAATGCACGATTTTATTGAATTTCATTTATAAAAATTATGTCTGGTGCAACCGAGGGGACAACAAACTATGTAAACATTTTCTATAAATGTGTATACATATTAGACATGCCTCCTGTAAAAATATTATATATTTTTTGTAAAAATTACTTCAATTACAAAACACAATAAAACTAAACATTTTATCCTATTTTTGCCACTGTTTTTCTTTGAAGAAATGACGAGAGAAGAAATTAAATCCAGATCAACCAAAGTTAATCAGATGTGGAAGAATTTGCAAAAGATTTGGAAATTTCTATTAGTTTTACAAATAAAGCCTAGTGTCTGTTAATCCATAACCAAAATCAAGGGAGGTTTTCTTAAAGAATCAAAAGTCAAATATTATAATAATATTCTCTTTCGTTACAATAAACACATTCGTTTCTGGTAATCTTTCATAATAAAGTAAATGGCTCCAATAAAAAGGACATTATAGTTCAAATGATGTTTCGCAGAGAATGCAAATGATACAATTAAATTCGCAAATGATTAGAGATCCCTCTCCCTATCATGATAAAAGAGTATTAAATTGAAAAAAAAGCATTGAAGGAACCTTCTACAAAGTAAATAATCGTAAAATTGCATGTTCAGCGATGAGAATCAACGTAGGATACGAATCGTTCAATTCAAAATATAATTTCATTTTTTCAATTTCTGAAAGTATCCAGAGTTTGTTCAACTCTTGTTCCACTGTTGATATAAGACTTCTATTTCCAAGGGAACAAAAGTATTCTTCCTAGGGGAAAAATGTAGGAATATTTACTTCGATATAATAAATTAATTCACGTGTTTATGTTTCTAGATAATAAATTTTGAGGTGCATTTAATATACAAGGCTGTCAAGGAGATACCGTGACGTATCTACATCAAGAGTGGGCCCTACCCTCTTATGCTTTAGGGTAATTTTATTATTTTCCCCGAACTAAGGGATGATAACATTTAGGGGTGGTTTATCTCTCGCAAGCAGTTACAAAAGATTTTATTTATTATTGCTTTAGAATTATGGCGCTGACAATGTTATCTACAAGGATAAATCATCAATGTAACAAATGTTTGTTTGATTCTATAGAAAATTTGACAACTCAAGCACTATTTCATTTTGATAATGACATTTTTTTTTTTATTGCAGAACTAGATATGATATAGTAATATTATTAATATTCGTTGCTTTGTTATATTATTCTAGATTGTTTTATACATATTCAAATAAAGTTATCTTATCCCAACATAATATTTGTGCAAATGCACTTGATTCTTGGTAAATATAAAACCATATCAGTATTTCCTACATTTTCCAATAAACTTTATGTAATATTACTAATATTTGTTATATTTAACGCCGGTAGATAATAGTATATTATTATACGTGGGATTATGATAGTCATTATTCACGAAGATGACATCAGAGAGAATAATAACCATAATCCGCCCGAATATACGTAATACAATACTTTTTCTACTCCTGTAAATTTGGAAATAATTCGAATAAATATTTTAGAAACAATTTTACACTATTTATCAAATTAAATTGATTTTTGATTACTATTTATTAAGGGAACTACCTACTTATTGGCGATTGGCGTGAAGATGTAATATTTGTAAAATTGGTACGTATTAGCACTTTTCAAAACGTTAGAAATCGGTTGAAAAACGTAATCACAAAAATACAAAATGATAAGTGACAATAACAGAATTGTCAAAGGGTCATAAGAATGATGATCGCGGTAGAATTAAAATAAACGGAAATAATTGATTCCTGGTTCTGTATTTGGCCGAACCGAGTGAATTATGATTACTATTTAACCGAAAAAGATGAAATAATAGGGATATATTTTTATAGGAACAGAAAAAAATATTTTTCTATAGATTAAATTTAACCATGGCATATATTCCATATCAGTTAACCATCATTCGGGCCTATTCCGTAACAAAGTGGTCAATTTGTAACAACTGGTTGAATAATTTATCTAATAGATATCGATTGACAACTACAAATTTATATTTTTACCTTCCGTCAGGTATTGTCTTTGGTCGAAAAATTCGATGGTGAGTTTTTAATGAATAAGCACATTTTGGGGTCCCTACAATACGATGATGTCTCTCTCTCTCTCCCTGTGTGTGTGTGTGTGTGTGTGCATGCGTGTATGTGTGTGCGTGCGAGCGTGCGTGCGTGTGTGTGTGCGTGCGTGCATGTTTATTATGTTATAAATATAATGCTATATAATGTTTTTATATTCTGCTTCTTATTTTAAGAAACATACAGTTCTCTTTAGGAGTAGTTTAGTTCAGTACGAGACAAGATCAGTTCATTTCTCCTCTAAAAAGGAAACGCCCATAGAATAATTTGCAAAAAAAATTCTGTGTGAATTTTGTACAAAATACGTAGAATTGACCAAAGATTTTGTGTTGGTCACAATAGATTTTTGTTATACGAGTATATCAACACACTTGATAGGCTAACATTTTCAACCACTTAAAGAGGATTAAACACTTAAAATATCCCTAATGATATTGATGGAATAAAACTCACAATAAACATTTATTCTACTGTTAATTGTGCTGTCATAACGTGTCCAATATAGGGATCTCGAGAACTATAACTTAGAAAAAAGTTACCGTATTAGAAGGTCTTTTTAGGCAAAAATATAACTTACAAAAATATGATATAATATTGTATTTTGGTTTGTATTGGTAATGGATTTCAAATTACGACGTGAAAATTATAATTTTTATATGGACATCACAGTGCATAGTTACAGCACTAAAGAGTTTTTTTTTTTGCTTTCCAACGATGTGTAAAGGATAATTTATCTATTTCCAAAAATGAGTTAATAAATTTATAGGTTGTTTTTCCTTCCGTCATCTTTAGGTAAGAAAGGTATTGTATTTGGTCAAAAACTTCGAAACTGAGGTTTTTCTGTTTAAGCACATTTTAGGGACTCCAAAATAAGATTTTAATATTTTTACGATGAGTCTGTATGTGTGTAACAATTGTTTCAAAGACGATAACTCCAACAATACATCTCTAAAAGTTATAATTCTTTCATATTTCACTTCTTTACATTCATATGAAGAGCTGCAGTTAAATATTATTTTTCGACATTTTATATTATTATAAATATTAAAAAAAAAATTTCGCTATTCCATTTGATTACATGTTTTTATTCATATTCAACAGACATAGAGTTAAAAAAATTATACAGTTATTAAATTTCATAAATCAGCTAGGTATGCATGGAAACTGCTAATATATTCAGATAATTCAAATTGACATATGATGTCAGTGCCAATGAAAAGAAAAAGGTTATGGCAGAGATGAGGATGTTGGGGAAGACACGGAAAGATAGGATAAGAAATGAGAGAATAAGGGAAATGGCTCGAGTGATAGAAGTTTCTAGAAAGTACAACAAAGACGATTGGTATAAACATGTCATGAGGAGAGATGAATAATATATTGGAAGAAGAATGAACAGCTTAGTAATAGAAGGTAAAAGAAAGAAGAAATAGAGAACGACCAAAGAAAAGATGGAAGGAGTGGATTGCGGAAGACTTGAGAGAAAAGGAACTGAATGAGGACGACACGCAAAATAGAAATAAGTGAAAGTAGAAAATCAAGAATAGTGACCCCAAACGAATGGGAAAAGCTGAAGAAGAAAAATATGTCAATATGAAGTAGAATTTACATAGTTTGTTTATGAAATAATTTTATTGGAAATATAGAATCTTTTGCAAAAAAAATTATGTATGGAATTTGTACATAAAACACAGAATTGACAAATACCTTTAATATGCCATAAAAGTTAAAAAGCCGATATATTTTTTTCCTTTCAACAAATGAAACAAATTCATCAGCTACACTACAATTCATTAATTAAATTCCACCCCCAAGTCAATCAATCCTCATCAAGATCATTGTCACTCTCCATATTCAGAGGTTGATCACCCCTTCTGCAGCCCGCCCTGGCCACTAATCCGACAGACGTCATGTCGCGATGTACCCTGCTGAAAAATTGATTCCAACCCTGTATGTTGAACGCAACCACCGAGAGCATTCAATCGGATTGAATGTTGACAGTCACCTGTTCGATGAAAATTTTTCACATCAGGTGATTACAGAGGATTTAAAGCCTATTGTCGACAGAGAAAAGTCAATGTTGAAACGTTGAAAGGAAGAATCGATCAGATAATGGAAATTAATTCGGATGAATGTATTAAATGTAACAAGCTTCAATAAATTAATTTTAGAAAGATGTTCCATTATCCAAGATCCAAAGAGCGATTCCGGGTATCCGGATTGATTTGTTACCGGATACTCGGTTCCATTTTTTTCGGTTATTGACTAATAATTCACCAAACCAAATAGCTTGGTTTGAAATAAAAAAAACTCTGCTGTGTCCAGCACAATACCTCTCGCCATGTCCATTTTATTAAATAAGTAACGACTTTAACATTTCTCGTATGCACAAATAATTTAAATTGTATTTATTCCTATGAGGAATTTTGACCTACTCTTCTAATATGTTTAAGATTCTTTAAATTCATTGACGGTATTAGCGGTATATCTTAAGGCTATGTAATATTAATATACCTATAATTTTAAATACATTAATACATTTAATTAATAATACAATAATATATATTAAATGTACTCGTACCTATCTGAAGAATCTTTCAGTAATGTCAGTAAAACTGCTGACTTTTGGAACAGATATTTTGCATTTATGTCAATTACAAACATTTAAATATCGCAAGTGGTTTCAATTGAGTTGTTTGAGCAGCGAGATTTATTATAACAAATTATTCTATATTATTATTCATCTCTAAATCTATAGGAGATATAATAAAAAAATTAAATGTCTCAGATTGAGAATTTAATTAGGTATCTTTATTATTTGTAATAACACAAATTTTCGAAAAATAATATTTAGAATTTTTTTTAGAAACTACCATTTCCGGTTGTTCAATCGTTACCAAAATCTTTTCAGCTCTTCCTATTAATGTCGGATTGAGGAATATGAAGTTAAACAGGTCTTAAATATTACATTTTTTTTGGAATCGTCCTTTCAACATCCACATATCCACACATACACACACGTGGTATTGAAGTTATGCGATCCGAAACTTTCGTTACACACACACACACACACACACACACACACACACACACACACACACACACACACACACACACAGAAACACACACACACACACATACATCATCGTAAAAATGGTAAAATCGTATTATATGGACCCTAAAACGTGCTTATTCACTAAAAACTCATCATTGAATTTTTTGACCTAAATGTAAAGGAAGGTAAAAAGGTTTGCTTGATAATTCAAGCTTTACAAAATATCGAGCTTATCTTTGTAAGATTCACTTTTCAGTGGCACACCACTGCGTTAGAAGCGCAGGCAAAAACACTTCCTAAATGCAATGACACCCCCGACCCTTGGATAGGTAGTTTAGTTGGTGCGTGCTAACAGTCCTATGCGGATGTGTTGGATAGTGTTCATAGGAAAAGACAAGCAGTTTGCTGTAATTAAAGGTGAGTAATATAACTCGCAGTCATTTCAATTATTGTACAGGGATAGCATTCTGGTATGGAACACCTGATGTTTTCTGATTATCTCAAACGCATGGTATATGTGAGATATACGTTTGTATTATTTGTTTGTGACCGCTGACATATGTGGTATTCTCGTAATTATCCGAAGGGTTGTCTGGGACAATCCTGGATCCATAGAGCCTTATGCTCTAAAGGTGGCTAGCGTACCCATTGGTAAAACACCAAGTGAGAGGTTGAGGATCATGAGAAGTCTGGGACCTGCCTATAGCCGTAAGCTAAGCTCTCGCAATGGGTCTGGGAGCCAACATGTCTAGGACATGTATTGACTATGGTACGGCTAGTGATGAAATACCATGTGTGAGAAACCCCAAATTCGAGTGTACGCTAAGCTCTCATAGGTCTCGGACGGGCCTATCCCCCGCTCCTGTCGATCGTATTATAAAAATATTTTTTTGTGAGGGGGCTTTGGGAAAATATATTTTGGGAAAGGGGACGGTGAGCCTAATAAGTTTGAGAATCACTGTATTAGATGATAATGCACGCCTGTGTTAATTGTTGTTTGCACCGATATATAAAATAAATAAGAACTATGGGTAGCATGAATGATGATTAGCAAATGACTAGGGAGGAGATGACTAGCAGTGTTTAACTCTGTCAATCGTTTATGGTTTATTTTAGAGAAAAATACTTCAAATAAAAGTTGTGTGCAATTAATTTTTCTATCATTTTTATTTGAAGTATTTTTCTCTAAAATAAACCATAAACGATTGACAGAGTTAAACACTGCTAGTGTGATGATTAGCAAATGACTAGGGAGGAGATGACTAGCAGTTTTTAACTCTGTCAATCGTTTATGGTTTATTTTAGAGAAAAATACTTCAAATAAAAGTTGTGTGCAATTAATTTTTCTATAATTTTTATTTGAAGTATTTTTCTCTAAAATAAACCATAAACGATTGACAGAGTTAAACACTGCTAGTGTGATGATTAGCAAATGACTAGGGAGGAGATGACTAGCAGTGTTTAACTCTGTCAATCGTTTATGGTTTATTTTAGAGAAAAATACTTCAAATAGAACTTGTGTGCAATTAATTTTTCTATAACTTTTATTTGAAGTATTTTTCTCTAAAATAAACCATAAAACGCTTGACAGATTTAAACCATTGCTGCTCATCTCCTCTATAGTCATCTCTTAATCATCATTCTTGCTACCGCCCTATATCTTTTACATTTACGCTTAAAATTTCAAGCCTTTAAAATTTTAAGCTTTGTAAATACTCATGTGCCAACTCACGCATACGCATAAGATAATTTTTATTCTATTCTAATCCCAATGAACCAACATTCTTGAGCGATAGCACATAGCACATAGCCCTTTCTCAAATTAACTTCTGATATACTTCTTACTGTCATCCTGATCCTTTTTAATCGCCAATACGTCTCTATCTCAATCTGTTCCTAAATCCCTGTTATATATCTCGCAAAGTGATCCAACTCCAACGACTCAGCTACTCAGCATTTTACTGACGCATATGCTCGATCCACATATACGAGTTCAGCGGTATCAAGTGTGAGTGAGTGTGAACCCTACAGCCGGTATTAGCAAACGATGGACGAGATGAGGAGGAGGGAACAGATCTGTCAGTCGCCGTATGTGACAAATCCAGCCGCGTCCGCTCTGGGCAAGCAAGGAGGCATTAAAGCAAACAGTACTTTGACACAGAAAAGGGGATTTGACAAGAAGTAGGGGAAACAAGAAAAAATACAACAGCATAAAAGTAGCCTCTGTGGTGCTCTCTCGATGAAAGCCCATGAGGTGACAACTGAAATGACTTAATTATTAACATTTACGAAAAACTTAGCGGTAGATGGGTCCAGATTCAGACTAACACGGGAAGAATGTACATAAAATCTGAAATCTTAGCAATCAGCAATCAGTGATAGATATTGTAGACGGAGAAGCTGCGTCCCCACGGTCTTAGTTAAAGAAAGTTTAGTGACTTGTGATTTTAAGATCAACAAATTTACAATAAATGTATTTAATAAACACCCCAAAAGCCAAATGGAGACAATGAAAATACGATGACCCTGAAGTAACAAATGAATGAACGCAAAAACAAAGAAGATGAGATCAAATGAGTAACAATAATTTAATATAAAATAAATTGGTTATTTATTTTCCCCGAATGCTCTAGTTAGAAATTTTGATTAAATAAGAAACATGATAAATACTGTACATTAGGATGGTGGTTAAAAATAAATTTTCCACCGAGGGGATTAAAAAAAATAGTACGAGAATTTAAAAAAGAATTTGTGCTGCTCTGTAAATTAAAGAAAACTGATGCCGATTGAAAAGTATGATAGATAATTTGTTAATACTCGTACAAGTACTGTAGAGACCCTTTAATCCGAAATGTAAGGAGGAATTCGGACTAACGATTTGTTCGGATTACTGATTTGTATGGATAAATGTAAATAACGTCAATTAGAATTTTTAAAATATTTATTACAGTACTTCAGAGAATAAAAAATGCTAAAATTAAGAAACAAAAAATATAATTATTATCTTATCTTTTAAGTTATTATTCTTGTATATATATTTACATTATCTCTTCGTATTACTATGTAATATTGATCTAAGCGTTATGTTTAGTCAAAAATAATAAATATTAAATTTGAAATAAAAAATATAAATGTTTGTTCGTTTTCGAGCGTTCATTCCGGTTTTGATCACCAGTCGCAGAAGTAGTATGTATCAATTGCAATCTCAGATTCAAATGGGTATCACAATCCGCCACTTCCCGGGTGGAAACTAAGCAAAATTTGATAGATTTTTCTAAAAATCACATGACTTAGTTGTTACGTTCGGAGCAATTTTATCCCACATTTCGGATTAAAGGGTCCTTGATTACCTTACTTCGACCCGATGTCCGGATTACTGTATGTTCGGATTAACGTGGGTACGGATTAAAGGGTCTTAACTGTGTGTTATATTTTTTTTTACTTGAGTTGTTATTTACTAGACTGTTTACATTTACACTATAGCTCCGAGAATATTTTTTAATTAATTGACATATAATACTCTTGAACAATTTGAAAACAAAACATTTATCTTTAATTATTATTTAGATAATTAATCATTTAGTAGGTATCTATTTTTTCAACAGGTAACTGTTCCCTTTAATTTACAGAATCGGGGTTGCATAGATCAGTGTTTCTCAACTGTTTGGTTACCGTGCGACCCTACAAAACTTTTCACAACTCTATTGCGACCCAACACTGAACAATTGGGTTTCCTTCTTAATAAAATTGTGTGAGAGAGAGAGGTTGTTGTATGTCTGGTTTCTCAAATTCTATAAGACTAAAGACCTGTGTAACATCTGACTCCTCAATCTAATAGTAATGGGAAGAGTTGAATAGATTCTGGTAACAATTGGACAACCGGAAGTAGTAGTATTTTAACAAAAATCCTCTCACTATTATTTTTTGAAAATTTATGTATATCTCACAGCCTGCTCACAGCCCAAACATCTCCATGGTAACTAGGTAACAAATTGACAAATTAAAATGTCTGTAATTGACAGATAAATGTCACTAATGTCAGTGTCAAAAATTCAGAGATACTACTGAAGTTTTTTTCTGGAAACTATATTTAATATTTCTTATTGTATTATTAATTATATATTTAAAATTATAGGTATATTTCACGAACCCTTCAGAAATACCGCCAATCCCGTTAATAAATTTAAAATCATAGAAAATACGTATATATATATAAAGATTAGGTGTAATTAGAATTTTTTGTGTGTACAAGAAATGTTAAATACAATACTAATATATATATACCACAATGGAAAGGGCGCGAGAGATATTGTAATGGTCACAACAGAGTTTTTAGCAAAGAAGTACAAGATAAAAAAATCAAAAATGAATGCTCCAATTCACATAAATGCACTATTATATTAATATGAAGAAGAATTTAGTTATTTTGAAAATAATTACTTAAATAAATTTATTTTTTTCCTACAATACACTAAATCTGAAAATATATGTTGGAAGAAAACAATATGAATCACAATTTTCTATAAATTCTATATATTTCGAAAATGTTTTACTTTAATGAATGGCGACCTAAAAAAAAATCTTTCGCGGCCCTAAGGTTGAGAATCTCTGGCATATATCATTTGTAAATAACTTACTAACATTTTAGGAGGCAGTAGCATTTTTTTACGACTAGGTACCCTAACCGCCTAACACATACTTATTTCTTTATTTTATTTATTAGTATTAGACCTATTTCACAATAGTAAAAATACACTTGTTTCATATTACGTTGAATGCACCAAAAACATATTAAACGTCTGTGAAATATGAATTTATGCGCCATAAAATTGATTTTAAAGTCTCCAGACTTAAATATTAGCTATTAAATATATGTTATCTATATTATGACCATATGTTAACCACATAACCACATATGTGTACCTATGTCATAAATATTTAGTCATTATTGTTACCTATTATATTAAAATAATGATTACATCACGAATTTTTCATTCTGTACTACTATATCATATTAAACTACTATGATTATAGACATGAAACAAAAAATAATTTTATTTACATTCTTTTTTTATATATTTTGTATAAGGAAAATAGCTTTATCTCTATGATAACAGAGTAAACAACACGTATTTCATATATCCTCGTAAATATCATTGTTTATCATTGTATAGTTATTTTCATATTTTTTGATACATTTTTTCTCTTTCTAAGTTGGCGTTGGAAATTTTGCTTCCTGGCGCGAAATGCAAGCACGATGCGTCAGTCCCTGGAGACATTTTTAAATAAAGAGACGTCATATAACGTCACGGTGAATAATAATGAATATACTTTCGCAGTACAGCGCTATTTATAACCCCCATTCAAATAAAACAACTACAGCATCTAATTTTAAACATCAACTCGATGGATGAATCTCAAATGGTCTGGAATACGGAAAACATTCAAAAAAATATCGTCGAAATGTTTACTTTACAACACTGGTACTTTGATAAGTTCAAAGTTCTTCAGCTATGAATAATACAAGTAGAATAAACACAGATATGATTTGACAAGGCCAGTTGGAAAGTCCTGAGTTGTCACCAAATTACTACGCAATCATTCATAAATTGTTCGGTTATTATTACTTTTTCTTACACCGGATGTTTAGACATTACGCCTGCATCGAAGGTTATAAATAGCAATGTCATTTTTACAGAGAATAAACAACATAATTTATAAAATTTTACAGTAAACAGTTATAAATAAAATTATAAAATTATTTTTACATCCATCAATATTTTTCAAGTAAATCAACAAACCAGAAATGACATTTTATTAATAGTTTTTTCTTGGTAAAATATTTTTAAATTTTTTTTGCCAATTGAAAATAAAAGTACGATTTTTTGACAGCCAACAGTCTGTAAAATGTCACTTTTACTGCCTAGACAGTAAAAATATTACATAGCAACCCCTCAACGAACGCATCGCAAACGTTCAACAAACGCACAGCAATATAATTTTGATGGCAATAACTTTCAAAAGAGGTATTAAAAGTAATTGCTAAATTAACATTAATTCTAAAATCGGCAAAAAATAATATGATCAACACGGCATTAAACACAAATTAAAACAACATCGACAGCATTCATTACTGAGCCGAAACGGTAGTGTCTGCTATAAGTCTGGTGTTTTAGTGCATAGTTAAACAAATATAGACATATTTACGGAATAATCAAATTTGATAAATCCTGTTGTAGAGCATAAAATTCTGCATCTGAATCAATAAGCAAAATTAATAAATAAAAAATCTGATGTAGCCAACACAATACCTTCCGTCAATCCTGTGTATTATGTACAAATTCCATACACAAATTTTCTTGCAAAAGATTCTAAATTTCCAGTAAAATTATTTTATAAACAAACTATGTAAATTGTACTTGACACTGACTTCTCTAGCTTTTCGCATTCGTTAGGGGTCGCTATTTTTTATTTTCTTCTTCCACTCATTTCTGTTCTGCTTGTCGTTCTCATTCGGTTCCTTTTCTCTCAAATCTTCCGCAATACAGTCCTTCATCTTATCTTTCGTCTTCCTCTATTTCTTCAACCTTCTATTACTAAGCTATTCATTCTTCCAATATATTCTTCACCTCTCCTCATGACATGTTCAAACCAATGTAATCGTCTCTCTTGTATATAGAAACTTGTAACACTAGAGTTATTTCCTTACCGTGTCTTTCCCAACATCTACATCAACATCCTCATCTCTGCCACATTCATTTACTTTTCATTGATACTGACATCTGTCAATTTGAATTAGCTGAATATATTAGCAGTTTCCTGATTACCATAGCTGGCTGATTTATGAAATTTAGTATCTTTATAATTCTTTAACTCTATATCTATTGAATATGAAGTATAAAATGCAATCAAATCGTATAGAGAATAATATATTCTTTAAGTTATAATAACGTTAAATGTCAATAAATCATATTTAACTGTTAAAATCTTCAAATGAGGCTACTTCCGGTTGACCAATTATAACCAAAATCTAATCACTTGTTCTTCTGGATATAAACTTGAGGAATACGAAAAAAATATAATTTTTGGAATCGTGATATTGAAGTTATGCGATCCGAAACTTTCGTCATACACACACACACATACATACATACATACAGACAACATCGTAAAAATGGTAAAATCGTATTATAGGGACCCTAAAACATGCTTATTCACTAAAAACTCATGAAAGATTTTTTTACCGAAGAGAATACCTTCCTTACCTAAAGGTGACAGAATGTAAAAATAACCTCAAAAATAGCAATAACCATGCAATTGAGACAAAATAAATAACAAATGTCTAAAGGTTTATCTGTCACATGACTGTTAGGGAAATTTATTTTTATTAGGTATTATTTCTAATTTCTGTTCCAGTTAACTATTATCTGTTAATTTAAATTGATATTTGTTCACGTGAACAGAAATTACAAATAATAATTAAAATAGATTTACCTAGCTTGACAGATAAATCGTTAACATTTGTTAATTTTTTGTTTCAATTCCATGGCTATAGCAAGAAATCACGGAAGTCTTGATTTTAGGTACATGTTAAAGTCCTATGTTCGGCTGTGCCGGTCACCATACTGTATACAATATTTGAATATTTTACAATAAAAGAAAACCATCAAAGATTGTTGAAATAATTAGAATCATGTTAGACAATAAAGAAATTTTATGGCCATATACATACAAACTGTACATACGTAAATCTTCCCAGAACTTAATATTTACATATTTATCGAGTGTCTACAAAATAAGAATAAAGTTTAGAAATGTGTAACTTGCCAAGTATTCGTTAAAAACATTTTAAAAATAAACACGTGTCGGAGAAGTGGTAGTCGAGTATTTGAACATTTTCGCGCCTTACCGATTCATCGGAGAAAGTACTAACAGCATCATCGAAATCCGAATGGAAATCATACACATTCACATCCACTTTGATGGGTTCGGAGCTCCTTCTTAGCCATGCCATCATTGCACTTGAACTCAACTCGAACTCTAACTGCACTCACTGCACGACCATCACATGTTCCTCACTGCCGGAGCGATTGGTCTCTCGCGACAGATGTTACTTCCACGATGGTTTGGGCGAAACTAAATCGGGACATGGCATGGAGTGTGTGCCTGCACTCTAGCCTCTAGTAACAGCATAAAGCACCATGTGCATTCAACAACAGGCACGCATTTAGGAGGATGAAAATTGGAAGAGCATGGTGAAGGAGAAGTAGATGACCTAATTTGTGATAGCGGTTTGTGGTTTCCTGATTACTTAATTATTTACTATTCATAGAATTGTTGATGATTTAGGAGGAATTTGATAATAGTTTATGAAAATGACCTAGCAAAGAATTTCCGAAATTAAAAATATTTGATATCAAATACAAACCAAATTAAATTAGACTATGCATCATTTTGGAGTTTTGGAAGGCCGAATCCAACTGAAGAGAATGGGGTGAGTGACCGATTTTTTTAAAATGTTAATTATTAATAGAGTTCGAGAAAAACGGTATTAAATATTCTATGATGTCATCTGTATATACAAGCAATGAGGTCATGCACAATTTTTCATTTTTATCGATACAATAATTAAAAAATAATAGACCTGTATTTTTATTTTTTCTCAAATCGACCTTTAATAATGAAAAAAATTGCAATTAAAAATGACATTGTGCAAAACACAGCTGATTTTCCCCGCCTCGTCTCTCGCCCAGTGACGTATGCAGTTCATTAAGGGCCATTTTGATTTTCACATTAGGTTCTAAACGTCAAAGTGACATTTAAAGATAACCTCAAATTTACGAAAGTAAACGTGTTGATGAAACGTTTTGTACCAAAATAAAGAATAAAAAAATATTCTGCAAAATATTCAATGTTTCGCGTGCATTTCTATAGCTAAACAAACTTCTAGCGTCTAAACTTAAATCTTTACAAAGTAAAGTAAAAGAAGCACAGCTGATGTTACACGTGGATGACTTTAGGCCAAATGAAAATTATATTCATAAAAATTAATATGGGATCTCGTGACCATGTGCCTGAGTGTCGGGTCGCAAATCTGGGGACCCGGGTTCGATCCCGACCGACGCCAAAAATTACATCGTATTTTAATGGCACAAAATTGACCCCTGTGGCGCACTCTCCACGCCAGCAATGAGTGCCCGTGAGGTGACGCCTGGTAAGCGCCCACACGGTACAAATATTCCATCATTACCCGATATCTGTGTACGAAGCAGATTGGCACACCCAGCAATGGGTAATATGCCGTGATGAAATATTTATTTTATTTATTTTTAAAATTAATATAGAATAATGTCATATTAATATGTTAATAATAATAATAATAATGTATTTATTTATTTTGAGGTCCTTTGACCTATACAAATTTCAAATACACTTATAAGTTTACATGTCGCTCATTTGCTGCAACAATGACATAACTCAAAATTTGTTGTTTTCTAACAAACTAATTTAAAAGTTTTGAGGTATAAGTTTATATTTATATTATAGGTAAATGTTTATATTGGTATAATGTAGTAAAATTACAAATGACACTCTTCATAAAGCGAAAAACATTATTCAACTTAAAACTGAAATAAGTCAGTGTTAAAACAAAAGTAGTCTGCTAAATATAAAAACACATTAAATGACACAACTGCTCTCTCTCTTAGTGAATTTTAGTAGCTCAGTTATGTCGTTCTATAATCAAAAAGTACTAGCAGAAACATTTAGTTTTGTAGGACCAACTCGAAAATGGAAATTTTTGAATTATGTCAGTGTTGCAGCAAATGAGCGATGTATATACAATTTTATAGAGACATTTTTAGTGTTTTTGATCGTGTAGAGTCTGCATTACAATCTACCACTCTACCACATAACAAAGTACAATTTTTAATGTAAAAATAGGCATATATTTATAAATTAAAATTCTCTCATATATTATAGCATATTCAAGTTCTTGTGAAAAAATTGTGTACATACTTTTTCATTTTGTTCAAACATATTTCTTGTTATCATTGCAATGTTCAAGATATTAAACATAATTTTTATGTAGTAATATGACCTTGCTCTACTTACATACATTACGAGTGTAATAATGTATTCTAAGATAGGTATAGTATTTCTAGAAAGAAGGCCATGAGTTATTTCTAGTAAAGTTAAAAAAATCACTATTTCAAATAGAGTAAAATGTAAACCACAAAATATGTAGAAAATGAATTATTCACAAATATTGCAATCATTATTCTGTGACAGTATTAATAAAGAAAATGCATTAAATGCAGAATGCAATATCATGAATTTTCTTTGTGCTGCGATAACACTTACATCACTACAAAAACATTTTTACATACAGAATACTGAGAATCCAAGACGGCACTCTTTGTCCACAATTGTTTATTATTTACACTATGTTCAATAAACATTTTCTTTATTAGTCCAACGGTATGCAATTTTTTGCGTATGAGACAGTGAAGTAACTAGAATATAAATATTTGTCATTGCAAGCATTGCGACAATTATTTACATTCAAGGTCAAAATATTTACAAAGTTTCCTGAATACTGTCCTGTATGAACCAATGGCGCGGGCGGTGTTAAAGCCCTACGAAGGGTAAGGGGTTCTAAGGAGGGTCGCATGCCCTTCAGTCAAAAACAGTAGATATAGACACTTTTAAAGATGACGCATTTCAGTGTTTCCCATTTCAACTAGGTACCTACTTAATTTTAAGTAGATACTAACTGAAGAAAAAAATTAAAAAGAAAAATATATGCAAGAACAACAGTAAAGGAACTTATACCTTCCCGAATTCTTGTATATTCTGAATTGAAGTTCGTCCTCATTTTGGACTTCCCCATGTCCATCGTAAACTTTACAAGATAAAAGAGCCCAAAAACCTTTTATAGGAGGAGCCTGGGGAGGGTTAGGGAATTGTCGTTTCGCGAAACAAATGGTACGTTTTGGTCTGTTAATCAATTTTTAATTTGTGTTGCAATAGTGAGAGGACGCAAGGTCTGGCCTGAAGATAAAATCATCCCCTGCGTGTTCTTCTTAAAATTAACCAATTTTGTTAGATGTATCTTTGAGGCCTGGATACACCCCTTATGGGATGTAAATGTCGCCCAAAACCCAATGCTAGATGTCCGTAGAAAGTTGTGCCTTGTAAAAGAACACGCCCATCTTTATTTAAGTTCATAATTTTGTTGTTTATGAAACAGTTAATTATTAGATATTACAACACTTTAGATAAATGTATTTTTTATTATAGAAAATTATAAAAAAAATGTGCCAAAACTTATGAGACATACGTTAGATGTAAAAGAGTATAATGATATTATATTAATTTCTTATCCTACAAAACTACACAAAATTTTCCAAATTATTCAGATTTTCAATTAATCGCACCAGGCTTCATCCCGTCAAATCCGAATAAACTAGTTTTCATTGTAGTAAATTCATTTGTCAACGAAAATTTCAATAAAGAGATGCAAAAAAGCTAAAATAAGACCATTTAGAATTGACAGCCATCGCTTCTCGCTTCTTCCCAATTGTAGGGTGACAAAACCCTCAATCTGTCAGTGTTCCAAAATTAGCTCCATCAGAAGGCAACATTTGGCAGACGACGGAAACTCCAACACTAGGGGAAGCAGAATTATTTTTCGCAGATGTCATTATTCCGGATAACTGTTGACAAATCTCTGATAACCTTCTATTTATACAATAACTAACCTCATTTTTATCTCTTGCAAATCTGTCGCTTTTTGTTCAAAAACATGAAATTTATTTATTGAAACAAATGCAAGGTTAAACGTAAATATGAAAATAATTGCAGTAATTTGTTTATGAATTTTACAAAAAATTGTAAATAGAGAAACAAAAGCTAATACTAAATTACTAGAACAATTGAAAATGAAGGAAACAACTAATTCAAGGCTGTAATCATTTGTCTTGATGCTAGATTGTTTCAAGATGAAAGATTACGAGATTTGTAAATACGTCAATAGTTCCTAGAATAAAACAGGAAATAAACGGTAAAGAAAATTACATTTAAATAACAAATATCTCCCATCATCACTTACTCCCCTTAAAAATATAAAATTCAAATTTTTCAACGAACTGCAACTGCCATTTAAATAATTATTCACAGGGGATTTGTCAATTTTTACGAACAACGGAACGAAAACAACGACGTCATTTATTTCTTTTTGTTTTTAATGGAATCAATAAAGTCTGAAGACCATTAATGCAAAACAATTAACGTTATCTTAGAGTTTACCTTTTATAGCTAACAGTAAGGACACATTGAGTAAGTCAGCAATTGAACATTGATGTAATAGCTTTAAATGGAAAACTATTGAAAATAAGATATAAAAGTTTTTCTAATACAATACATACAATACTATAAATAATTAATAAAATCCCAGACATCATTTGTCAATATTGACAGTCAATAGAAAAGCTGAGAGCAAAATAATAATAATAATTATTATTATTATTGTAAGATTCACTTTTCGGTGACACGTCACTGGGTTAGAAGCGCAGGGAAAAACACTTGACAAATTCTAAATGCAACAACACCTCCGATTCTTAGATGGGTAGTTTAGTTGGTGCGTGCTAACAGTCCCATGCGGATGTGTGTGATAGTGTCCATAAGAAAAGACAAACAGTTTGCTGCAATATAAGGTGAGTGGTAAAACTCACAGTTATTCTAATTACTATATAGATATGGCGTTCTGGTGTAAATCACCAGATGACTGACTGTTATGTTGTACTCTATTTGTGTATTTGATACGCATGGTATATGTGAGGTATACATTTGTATTATTTCTGTGTGGGCACAAACATAATGTAGTGTTCTCCTAATTATCAGAAGGGTTGTCTGCGACAACCTTGGGTCCATATTCTATGTTGTAGTTGTAATTATAGATAATTGAATTCTTTGTACGGCAATATGTCATTACGTTACGTTTATCTATGTTTAGTGGTAGTTTATTTATCGTATACTATTCCTGAATTTTGTCTATATTTTTTTGCAAAATAATACAGTTGTTAAAGTTGTTAATTTCATAGCATATTTTAATATCATCTACGTACAAAATTATGTCACAGTTTACAAAATTACGAATATCGTTCATAACAAACGTGAGCGTAAAAACGAAGATGGTCTGTTTGTGAGGCCTGTGAACAGATTACGATTTGTCCACGGGCATTATAATAGTTACTGCTTATTAATAAAATATCGATTTGCTACTGTATATCCATTTTCAAAATTTATAATAAAAACTCACAGACTCACGCCGAAAACAGAACAAAGAAGCAAAGTTATATCGCCATGTTTAATGGTGTTCTCTTGCGATTGGTTGAATTTGTAAATCGTTCATAAACCATCGTATGCGTTTTTAATTCATTAGGCGCTAATGATACGAAAACGCAACATTATATAAACTATATTTTTTTGTTGGTTTAATCAATTTTTCTGAAAATTTGTTTATATAGGTTTTGTTTAGAAGAGTGTAGAGTTGTTAATTTATATTTTTTTATTAAAAAATATTTGGTATTATAGATTTTACAAATTTTTGAAAACAGGCAATTTCAAATAATCTGACACGCTTGAATACTTCTTTTTTATAAAATTATAAGCTTTTTTTAAAATTGGTTTTTTACCTCTCGCTAAGAGAGGTATTGGATTCATGCTAAAAATCGCATATCCAGATTTTATTGAATAAGCACGATTTAAGGTCCATAGAATCCGATTTTAACATTTTTACAATGATGTCTGTGTGTGTGTGTGTGTGTGTGTGTGTGTGTGTGTGTGTGTGTGTGGATGTGTGTGTGTGTGTGTGTGTGTGTGAGGTTGTTCGAGACACGATTTCTCAAATTCTATAAGACTAAAGACCTATTTGACTACGGATTCCTCAATCTAATAGTAATGGGAAGAGTTGAATAGGTTCTGGTAACAATTGGACAACCGGAAGTGGTAGTTTCTAAAAAAAAATTCTAATTATTATTTTTTGAAAATTTGTTACTACAAATATTAAAGATAATTATATTCTCAATCTGACACATTTAAATTTTTTATTATATCTCGTATAGGTTTGGAGATATAGTACCTATATAATAATATAGAATAATCTGTTGCCCGAAAAACAGTTGCGATATTTAAATTTTTGTAATTGACATATAAATGCAAAATGTCAGTGTCAGATTTTTCTGGGAGGTAAGAGTACATTTAATATATATTATTGTATTATTAATTAATTATATATTTAAATTATAGATATGTTAATATTACATATATCCTTAAGAAATACCGCTAATACCGTCAATGAATTTGAAGAATATTGAACATAATAGAATAGTAGGATAAAATTTCTCATAGAACGAAAGAAGAGAAACAATTTCAATTATTTGTGTGTACTTATAGGGCGCGAGCAGACATGTGACTTTGTTGGCCTTGGCAAGCAGATGAGGATCCGTGTCAGAATGACGGCTAGTAGTTTTTACATAGATGTCATAATTGTCATATGTCATAATTTTTCATTCAAAATTTCAAAATGTTCTGATGTTTATTTGTCACCCAAGAATATACTTGTCGAGGAAAATAATCCACATGGATTTGGTAAATCATAATGTTTCGAATTAAAACTTATGATACTTGATACCTATGTATATTACTAGCTCTCATTCTGATACGGGTCCCCCCACATCTGCTTGCCAAGACCAACAAAGTCACATAACTGCTCGCGCCCTATGCTACATAAAATGAAAATGGCGAGAGGTATTGTGCTGGCCACAACAGATTTTTTTTATAAAAAAATTACAGAATATATGTATAGTTTTTATATACGTACAAAAGAAAATACATTATGTATATGTATTTAAATAATAGTTACATTTGTTAAAATTTAATATTGCGTTTTCGCATAAACAGCGGAATCTGTTAATATAAGGAAAATAATAAGATTTTACGTATCGTGCGTGAGAAAATACGTAGAATCGGAAATTGTTAACTCGACCCAATGTTGAGTGGTGAATATCTTCCCGTTTAAAGGTTAAATATCTCGTTAAATATACAGCATTAATATTGCCAAAAATGGATTCCGTAGGTAATACTACGTATGTACCCAAATTTTTGTTAAATTATTTCGACAGATGCATTTTTAAATTAATTATTTAATAATCAGCAGTTCTTTGGCTTTACAAGTATATATAAATATTGTTTTACTAATTTATTTATAGAAATTGGACCAATTAAGCAAAAAAAATGAAAATTGGTACATTTACATAAGAAATTACATAGAATCGACTGGTGTCCTTAGTAAATTCCTATCTCTATCCAGTTTTGGGTAGCAAATATCAACCAATTAAAGGATTGAAGCTAGGACGTTAATTAAAAAAAAAAAAAATCGAGTCGAAATATATACGTATGCACTTGCAAAAATAAAACAATTTGTTGCTATCTATCTTAAAAAAAATAAACTTTGCATATATTTAAATATCTGTTATTGTTTATTGTAAATGAACGAATTGAATGATGCATCACTTGGTTTCATAAATATTGTTTTATTAATTTATTTATATAACTTGGAACAGTGAAGAAAAAATGTTGAAAATTAGTATGTTTATATAAGAAAGTACGTAGAATGCAATGGTGCTATAAACAAATTTGTACCTATATCCATTTTTGGGCAACAAATAACCACTAATTTATTGGCACGAGGTACGGTTTTAATTTTATCAAAAATTGATTTCCCGGATCAAAATTTGAATTTAACCTATTTTAGTATATTTGAAAAATAAACCACGGTTTGGTGCTGGTTCAGGTGGTAACCGCGTGGTTTTGTAACCGGGCATGAATAAACGAATGATTTGGCCTTGATCATCTGTCATAAATTTAAATTAAATTTTTGTTGAAAGATATATTGAAATTATGGAAGCGTGGATATTCTTTAATGACTTTATTTTAACTGATAGTAGTTCCAATAATTCTAAAGCGACAACGAAAATGCCTATTCTCAGATCAACTTATACTCCTTGTTTATTTGGAGGTTATGCCCGTGATAAGTTTATTTCGAATATAATTGCTACTTTTCTTATCTTCATAATTATCACACAAATTACATACAACAACAAGATTCTAACCTAATTTCTAATTCTAACCGCCGTAACCGCCAACTTCACACGGTTACTGTGGTCATGCAAAAGTAATCAAAATTTTCATGAACCGTGTTCGAATTTGTAACCGGTTACTGAAAAACATTTTTTCAAAACCTATAAGGAAAAATAATTTTTTGAACTCAACTAGTACTAACTAAAATTAATATGAATTAACTGTCAATTTATTGCTTGGTGCTTAATGGGTTAAGTAGGTACGTCTATATTTTAAAATCTAAATTATAAATTGCAAATTCGTAAATTAAATTCATCATAAACCAGTCGTGTGCCTGTGTCTGGTCGCGAATCTGAGGACCCGGGTTCGATCCCGACCGACACCAAAAATTACATCGAATTTTAATGGCACAAAATTGACCCCTGTGGTGCACTCTCCACGCCAGCTATAAGTACCCGTGAGGTGACGCCTGGTAAGTGCCCACACGGTACAAATATTCCATCATTACCGATATCTGTATACAAATCAGATTGGCACACCCAGCAATGGGTAATATGCCGTGATGAAATATTTATTGGAACCTTTTCAATTGGGCATCAATAATTCAGAACAAGGACAAAGTACAGTTACAGTTTGAATCTAAAAATAACATTTAGTGAAAGAGATATATAATTTTAAAAAAAAGTAGTTTCGTTTATTTCATTTATTTTTAGTAATACTTTTAATCATTCAACTCCCCCTTTTTACTTAATTTACGTTTCTTTATTTCCAATCAGAAAATGTAATTACTTCTAGATACATTATCTTCACTCGACCTACTCCACGACAACGATCTCCAAAAATCTAGATCTAGATAGCATCCAGCTTCGATTTAAACAACAATTTATTATGCCCACCACCTACTAACTTATCTCCAGACAAAAACACCAGTGTTAAGAACTGTGAACAGGCGCTAATGACATTACAATGACCCCCGATTCCTAGACATCACGCTATGAATGCCAAGGAGTGGCTAGGAGGCTACACCCTCGCTAAGCTCAAAGCCTCCGCCTTACAACGGGGTGATAAAATATTAAACAGGGATGGAAGGTTACGATTGTGGAAGAAAATGGATTGAAAAGAATTTATAGGATTACCATGAATTACCGGACCGTGAATTTAGCAGTTCCAATGAGGTGCTTTGAAGGTTTTCTGTTTTGATAGGGATTTGGGATGGTTAGAACAGGTTTTATAAAAAAATTAAGAAAAGGGAACAAAGATAAACAGTTCCTTTCAATATTTCAAACTTTGATTTAATAGGAAAATATAGACTGGTGATAGTGATTTGTATTTTGTATTGTCCGTTGCCTAGATATTGATTGTATTTATTGCAGTTATGCTCAAATAACAAAATATAACAAAAATCGTTTAAGAATGAAGCGTCTTCTATCATAAATTTGCGTGCTACATTATGACATTCTAATTCCGAAACAGAGAATAGTTATTTATTATACAAGTGTGGAATGTAACATAATAGTCGAAAGAAAAAGTTTTTCTTTAGTGACTAATATCTTTGAATAGTAGGTATTATACAGGGTGTCCCTTAACTTCGAGCAAAAACTTTAAGGGCATATAGTACTGACCAAAATGAATAAAAAAGCTTCATCAACATAGGAATGATCTTCAACTGTTTCCGAGAAAAGCGAAAAATCTAAGAAAAACTGACAAAGATAACGATCGAATAAAATTTTGTCTATGTCAGTAAAAAGACTATAAAAAACAATAAAATTTTATATGAAACATTTTTCTCAATTTCTTATAGTTACGTAGTTATATGAAAATTAAATATTGACCAAGGTCGCCACAACATTTCACTTTTGATTTTTATAAAATAACAAAAGGCCATCTAAGATTACCTCTCAAAGGTAAACAAAAAGTCTCAATTAATCAAAATCGTAATTCTTATAGTTTTTGAGATAGCAAAGGTAAATCCCGTAAAAACTCATTTTTCACTGCGTTATATCTGGGAAACTATTAAAGATCGGACACATTTTGACTGAGCTTTTTTTACTCATTTTGATCAGTATTATATGCCCTTAAAGTTTGTGCACCAAGTTAAGGGACACCCTGTATATTCAAAGCTAATATACATTTTACACGAGTGTAATAAAATGTTTTATCCAACACTTTTTTTTAATTCAGAAATAGTTTTATGCTTTCGTTCATTGTTTGACACTGACAAGTCACTTGATATACTACTAACTTTCAAAGTAGCTTCCGTCAATCCTGTGTATTACGTATAAATTCCATACATAAATTTTCTTGCAAAGGGTTCTAAATTTTCAGTATAATTATTTCCTAAACAAACTATGCAAATTATTGTACTTGACACTGACGTCTTCTTCTTCATCTCTAGCTTTTCCCATTGTTAAGGGTCACTATTTTTTATTTTCTTCTTCCACTCATTTCTGTTTTGCGTGTCGTTCCCATTCGGATCCTTTTCTCTCAAGTCTTCCGCAATACAGTCCTTCCATCTTATCTCCGGTCTTCCTCTGTTTCTTCAACCTTCTGTTACTAAGCTATTCATTTTTCTTCCAATATATTCTTCATCTCTCCTCATGACATGTTCAAACCAATGTAATCGTCTTTCTTGTATCATTTTAGAAACTTCTAACACCAGAGTTATTTCCCTTATTCTTTCATTCCTTACCGTATCTTTTCGTGTCTTCCCCAACATCCTCATCTCTGCCACATTCATTTACTTTTCTTTGATAATGACATCCGTCAATTTGAATTATCTGAATATATTAGCAGTTTCCATGGTTAGCATGGCTGGCTGATTTATGAAATAATATTTTTATAATTGTTTAACTCTATATCTATTGAATATGAAGTATAAAATGCAACCAAATCGCATAGAGAATAATATATACTTTAAGTTATAATAACGTTAAATGTCAATAAATGATATGTAACTGCATATTTTCAAGAAAAACTTCCCAATTATTCTCCTTCGGAGTGAGTAATGTTGTACATTAGTTATTTCAAATAACCATAGTAACAAGTATAGCATGAGCCGTTGGTGGATAAAATTATTTACAATTTTCAAATAGCACAAAAGTTATTCCTGTAGTCCTCTCTCAACGACAGCTTTGAGTGCTTATGATATGACCTCAACGGTAAATCACTCGGTAAATCATCATTACCGAAATCTGCGAATACAAGTAGATTACCACACCCAGAAATGGGTCATATTCCCTTAAGATATATTTTTTAGAATCTTGCTAATTGGATTATTTTCCAACCTGAGCTATTAAGTCAGACACAAAAATAAAAACTAAAACAAAGGGAAATAAGGGTGTATCATAGCAAGGTAAGTTAATGAGAAATTTATGACTCATAGATCACAAAAACTAGTAGTTTCTAGAGGTAAAATAGATTACATGGAAACTCAATTAAATGTCATTGCTAACTACATGATTCTAATTAAATGTAAATAAATGCACACAAATTATTACTATTATTCACTTTAAACTAAATCAAACAGATTAGACGAAGAATGAAAATTGCAACTTGTTAATTGATTGAGCGTCTCTCCTACTAGATTGCGAATCATATTTTTACAATTAGTGTTTACGGTCTTCTTATTTTTTTTTGTGCAACCGGCCGCGAAATAGGCATTTCGCAGCCGCAATATAGGCCACGAAATTGAATTTTGCGGTTGTTTTTACGGCAACGGGCGCGAAATCCATTTCGCGGCCGCTGTCATGGTAGCGGCCGCGAAATTGAGTAAACAATCACTATGATTTTTTTCAAAACTAATTGTTTTGTTTATCAAATGTCAATTCCATAGCTACCTTGAAAGCCAACTTTCAATTTACAGTGAAACTGTTTAAAATTAATAAAATTTGTAATTACATATTTTTTACGGTTGCACAAAAAATATTGTGTACACCTTGTCCGCGAAATCCTTTAGCGTCCTCAAGATTGTCTTGCCTCGACCGCAAGCGGCCTCGGCGCCAATTTTTCTCTCGGTACGCTAAAGAGTGATTTCGCGGCCTTGATATACAAATAACTATTTTAATGCGTGATACTACAGGTCAAACTCATGTCCGTAAACGTCACGCTACAGTTATAGCCCTTTGTTTTGAGGTGTCTTATATGGCATATGGGTAAGCCTTCGTTATTTTTACCTTCCGTTACCTATAGGTCAGGAAGGTACTTACTGTCTTTGGTCAAAAAATTCGATGATGAGTTTTCAATGAATAAGCGAGTTTTAGGGTCTCTACAATATGATTTTACTATTTTTACGATGATGTATGTATGTATGTGTGTGTGTGTGTGTGTGTGTGTGTGTGTGTGTGTGTGTGTGTGTGTGTGTGTGTGTGTGTGTGTGCGTGCGTGTATGTGTATATGTATGCGGCGCGCGCGCGTGTTTTGTGTGTAACGGCCGAGGGTATTCCAAAACTAGAATTCCAAAAATTACAATTTTTACGTATTCCTCTTCCTTACATCCATATGCAGACTTGATTAGATTATGGTTATAATCGGTCAATTGGAAGTACCCTCATTTGAAGATTTTAACAGTTTTTCTTGAAAAAACGCTGTTAAATATAATTTTTTGACATTTAATATTATTATAAATATTAAAGAATATTCTATTATCTACACAAATTTATTGCATTTTATATGCCATATTCAATGGATATAAAGTTAAAAAATTATATATATATTTTTTTTTTTGTAAATCAGCCAGATATGCTATAACCATGGAAACAGCTACTATATTAAGAAAGTTCTGATTGGCAAATGTCAATGTCAATGAAAATATAATGAATATGGCAGAGATAAGGATATAAAGTTGGATGTTGCGAAGACACGGAAAGATAGGATAGGAATAAGAGGATAAGCGAAATGGCTCGAGTGATGGAAGTTTCTACAAAGATACGAGAGACGATTACATTGGTTTGGACATGTCATAAGAAGAGATGAATAATATATTGGAAGAAGAATGAACAGCTAAATAGTAGAAGGTAGAAGAAACAGAGGAAGACCAAAGAGAAGATGGAAGGACTGTATTGCGGAAGACTTAAGAGAAAAGGAACGAATGAGGACGACAAGCAAAATAGAAATGAGTAGATGAAGAAAATCAAGAATAGCGACCGCTAACGAATGCGAAAAGCTAAAGAAGAAGAAGATGTCAGTGTCAAATGCAATTTACATAGTTTGTTTATGAAATAATTTTGCTGGAAGTATACAAATTTTTGCAAGAAAATTTATGTATGGAATTTATACATAATACACAGAGTTGATGGAAGATAATGTGATGGCTACATCAGATTATTTTACCAATTCACATTTTTTCATTTTTACTAATAAAATGCAATAATACACAGAAAAGGTACTCTTAATAAACTTGATAAACGCAGTAGTTTTTTGTGATATTTTAATTTTAAGAAAAAATCTATTAAAATTAATAGATAATATATCGATTTCAATCTAAATGGTTTCATGAAAGAAAAATAATAATGGAGGACATCATTATGCAAAATATATACATGATGCACTCGTAGTGATGACAATGTAACACGAATTTTTAACAATTGGAATTGTTTAAAATGTTGCAAAACCGTCGCGTACGCATGCACTTACATTATAACGGTAATATTATCGTCCTTATGTACGTTGTATGTCATATGCAGCGTTCTAGAAAATTACTACGTTGCATAATACAAAATTATCCACTTATTTAGTAAAAACCATTAAACCATATGAAAGTGTACAATATTAAAAAACAAATCTTTCTTCTTTCCTCTGTCAGAAGGATGTGAAAAACATTTAATTAACATTAACAGTTTTTGCATGTATTAAAGCCTAACAGGAAATGGATTTTTCAATAATTATGCTAAAATTGCATTTGTTTCAGTTACGCAAACCGTTTTCTGTTGTTGTTGTTGATTTGTTGGTTGCCAAGAAACATTTAGCTAACAGCCTCAGGATATGTTTATATGTGCGTGCATGTGTGTGACTCAGACAAGTTATTGTTCGGGGGCTAGCAAAGTAAAGTTTGTTTTAAAAAAAGGTATTGTATGTATATTAGATAGCTTTTTGTACGCGTTTGTTCTACGCCGCCTTACATATGTAATAAATATTGGATAGTTAAAGAACTTGGCTTCACATTTAGGAAACCTACAACAAATGAAAAGAAGAAGACAAATTAAAATAGTATCTGTGGCTAATGCAAGAATTATCAATAGCGACATTTTGCAATTTAGGGATAGGTACAGTATTTTTTTTAAGATGTCCGATCAAAGAATTGTTTGAATTAAGATTATAGACGCCGCCCATTCTATCAAATTCAGTAGTGTCGTTTACTTAGTTTTTATGAGGGTACATAATACACTACTGTTATTTTATTATTATAAAAATAGATTTTACAGTAAAAGTATTAAGAATTCAAAACTAAGTCAATTGGTAAGTTTATTAGCCAATAACCAAATATGTGAAAAATAAAGATACTGACACGGTGTCAGCGAAAGTATTGTCAACAACGAGCATCGTTTTAAAATGGAATGTCCTAACTTAGTCGACACAATATGAATTTTTGAAAGACAAGCGTGTTATATCCATCCTCATCGCACACGCTTGTAGTCTTTGCAAATAAGAAAGAAAATGTTATGCCACTTTGTTAATTCGTTCATGATACAGATGACCTTGATCGTATATCTTAAAAAAATACTATAAATGATTTAAAATCAACAATAAACTTTCAGCGTTAAAAATACCTAGAGTACCTTTCTGTAAAACATGATTTGGATTGAAGCCTTGGATTAGATTTGAACATTTGAAGAAGCAAAAGCTTGACTTGACGAAATATCATGCTTTTTAAAATGTCGGGTTAGGCTTGATTTTTCAAGCTTTGATACTTGATATTCTGCACTATTAATATTTATTACAAATGTCACTATTTATGTGACTGAACCTGATTAAAATATAAAGTATAAATCTGTTTTATGACATGGCATTGGTTTAATGAATGGATACCAATCCTTACAGGTTCCTAAAATATTAGACTTCAGTAAAAAAAAAAAATGACGTGATACTTTGTGCTGATGCACGGAATAAAAAAATAGGCAGCTACCTACTGAAAATTATAGGTTATTCCAGCCAGATACAATAGAAATAAATAATAGTATATTACTAACCGAGGTGGAAAGAGTTTCATTACTGTTGAGGGCGAAGATAGCTAACCAAGGCGCACAGCGCCGAGGTTAGCTATAGCCCGAGACGTAATGAAACTTTTCACCGAGGTTTGTATACTATTTTATTCACAATCTGAAATTAATACGATATATAATATAAGCAATTAAGCTACCAATGGTGGAGATATAAATAAAAGTACCAGTTTTAATAAAATACCACATGAACTGTCAGTTTGATTTCTAACCTTAAATTTTCATTTCATTGATTACTTGTATTATTTACAATTTTATTTTTAACATATAAATTGTGAAGAAGCTTTGTTTATATGTAAATACCCATCACTGATACGCATTGATCACTCTAAGTGGGAGGCAGCTATTTATTTATTGTTAATCTCATTTTCCAAGAGGTAGGGAAGTATAGCGTGAATATAGCTGGGGTTGGGAAATTGACATTTCCCAACCTCAGCTATACTCACGCTGTACTTCCCAACCTCTTCGAAAATGAGGTTAACAATAACTAACTTCCCAACTTTTTAAAAGTCAGAAATCGTCATATTACTAACCGATTGTGAATAAAAATATATATTGCGCCACTCTAGGAGACCGTCCGCGCCCCCTGTAGATGTCAGTATCATATAAAATTTAATAATATCTTTGTGAAATATTTTTACTGGAAATATACTCATTTGCAAGATTTGTTTTGTGGAATTGGTACAAAATATGTAGAATTGACGGAAGGTAATGTGCTGGTCACATCAGATTTTGTATATAGCATTTGTTAATTTTCAATATAACATTTTATTCGCATCTAAAGATTTATTATCAGATTTCGTATGTTCTGCAGTTCTGTTACGATAACGAACTCTCGTACGAGTAGTACATTCCGGTTTCGCGAAGACTTGAAGACTATATTTAGTTTGATTATAATTATAGCAGAATAACCTCAATTCTATAACCGATTTGTAAAGTTCACTCATATTTCATTAAAACTTTTACTTAATTTGTTGAAATTATTTTAAATGTATCTGCTTTGTTCTCCCGAATTTCGCGAGGGAAATTTTAATAATAATAAATTTATTTACAAACAGGTTTAACGTCCAATTACAGGAAAATACAGAAGAGAGAATGTAGAAATGTACAAAAACAGTTAAACAATTTTACAAATAACAAAAGTTTAGCAAAACAACGTTTTCAGTTTAGAGCTAATTTCATTGTAATTATTGCATGCAATATTAATTGGTGTTGTGCTATAAAACGTATCATTTTTTCGGGAGTGTAAGCGTCGTACATAAAAATTAATTGTATTGAGTAACTAGAGACAGTCAATGTTATTTTGAATTAAGTTGTATAAAAATTTCACAGAGGTTATGAAACGTCTTTTTCTCAGATGTAAAATTAAATTGTAGTAATAAGAGATCATGATCAAAACCTCTACATGGGTAATGACCTTGTGATAGATATTACATGAATTTAATTTGAGAAACTATCGCTCCACGGGGCCGATTTTAACCTTTCAGCCACCTTTGTTCTTATATAAAAATACCGCGCCATATTTTTTTTTAGGTCGTATTTTAAATAGTTCTAAATAAAAGACCAATGGATTAGAAATAAAATCGTATACCTAATACTATGTTAACTATTAACAATTATAAACCTAATTAAATAGATAGATATTACCTACAAATAAAAGTTTTTTTTTTTAAATTACAAATTAAAATATTTTTTATCTATTAAATTTCAAATTCGATTTTACAGGTAATCAAACATGCAAAATAAAATCAGTTTAATGAATTAGGCATTTAATTTAATAGTTTACAAGCTTTATTGAAACATTTTTGTCTAAAAGTAAATTAGGAACTTTAAGCCTGGTTTATAGATTGCACAGAATAGAATGAAATAGAATAGAATAAGGAATGGAATAGAATAGGAATAGAATTTTTTAAGACCATTTATAGATTGCATGGAATAGAATAGTTTGGAATAGAATTGCGTCACTTTTGTGTTACTTTTACACTAAATTATCTAATTTATTGGTTATTTTTATCTTTCACTAATTTCATTTAGAACAAAGTAAATAATATCATTGTTTGTTTTTGCTAAAAAAGATAGTATTTATGCAGAAAAACTGTTGTCCACGGTAAGTTTTTAGGTTAGGGGATGGGCCAAAAGCAACGAAGTCACACCAGTCACACGAATATTAACGGAGCAAGCCGAATGGAATGGAATAGAATAGAATAAGAAATAAAATTTGGTTATTTCCTATTCTATTCCATTCTGTGCAAGTATAAATGGTTCCATGCATTTACATTGATTTATATTTCTATTCCCTGTGCTATTCTGTTCTATTCTATTCCATTCTATTCTATGCAATCTATAAATCAGGCTTTACGCAAAAAAAAAAACTGATTATTAATGAAAATCGCCTATGGCTCGCTGTACCTATGTATATGTGTCAAGAGTGAGGAATTTAATAAAAATGTGTTATATTCCTTACAGGATTTTTTTAAAAAGATTTTTGATTGCAACAAAGAAAAGCTTGATTACAATAAAGAACATTTGATTACAATAATGAAAAAGATTAATTATACAAAGAAAATAGTTATTTATGCAACAAGAGTATAATGTCATAAATATTGTTTACACTTGAGTTGCATACAACATTTTTTATATGACCTTACATAAAATTCCTGAAACAAATTAGAAATTTGACAGACGAGCAGACGACAATTTGAACACACCGAATACCGAGTTCACAATTAACAGATAACAGATCTGAAGTTGAATACTGCAGTTCTGCCAGTATTAGCAACATGAATGTATAGAAAAAAACTAAATTTAGGTAAGACAATTTAAATGCCAAACGTGTATTGATGGTGGTAGCTCTGTAATATGTAAATAAAATACGAAAATCGTCTATCAATTTTACGCATTGGAGTATAAAAAATTAATTATAATATTATTGTCACCGAATAATGTAAAAATTAAGATTTTTTTGCTTGAAGCGTTGTAAATCAAGGCGGCCTAGAAAATTTTTCAGATCTTATGGATTCATTTATAGAAATTGTCGTGAATTTTCTATAAATGAAGCCATAAGATCTGAAAGCCTGCATGGGTAGTTATTTCTCTAATATGAGGTTCAAAGGTGAATTTTTGACAAAAAGTACTCCAAGATCTTTGTAAACATCAAGATTATCTAAAGGAACACAATTAATGTTATATCTGAAAGTTACATGATTTTTCCTCTACAGAAAGTTAAAGCTTTGCATTTGGATATGTTTACAAAATTTATTTACAGAATTAATTTTGTAATATAATTTTAAATCGCAGGCAGCTATATAAGATGCATTCTGTAATATTAATAAATAATAAAATTAATAAAGGTCCCAGGTTAGACACTTGTGGTACACCTGATGTATAAAAGATTTTGTCAGTAAATGTGTAGTTCAATTATACGCTTTCGCGTTTATGAACTTGCTTGAAACTTACTGTAAATGTAGCAATGCTAGGGGGTATTATCATTCAAATCACACACGCTTGCCCCTTTCGAAACAGATGCCGAAGTCAAGTTATTTGAAACACATTTCAATTACACTGCCAGTGATTATTTCCCATTCGTACTACATTCATATGCAAATCGACCCATGTTGAGCCTTTGTATCGCCTGCTGCAACGTTTTGTAAAAATAATTTATGAAATTGCGAGCCACAATGTGACATACAAACAGGCAAGAGTTCACTTCGATTGTTGAACAAGCACCGCGGGACAGTACACTCAACGTAAAGTTCATTTAAAAGTAAACAAAAATTATGTAATTGAATACAAATGAGCGAAATGGAGCTATGAATATATTAATGAGTACTACGAGTGAGGTTACCTAATTTACATATGAATAACAAAAAAGGAAGTCACTGAAATGTTTTTCTGCATATATCTGTATCAATATTTTGTTTTGAATTTTGGTTTAACAATAGTTTATATTTGCGGTGTTTAGAACCAAAACCAGTAATGTGCCATGAACTTAAACTAGAATAAATCGCAAAAAACTTTTGCACGCATATTAGAAGCATTACACATGGAATATATATTACTCTTGTTCTTCTTATGTTAATTTGTGTATTGTGTACTAGCAAGACCGTAATGCAGCTACAGTAAAAATTATGAAAGATGTCCGATCAAGGTTATCTACGAATTGTATGAATTAAGGTTTTAGCTCCTCCCATTCTGTCAAATACAGTAGTGTCGTTTACTTACTTTATATGAGGGTAAATAAGATACTACTGTTATTTTATTATTATAAAAATATATGTTACTTACTAGTCAACTAGTAAGTTTATTAGCAAATGTAAAACCAAATATGTATAAAATGAAAATGAGATACTCACTCAGAGTAAATAACGTTATTCGTACAGCTACGAATAAGGTAATATATCTGAATGAATAAATAAACTTGCGTTACAGCGAAAGTATTGTCAACCATGAGCATCGTTTTAAAATGGAGTGTCCTAAGTTAATCGAAACAATATGAATTTTTGAAAGACAGGCGTGTTGCGTCCATTCTTGTCGCACGCGCATCGTGTGAGAGAGATGAGAGATGCCAATTTGTTAATTTGTTTACGATACATATGACCTTGATCGGACATTTTTTAAAGGAAATACTATACCGGCCGTGTGTCGTATATTTTTTTATATATTCAACAACTATTTTGAAAGCATATTATTTAGAATAATTATTATTAAATCAAAAGCGTCGTGTTTGTTTTGAACAAGTTTGCTGTGATGCGTTGTTATGGTAAAATTTATTAAACGCATTTTTCGTCGTTGCTATGTACTACCGGCCTCGGCCGTAAAACGTACCTACCGCACTCGTTGCTAAGAAGGTAGATAGTTGTTTACAGTTGAGTATACAGTACTGAAAAATTATTTAATTGAATAATAAATTTGGACTTACCTTCCTTTGATACAAAATTATGGACATGTCTTGTTATGAAACAAAAATCATTAAAGGAAATAAGCAAACACAATCAAAGTGTCTTATGAATTAATTCTGATAAATAAATAAAATAAATATATAATTAAAATAGGTTCTCGTGGCAGCGTGCCTGTGTCTGGTCGCGAATTTGGGGAACCGGTTTCGATCCCGACCGGCGCAAAAGAAAAATTATTTAAAATTTTAAATGGCACAAAAATAACCCCTGCAATGAATGCCAGCGAGGTGACGCCTGGTAAACGCCCGTACGGTACAAATATGTCAGTATCATTACCGAAATCTGCCTACAAAGCAATTTTGCACACCCAGCAATGAGTAATATGCCATAAAGAAGTATTTATTTATTTACTATAATCAATAAAATATAATTATTATTTATGTAAAACAACAATACTTATTATAAAAATAAACAAACAAAAGATTAATCATTTTCATTTAACCCGCGTCCGATCACGTGCCTACAAAAATGTGACATGTCTAGTTTTCATTCTAAACGCCTCATTTATTAGATCGGAATTTTATATTTACTTAATCACAGTTTTTTTTACATTGCCTAATAGTCAGTATTTTGTAATAAATGATCAATAAGTATGAATATTGTGTCCATATTAGATTAGTTTACATTAAGTTATGGCCAGGTTACTTGAAGTTACACTATTCATATTTCGCTTGCTTTCATTTTCGGTCCAGCCTGTACCAGTGGTAGTAACAAAAGGTCATTGAAATAAGGAGTCTCAATACTGTAAAGTTTTGGGGTAAAAACAGGGAAGATAAATCTCTGATCGCTAAATCTTCCTTTGAGGTAATTTAGAGTAGCAGGGTCGAAAGATGGTAAGAAAAAGGTACGAAATTTTGATAGGGCAGATACAAGTCACTTACAGGCATCTGTGTTGCACTGTAAGTATATTAGGTAGGTGCTTCTACCTTTGTAGCATGTTCAGACATTCAGGGTTCTTTCGAGCTGTATATTATATGTTCAATTTGAGGTACACTGGCTTGCAAAAAAAATCGCGAACACCTATTTTTTGCTGTATTGAGTTGATCTTAATTTTTAACTTGTCAATGTCACTAGTGTCAATTGGGATGTCAAAATTAAAAGAAATTCGAATACATAGTTAGTTGCTCTTTCATTTTTCTGAAATATATTTGTAATTTAATAGTAGGTGAATTAAATACAATGATGAACTTGGTCCACAATATATCAAATAGTGATGACAATGACAGTAACAACATTGTCAGTTTTTACATTATTTACATAGCTAAAAAATGATAAAATTTTGGTTACTTGGTTTTTGAGGTGTACGTGATTGTTTTGCAAGCCAGTGTACAGCACCTATCATAAAAAATATGGACATGACATAAGTAACACGTAATAATGTCAAATGTGCAATATGCAATGTTATCATGTAGGATTTCAAATAAATCACTATAAAGCATTTTTAACAACCATATAGGCATTTACAGATAACTTGTGTCATGGAAATTTCAAATCACTTTAAAGCATTTGTATAAACTAATGCAGGCATTTACATCCCACTATATGAAGGGTCGCATCGTGTCTACCTGGAAGCGAAGCAGGTTTTCCCTCCCTAAACAGAGATTGCTGCATCGACCTTTTAAATTGGAAGAATTGTTCAACCTTGAGGTTACATATATTTTCAACTCGAAAAGGTAGCTGCACCTACGTCAACACTTTACAGTGAAGGATATCAATTTCTATTACAAAAACTAGTCCAAAAAATCTGATGGGACCAATCCAATCCCTCCCTCCATTTTATTTTTATTAAGTAATTGAAATACATACCTATATACTCGTATTTACTTATGCTGGAAACTGTATTAAATTTATTTCCAAATAACTATTTTCTTTTTAAAATGTTACCTACTATTACTAATTTGAAATGATTAGTTTTTTGATGACATTTATCTGTCAGTTACCTACATACGAGTACATTTAAGATATGAACTGTGTAACCATGGAGTTGTGTTTAAAGTGTAGATTCCGGGATTTCAATTACAGGTAATTTTATAAATTTATCCATAAAATATATAGAAAAAGTATTAATGCAAACCTGTAGAAAATTTAATAATCTTTAATTTTTATAATAACATAAATCTCGAAAAAATAACATTTAAAGGTATTTGTCGAAGACAAACTATTTTGAGCTTCAAGTAAAGTTCCATTTTTGGTTTTCTGATTCACATTCTAATGGCTTTTTTCCATATTAGAATAAGATTTCAAAATTTTTTGAGCGATAGTATTTGAGTTAAAGAGAGTCCCCACACACATACACACAGACATCATCGTGAAAATGTTAAAATTGGATTATATTTCTAGACCTTAAAAACTTAAAATGTGGTCATTTACCAAAATCTCGATATATGATTTTTAGCATAATCCCTATACCTCTTTTACCAAGGGTAGCGGGAAGTACAAAATGCCTAGAATTTATTAAAATGATATAAAAGTAAGGAGAGATTTTCCGAATAATCGAAAATTTATAGTTACTTGATAATTTATCTGAATTGGTAGAATAAATATATTTATTTTGAATTTATTTTTTAATAGTTATCGAACCATAACTACACTTAAATGTTGTGTCATATTGATATGACATTCAAAATATAATTAAAAGGTGTGAACATTCATTTAAAATTATTGCTATTTCATTATTGCAAAATCACTGTCTAAATTAAGTTTCTAAATGCGAGACTGTGTTTGAAATATATTTATTCGATGTTATCTCCCTGCCACATTTCAAATATTATCTTTGCAGATTGAAACGTAATATTAAATGCAAAGATAAAATCATGAACCGTTAGTTCACATACCCTGTAGTGAAACCCGTAAAACAGGAACAAGATTATGATAACTTACTGCATCTAACAGAACCCGTAACACATTCGTGGCAGGAATTTTTGGCGGTCGGATGTGAACCTTCCTTGTCCTTTTCACTGTTAAAGTCTGCATCACTTTTGCAGGAACTTCCGCAGGAGAAATTAGTTTATATTCATCATTAGTTCTTTTACACTTGCTGCGAAAACTTCCACACAACATAGTGCTAAATAAATAAATAAATTACACATACACCACACTGCATACAATCACTTTTGATTTGAATAGTTAACAGTTAAAAGATCACTACACTATTCTTTCCCTCCGCTGTGATTTTCATCGCGGTTGATGGTGAACTGAGTTCGGAGTAAACTGACCATGTGTTTTGTAGTTACTTGCTAACCTATACACGCACCTTGTCTGCCTCTCACCGCGGGTATAGACCAAGCTAGTGGCTGGGTTGACGAAGGAGAAAGATGGAGGATTGACAAAGGCGAACGATGTAGAAAAAGACAGAAGTTATAGGGAGGTGGGAGCGTCTTGAGATGGTCAGGAAGTGTGAGGTGTTGCGGTGTCGGCAGGTAAAGTGAGTTCTTGGGACTTCGGATGCGTCAGATTTAGCTTTGTTCAAGAAGGTAACTGTTGTTGAATAGCTCGAATGAAAAACTTGAGAATGAAGTATATAAAGAAGTAGAGAAACTAATCTTTTGCGAATAAACTGTAAAATTAAAATAACATTAATCTTCTTGTTTCATTATTTCATAAAGTTTTCTTGAGATTCTTCATCATTTTTACCGATTACCAATTCATTTTTCTATTCTATTCATCCTTGTTTATAGTTATGCTAAAATGAATTTACCGAACTGATATTGGTTGTTATGGAGACATGTACAAGTTCGTTAATAAAGTACCTGGGCCTCTATTCTTGACGAATAGTATGAATAATGTGTATTTTTGAGCATTCGTTATTGTCATTCGGATTGACATTCGTTTAAGACTAACAACTATATTTGGCAACTTCGCATTTCAAATAACCACTACATTCACTTATGTTATGACATTATGTCAAATCAGCTTGAAAAATACATTTCTGATGCGTTTTGGTATATTATGCATACACTAATTAATATTTACACTTGGCAAAATATTAAAAGCAAAACTAAATTAAAATACAGTAAAAATGCAACATGTCAAAGTTATTAAATGTAGGTGTAAATAGCAGAATAAATATATTTTTTCTACAGTCTACATAGAAAGTAGCCATTGCTCTCTTTTGTCAACGCAAAATGTCACTTTGCCGCTCTAGCCCGACAAAGTAGAAAAAACGCTCGCTGTCCAAATTTCTAACTATACAATGTTGAGAAATATCACTTGTCTACATTCTTAATGGAAACGTTTAGTCAGGAATTAATGGCACTGTAGTGACACATTTACCACCTTTACAAATCAATATGACATATAACTGCTCTGTCGGTATATTACATAACCAAAAAAAAAAAATGCCGCACTATTATGAAAATGAAATAGGGTATTCATTTACAAAAACGAAAGTATAAAATGTTTAGATTAGATTGAAGCAATAGGTCAAGAAGAATGGGAAATAACGATAAATTAAAATTAAATATAAAAGACGTTTTTTACTTCCTTGCACGTAAGTAAAGGAAGTATTGTAATCGCGAAAAATTTCGGTTTTCAGATTTCAGCGGAAATATCCATTTTGATCATCCCTGAATCCATTTTGACTAATTTCGTCGTGACATCTGTATGTACGTACGTCCGTACGTACGTATCTCGCATAACTCAAAAACGGTAAGCCGTAGAAAGTTGAAATTTTGTATTTAGGACTCCTATAACATCTAGTTGTGCACCTCCCTTTCTGGTTATTACACAATTTCCAGAAGTGGTACTTTACATGAAGCCTATAATAGATTTTAATGAAAAACTCTTTTAAAATATAATCCAAAACTTTTCAAATTTGGTATACAAGACTTTTGTGTCAATCAAAATAACATAATAGATTTTGGTTAAAATAGGCTAACCGGAAGTGGTACATTGCTTGAAGTTGTTAACAGTTTTTCTTGAATAAAATGATTTTATTTTGATTTTAGAAATAAATGCTTCAAATAAAAGTTTTAGAGAATTAATTTCTGCGTCTAGCACATCAAGTATTATTAAATTAGCTCTTTATATAAGCGAGATATGTAAATTTAAAAATTATTTTTTTGTAATAAAGCTTGCTATGGATTAGGACAAAAAAAAAAAAAATGTTCATGTCAAATTACGTTAAATACGTGCAATTTTATGATTCGTACAATAACAAATATTATATTTTTATTGTGAAATTAGTTATATTCATTGTTGTAATCAAATATTTCTTTGTTGTAATCAAATATTTCTTTGTTGTAATCAAAACTCTCTTTAAAAACTTCCTTTATGGTCGCTATATGTCTTACTGTTTTGAAGTTAAAATTAATATTTTGTAATTTATTTATTAAAAAAATATGTATAGTTTAATAATCGTACAAGGAAGTCGTGTGGTGTCCACATCAGATTTTTTCTTTATATTACTCCTTCTTAATTGATTAGTAGTGTAAGTACAAAGTGTACATTTTATTATTTTTTGTTATGGTGGAGGACCCCACTGTGGCGACTGTAGAAAAAATCTTGTGTGTGTTTCGAGCACAAATAGGCATTATCGATTTCGAGAGAACAACCTGTCAATCGACAATGCCCTATTTTGCGCTCTTAATACACAAATAGCTATTATGTTCCTGAAGATTTTCCTTCAATTTTACAGAAAATAATATTTGATTGAAATCTACACTAATGGTAAAATCATCGACATAAACTAATGAGAATAAATTAATAGCTAAGAACGAGGGACCCGTAGACACATGGTTGAACGGACAGAAGAAAGAACAAGTAAATGCCTTTAAATGTCTGAGAAGCTTCGTAAATTAGAATGGCAACTGTAAGGAAGACATTAAGAGCAGAGAGAAAGACACCATCCAGTAATATAAAACTACGAAAAATATTTGCAAAATGCTTTATATAGAGTATTATGCTGTATGGTTGCGAAGCATGGACCTTGAGGAAGAAGGAGAAATAGACGGTTGGAGAAGATTGGGTTGAAAGAGAAAGCCATGAATGATGAGACATTGAGAAGGATTGGAGAAGAGAAAATAATTTTAAAAGATATAAGTAAGAGGGCAACTAATTGGATTGGGCATATTTTTTAAGGAAAGGATTGTATTCACAAAATTACAATTGCTGAGAAAATAAATGGGTGAAGAGGAAGAAAATTTAGAATATTGACAGACATCAAAGAGGATGGGAAAACGTTTATATGAAGTTCATATAGACAATCCAAAACTTTATCCGGCTCACAATTTAAAAAATCACACACAAAATTTGATTGCAATATTGCAATAATAAAAATCAACCGATTTCTTTCAAATGAAAGTAATCGAATGAGCTTGCACTAGGCCGCACTTTTTGTTCTAACAGGTGTATTCGTTTATTGCAGCATTGAATCGTATTTGGTTTTAGTTTATTGGTATCTCTGTCCGTGTAAACAATACTTGCAATGTGTCTAAATGTTATTAACCAGTTCTATTTTTTTTAAATAGTGTTTTAGTGTGTGTTAAGTTTAAATAATATTGTAACGTTCATTGTTAATGGTAGTAATTTTTTTAAATATTGCAATAACAACCTGAAATTGATGAAGATGCAGATATTGTAAGTTAATTTGTTTCTTACTGTTTTGTTTTAATATATATGGGTAGTAATGTGTGTCCACTGGTAAATTTTAATATTTTATTTATATTTATAAACGTATAGATATCCAAAAACAATAAAATAAATTTATTTACAGCAAAATCAGTGGTTATATTATTTCAAATTATACGAAATCTATAACATATTTATGAATAATATATAAAAAATATATAAATACTAGACTAGAACTGTCCAAAAGTAGTGTAGTGAATAAGTAGAGTTTTTTCAATTTCTAAATTTCAGAAGAAGCAATAACAATGACGAACTAAGATTACACTGTCGTACATAAATAAGTATGATACGATAAAAATTAAACATATCGCCTTGTAGTAGAATCAAATTTACGGACGTCGAATGTAATCAATCTCGAGCCAATCCTCAGAGCCTGGAATGGTCGAAAGACTCGAAAGCATCCTAAACAAAAAAACAAATCTTGGTTTCACAACTAGGTCTTCCTATAAGGTGTAGTATTAACCGATTCGAAGGTTGATTTTATTGCCAATGTATTTTGTTTGTTAGGGCTGGTTTATGATGAATTTAATTTACGAATTTATAATTTAGATTTTAAAATATAAACATACTTAAACGATTTACAAATTTAGAAATTTGAAATTTAAATGTGGAATATAACTATATTTTATATTTCCAAATAGGAATTTGAAATTCAGCCAATCACATGAGAGCAAAATTAAACACGGCGGTATAACATTGCTTCATCGCTTCATCCGTCAGCTGTCTGTTCTTTTTGTGAGTCTGTGAATGTGAATTTTGAAGATGGATACATAGGAACAAATCTAAATTTTATTAATAAGCTGTAACTATGATACTACCCGTTGACATATCTTACAGACCTATTCTGTAAAATATTCGTTTAACGAATCGTTATCATAACGAAATCGTTATTATGAAAATCGTTATATCTACTTAACAATAATCGTTATCTTTATATCCGTATTCTGTAACTCATTTTAAAAAAATAATACCCCTGGGATCAAGTTAAGAACTTTATTTCCTAAAATCAAATGAAATATCTAAAATAATTCAATATCACTCACAAAACTTCTAGGTTAGATCAGTTCTGGTGGGAGTTTGCTGTCAAACTGTGAGCTGTCAGACTCGTTTCTTCTTCTTGTTCTGGGCTATGCTAGAGCTATTACTACCATCTGTAGACAAATTGGGAAGCTTGCGTTAGGCGCTAGGAATAAAAACTTAATAAATTATTTTAATATTACCTTGTAAAAAACTACAATATGACGAGTTTTTATCACTATTCAAAATAATAACAATTTTATTTTGACACGAATAAAAATACTGAATTATTGACAAAACGTTTAGGTTTGAATGATTTTTTCAGTTCAAAAAAACGATATCGTTATCTTTTTTTCGTTATGTAGAATTAAATTATTGTTTACAGAAAACCACTTTAACGATTATCGTTATAATAACGATTTAACAGTGCATAATGTCATAACGATCGTTTAAGAATAAGCCTATTAAACGATTTTCGTTATTACCATAACGATATAACGTTTTAACGATTCGTTGTCATAACGATTCTTACAGAATAGCCCTATTAATCTGTTCATAGGCGTACCAAACAGACCATCTACGTTTTTTTTTTACGTTTGCGTTTGTTTCTTTCTTCATTATACATACAAACAACAGTAAAAAATATGTTGTGTCCAGCAAAATACTTCTCGCCCTTTCCATTGCGGGATATATAAGTACTGTATTCAACATTTCTTGTACACACAAAAAATCTAATTACATCTATTCTTTATATTGAGATATTTTTTATAATTTATAGTTCATTCTCTGAGCAAGTTTTCTTTTACTCTTCTAAATGTTCGAGGTTCTTCCAATTCATTGACGGGATTGGCGGTATTTCTGAAAAGGGTATACCTATAATTTTAAATATTTAATTAATAATACAATAAGAAATATTAAATATCGTTCCCAGAAAAAGCCTTTAGTACTATCTCTGAATTTTTGACACTAACATTAGTGACATTCATTTAACACAACAATTTAAGAGGTAAAAACATTCCCGATATTATTAAAAAATCATCATCTTCATTGGAATTTAACAAATCCGTGGCTATGACAATAAAATCGTGACCTAATATGAATTGGTGAAATTTCAAAATATGACAAGCAGTGATAAGTCACATGATAGATAATGATTGGTCAGATTCTGAATTTCAAAATCGGACCAGACAGAAAATTGTAAATTTTAAACCTAAATTTCATAATTTAAATTAATGAATTAAATTCATTATAAACCAGCACTTACTCTTTAAATAGGTATATAAATGAACTTACGAATATATATACCGAAGTCGTGATGCCAACCAGTACAGAGCCAGGTTTAAATTAATAATTCCTTATTTAATTAGCTAAAATCGTATCGAAGGCCTGTATCTTCTGCTATTAGGTTTGCACATCTTGTCCTAATTAAGGAGGTAACTGTATATATATCACTCATTGGAGTTTGTACCCCATGGGGTACCTTTGTAATTACACAGCTGTAAACAAGTGATTATGTGTCTGTCTTCGACACAAATGGAGCAATGACAACTTTCAAAAGTCTTGTAGGTGAGAAAAGTGAATATTGATAGGTCGAAGTGATAATTATAATGCACAAGTAGTGATTATTAAATTTTGAAACTGTCAAATGTAAATTGACAGATATGAGTGAAATTGGCTTAAAAGGTATGAAGTAATTTCAACTAATTAAACAATTATTATTGATGTTTTCTAAATATAGGGTTTCAGAGAATTTACATATTGCTCAAAAGAAGTTAAATTATGTATTTGAATGCGAAAACCACTACAACTTTAAAATTTCTTTAAATACAGTTAGGTAGATACTTTTTTTTGTAAATTCTTTTGACAATTTATAGATATTTTCTTTTGATTAACTCATATTCATTTTAAGTCAACTACATAGTTTATTAGTTCATTCTTTCCAAAAATTGCAATATTTGAGTTTAAAGAATTTTGGGAACTATTTTCGCGGAAAGTATTAACATTATAATCTTACGTACAATTATTAATGTAGAGTTAATTTTTTAAACAAAATAAAATAATTGATGTGGCCTACATAATAATAATAATAATAATAATATTTTTTATTTCAAAGACATGTTACACATGTATAGAAATCGTCAGTACAGATTACAAAATAGATCACGACGGAGACAGGTATGAGAAAAATCAAAAATTTTTTTTAAACATTTTAATTTAAAAACTCGGACACCGTGTAAAAGCATTTATTTATTAGAAAATCGGATAATTTGCTAAGAAACATTTTTCTATTTATGCAAAATTTAATTTCCTCTGGAAGATTATTGAAAAAATAAAGACCCTGAATGTGAGGTGCACTTTTTACCTCTCGCTAAGAGAGGTATTGGATTCATGCTAAAAATCGCATATCCAGATTTTATTGAATAAGCACGTTTTAAGGTCCCTACAATCCGATTTTAACATTTTTACGATGATGTCTGTGTGTGTGTGTGTGTGTGGATGTGTGTGTGTGGGATGTTGGAAGGACGGTTACTCAAAAACTATAAGACTTAAAATTTGTTTAACAACGTATTTCCCAATCGGACATTCATGGGAAGATCTGAAAAGGTTTTGGTAACAATTGGACAACCGGAAGTAGAAGATTCTTGAAAAAAAATCTTCTAAATATTATTTTTTGAAAATTTTTCTTGATAATATTAAAGAAAAATAAATTCTCTTTCTGATACATTTAAATATTTTTATACATATTTTATAGATTTAGAGATAAAAGGAATATAATATAAAATAATGTTGTAATTAATTTTACAACCGAAAGGATGCCATGAAAAATAGTTGCAAATTTAAATTATTTGTAACTGACAGATAAATGTCAGTGTCAGAAATAATGAGTAATGAAAGAAAAATGTATTTGGAGAATCCCTTAATTCTTGATCTGTGACTATTATGGAGATGACAAGTCTAGGTTGAAGGACTTAAATTTGTTTCAAACATTATGGGACAATGTACACCAGTACTGTAGACTAGAGTAACTTTGAATTGCGAAAAAGCTATCAAATTCTTCTCAAGTAAGTTGTAAATATTGACAAAATTACACATCGATATAAGAATAATCGGAGTGCAATCTATCCGTCACTTTATTAAAGGGAATTAAGGTTATTTAGATTTAACAAGTATGAAAAAATAAAATGTAAAAGAAGATATATAAGAATAGATGCACAATCCAGATATATATATTTTAGACCGCCCAAAATTAATGTTTTTACTAGAAGAATATGAAGAGAAAGTAAACAAAGTTGTTCGAATTGAAAATTGCTGTTACCAGCCTAATATTTATATATGGTAAACTCTACTTTGTAATTTATTGTAACATAATTTATGGTAAATATCTTTATGTTGAGACATGCTATTATTGAATAATAAAGAAGTTTATACGTCATAGATTTATATGAATATATTATTTGTATTTATAAAAATATTCTTTGCTTTATGCATACAGCCAGGTAAAATATACGGCGAGAGGTTATGTGCTGGCCACATCAGATTTTTACTTTATCGTATTTGGTGTTGGGAATGTAAAAGTTATCTTTTGATCGAGTATTATGATTATGCATGTCGGAATGTGTTTGGAAAGTAGATTTATTTAAAAAAACAAATTTACAGACTTCATAAATATAAAGACATGCAAGTGTGAAAATTTTGAACTTCTGAAAAAGCGGTTTACAAGAAGAATTACGTGGTGCATGAGCCATGGTTCGTAGAATGCGTTTTTGACAAATAAATACACCAGTAGCAGCCGGCGCTTTACCCCAGTAATAGATACCATACCGAAGAATAGATTCTACTTTTGCAAAGTAAAAAGTTCTTAGTTGATTCTCTGTAAGTATATGACATAAATGTCTAAACTGATAGCCTATCGAACTAAGTTTTGCAGCTACAGATTCCGCATGATATTTCCATGTAAGATCTTCCTCCATAGAAAGTCCTAAAAATTTATTTTTATAAATTCTAGAAATTATATTATTGTCAATAACTAGTTCAATATCCAGATTTTTGGAATATTGACGGTTATGAAAGCGCATGTATTGTGTTTTCGATTTATTAAAGAATAAATTATTCCTGGAAAACCAGTCTGACAGGCGATTTAGGCAGTTTTGGCATTTAATTTTAAGATTTTCTGTACTGGAATCTGTAATTATAATAGAGGTATCGTCGGCATACATGGTGACAATACATTCTTTGTCAAAAATTAAATTTAAATCATTTACATATAGGAGAAATAATGTGGGCGCGAGCACACTGCCCTGAGGAACTCCGATATTGACAGTTACTCGATCGGAAATTGATTCTGTGGTTATATTATTGTCTGTGTATTTAATAGTTACGTACTGCTCTCTATTTTTGAGAAATGAATCTAACCAATTTAGGGGTATACCTCTGATTCCTGTGTTAGAAAGTTTCGATCTCAAAATAAGACCTCCCGCCCTTTAATTTTTGTTTACTTACAACAAATATGTTGCCTACATATTTACTTATATTGGCTACTGCATTAAGTTTCTTTGCATGATGTAGTAATATAACTATTGTTTTTCAATAGGGCGGTTGCACGATTCTTGTATTTATAAAATAACATAATATCCTCATACTTTTGCTTATTTAAACATTATTTATTGGAAAAAAATATAATAATTCTTATAAATTATGAATTATTAAAAAATGTGCATATTTTCAAATATATCACGTGATTAAAAACAGAGTGTGACGTCAAAAGGCACTTGCGGCAGTTCATCCAAGGAAACAGTTTCTAATATCAAATAGAAAAGCACATATCAAGTGACGGAGATAGAGAGTCACGTGATTGCACGTGATGAACAAGAAAGGTTACTTGTGTTCAGGCAGCCAATAGGAACAGGTGCCTTTTTACGTCATAAGAGTGGGGGGTAGTTTTTGTCTAGAGTGTTTAGGGCGATTCTTTTTAATTTTAATATTTAAAAACATGAACAAACAATATTTTTTTTCAGTTTACTATGTATTAATTTGTATAATCGTTCACTTAAAATAATAATAAAAAAATGTGCAACCATCCTATTTATTATGTATTATATGTATTTTCTTCTGCAGAATTTTACCATAATTTTATTTTGTGATAGTGACGTTATTTTCTTTTCAATTACAAACATAGGAAAATTAATTTATTAATTAGATATTTTATATATTCACATTTTAATATTATCTTTTTAAAATACTGCCATTTTTAACTTGATATTATTAATTTATTAACAGTGATATTTTATCTGTCAGTTACATAAATTTGAGATCTGAATTGTGTAACAAAGGACATATGTTTATCTTTAAAGCATAGACTCTAGGATTTATAAAATAAATGATGTATTTTATAAAGTTATTCATAAAACAATAGAAAAAGTATTAATACATATCTGAAGAAAATTTGCTAATCTTTAATTTTTAAAATAACACAAATCGCAAAAAAAAATTAAATGTATTTTTCGAAGAAAAACTGTTTTGAGTGTCCAGTAAGGATCCATTTTCAGTTATCTGATTTACACTAAAATCTAATGGTTTCTTTTCATATTAAAGTAGAGTAAGAATACACAATTTCAAAATTTTCAGAATAATAGTATTTGAGTTAGAGCGTAAAGAGTATCTACACACACATACACACCCACTCATAGACATCATCGTGAAAGTTGTTAAAATCTGATTCTAGAGACCTTAAAACGTGCTCATTTTCCAAAATCTTTTTATGTGATTTTTAACACGATCCCTTTACCTCCTTTTACCTAGGATAGCGGGAGGTAAAAATATGAATCGCAAACTAAGATTGAAACAATTAAAAAATCGCAATTTTCAGGCAGCCGATGGACGTCGTTATTAATTCTTCTTTTCTTTTGATTATGCTGATATTTCTTTAAATTAAAGTCGTATGTTCTGGTTATTTAAATTAAACACAAATATTTTCACAAAATCTTTCATCCAATGAACACGTCTCCATGACGACTGTTATATTTTTGTAAATATTTCAATAATAAGTCATTAAATTAGGAGTATTTAGATACTCTTCGATGCCAAATTAAATAATATTTCTAGCCATATCAAAAACTTCCACTATAGCCATACGGGATAATGACATTCGAAAGAAAAAAAAAACTGTTTCCCCATTTAAACATCTATGTCACGATTTTCAGTGCTCATCCTGTATATGCAGTTACCAAATGATATCGTAATTCGCAATAATTAATTTCATAGCACATATTTAGAATTCCTTTAAGTTTTCTTCTCTTTGTATCGTAAAAAAGGCTGAAAATGTTTTAAATTAAAGCACTATATCAATTAATATTTAATTAAGCAAATTAGACGTCTATTTCTACCGTAAACGATATTTACTATAATGGACAGGTGAAAAGATTTTTTGTCGTAATAAAATAGTATCGTCTTAGTTCCTGGTTTGATGTGTAAAAAAGAAGTTTTGTTTGTTTTTTATATGCTAATTCTATTTAAATTCAAGTTTACAAGCCGTTAGATGTAAAGAATACTGTGAAACACTACTAGTTTTTAGGTTAATGTGAACAGCCAGATGTGTATGCAAATTTTAAAAATGATACAATAAAATTAAAAGCACAACAAGTTTTATTTATTCTTAATTATTTTACAGGCTTTTATATAACTTCATTTGTTTTGTTTGTTAGGGTCAAATATTGTAATCTACTTTTGGGCCCCTTTCACATATACGATCTATTTGAACACATACGTGGTTCCGATGAAAATACGATATATTCATGTAAAGTTTGTTTTTAAAAACAATTTTTAAAATTAAATAACTTATGCGTAATTTACTGCAGCAATTGGTAAAATGAATTCCAGTATCAAAAATTTGGAATAAAAAACATGCTTTTATATAACGAGGTAGAAAGCCTAAAAAACGTATTGTTTCCTTTTTAGTAAATTTTAATAATTTTAAACGCCAATACAAATCAGAAGTCGCATTTTACATGAAAAAATCTGTTGTACCTTCCGTCAATCCTGTGTACAATGTATAAATTCCATACATATTTTTTCTTGCAAAAGATTCTAAATTTTCAGTAAAATTATTTCATAAACAAGCTATGAAAATTGCACTTAACACTGTTAGCTTTTTCCATTCGTTAGGGGTCGCTATTTTTGCGTGTTGTTCTCATTCAGATCCTTTTCTTTCAAGTCTTTCGCAATACAGTCCTTCCATCTTATCTTTGGTCTTCCTCTGTTTCTTCAACCTCCTATTACTAAGCTATTCATTCTTCTTCCAATATAATTCTTCCTCATGACACGTTCAAACCAATGTAATCGTATTTCTTGTGTCTTTCAAGAAACTTACCGTATTTTTCGGTGTCTTCCTCAACATCTACTTCAACATCCTCATCTCTGTCACATTAATTTACTTTTTATTGATACTGACTATTAGATTCAGGAATCCGTAGTTACACAGGTCTTTAGTCTTATAGAATTTGAGATATTGTACCTCCAACGACCTCACACACACACACACACACACACACACACACACACACACACACACACACACACACACACACACACACACACGCACACACACACACACACACACACACACACACATCACATAATCGTAAAAATGTTATAATCGGATTCTAGGGACCTTAAAACGTGGTTATTCTCTAAAATCTGGATGAGATAAACTGGAGCGTGGGGAAAATTGGGCACAAGACGAAAAAATATTTTTATTAAATTTAATTGAAGAAAATTTAGAAATAATAGTGAACAAAAGTAAAAATCTGTTGTGGCCAGCACAATACCTCTCGCCACTTCCTTTTTTGGTTACATAAGTATAGGGCGCGAACAGTCATGTTACATTGTTGGCCTTGACAAGCAGATGTGGGGGCCCGTTTCAGAATGATAATTAGTCAGTATGTTTCATTCAGAATTTCAAGATTTTCTAAATACACGTAGTTAATTTGTCACCAGGAGTGTGGAATTTACTTGTCGAGGAAAATAAACCATATGGAATTGGAAAATCACTAAATTTAGAATGAGAAATTATGATACATCTATATACATAATTACTAGCTATCATTCTGACATGAGTCCCCATATCTGCTTGTCAAGGCGCCCTATTGTATTTAACATTTCTTGTACACCTACATTCTACACCAAAAATTGTACTTACATATATCTATTCCTTATATTTAGATTGTTTAATTTTAAATTCATTATATGAAGAAATTTTGTCCTCTTCTAATTTTTCGAAATGTTTCCAATTCATTGTCAGGATTGACTGAATTTTTGAAGGATATATGTAATAGACCTATAATCTTAAATATTTAACTACTAATACATTAAGAAATAATATAATGTATATGTACTTCCCAGAAAAACTCTTTAGTAATATCTATGAATTTCTGACACTGACATTTATCTGTCAGTTACAAACAGTTCAACTGGTCAACTATTTTCCATGGCATCCTTTCGGCTGTAAAATTTATTATAACGTTATTTTATTTATTATATTTCTTTTATCTCTAAATCCATAGAATATATAATAAAATATTTAAATGTATCAGATAAAGAATTTAATTTTCTTTAATATTACCAAGAAAAATTTTCAAAAAATATTATTTAGAAGATTTTTTTTCAAGAATCTTCTACTTCCGGTTGTCCAATTGTTACCAAAACCTTTTCAGATCTTCCCATGAATGTCCGATTGGAAAATACGTAATTAAACAATTTTTAAGTCTTATAGTTTTTGAGTAATCGTCCTTCCAACATCCTACATACATACACACACACATAAATCCACACACACACACACACACACACACACACACACACACACACAGACATCATCGTAAAAATGTGAAAATCGGATTGTAGGGACCTTAAAACGTGCTTATTCAATAAAATATGGATATGTGATTTTTAGCATGAATGCAATACCTCTCTTAGCGAGAGGTAAAAATGGTAAGATTTTAAAAGAACATAATTGTTTTGGACATCATTAGCTACCAAAATGGCCAGTGTCGGATTTCCTATTAGATAAAGTAAGCTGAAGCCTGCGGCGGTAAATTTCCGGAGAATAATTTGAAAAATAATTTTAAATGAATCAAAATTTCCGCGTGTACATTCGCAAATACGAAAAGATGAATTTGAATAGGGTGTCAAAAACTAAGAATTTAGTAATTTAATGAATGTAAATAATGTTGCTCCCTTTAAGATTTTTTTTTTTGTAATAGTAACAAAGATTGATTACAAAAATGAGAATGTGGTTTCAACAAAGAAATTAAGCAATCACACAAAAAAATTATTATAATAATTGTTCTTGAATGTATTTATTTTAATTACAACAGAATTTTTTGATTACAATAAAGAAAATTTGATTGCAATAATAAATATCAGTAATTACATAGAAATAAATTGATTATAATCGAAATGGTAAGTAGAAGAAGAAGGTATTGTTCAAAAGTGGAGCGAATTAAGCAGCAGTAGCTACGTAGAGTAATACAAACATGTAGTTCTGCATATATACTACCAGCGTTGCTAGATATTGGTTTTTATATCATTTCTGATTAAATAAGTTATTTTCCTTACAATCTCTTTTGAATTCTGTATATTTGCATATTCAATCCATCTTTACATCTTTTTAAATATTTTTTCATTATCACGACAATCTTCTGATTGACAGGTAATAATACATCAAATTGTCCTTTGTTTCTTCTAATTATGACTACTAAATTTCTCTTTTATTTGGTAAGTTGTAAAAATTAATGAGCGCAAATAATTTAATAGTGAGTAGTTGTAATCATTAGTAGTGCTACTAATATTTAGTAAAAGGATAGCTTTGCTCAAAAAGTCAAATTATATTCTTACAACCTATACTACCATGAAAAATAAATATATATTTTTTGGAATTATATTTTTTTTATATGACATTGACGGGAGGTAATATGCTAAATCATATTTTTTATCAAAAACAAACGAGTTACACTATATATTTATTGCGTAAAATAAATGAAACACAATATTTTTCTTGTTAATTCTCGAATACTGATACGCAAAATACAGTGAAATATTATTAGTTTATTTAGTTATTATTTGACATTTGAGTGTAGTGAATACATTTTTATTAAAAAAACCTTGAAATATGTAAAAATATTAAAATTAGTTCTGAATTTATATGCTATGTGTGTTTTTGTTATACGGGAGTAGTTGTTTCTTATAAAAAAGTATAATATGTAATTACACATTTGAAGGTTTTACAGTGACATTGCATGGCCTTGATAAGTGAACAGTAACAGTGTAATAGAATACTTTTTGTGGTTTTATGTGGAATTACATCAACGGAATGGATACAAGGTAGGCATTTTCATATAACAAAAATATAAATTATCTTCCACGATGGTAATATGTAGCAACAAATATGAACATCTAGGTACAGTAAAATTTTTGAAAGATGTCTGGTTAAGGTTATCTACGAATTGTATAAAGTAATATTTTTGTTCCGCCCATTCGGACAAATTCAGTATTGTTGTTTTCTTAGTTTTTATGAGGGTACATAAGATAGTACCTACAGTTATTTTATTATTATAAAAATATATGTTACAATAAAAGCATTCATAATTCAAAAATAAGGAATAAGCATGGTAAGTTTATTAGCAAATGTAAAACCAAATTTGTGAAAAATAAGATACTAATTAGATTACTGACAGTGTCAATGTCCGTGACACTGACAAAAAATAACTTAGCCGAAACAATATAAATTTTTGAAAGACAAGCGTGTTATATCCATCCTTATCGCATACGCTTATAGCCTTTGCACAGGAGACAGATAAATGTATGCCAATTTGTTAATTCGTTCATGATACAGATGACCTTGATCGGACATCTTTAACTTTTTACCTCCCGCTACCCTTGGTAAGGGAGGTATAGGTATCGTGCTAAAAATCGCATATCGAGATTTTGGTAAATGACCACGTTTTAAGGTCCCTAAAATCCATTTTTAACATTTTCACGATGATGTGTGTGTGTGTGTGAGTGTGTGTGTGTGAGTGTGTGTGTGTGTGTGTATGTGTGTGTGTGTGTATGTGTGTGTGTATGTGTGTGTGTGTGTGTCTGTGTGTGTGTGTGTGTATGTGTGTGTGTGTATGTGTGTGTGTGTGTGTGTGTGTGTGTGTGTGGATCCTCGTTACGCTCTAATTCAAATACTATCATTCAGAACGTTTGGAAACCATGTATTTCTACCTTATTCTAATATGAAAAGAACTGATTAAATTTTGGTGGCAATCGGATAACCGGAAATGGCAGTTTACTTGAAGCTCAAGATAGTTTTTCTTTAAAAAATATCTTTAAATTTATTTTTTTCTCAATTTGTTATTACAAAAATTAAAGATTATTCCATTTTCTACAAGTTTGCTTTAATACTTTTTCTATATATTGTATGGATAAATTTATTAAGTAATATAAAAATTATATACATAGGTAAATGGCGGGTACTATGTTGGTCACATCAGATTTTTTACTGTATATGTGTTAACAATTAGTCGAAATTTCAGTCATATAGTATTTATTTTTACAAAACTGACTTTTCGATATACACTTACCTCCATCGGGAGTTTGGGGTAAGGTTTTACAATTTCATGAATATAAATTCATGTACACGTACATATAAATCTATTCATTTATATATTTAGTTTTATAATCATCGTACAAAAAGCATAAAGGAAAACATACATATCTGTTTGCTCCTAAAGTCGATATCAGAAATCATTTTCTGTAAGATCTAACTTATTCTAATGAAGATATAAGTACAGAGAAAGGAGCTAGTATAAGTAATCTGTAAGAGTGAATACTGTATGATTATAAGATTTCGAGTGGAGAAATTTATAAATTATTTATATTATGATTTAAATAATTACATCGACAAATCACAACAAACTATTTTTGTATCAATTTTTAAAGAGATAAATAGTGTTTAAATACGATTCAATGTACGTTTGACCTTTCTATGACAACGAAAGCTTTACGTGACATTTGTACTTCAAGTTCATCGCTTAATCTGTCTAATACGGATGTTAAGTATCAACGCACCGGAAGTTTAAGAGAGAATGCTACATCCGCTATCTGCAACGTCAGAAACTTATCAGGACTGTGACAGCACAAAAATATAAAAGATAGCATTTATTTTATACATCACAATACATTTTAAATATAAATATTTTATAGTTAATTTTATTTTTGTGTTGGTTATATTATTCATGAAATGTTGGATTGGCAATCAAATTGTCTATCAGAGCCACGTCATCAAAAACAATTGAAAATATATGTTCACGTGAATCACCTATGAATCAAAACATATGTATATACTGAAAAAGTTTTATAATATATATTTTAGTACAAAGCTAAACTGAATACAAAAATAGAACATGTATGTTCACTTTTAACAAATTGGGAAATTGGATTTTCTTTTTACCTTCCATCATCTTTAGGTAAGGAAGGTATTATTGTCTTTGGTCAAAAAATTCAATGATGAGTTTTTAGAGAATAAGTACGTTTGAGGGTCCATATAATACGATTTTACCATTTTTACGATGATATCTGTATGTATGTGTGTGTGTGTGTATATGTGTGTGTGTGTGTGTGTGTGTGTGTGTGTGTGTGTGTGTGTGTGAGACGAAAGTTTCGGATCGCATAACTTCAATACCACGATTCCAAAAGTTATATTTTTTTCATATTTCTAAAGTTTACATCCAGAAGAACAAGTGATTATATTTTGGTTATAAATGTTCAACCGGAAGTACTCTCATTTGAAGATTTTAACAGTTTTTCTTGAAAAAACGCAGTTAAATATCTTTTATTGACATTTAACTTTATTACAACTTGAAAAATATATTATTCTCCATACGATTTGATCGCATTTTATACTTCATATTCAATAGATATAGAGTTAAAGAATTATAAAGATATAAAATTTCATAAATTAGCCAGATATGCTAACCATGGAAAATGCTAATTTATTCAGATAATTCAAATTGACAGATGCCAGTATCAATAGGTGCGTTCAATGAAGTAAGCAGTTCAAGCAAATGCTAGGTAAGCAAACGAGACTTATTGTTCAGTACACTGAAAGATTTGCTAGCTATATGACGAACTGATATTCACAAATGTCATCGAAAAATAACATGTGTCTCTCATATCCCTTTTATTGCTCTAGAAAGCTATACGAAATGAATTTATAGATAAGTACAGTTATTTGCAGATAGTGGAATTAATTTTGAACATTTTTTAGGTCTAAGAAAATATTTCAAATTTAGCAATGTTATGAACATTCATCACAAAACTTTGAAAGCCTTTTTGACATGTAATTGATATAAACACACTATAAAATTAGATCGAAACAGTACAAGTTAAATTCATGTATGTATAATTTGAATTTCCCGCCACTATATTTCAAAAGTTAGCAAGACAAGCGAAAATTTGGCGCTTGGATTGCTTGAGAGCAAATCAAGCAAATGCTAGGCTAGCAAAGTCGTTCACCAAATTTTACTTCCGATTGCGTGTTTTCCTGTGGCTTATTGAATGCACCCAAGAGACGATTACATTGGTTTGAACATGTCATGAGGAGAGATGGCGAATATATTGGAAAAAGAATTAATAGCTTAGAAATAGAAGGTTGAAGAAACAGAGGAAGACCAAAGATAAGTTGGAAGACTGTGTTGCGGAAGACTTGAGAGCAAAGAGACTGAATAAGAACGACAGGCAAAACAGAAAGGAGTGAAAGAAGAAAATAAAAAATAGTGATCCCTAACGAATGGGAAAAGGTAAAGAAGAAGAAGAAGATGTCAGTGTCAAGTGTAATTTGCATAGTTTCTTTATGAAATAATTTTACTGGAAATTTAGAATCTTTTGCAAGAAAATTTATATATGACAATTTATACATAATACACAGGATTGACGGAAGGTATTGTGCTGGCCACATCAGATTTTTTAATTTTGGGTGGTATTTTTATCCAAGCACGAAAGTCATATTGATCATTAAGGGCCGGTTTTATAAAGAAATTTAATCTGCACTTAAAATTTACTTCCATAGTAAATTTAATGAAATGAAAAACTGCAATGCGTTTTTTGACAGCAATGATTTAAATGTCATAAGAACAGAGAAACTGATTAATATTTGTTTATTGCATTAAATTTACTTGACAACTAAAATTTTAAGTGAAGCTTAAATGTCTTTATAAAACCGACCCTATATATTATTTAATATGATTTTCTTCTTCATTATTATAATGGGGTCCTATACCAATTTATTTTTATTTTTTTTCTGGAAGAACAAGATGAACTAAGAATTTTAGTGTAAAAGCGACTTCAAATTTTACCTAATAAGCGAGATATGAATTTTTAAAATTAAGAATTTGGTACGTGACGTAACAGGTCTGCCAGTGGTCGACAAACTGTTAGTTCTAGCGAGTACAAATGTTTCATGTTCACATAGCTGAAATCTATAAAAATTATACATTATATTCATGAAGAAATTATTATTAAGCATAAATAACATTTTTCCCTAATAAAATATAGAACATTGAAACAGTTTGACCATTGTTTGACAATATTGGGATACAAACTGTAGCGGCGGAGGGCGCTAAAGTTTTTCCATTAATGTTTCACGGTATGCGGGCGAAACAAGCGCGCGAGTATCGCTTTTAAAATCAGGGAACCAATCAAATTGCAAAGACCTGATACGTCATCCTAATTATTAATCGACTTCAATCATTTGTAGTTTGAGAACTAATTAATATTTAAACAAAAAAAAATCACTAATACACGTATATTTTCGTATTCTTATCTAAGATAGTTAAAATTGGACTATGGTATAGTACCCCAAAAATTTCTTCAAAAACTAAACAAATTTCAAGTTTTTAAAGAGTTTATTCATATACAGGGTGTACCTTAAATAATTTTTATATTACTAAAGATACAATAAAACACTATATAAGACAATCTTCTAGAAGACTAAAGGGGACATCCAATTAGAGATGAAAATATTTTTTAAACTAGTAGTGCTCAAGTTACAATAAAATGCTATATTTTTTAAATTGGTTGATATAGTTTTTAGGCCCCTTTGATAGAGATTTTTTTTCTGAATACAACCATTCTGAGTACAATCATTTTATATTTTTACATAACAAACATAATGAGAAATATTTAATTGAAATTAAACTAAATTTGATTTTTATATTCTTTTTTCATAGGCTATATGAAAAACAAAATCTGCTATTTGTCAATTTGAATTATTTAGGGTAGAAATTACATAGAACGCTGTTTATAACGTTATTAACAAATGTTTGTTTCATTTTAAAAGCCTACAAAGCCTACTGAAAAATAGCTATAAAAATCAAATTTATTTATATTTCAATTGAATTTTTCTCAATATTTTTGTGATGTAAGGATATAAAATAATCACATGGTTGAATTCAGAAAAAAAAACTATGGAATAGGCCTAAAAATATATATATCAACTTTCTTCTCTAATCGGATGTCCCCCTTGGTCTACTATAAGATTGTCTTACACTGTATCTTTAATAATATAGAAATTATTTTAGGTAATTCGTTTAGCTGTTACACCCTGTATATAATAAATGCGTTTTAAAGTGTTTATTTATTTATATAATAAAAGTAATAAAAAATGCTATAGCAGTTCATTTTTACACCAGTTTTCGTTAAAAATGCATTTCATTAAATATTTTTATCTTAAGTTTACAAAGTAGAAAAATTTATGCATGGAAATCGTGAGTATAATACTTTTTACTTCCTTGTACGTAAGTAAAGGAAGTATTGTAATCGTGAAAAATTTCGGTTTTCAGATTTCGGCGGAAATATCCATTTTGATCATCCCTGAATCCATTTTGACTAATTTCGTCGTGACGTCTGTACGTACGTACATATCTCGCATAACTCAAAAACGGTAAGCCGTAGAAAGTTGAAATTTTGTATTTAGGACTCCTATAACATCTAGTTGTGCACCTCCCTTTCTGGTTATTACACAATTTCCAGAAGTGACACTTTACATGAAGCCTATAATAGATTTTAATGAAAAACTGTTTTAAAATATAATCCAAAACTTTTTAAATTTGGTATACAAGACTTTTATGTCAATCGAAATAACATAATAGATTTTGGTTAAAATAGGCTAACCGGAAGTGGTACATTACTTGAAGTTGTTAACAGTTTTTCTTGAATAAAATGATTTAATTTTGATTTTAGAAATAAATGCTTCAAATAAAAGTTTTAGAGAATTAATTTCTGCGTCTAGCACATCAAGTATTATTAAATTAGCCCTTTGTATAAGCGAGATATGTAAATTTAAAAGTTATACACTTTTTTGATTTTGTAATAAAGCTTGCTATGGATTAGGACAAAAAAAAAAATGTTCATGTCAAATTACGTTAAATACATGCAATTTTATGATTCGTACAATAACAAATATTATATTTTTATTGTGAAATTAGTTATATTTATTGTTGTAATCAAATATTTCTTTGTTATAATCAAAACTCTCTTTAAAAAGAACCGGGTTAGATTATGGTCGCTATATATCTTACTGTTTTGAAGTTAAAATTAATATTTTGTAATTTATTTATTAAAAAAATATGTATAGTTTAATAATCGTACAAGGAAGTTGTGTGGTGTCCACATCAGATTTTTTTTACTAAGGATAATTATCAGCTCCTCGTAAAATTACAGTTTACATATTTGTTAGATAAATAATTCTTAATAAACTATGGCTCCATAAAATAAAATTTCAAACTGAACGTATCGTTTCTATGCTTGGGAGAAAAACTACATTAATAATATGAACGATTTTGATATAAGATTTTTATCGTTGCTTGAAAATTTTAATTTTGAATATGGTTTTGTAAAGAACTCTTCAATTAGTTTAGAATTTGAAACATTTTAATGTATTGTTTATTAAAATGTAAAATGTAAAACGAAAAGCTCTATAATAGCACGGTATAAGTGTATGATGTTATTTAAATATTACATTTTAACTGGTGATTTTTTTTTTTTTACAAAATACGCCCAATGATTTTATAAATGCATCTACCTAAAGTCGTTAATTACTTTTTTGCATTTTCGCCATATTCTCAAATTTAGCCCACAATTTTCGCTGGCCATACTTCTTATTTTTGTTGTCTCTTCCATTGCAAATCTTGTAGCAAGCCCCAAACTTTCAATTACGTCTTACGAGCAGGTGTCCCGACAAGGTGCAGATTACCTCTGCCTCCTAGTGGCAGAGGGGCAAGGGACAACTAGATGGCAGATGTTTACTCCAACTCGTGGCACGTTTGATTTTTATTCTCCAAGGCCTTCTTTTGCTTTCTTTGCTCACGAGGGTTTATCTGCTGTTTCTGGACCACTGAGTGTAGCAAGCGAGCAAGTGGTTGGAGCAGGTTGATACTATGTTGTGGTTATGGATGATGGTTAGGTGGTTTTAATAAATTGAAATGGTTGAGGAATTTCTTGAGGGACATTAAATTTTTTGCCAATAACATGTAATAAAAATGTTATTACATTTTGTATATTTTCAGATAAACACAAATTTTATGTACTCGAATTCGTTTATGAATTTGGTATGAAGTAACTGTTTATATTAGCATATTAAAAGGGTTGTTCTTCAAAACCGTTAAGAAAAAATAAAAACATTAAATTTACATATTTATTCATGCATTTATTAAAATAAATAATACGTAGATACTTACATACAAACAAAAAAAAAAAGATATTTAACCCTATAGTAGTCGTGTGAATATTTATAACACGAGCAATCGCGCCAGTCTCACAGATCGGGTGTTCCTAATTAGGATTTATAACAATCATTATGTTGTTTCTAACCACCATTATGGTGTTTTGAGATTAGAATAATATCTAGGAATCCATCCAATCAAATTTAAATATTCTTTACGTAGTTTGTATTATTTTATTACTCTAAACACAAACTAAATGAAAATTAAGTTTTAACTATAGAAAAAGGAATATAAATTCTAAATATACTTAAATTCAAATATACAAAGAGATATAAAACATATATTAATAAGTTGAATTATTCATTTTCTTCTGTATTTTCTATACAATTACGACAGATGTTGTAAGCTCATGGAGGTAGGTACTGCACCGATAACAGGAAAATTAATTTCTCTGTTCTCTTTCAAAGTTCTCTAAACACATCGACCTTGTTTATTTTTATATAGTGGTATTGTAGCTTCTATTTAACATATTCCTTGCAATCGGTATTTTGATTTTTTAGGCAAATTTGTCAAAGGAGCTGAGTTAAAAATGGTACGGCAGTATAGTCGCCGATGTCATACCGGAATATACAATACAGGGTAGTTTTGAACTTAATGTCATAAATTTAAGAGTAAGTAGTATGACATGTGTAGATTACGAAACAGAAAGTTTTTTTTTTTTAAATCGCATATTTAAGGATAGTTTTCATGAAACTTACATTTTTGGTACCACTGGACCATTGGCAACGCATTTGCATTATTTTATCTATTACACAGTTATTTTCGTTAAGAAAAGTCCAATTTTCTTCTTTCGAAATAAAAAAAAAATCTTTCTGTTTTGATATCTATACATGTCATACTACTTACCCTTAAATTTATGACATTAAGTTCAAAACCATCTTGTATATAGGATACTTACATATAACCCCCAAAACACAATGATATTTAATAATGGATATGTGATCATAATGAAATTTCAATATATGGGTCATAACATTGTAATAATCTTTGGGAACCTCCTTGGGATTTAGCGTCGAAGTGAAATGTAGGTCTTAATGTTCCAGGTTTTTATTTTATTACAAAAAAATATATATTGTAGAATATTAATATATAAAACCAAAATGGAACAATAAATCTTGGTTTTATATTATATAGTAGTATTTAAAATTCCAGGACTTATTGGTAATCGCAGCCAAAACGATGAACAAAACAGTAGCGTTCTCCATGGTGACAGGAGTAGCTTTCATAACGTATACAAATTAGGAATTAAGCAGTGCTTTGACTGCCGACGACGCGCCGGTTCCCATATCTGCAGCCGCGATGAACATAATCGAGACTTACGTATATTTTAAAGCAACCGACAGAGACACTAAAAATGAACTAATCTGGCTTTAGTAACGTCAGCATAACCTGTGTTTATATTATTTCTACTGCTATGCCATATTATCTGTCTTTGTATGTCAAGCTCGGGCCTCATTGACGTCAGTACACCCTTCTCTAAATTTTTAATAATTTTTCTTTCGTAAACTTCAAATAATTAATCAATATAAAAAGATGGGTATGTTAGCATATTGTCTAGTATCTAAAGTAAAAAAATTAAATTTAGCCATATACCTTAATAAATCAGTCATTTTTAGAAAGGGGCTACTTTAATACATAAAATTTTACAGAATAAACAAAAAATAAATTAAGTGCTCTGTATTTTCTTTGAAACATTTTTACCTCCCGCTACTCTTGGTAAGGGAGGTATAGGGATCATGCGAAAAATCGCATATCGAGATTTATGGTAAATGACCACGTTTTAAGGTCCCTACAATCCGATATAACATTTTCACAATGATGTCTGTGGATGTGTGTGTGTGTGTGTGTTTGTGTGTGTGTGTGTGTGTGTGTGTGTGTGTGTGTGTGTGTATGTGAGTGAGTGTAGATCCTCTGGGCACTCTAACTCAAATATCAAATTTTGAAGCTATGTATTTCTACTTTATTCTAATATTGAAAGAAGCCATTAGATTTTGGTGTAAATTGGATAACCGGAAATGGTACTCAACTTGAAGTTCAAAATAGTTTTTCTTCAAAAAATACCCTTAAATGTTACTTTTTCGCAATTTATGTTATTATAAAAAAATAAAGATTATTAAATTTTCTACAGGTTGGCATTAATACTTTTCCTATATATTTTATGGATAAATTTATAAAATAATCTATAATTTAAATCCTGGAGTCCATGCTTTAAACTCAACTCCTTGGTTATACAGTTCAGCTCAAATGTATGTAACTAATTGATAAATGTAACTGTCAAAAAAAAAAAAATTTAAATTAATAGTAGTGACGATTTAAAATAAAATTGTATATAGAACAATAGTTATATGGAAAGGAACTTAATATAGTTTCCAGCATTAGTAAATATGTAGGTTAAGTAGTAAAATTAATAAAAAGTAAATTGCTCGAGATATTTATGCTTTCCACTCTGCATTAGTAAATATGTAGGTACGTACTAGTACATTACATAGTTAAATTAATAAAAAATTAAATATCGGGAGGTATTGTGTTAGCCATATCAGATTTTTAGTAACAATTTTTCAATTATTCTTGCTGTAGCTAATAAAGTAATAAAGTGGTATAAAAGTAAATTTATGTCAATGATTAAAATTTTATTACTCATTATTGTTTTATTCAGAATGGTAAAGTACCGTAGTCTGTATTTTATAGTTCATATAATAAAATATATTATCACAGCGATTGATAACAGAAAATAATTTTGCAAATCTATTGCATATTTTGTTCACTAGCGGGAGTAGAAATCGATATCGTTTTAGTAAAGCATGACAGAAGTAAATTTTGGCTTTAGGGAAACATGTTAAAGATAAACCCTAGTTTATTCCTCGGTTTATTTAGTTGTTTAATGTAAGTTATAGGCTGCCTCGTTCAACTTTCTAGACTTCGATAGTTATAAGTTTAGAATATTTGCAGAAGATGCATCAATAATTTCTTGGGTTTTCTCTGAAGAATCTCTGTTGTCAAGGAATAGAACTGACTTACTACGAAGTTTCTAAAGTTTTAAAAATTTGATTTTTGTGTTGTTTGTTTTGAACTCACGGTGGCGAAAAAAATACTATACAATGTATACAATTCAGCAGACCATGCTATTTTTCCGTCGATGTTTTCAAATTGTACCAAAATTATGCATTTCTGTTCCTTACTATACTATTTTCTGGAATTTTAATATTTTCACAGTTATAATAAAATTATTATTCAAATCATTATTAAAATCTTGATGAAATGGTAAGAAGGTGGTGATTTAAAACCGCCAAAATAATGTAGGTTAAACCATAAAGTATTTTTATTTTATTTTTCATATAATGGTTTCTGAATTCTGAGTAATAGAAGGCGTCTTCATATGGTTAATTTAAAAAGGCATATATTAATTAAATATTCAAGCTGTTCGAAGTTTGCGGTTTAAATGTGTGTTAACTCCATTCAACCATATACCTATGTAAATTGACTGTCATTGTTATATAACAAAAATAATTCAATTGAAAATGCAATACATGTATATTGACGTACATGTACAACAGTAAATAATTATGAAAAGATATAACATAAACAATAAATCCGATATTTTTATTTTTATTATATAACTATTATTTTCTTAACATCTCCCCATCCTACGTCTACAAAACAATACCTAATATTTTATAAAAAAAATATTAATACAAATAATGCCTAGAGTTCGTAAAACCGTTGTCAAAACCAGAATACTTTTTTCTTAAAAAACCAAAAACAATTAATTTTGTTTGTCTTGAATGGTTGAAATTAGGTATTTAAATGTCGAAAATCACCTCAAAAATAGTAATAGCCATGGAATTCTAACGGTTTATCTGTCATGTTAGGGTAATTTATTTTTATTAGGTATTATTTCTAATTTCTGTTTCATTTAACAATTATCTGTTAATTTGAATTGATATTTTTTCCTTTGAACAGAAATTAGAAATAATAATAATAAATTAACCTAGCTAGACAGATAAATCGTTAACCTTTGTTAATTTTTTGTTTCAATTCCATAGGTATAACTATTTTTGGGGTGATTTTCTACATTTTCATACCTAATTTCTGCCGTTACAATGCACACAAAATTAATTTTATTTATTGATTCAAATGCAGAAATTAATGGCCCTACAACTTTTATTTAAAGCTTTTTTACCTAAAATAATTAGAGAAGCAGGAAATTAAGAAATTCTATTTACATGTTAAAGTCCTTTATTCGGCTGCGCCGGTCACCACCCTGTATATTCGATTATTAGGTGTACTCATATTTTTATGGGGTCTCGTGGCCGTGTGCCTGAGTATTTGGTCGCGAATCTGGGGATCCGGGTTCGATCCCGACCGGCGCCAAAAAATACTTCGAATTTTAATGGCACAAAATTGACCCCTGTGGTGCACTCTCCAAGCCAGCAATGAGTGCCTGTGTGGTGACGCCTGGTAAGCGCCCGCACGGTAAAAATATTTCATCATTACCGAAATCTTGTACAAAGCAGATTGGCACACCCAGCAATGGGTAATATTTATTATTTTTTTATTTATCTCATATTTTTGGCCAGTACTGTATAAGTATATGTATTTATATAAGCGAAGATGTTTGAAATTAAGATGAAGTGAAGAAAATTATTATAAATAGTTTTTGATAAATTTACCATGAATATCCAAATATCCAATAAATTAGTTCTAAAATAAGCATTCAGTTGAAAATTTATACTCTCCTTTTATAACTTGTATTTTCCTTGTCCCTAATAATCCCGGTTCAGTGAAGTGTAACCTCAACTTCTACCTGAGATTTGTCGCCAGAGGCTGTGATGTCGCGCGTCGGTAGCAAAATACAACTTCATTTCTCTTTTTTCAAGGCCGGGAGCTTATTTTTTCTCGAACAAAACACCTGTACTTTTTACTCGTTCTATATTCATGATAGCCCAGGCTGAATAAAGCGTAAAGTGATACGAAAAACTTGATACTGACCGATATTAAATTATTCGTATTTAAAATTGTAATAAGACAGGAAAAAAAATTGACGCCAGGGACAAAATACGAGATATTTAATATTTTTATGATAGAATACATGATTACAGACAGATGGAAAAATATAATAAAAAAATTCAAACGACGCAATATTATGTATTAAATACTGTATTTGATAATAAATTTTAATGAAATATGAGAAATGTATATTACATTTTCATAAATATTTAGTATGTATTTAAAATAATAATTGTATTTTCTGATTTATGGAGTTATAATGTAAATATTGCATATATTAATCAATATTAATTTTTAATGTAAATAATGAATCAAATAAATCTCGTATCTACAATTTATACAGTATAAAATAAACAAAATTATAAACTAAAAAAACAAATAAAGTAAATCAAATAATATTTGTTTGATGTAAATAATTACTCGAAAGTCCAGTCAAACAGCATTTTAGAGCAAATGGATGTGTGTATGCTCTTTCAATTTTTTGTACGATGTTTAATAAATTAACAATGTTTTGTACGAATGTATTTTGTGTACATGAATTATAACAATCTGTAAGATCTTACTACCCTGAAGAAGGTGCAAGGTTGCCCCGAAACGTTGGTATAGTAAGAATAAATCCTGTTTGACTGAACTTTCGAGTAATTGTTAACACTTAATCCACATCACAGTCGAGAAATTATCCACAATATTTCTTTGAATTTATGATGCCATACCGCTCACACCACACAGAAACCATGTGCGTTTGTATGAAAATGAAAGATATGTTGAATGACAGGCTGCCAGTGGTAACAAAAACTATAATTATACGTAGTTTTTCTTTATTAATTAATAAATTGTTTATTATTCATAGAAATTTTTAATAATTGATCACGCAAGTTGCTTTGTACATGTTTATACAGGTGACAATGAAAAATAGGCCACTGAATTTTTTTTTCTACTCCTGCTCTGAAAATACAATTTTCTGGTTTGTTTTTCATGCTGAAAGCGGCTCTTTGCAGCACGCTTCCGTATCCTAGAAACGAATTTTACTTATGAATTTTGTATAGAATATTTGTTGTCATAGAACGCATCGTAAATACAAAAATTGACGATAAATGTTAAATTATTTAAAAAAAAACATAATTCTTTATTTCCTTATCCGGCCTCGTGGCTATGTGCCATTAAGAAATATATTAAATCAAGTGTTGCATCTGGTGCACTTGTACAAACAAAAGGTAAAGGTGGCAGTGAGTGTTTGGTCGCGAATCTGGGAACCCGGGTTCGATCCCGACTGACGCCAAAAATTATTTCGAATTTTAATGGCAAAAAATTGACCTCAGTGGTGTACTCTCCACGCCAGCAATGAGTGCCCGTGAAGTGATGCCTGGTAAGCGACCGCACGGTGCAAATATTTCATCATTACCGATATCTTTGTAAAAAGCAGATTAGCACACCCAGTAATGGGTAATATGGCGTGATGATATATTTATTTATTTATTTCCATATCTTTTTAACTTGCAAGAAGAAAAAATAATGTATATAACACGTTTTGTAAGTCCTTTGTCGAACACAAACGATTGCAGCCTGGTTCGACAAACACTTTCAGCATTTGTTATACAAATAATTATTTAATTTATAATTACTTTTTAAATTTATATATACAGGGTGATTATGAACTTAATGTCATAAATTTAAGGGTAAGTAGTATGACATGTGTAGATTACAAAACAGAAAGATTTGTTTTTTAAAAAAAAGAAAATTTGACTTTTCCTAAGGAAACTTTTTTTATTGCAGTTTTAATTAATATTTCATTGAAAATACGGTTATAAAAAATACATTCAAAATTAGTTGTATAAGATATTATTCTTAATAATTAAATTAAATAGTATTTTTAACGAAAATAATTGTGTAATAGATAAAATAGTACAAATGACGTTGCCAGTGGTCCAGTAGTACCAAAAATGTTGGTTTCATGAAAACTAACCTTAAATATGCGAATTTTTAAAAAATTCTTAAAAAAATTGAAGAAATAAATCACACAATCGTAAAGGAAATTATGATCAATTTCATAGCCTACCTGATATGGCTTACCAGTTTAATTATTCATATTTATTTTACATTTTTGTCATTTATTTCTGCAATAAAAATTGAAGCATATCGTTGAATTCGTAATACCAAATATCATATGATTTGTGATCCCCTAAGCCTAGTTTACAAATATATCCAGAAAATTAAAAAAATAATTATAAATAAAAAAGTTATTTTGAGTGACTCGTTTTTCAGTGTCACTATTTTAAATTGTTTCAATACGAGTATATGAATTTATATGTTTTCAATTATTAGACTTCCATTGTTTGAGAATAGCATATTAAAAAAATTATTGCGTCTTAACGAATAACAATAAATATGTTCTAGAACTACAGATTGCTTTCAATTTAGATAAAGTTTCATAAAAAAAAATAGAGACTCCTTTTAAATTTTCTCGAGATAGTAGCGCAATAAAACAATTGTTCTTGCTGATACAAGAATGCGCGCAATGAAAATTCCGTCATTAAATGGCACACTTATCGCTCTTCTTCTTTTTGAGGTTAGGTCGGTTTGTAATTATAAAGCGGAATGTGTTGATATTAATATTCTGATTATTTTAAGAGAAGCCGCCAATATTGATCTAAATGGTTTATTTTCTATAAGAAGATTAATCATGCTACTGATTAACAGATTGTTGCATTTATGAATAATTGAATTTTTGTTTTGTCATAATTATTTAGTTTAATAAGACATGATGATCGATTAAACTGATACATAAGTTTGCATATATAAACATAAGATCGTTGAACTGTTTAGTAAACAATTCTATACTCTATTTATAAATCATTTCTGTCAATTAAAAAATACACCTTTTATTTATTATAGGTGCTCTTAATAGTTAATTTTCATAATTTTTCTTCTAATGGTGAAACGAAACAGTTACAACATTCTTATTCCAAATTCGAACCTTAAACATTCATTTAAATTTAATTTGAATATTATGTCTTAATTATCTTTCTGTTCTCAGCAGGTGGATACATATACGATATAACAGTATCAAATTTCTGAGAATGATAATGGTTTCCCCAGAAAAAAAACATGGACGATACAAAAAGTAGCTCATTATAAAAAATAAATTATATTAGGTTACATAAATAACTAACACATGGAAACCTTGATATCCGTTTCAAAAAATATCTTTAAAACGTTAAATAAAATTTCTCCATTAATTTTATTTACAAATTTATACAGGTATTAATAAATAGATGGCCAACGAGTATTCTAGAAATTAAAATGATTAAATTATTTGGCCCGTATTACGAGCGCGGTTTTATTGCTGCTTTTATAATAAAATTACGAATAAAACCGCTCTATAAAACCACGCCTATTCCGAACCCACTTTTATGGTACAAAAGCGCACTTGTATTAGCATTTATAAAACCGACAAATAAAAGTGCTTCTGTCAATTTTATCCTCGTTTTAAATGGTTGACGGACAGATGAAATGTCAAATGTCACAAATATGTAAAATAAGGAAACGAAATATACTCCATGTTCTTCAAAATATTTGAGATATGATAAAAAGTCCGGAGAAAAATTGTCATGGTGTAGTGCAATGCAAACAAAGAGATTTTATTCAATAAACATGAAGGTGATACGTGTTACTGACTGCAGAATCGGGGTGTGAGAAATCGTGTTTAGAATAATATATTCATAGAAAAAACTATAAAGTAGAAGTTTAAGATAATTCAGCAATAAAAGATTTGGATTGGAACGTTTGCTGCTTATACAAACTGCAACTATTAGCTGATGTCAACTTTACCACATATTTCGATGTACTTTTTATCAAGTACAAATAATGATGGACAAATGTACATTTCTGCTAGTGTTACAACTATAATTTACTAGTAATAAATGTTAAATAAAACACATTTTAAAATTGGTATTCTTTTTATTTACATATTATACTTTCAAAGTAAATGGTATAGAGTGGTATGTTTTCTTTAGACGCCTAATTATTTAGCTCCCTTGATAATGTTATCGTAGTCTTCCCCTGCAGAATTCATTCACAACAACTACCTGCAGCTCTTAATTTCATCCACTTTCTCATCTTTTGTGTCATTTGATACATTTTGGTATTGTTTCTATCGAAATCTAGATTTTTCTCCCTGGAAAAGTTTTCTTGCTGGGTTCATGAGTTCCCTTGTAATATTAGATGTTTAATAATAAAAATAATTGTCTCAATGGGACTTCAAATCTACTTAACCTTACATATTTGTACATTATCATAATTCATTATATACAACAGTGTTATAAATTACAATAAAATCGAAAAACTATTGACATACTTACGTTTACTAACGTAATTTTTTTGGCAAAACCCACATATTTTTATTTTTACATTTTGTAGTTTTAATAAAAGCAGTGAAAAAAGTGAGTTCGTAATACGGAACGCAATAAAAGTGGTCGTTCGATTTTAACAAAATCGCCAATAAAAGCGGCATTAAAAGCACGCTCGTAATACTGGCCTTTATCTTTGCTGTCTCGAAAACGTAAGTTACGAGTTCGATTAAATGAGACTTTTTGTTTACCTCAATGAGGTTTTTCAAAAGAAATATACAGGGTGTTTGGCGTAAGTCCGGTACCACGAATATTGCGTTTATTTTGAGAGATACAAAAAAATGTTAATAAGCAAAGTTAAACTAGACAAAGGGATAAGATGATCATAGCAGAAATTTTGTATCACTTCCGGTTTTAGCGGAAATGAGTACAACTTAAAACTAGGATAGGGAATCGGTATTTTTATATTTTTTTTCAGAATGTACATAAAATTTGCTTCACAATGATACTAAATTATCATAATTTTACTTTCACCATTTCAAAATGGCAACCATCTATTCTCAAAATATGTATTAATAAAATTCCATACAAAATAAAACATAGCAAGCTATGAAAACAATTTTATTATCTTATAACAAAAGAAAAGAAGAAATTAAAAAAAATTAGGCGTATGTATTATTGCAAAAATTTATTCTACGATCATAGTCATATTTCCTAAGAGATTGACTAATGTGCATCCTATAAGAATTAAAAGTTAATGTTTTTTTTTTTTAAATTTTGAATGCTCTCCAACATGATACCGCGTATTCTCTACTTAATTCCCTCACCGACACTTTAGGTTTGTAATTAATCTAAGCTAATATTCTTTGTTCTTCATCTCGATGATTATCTACTTCATTTCCTCTTCTTGCACGTCAATTTTTCAGTTTAAATGATCCATGTGTTTTCAATTTATTAACAACTTCATTAAAATATTGTCTTCTCGGTTGTCGTCGGTGAGGAAACCTCTCTCCATAAAGTTTTGAAGTGCTCTAACAGAATTTCTTTGACATTCTCCGAATATTAAAATCATATCAACCATTTCTTCATTTGTGTAATTCACTTGAGCCATAATTATTTAATTATTACAAGATATTGACACTATCACAAATGTAGGTAAATTCTTTTCTTTTGTTATAAGATAATAAATTTTTTTTCATATTTTGCTATGTTTTATTTTGTATGGAATTTTATTAATACATATTTTAAGAATAACTGGTCGCCATTTTGAAATGGTTAAAGTAAAACTATGATAATTTGGTATCATTGTGAAGCTAATTTTATGTATATTCTGAAAAAAAAAATACCGATTCCCTATGCTAGATTTAAAGTTGTACCTATTTCCGCTAAAACCGGAAATGATACAAAATTTCTGCTATGATCATCTTATGAGTGCCTTTGTCTAGTTTAACTTTACTTATTAACATTTTTTGTATCTCTCAAAATAAACGAAATATTCGTGGTGCCGGACTTACGCCAAACACCCTGTATAATACCAACACGAACAAGAAAAATATACTACCTATGTAATTTTAATTATATTTATTGAAACATTATTTTTACCTTTACAAAACATTAGAATTGTGTTGCATATGGTATACACATCTTCCCGACATCCTGACTATAGTACCATAATGAATAACGTTATGATCCTTAGAAAGTTATAACACAAATAACATTAATTAATTTTTAAAAGAATAACTATACAGGGTGTATCCTTTAAAACAACCAGTGCCTTTTTGGGCGAACTAATGACATTAGAGAAAAATCTTATTTACAAATAATGATCAAGAATAAGGGCAAAATTTATCAATAGTAACAACCCCAAAATTTAACGGAAACGAGTTGTATGCACAGTTTAGTTTTAACAGAGAATAATGGCAAATTTTCTTTTAAATGTGGGTTCAAAAATAATAAATGCACTATTTACACAGAAACCTACAGGGTAATTAAAAATTACCACACTGGTGTTAAGTATGTAACAGCAAACTAAGTCTAAGTGTAGTTAAGAATGTATGAAAGATGTAACTTCCTTAGATTATAATCTCCTTAGTTTGTAACATGTGCTTCTAGCATACACAACTCGGTAACTTAGTACCCGCATGGGGTACTATTAATAATACATGTGTTTCAACACATAAATATAATTATGATGTCAAACTAAGTAAAAAACTTGTATTTATTTGGCAACCGTTTCTACTAGAGGTATTTCAAAACGAAAAACTAGACTATGTAAATAATACATGGTTAATTGATTGTAAATATGAGGGTAGTGTTTTCATGACGGTGTAATTAACGTCATAAAAACAAGAGTTTGTTTGTAAACAAACGGTGCAGATGAATAGTCAAATATTTTTAATTTCCGTATACAACATTTTAATAAATAAATAGACAATAATAACGATATTGTCGTTACAGTAAAACGAAATAGGATATGCAGCCAAAAAAATATTATTCATAGAGAATTGAAAATAAAATATCCGTGTTTTTAAAAATTTGTTGAATATTAATAAAACAGCAATAAAAATTCTGTGACGATATTTTTGCAAAGTACCTACACTCTGTTCCATTTAACCAATTGATGACGCTCACATCAGCGCCAGTTTTAAACAGACGAAAGTAAAAAATGACGATATTCAATTGCTGCCATTTTATTAAAATATTAAAAAGGTATCTTAATACCATCGAAACTTTGTATATTCTGATCAGTAAATGAAAAATCTACCTGCTTTTCAAATCGGATAAAGATGATACTTGCCATTTCACAAAAAATTACACGAGGTGTCACATGTCATGCACACTGACACTAGTCTGAAATTACATTGAGCAAACTTGGTTCCAATTTCAGCCAATCAAAGAATTCAAAACTATGCCCTATTCTCTACAGTACTGAATTGGTATGGTGAAACAGGGTATACATAGAAAACAACGGGAACGAAAGAGATAGGTAAAGACCAGGAACTATACTAAACAGACTTATTTTTGTTTAATAATATTTGCGAAAACTAAAACTAATTTATATTAAAGCAATAGTTAACTAACATTCAATTAAATTTATAGTTAAATTATTTTAATATTGCATTTCATCAATATTTTTGCATCTTATTTTGTTAACACACAGTCTTATGTTTTAGCTATTTGTTTCTCAAATTCATTTTCAGAAAAAGTAAATTCAACTTTATGATTTTTTTTTATAAAAAATACATTCAGGAATTGAATTTAGTCGTGAAATAAAACTTCCTTTTTTGGAAAATGAATTTGCTTTTTCTGAAATTGAATTTACTTTTTCTGAAATAGAATTTATTTCTGAAAACGAATTTATACTTACTGAAATTAAAAAGATATAAATATCTACATATTTTGACAGTTAAGTATTCTGTTTTATCAATATTTTAGTTCTGAAAAGCAGCTGACCGTTGACAATAGGGGTTTCCAAGACTACGGCTTTTAAAAAAATACTTATTGGTTATCAATGTTTTCGGCAAAAATACATAATACGGGTATACTATTTTTATGTACAGATTAACGTAATTAAAAATTCTGTTGTGACCAGCACAATACCTCTCGCCATTTTCATTTTATGTTGCATAGGGCGCGAGCAGTCATGTGACTTTGTTGGCCTTGGCAAGCAGATATGGGGGCCCGTGCCAGAATGACAGCTAGTAATAATGTACATAGGTGTCAAGTATCATAATTTTTCATTCAAAACATCATTATTTTCCAAATCCATGTGGATTATTTTCTTCGAAAAATTATGACATATGACAATTGTGACATCTATGTAAATAATTACTAGCCGTCATACTGACACGGATTCTCATATCTGTTTGTTGTTACCAGGACCTATTCAACTCTTTCCATTACTGTTAGATTAAGGAATCCATAGTTACTCAGGTCTTTAGTTTTATAGAATTTGAGAAATTGTACCTACCACATCCTCACATACACACACACACACATCCACACGCACACATCCACACACACACACACATACACACACACACACACACACACACACACACACACACAGACAGACAGACAGACATACAGACAGAGAGAGAGAGAGATAGAGAGAGAGACATCATCGTAATAATGTTATAACGGATTCGAGGGACCTTAAAACGTGCTTATTCACCAAAATCTGGATATGAGATTTTTAGCATGAATCCAATTCCCCTCTTAGCGAGAGGTAAAAATGAAAAAAAAAACAAACGAACCATTGTCTTATAATTGTTTTCTGTCTAGACCCCCGACAATTCACTTTCTTTCTCTGTTGATTCTATTATAAAAAAAATTAATAGATTACTATCACTATCATATTATGTGAAGTCAATTGACCGAAACGTATTTCATCTATCCAAAATTAATTGTTTAATTTATAATATAATGTTTTTCTTGGAATTTCATTTGTAATGAATATAGTGGTTTTATTAGAGATGTGTCGGATTTGTTTTGTCGCTGACTGGAAGCTGGATGTGCTTGGGTATTTTTATTGCCAGTAACCTTGCAAGATGGGCTAGCTGGGTCGAACCAAGGCGGGTGCGGGTAGATTTAGTGTTGAAGATGACTGCGAACAGATGGTGAGCCTGCAGCCCATATGGCCCATGACAGGGCTAATAGGGAAAGTGCCTGGCACGGCCCAAAAACAACGCAGTGGCCAACAAACTTTCACAAAAGGGATAATGTAAAAATAATTTTCTTTTGTGGAATTTTTTTGCAAATATTATTTGTCTCATAAAATTATACATTGACTTTGAAAGTATAAAATTATGGATATTTAAATAAATAAAATAAATATTTCATCACGGCATATTACCCATTGCTGGGTGCCAATCTGCTTTGTATACAGATATCGGTAATGATGGAATATTTGTACCGTGTGTGCGCTTACCAAGCGTCACCTCACGGGCACTCATAGCTGGCGTGGAGAGTGCACCACAGGGGTCAATTTTGTGCCATTTAAATTCGAAGTAATTTTTGACGTCGGTCGGGATCGAACCCGGATCCCCAGATTCGCGCCCTGACACTCAGGCACAGGGCTTTAAAAATTTTGAATTTATGGTTTTGGTCACCGAGTAAACTTAAATTAAAAGAACTGTTAAAATAGATTTAGTATGCGTTATTTCAAAGAACATTGGATTAAGATTAACAAGCGAATAACACTTTTTGTCCAGACTTTAACATAATAATCAACTAGATTTATTTTTACACTGCATAGAAAATCAAATGTTGAAAATGTTTTATTATTATTTTTAATTTCAATTACAAAAGATTTTTTTTTATGTTTGTCTTTGGCAACGAGTAATTTGACAAGTAGTTTCTTAGATAAAAGTAAATAAAGTTTTATCATTTGACAAAAAAGTAACATCTTTTTATTTGTCGTCAAAGCTATAAAATTGTTTTATTTACACTGTAGCTACATGACATTGTAAAGTTTTTCTCGTGAAATTCCTAAGAAACAATAGACAGTTCTTATTTCCAATTTTCAAAAAAACCACAGAGAGAACCCTGTGGCCTGGGCATCACAGCTTTAAAATCCTATTCCCTTTTTACCAATTTTAGATGTTGACGGAGTATATTCCTCCTTATAACAATAACATATTATAATTAATATTAAATTTCGACTTGTCTAAATACGAATTGATTAATGAAGTAATAAGCCGTGATGGTATATGAATATATATTTGAAAAAACAAAAGATCTTATAGTAATTATAGTTGATAATTTGTTATATTTTTTAAAAATATGATTGCAGATTTACATAGTGTATTCTAGTATATTGTTTAAGACTGTTTGCTTGAAGATTTAAGTGTCTTATTCTCTATGACTGCTTATTAAGTCATTACTTCTAATTGTCTACAAACTGAAGGTTACTTAAAAAGTACTTTATTTCAAGTTAAACGAATTAATAACATTTTATTTACTGCTAAGTTAAATTGCTACTACTTTTATTTACAATTTATAATTTTTTTACCGTCCGTCACCTTTAGGTAAAGAAGGTATTGTCTTTGGTTAAAACATTAATGCGTTTTCAATGAATAAGCACGTTATAGGATCCCTACAATACGTTTTTACTATGTTGGCAATGATGTGTGTGTATGTGTGTGTGCGTGTGTGTGTGTGTGTGTGTGTGTGTGTGACTATAATTTCGGCCGCAACAATCCAATACTAGAATTCCAAAAATTACAATTTTTACATATTTTTCTTTCTAACATCCATATGTAGACGATTAGATTTTGGTTATAATTGGTCAACCGGAAGTACCCTCATTAGAAGGTTTTAACAGTTTAACACTTAAATATATTTTTTTCACATTTAATGTTATTATAAATATTAAAAGATATTTTATTCTCTATGCTATGCAATTTGATTACATGTTATACTTCATATTCAATGGATAAAGTTAAAGAATGATAAAGGAATTAAATTTCATAAAGCAGCAATCTATGCTATAACTATGGAAACAGGTACGTCAGTATCAAGTGCAATTGACATAGTAAGTTTGTGTTATAATTTTATTAGAGAATCCCTTGCTAGAAACTTTGTATATGGAATTTGTACAAAAATTGACGGAATATAATGTACTGGAAATATAGAATTTTTTGCAAAAAATAAGTTTTTGTGTGAAATTTGTACATAATACATAGAATTGAAGGAAAGTAATGTGCTGGCCACATCAGACTATTTAAGTTAATTCCTAATTTGACATATATTATGACTGAAATAAAGAACTTTTTTATAAAATGTATTAATAAATTAAATGGGCAATAATACAAAAAAATGTCAAATTAAAAAGGAATAAAAAGTAAAGCGAATAGAAGAAAACAGGTATACGAGTGATAAATAAACGCCGTAATAGATGATAAACAAATCAAGAGTAAAGCAGGGAATTTACTTAATCTTTTTTTTTTAATTATCGTTGTGAGTGAAACTATGAAATTAACTGGAGTCAACACTTCAGTTTTTGGTGAAAAATATATGTAAGTAGTAGATCACTCACCATTCTTACTTGATTTGGCAATGTGTGACTTTTCGCAATTTTTTGGACGTTTGGATTTTTATCTGAAGAAGAGATTGATACTGTAATTGATGATTATTTTGAAGAAGAAGATTGGCTGGGAGCTTTTAAGGCGTAGAAGGAAATAATGTCCAAGTGTATTTTTTCACGGGAACTAAACTAGTATTTATACATATTTAAAATAAAATATTAAAAAATGTAAACCATATATCTTATTCTCAATAATTCTAACTTCGTTCTCGTATAAGATTTATCTTCACATTCCCTTAGAAGGAAATATGTGTTTATAAAGGTACTATATAATTTTAGATAGAAACAATTAATTCTTCTTCTTCACAATTTTTTATCACCAACAGTAGCCACTACTTCCCTTACTCCTTCAATTATACCTCTATTTTTTACTCTAATATCTACACCAACCAATTACCACCTATTTGATTCCATTCTCTTCCTTTGCTTCAACCAACAACCTCTTGTTGAGAAATACTGATCTAGCAGCAGCTGGCGACTTGGTTGTCGAGTATCTTAGTCTACGGAAGAGATTAGTTTCTTTCTAGGTGTCCCGTGTGAGGGAGAGAGATAGCTATAGGCAGGTGGCACACGACAAGCACGAGGATGAGGCTGATGGACACGTGGAGGGCCCAAGCCAACTCTGATGCAAGAATAGAAAAAAATTAAAGTGGAAGGAACGTGCGAATTTGAACAGTTTGAACGATGGGGGGTTTTGTACTTTTGTTTATTTGACGGATTTGGATTATGCAAGATGCAAGGGATGGGGAATAATGAAAGGAATAAATTGGGATTAAAAGATTCTGGTAGAAACGTGTGATTATATATTGTTGAGTGATTGACAATTTTTACTTATAATATTCTTTACAAAAGTAATGACATTCTTTAGAATGAAAGAGAAAGACTAATGGTTGGCTTCACCTTCATATATACGTTCATTATTATTATTATTTTTATTAATATAATAATAATTATTATTATTACTATTATTATTAAGCATTAATTGCCTTCGAACATAAATCGGAAGATTTAAAGTTAATATGTAGAAATATATGTATTATAATACAGATGTTGCAGAAGGATATTATGTGTTTCACTTTAATTTATTTTTGTTAAAATCTGTTTTGTATTTTGTGGTTTATATTTTGTATTTACCTGTATGGGGTCTCGTGGGCGCGTGCCTGAGTGTCTGGTCGCGAATCTGGGGAATCGAGTTCGATCCTGATCGACGCCAAAAAGAAATATTTCGAATTTTAAATGGCACAAAAACTGACCCCTGTGGTGTACTCTCCACGCCGACAATAAATGTGCGTGAGGTTACTATTATTTATTATTATTATTAGGTAGTCTGTTAATGCTTCCATTTGATAGATTAATATATTCATAATGCAATTTTTAAACCGCATCTCGATATCTCTTCTCTTCTCCAGATATACGCCTTCAAAATTTAGTCTTCACTTCCTGTAAAACCACCAATAATACAAAAATGGGTAGTATGCGGACTTGGCAACAACACTAATCGAAACTACGGAAAGCTCTGTAATAAGAATTTTGTTTGGGCCTTCTGTATTGAATAAAAATGTAATATTTTAATCATTCGCCATTGTATTTTTTAATAATATAACATATGATTGTTTTTATACTAGAGTGTGTTCAAAGAAATTCCTAACTCGGAGTAGGCTATGAACAAGGAAACGTATGTCATTTTAAAAGTATTTAATTAAATGTCAATTGGACACGAGATATCGCCAAAAAAAATTTCAAAAGAAATCAAAGCTTTTCTGCTTGAATCTTATTTAGAAATGGAAATAAATTTAAAAAATAACAAATGGTAATAGACTGTATCCTTCGTTATTATCTTTTCTTCTTAAAATTACATTTCAAGATCAATTTTGACAATTTGATTTTTGAAATGAATAATGATCAGACATACTTTTCTCTGATCATAGCCTACTCCGGTTTTTTTGAACACACTTTATTAGATAGTAAATTTCATGGACTCTTCAAATTTATATAAATATATAGGATGTTCCATTTGAAAATATAAAGTTATACACCATAGATAAAACTGGAACAGCTGTAGAAAAACCTATACTGCCGATTTATAGACATTTTAATTTAAAATAAATTTCGTTTGAAACTTTTTTTCATAATATTTAAAATAATCGAGTTATTAAAAAAAAGACCGATGAATCACCCTGTATATCCAGTTAGCTTCCTGTACATTATTTCTTAATATTAAAAATCATACCTCACGTTACGTTAAGCTTCCATAAAAGCACTAGAAACTATTATTTCCTTTATGACGGCTTCTCTACGTGCTAGGCATTGTTACATCCTCCTTACATGTGGTCATTCAACGCAAAGAAAAATAATTTTGTTTCCGGCTATTCTCTAGCAAGCAGCGCCCAAAGCTCCGACAATAACCACGTGTTGGAAATTATGCTAATTCCCCCAAAACACCAACTGACATAACTGCTACGCCCTCGGAATAATACTTTGTGCTGTGCCCATTAAAAGCCAAATAATCCAATTGTGGAGAGCATACAGATAATTTTCGGAAGTGCGGGTTTTTAGAATCTTCTAAATGGTGGGTAATTGTAATTATTGTGGTTAGTTAGAAAGAAGAAAGGACAATTAAATTTAAATGTTTTGTGAGAAAACCGCAAAAGCGTGGAAAATTTTAAAGTTAGAAATTTACTTTTCGTAAAAGATAAGAATATATTTGATATTGGAATACGGTAATTTCCATTCATATATAATATTGCTGATATCAAATATATAATATTCCACAATGAAATGCAAATTTCAATTTCAGAATAACAAACTCATTAAACTTTGAACAAAAAAAAATAAAATTGTTTGAAATAATTATATACGTGCTAAATACATATTTACATTCATAAGGTCAAGACTTGACAGAACATTTTGAATAAAGTACTTGTATTTCACTATTTTTTTGTTATTAAGAAAAATCTGATGTGGCCAGCACATTACCTTCCGTCAATTATTATATACAAATTCTATGTATAAATTTTCTTGCAAAAGGTTCTATATTTCCAGTAAAACTATTTCATGAACTATGTAAATTGCACTTCCAGTGTCCAATGCATCTTCTTCTTTAGCTTTCTCTATTCGTTAGTATGGTCGCTATTCTTGATTTTCTTCTTCCAATCATTTCTATTTTGTTTTGTCGTATTCATTCCTTCTTTTTGTCTCAATTCTTTCATAATACACTTCTTCCATCTTCTACCTTCTATTACTAAGCTGTTTATTCTTCTTGCAATATATTCTTCATTTCTCCTCATGACATGTTCAAACCGATGTAATCGTCTCTCATATATTTCTAGAAACTTCTATTATTAGAGCCATTTCTTTTCATTTAGACTGACATCTTCCAATTTGAATTATCTGAATATATTAGCAGTTTCCATGGTTAACATAACTGGCTGATTTATGAAATTTAATATCTTTATAATTTTTTAATTTTGTATACATTGAATATGAATAAAAAAATATAATCAAATCGTATAGAGAATAAAATATTCTTTAATATTTTTAATGACATAAAATGTCAAAAATTATATTTAAATGCGTTTTTTTTTCAAGAAAAACTGTTAAGAACTTTAAAACAATTAAACCAAAATCTAATCAGCTCTTCATATGGATGTAAAGTAGAGGAATACGAAAGAATTATAGTTTTTAGAATTCTATTGTTGGAGTTATTGTGTATGAAAAAATCGTCACATACAAGCACAGTCACACACACACACATACACACACACGTACAGATATAATCGTAAAAATGGTAAAATCGTATTCTAGGGATCTTAAAACGTGTTTATTCATTAAAAACTCATCATTGAATTTTTAACCTAAAGCAAGGTAAAAATGAACATGTACTTTTTGTTTTGTTTATACAATGGCTTATTTCAACAAAATATTTTTTGCAAATATTCACTCATGAACTAGTAAATAGTCTGTTACAATGACGTAGATACATATATGCAATAGAGTATTGGTAACACCAATAGATGGCAACCGAGTAGTAAAAAGGAAAACACACTTGTCAAGTTGACATTCGTTTAGCATTTCTAACTTATTGTATAATAGGAGGTTATACTAGAATATTATATTGTAATTGCTTTAAAATGAATACTACTCGTACAAAATAATTGTTTTTTTACCTCCCGCTACCCCTGGTAAGGGAGGTATAGGGATCGTGCTAAAAATCGCATATCGAGATTTTGGTAGATGACCACGTTTTAAGGTCCCTAGAATCCATTTTTAACATTTTCACGATGATGTCTGTGTGTATGTGTGTGTGTGGGTGTGGATCCTCTTTACGCTCTAACTCAAATACTATCATTCAGAAAGTTTTGAAACCATGTATTTTTACCTTATTCTAATATGGAAAGAAGCCATTAGATTTTGGTGGCAATCGGATAACCGGAAATGGCAGTTTACTTGAAGCTCAAGATAGTTTTTCTTCAAAAAACACCTTTCAATGTTATTTTTTCGCAATTTGTTATTATAAAAATTAAAGATTATTCCATTTTCTACAGGTTTGCTTTAATACTTTTTTCTGTATATTCTATGGATAAATTTATAAAGTAATATAAAAATTATACCGCATAGGTAAATGGCGGGAGGTATTGTGTTGATCACATCAGAATTTTATCTAAGTAATGTTTAATAATGACGTCGTTCTGTGACGCCATTACACGGACCATTTCAAAACGATGCAAATTTTAGTTGTAATGTAAAAGTTATCCCAAACATTACTTTTATTACAGAATTAAGTTTCAGTTAATAATACAAAAATTGTAAAATATGATTTATCTACGTGAAATTCCTTATTGGGATATAAATATTAAAATATTTTAAATTTGTTGGAGTTCAACTTTTACTTTTTATTTGCTACAAATATTTATTATTTGTCTGGCATTGTTTACTTTTTGATATCATCGACAATAATTAGATAAATTTATGGTAAATATAAACTTGGTTTTGGATTTAAATAAACACTATAAGCAATGTAAGCAGATGTTGCTGCGTTAACAGTAGTGACATTTTTATTTGAATATTTCTTTCTCATGTTCTACAGCTTCAGAATTTACCAACAGTTAAAACAAAATACTCTACTCTTTGCAATATTACTTGGAAGTCCTCCAACAATTCCAGGATTGCTTAAGTAGCATTTTCTCTAAATCTCTTTTCATAGAACGTGATGCAATTCCTTGTATAAGATGCTCTTAGGAAGTCCTTTTCTAAGTCCTGAGAAACAGCAAGACGTTTCTGCAGTGACAGCAGAAGCAAAACTACACGATCACAGAACGCAATACACACATAGGAAACCCAAACAGACCAATAATAGGTTTTGCAAATTTTATTAGGTTATTTACCAAGGGATGATAAAAAATTAAATATTATTAAAACATAAATAGAAATAGATTGTCAGCGTAAGCAGTAAGTTGGAATATTTAAAACAATAACCAATCTCGTTTATAAAATATGATAAACAGTAATGGATTTACATAAATGAGAACCTTGCGGTACCCCGGATGTTACGTTGATTTAAACTACTATCTTAGATATGTTAGTATGTACTAATTCATTGATAAATGATTCGCCACTTAAATCATAAAGGCTAATGGAATCCCATACTATTTTCATTTTTTTTATATTTTATGTAAATTGAAAGTGATGATGATATTAAGCTCTTTTTGTTTTCAAACAGTGGAGTTCGTTGGAGTCACATAAATTAGTGTTTCTCAACCTTTTCCTGATTGCGGACCGGTTACATTTCGGATAATATTACATGGACCGATCATTATATGCTAGTACTAAATTATGTTTATCTATTTTCCAATAGTAATATTTTATTACGCAAATATGTCAGTCATATCATTATTATTTTATATTCAAATATCACAAATGACATTTACTAACGCAATATTAATTACAAAAAGAAAAAAATACAAAATTAGTCAAGAGAAAAATTATTCATAATTTAATGTGTTTGTTAAGTTAAATAAATGATTTAAATCAATATTAGATTCTAAATTCAAGCTAGAGGAATAGATCAATCTACGGACAGGCAGTTTCTTAATTTGTTTTTACCTTCCGTCACCTCTAGGTAAGGAAGGTATTGTCTTTGGTCAAAAAATTCGGTGGTGAGTTTTCATTGAATAAGCACGTTTTAGGGTCTTTACAATACGATTTTACTATTTTTACGATGATGTCTGTGTGTGTGTGTGTGTGTGTGTGTGTGTGTGTGTGTGTGTTCGTATGTGCGTGTGCGTGTATGTGTGTATGTGTGTGTATGTGTATGTGACCGCAGTTTCATGCACGATATCGCCAATACTAGAATTCCAAAAAATACAATTCTTGCATATTCCTCTTCCGTACAACCATAGGCAGACTTGATTAGATTTTGGTTATAATTGGTCAACCGGTAGTATCCTCATTTGAAGATTTTAACAGTTTTTCTTGAAAAACACAGTTAATTTTATTATAACTTAAAGAATATATTATTCTCTATACGATTTGATTGCATTTTATATTTCATATTCAACAGATATAGAGTTAAAGAATTATAAAGATTGTAATAATTATAAAATTTCATATATCAGCCAGCTGTGCTAACTTAACCATGGAAACTGCTAATATATTCAGGTAATTCAAATTGACAGATGCCAATATCAATAAAAAGTAAATGTTGAAAGAATAAGGGAAATAACTCTAGTGTTGGGCGTTTCTAGAAAGATATAAGAGAGACGATTACATTGGTTTGAACATGTCATGAGGAGAGATGAGTATATTGGAAGAATGAATAGCTTATAACATAAGTTGGAAGAAACATAGGAAGACCAAATATAATATGAAAGGAGAGAACAGGAACTGAATGAGGACGACAAACAAAACAAAAATTAGTGGAAGAAGAAAATAAAAAATAGCGACCCCCTAAAGAATGGGAAAAACTAAAGAAGAAGATGTTAGTGTCAAGTGCAATGCGAATAGTTTGTTTATGAAATAATTTAACTGGAAATATAGGATCTTTTGCAAAAAAAATTATGTGTAGGGCGAGTGCAGTGACGTGATTTTGCTGACTTTGGCAAGCAGATCTGTGGACCCGTGTCAAAATGACAGCTATGAATTACGTCCATAACTGACAAATGTCGTAATTTTTCATTCAAAATTTCATGATTTTCTTATTTCATGTGGTATATTTATTATCAGGGGTGTGGAATTCAGTTGCCGAGAAAAGGAATCATAAAATATCAAAAAAATAAATTTTGAATGAAAAATTTTGACATGAGGATGACGCACAAAATAGAAATGAATGGAAGAAAAAAATAAAAATTAGCGACCCCTAACGAATGGGAAAAGCTAAAGAAGAAGAAAATGTTAGTGTCAAGTGCCATTTGCATGAAATAATATTACTGGAAATTTATAATCTTTTGCAAGACATTTTATGAATGGAATTTGTACATAATACACAGGATTGACGGAAGGTATTGTGCTGGCCACATCAGATTTTTTTTTATGCTTAACATTGCGAAAAACTGTTTTAAATATTCTCTTTATTGCAAAATTTGTGAATACTTCTAAGTAATGTATTATATTCATTTTTCAATATCCCAAGTATTATCCAGTACATACAGTAGCTTCAGATTCATACTGTTACGCGTAATTATAGTTAGTACGTCAGATATTCGGAAAATTTTTTTCGCGAACTGGTGATTGAGAAATTTGAACACATAATAATGTATAAATAAGTTTAAAATAACTTTTGCGATCAATAATTGGAAATATAATATTATTTATTTTGTGAAAAATATATGTATATATTTCTTACAAAAGTGGTTGGGTATTATTAGTCTAATTTACAAAATATTCCCAGGTTTAAGTTAAATACATTGTGATTACTACATTAAAAATTTGTTGTGGCCAGCACAATACCTCTCGCCACTTCCTTTTTTGGTTACATAAGTATAGGGCGCGAACAGTCATGATACATTGTTGGCCTTGACAAGCAAATGTGGGGACCTGTTTCATGATGATAATTAGTAATTATGTACTGTCAATTTTTCATTCAGAATTTTAAGATTTACTAAATACACGTAGTTAATTTGTCACCAGGAATGTGGAATTTACTTGTCGAGGAAAATAAACCACATGGAATTGGAAAATCACTAATTTTAGAATGAGAAATTTTGATACTTGACATCTATATACATAATTACTAGCTATCATTCTGACATGGGCCACCATATCTGCTTGTCAAGGCCAACATAATCACATGACTGCTCGCGTCCTATTGTATTTAACATTTCTTGTATACCTACACTCTATACCAAAAATTCTACTTACATATATCTATTCCTTATGTTTAGATTGTATAATTTTAAATTCATTTTATAAAGATATTTTGTACTCTTCTAATTTTTCAAAATGTTTCCAATTTATTGTCAGGATTGACAGTATTTTTGAATGATATATGTAATATACCTATAATTTTAAATATTTTACTATTAATACATTAAGAAATAATATAATGTATGTACTTCCCAGAAAAAGTCTTCAGTAATGTCTCCGGATTTCTGACACTGACATTTATCTGTCAGTTACAAACAATTTAAATTTTCAACTATTTTCCATGGCCAATCTTTCGGCTGTAAAATTTATTATAACAGATTATTTTATATATTATATTTCTTTTATCTCTAAATCTATAGAATATATTATAAAATATTTAAATGTATCAGATAGAGAATTTAATTTTCTTTAATATTTATTACCAAGAAAAAATTTCAAAAAATATTATTTAGAAGATTTTTTTTCAAGAATCTTCTACTTCCGGTTGTCCAATTGTTACCAAAACCTTTTCAGATCTTCCCATGAATGTCCGATTGGGAAATACGTAGTTAAACAAATTTAAAGTCTTATAGTTTTTGAGTAATCGTCCTTCCAACATCCTATATACATACATACACACACACACACACACACACACACACACACACACACACAGACATCATCGTAAAAATGTTAAAATCGGATTGTAGGGACCTTAAAACGTGCTTATTCAATAAAATCTGGAAATGCGATTTTTAGCATGAATCCAATACCTCTCTTAGCGAGAGGTAAAAAAGAAACATATAGTACATTAATAATAAACAATAATTTTAGTATTATGAATAACATAAAGATAGGAAGTTATGTATGTACATAGTAATATTATTTTTTCTTTTTTTTTACTGGTACAAAAGTGATATGAAATAGGGTTTATTTATACAAATCTATCATCCCTTATTTAAATTTATTTACTCTTCTTCTATAAATTTGCGCTCCTTCAATGCTAGTTCGATAAAACGAAAAACGTCGTTTAACATTCTTGCATTATTTATTTCAAAAAGTGATTTTAATAGAGAGGACTTATTATTAAAAAAGTTTATATGTTTTTTAAGAAAGAAGTTTCTGATAGCATTGTGCATTGGACATTCGAAAAACAACTGAAAAATATCATTACGATTATTTAAATTACAAAATGAACAGACATTTTCTGTATCAAATTCATATATTGCTCTATTAAAGTAATAAATGGAAATATTTAATAAAATAAAAAAATCTGTTGTGGCCAGCACAATACCTTCCGTCAATCCTGTATATAATGTATAAATTCCATACATAATTTTTCTTGCAAAAGATTCTAAATTTCTAGTAAAATTATTTCATAATCAAACTATTCAAATTGCACTTGACACTGACATCTTCTTCTTCTTTAGCTTTTCCCATTCGTTAGTGGTCGCTATTTTTGCGTGTCGTTCTCATTCAGTTCCTTTTCTCTCTAGTCTTCCGCAATACAGTCCTTCCATCTTATCTTTGGTCTTCCTCTGTTTCTTCAACCTCTTATTACTTAGGTTCTTCTAATATAATCCTTCATTTCTCCTCATGACATGGTCTTGTATCTTTCTAGAAACTTGTAACACTAGAGTTATTTTTTTACCGTATCTTTTCGTGTTTTTCCCAACATCTACTTCAACATCCTCATCTCTGCCACATTATTTACTTTTTATTGATACTGACATCTGTCAATTTGAATTATATGAATATATTAGTAGTTTCCATGTTTAGCATAGCTAGCTCAATTATAAAATTTAATTTCTTTAAAATTCTTTAACTCCTGTATCTATTGAATATGAAGTATAAAATGTAATCAAATCGTATATAGAATAATATATTCTTTAAGTTATAATAACATTAAATGTCAATAAATCAAATTTAACTGTTAAATGTTCAAATGAGGCTACTTCCGGTTCACCAATTATAACCAAAATCTAATGACTTGTTCTTCTGGATGTAAACTTGAGGAATACGAAAAAAATATAATTTTTGGAATCGTGGTATTGAAGTTATGCCATCCGGAACTTTTGTCACACACACACAGACACACACAGACACAAACACACACACACACACATACACACACACATACATACATACAGACATCATTGTAAAAATGGTAAAATCGTATTATAGGGACCCTAAAACATGCTTACTCACTAAAAACTCATCATTGAATTTTTTGACCAAAGACAATACCTCCCGTACCTAAAGGTGACGGAAGGTAAAAATATGTGTAGGTTTTATAATATACATAGTCCAAGTTTTGTTTGCCACTGGTAGCCTATGCCATTGGACATATCTTTCATTTTCGTACAAACGCACGTGGTCTCTGTTTGGCCGAGTTTTTTTTGCGTCGTGTTTACTAGATCCTTAACGCATTTAAATTTAACAAATCATTTTAATTTACTGTCTCTTTTTCTGTATTCTTTACTACTTCTGGTCCATTTAAAATGCATCTTGCCACATTTCTTAACAGCATCATCTGTATCGCTGTCACTTCGCACTTCACATTAGACAATAAATAACATCTGAACTGCGAGATCTTTGCTGGATTTGAAAGAGCATCGTATGCAAGAGTACCAACACTAACATCAGCACTGTTGTAGATGTCGCGCCGGGCGACAGTCCTGTCACCGCGTCAGGTTGAGTTATGGGGCCTATGACCCCTGCGATATTATTGAAACGCCCTGTACATAACGCCTGGCTGCAACGCTAACGACTCTTGCAAGAATGGGATGGGAGAATGAATCTATTTTGGGAATATGTGAATGTAAATTGAGGTTTGCACCAACACCAAGACTCTCAGCAGCTGGAATTAACGTTAAGGGGGTCCTTTTCTAACGAACGTTGCTTCTTGTCCAAAGACTGTAATATATAGCGCTTTAATTCGTACTATTTTGTAAAGTGTTTGGACAAATAAATATGTATTTCATCACTTCTCATATATTTACAACTATACATCGTTCAACGAGAGAACGGACCTCTTTCGCGCAAGCAACTAAAAAATTTGAGTGGAGGAAGTCATACCAGATTTATATTGTTATTATTTTTAGATTCATATAATTAAAGTACTGCAAATGTGATAGAAATAAGGAATATAATAATAGAAGGAATGAAATAATAATACAAAATTGGTTCGTGATCGAGTCCGTTCTTTCGTTGAATGAGGTATAGAACATTTATCCTTCATACATTGAAAAACGAAAACTTAATTTCGTTCAATAATTTTCATGACGAGGCTTGACCTCATATCATAAAGATTGTTTTTACACTCTTGCTGCATAAATAACTATTTCAGAATTCGCAAAAATAAGTGTGTCAAATAATTTTATATTCCGTAAAAGGAATAAGGATAAATAATAATTGTAAATTAATTAGTATATACGTTTCTTTAATACTAGTATATTTTTTCTTCTTTTTTAAAAAATAAATAACAACTAATAATTACTACAAGTTATATTTCTTTTTATAAGATCTTTTTCAGGTTGATGACGTGTGTCCTCTGCCTAATCATTTCCACCATTGTCATAGAATTTTATCAAAATTGGAAAAATATGGAATAAGAGGTATAGCTTTACAATGGTTGAAAAGTTTTTTAGAAAACAGAAAACAGTTTATTACAATTAAGCACCAAAATATGAATTATCTTTGTGATTTTGAATCAAGTTTTTAGATGTTCATTTTGGTGTGCTGTAGGGGGGTGGAATCTCTCCAATTTTTGTTTATTTTGTATACAAATGATCTTATTCACTATATGTAAAATGAAAGTAAAATTATTCTTTATGCTGACGACACATCAATTATAATTTCAAACCATTACGAGTGTGCCAGTGTCAGATAGGATTAAAAAATCTGTCAGATTGGTTTTCGAAAAATAATCCATATTTCAATAAAAATAAAACCAACTATATACGCTTTTGTAAAATTTTTACAATACAAATTTAGAAATAAATACAACGCTTAACGATTACACCATTGTTAGACTTACTAATAATATTTTTTTTAGGAATGCATATTGATGAAAATTTAAAGTGGAATTTCTATGTGGATCATTTGATTTCTAGACTGGGATTCATTACGTTATCAAATATGGTACCTCAAATTCATACTAACTATAGAACAATTATTCATTTACTATCACGCTAAAGTGGAATCAGTCAATAGATTTGGGATAATATTTTGTTGTTGTTTAACCTTGATGAAGCATTTATAAGCCAAAAACGAACTATAAGAACAATTATGGGAGCTTGCGCAATCATCATGTAGAGAATTTTTTGTTAAAATTTAAACACTTAACAATTCCTTGCATTTATATCTCCGAAACATGTAAGTACATTTTTAAACATAAAAATAAAATATAGAAATATTCGGTCTGCCCCACATGTGCGAGGTTTACATGTTTTTAATCAGCTACCAGTCCATATTAAAACAAGCGATTCATTTATCCAATTCTCTAATAAATTAAAACAATTCTTCACACCAAATCCCTTTTATACTCTAAAAGTTTTTGTTTATTTAAAAGAGTAATCCCTCTTCTAGTTTGAATTCGTAAATTTATTTTATTATCTTTATATATTTTTGTTCATCTGACGTATTCCTATATGCACTTGCCTTTGTCTACCGGAATAAATAAATATATAATTGTAACAAAAAAATAACAATTACGATGTATCTGTCAAGCTTGTTTTTATTATTATTTTTAATTTACATATGTTTAAGTAAACAATTAGTTATCTATTTAAATTAGTAGTTAATTATTCATGTCAAAATAAATTACAAATAATATCTAATAAAAATAAACTAACCTAACTTGACATATAAACTATTACAAATTTGTAACTTATTTGTATCAATTTTCGACATTTTCATGCCAAGTTCTGCAGTTACAAAGCATGCAAAATTAATTTTACTTACGGCCGAATTCACCATCATCTGTTGATTAATTAAGATAATTAAGGAATCAAACTGATCTGTAGATCAACGTATGTTCTAATTCACCACCTTGATTTCGGAATTAAGGAATCATAATCGACAGATTCACAGTTTTGTTTTTATTTTTGACAGTTACTGTAACTGTCATGTGATTTTATTCGTGGTGATTGTACTTCCCGTGACGACTTCCCGTTAAAAATATTAATATGTAAGTTTTTAATTTATTTATAAAATGTATTTTAAAATTATTTTCCTATAATAATATTCTATTTTTATTTTGAAATTACACTAATTCCAATAAAGGAGTGTTTTTAAATGTAGTAAAAATGAAAGATATAAAAGTATATTTGAAAATAATAAAACCAATGCGGTTTTACATGAAGATAAAGAAGAAGCATGAGACAAAGTTACAAAATAAATACAACAGATAAAATTCTGACAGCTATAAATGTTAAAATTAAAATTCAAAGATGTGATCAGTCCTTCATTTATGGAATATGACGAATCAGTTGATCATTGATTTTGATTCGTAGATTAGCTTGATTTTTAATGGTGAATTGCATTGATTCAGATTCAGCGTTGATCTGTGGATCAACTCATGATTAAGAAATGGTGAATTCGGTCGTTATTGATTCAGATGTATCTATTTATGCTCTACAACTTTTAACTGAAGCAATTTTACCTAAAATATTTAAGGAAGCAGGATACTACAAAAGTGTGATTTTAAATGTTAAAGTCCTATCTATGTTCGGCAGTGTCTGTCCCTCCCTACCTATAAAACTATAAATTCCATTATTATTAGGATCATAACATGCGATAAGACGAATCAGTTGATCATTTATTTTCATTACTAGATTAGCTTGATTTTTAATGATAATTGGTTCTGGAATCACCGTTGATCTATGGATCAACTCTTGATTAAAGATTCGGCCGTTAGTTTTGTTGATAAAAACGCACACAAGCATCCATTCCCTAGGCAGGATTTGAATCCGGAACCAATACGAACGGCAACGCTAGCACTGTATTACCTCGGTCGATGGTGTTTATTCAACTAAAATTTTCCCTCCAACTGTACCGCACCACACTCCACAACATACATCTACAAGCACTTTCGCGTCTCCTTTTTCCACATATCCTGTCTCCCATCCCATTTCTATCCCGCTGATTCACTGCAACGTCACTGTCTGTATGTTGTGCATGACGTCACGGCGCCAGGACCACGACGCGGTGACTCATGCGAGTCTGTCTGCGGCGTCTAGCTCTGGCGTCTCCCTGTGCACCGATGCAGGAGGAACAAGCACCAACGTGACGATGCAGTATTGTGCGGGTTTTATAGCCCAAGTTCACGGTCATGACATGCGGAGGGGATGAGGATTTGGATGGAAATGGAATGAGGATGTCAATCAATAAAGAACAGATAAGGGGGTGGAGGATTTGGGAATTTGTAGCAAAATAAGTTTTAAGATGAGTCTAAAAATCTTTTTGCTTTATGGTACATTATAATTGTTAGACCCAGCAATGGGTGATATGCCGTGATGATATATATTTGTTTTATTTTACATCAAGTTTCGAAAGTAAATATTTTAGGAGAGTTTATCGGAACTAGATGTGCCTCTGAGGTCATAAAAAGTTTAATACATTTGAACTATAAAAATGGAAACTGCTAAAGCAAATTGCGAAACTCTCCTTGAAACAACATTATAATAAAATATTACAAAGTTACGTCTAGTTTCACCAGTTTATATCTTCTGAGTCAACTTCAATGAAGCCATTCGTCAGAAGCCGGCCAGCACAACAAATAACCACAGACGCGTTTCGCACTATTTGGTGCTCATCAGTGTGGTGGAACCTGTGGCCTCTGTCCACATTCATTTTCTTTTCATTGACACTGACATCTGTCAATTAGAATTTTCTTAATAAAGTAGCTGTTTCTAGGGTTATAGCATAGCTGGCTGATTTATGAAATTTAAATATATTTGTAATTCTTTAACTCTATATCAATTGAATATGAAGTACAAAATGCAATTAAATCGTGTAGATAATAGTATATCCTTTTATATTTATAGTAACAAGTGTCAAAAAATGATTTAACAGCGTTTTTTCAAGAAAAACTTAAAATTTTCAAATGAGAGTACTTCCGGTTGACCAATTATAATCAAAATCTAATCACCTCATTTTTGTATGTAAACTTAAGCATTACAAAAAAAAAAATTGGGATTGTGGTACTGAAGTTATGCGATCCGAAACATTCGTCATACCCACGTATACACATACACACACACACACATCATCGTAAAAATGGTAAAATCGTATTATAGAGACCCTAAAACTTGCTTATTGAATTTTTTGACCAAAGACAATGCCTTCCGTATCTAAAGGTGACGGAAAGTAATGAATCCCGAATTTATGACTTGTTGACAAACTTAAAAATCGTCTTGACTGAAAGTAGTCATTCAAAATGTATACAAGTCTAACTAGGCGCCGTGACAGATGCGCTTACAGCACCGTGGCGGATGCGCTTACAGCGCCGTAAAGAGGTTTACCAGTGAAACTATAATTTTTACATAGAAAAATGCTAATTGGTTCCCAATAAGGTACCAGCAACTAACAAGGAGGACGTTTTCAAAGAAAGAAAGTACCTCAAAAAGGAAGACGGATGGTCACATTAGTTCATACGAAAGATATGAGTACATTATTTGGTTCTTAGTTTCTTGTGAGGTCTCCACTATAATCAACAGTGACAAGCTATTAGATATTAGCAAGTTTTTCAATTTAATGAAACCCTTATACATCGTTCTTAATAAAGATACATCATAACAAGATAAGAGTGTACGTACATATTACAGCTCAGCTAACAACACCTAAGTAATTTTCTTATAACGACGTAAGGCAACACCAGGCATTATTTACCTCATCATTCCTCAGCTAAGATACTCCAAAGTCCACATCGCTCTCATTCGGAACAAGGTCAAAATGGAGAAAAATATCCACACTGCACCTGCCTATTTTTTATTGATTATTATTCTTTGCACCGCGGTTATTACGGCTCGGACGTGGTTCAAACTCGTTTGGACATGCATTACGTAATGAAACATCAGGTTTTAGAAAATGGACTAAATTATACCTTCGGAGAGCTTGGTTTTAGGGTAATTTAGAGGTATTATAGCTACTGGATTCATGTAAGAAAATTGAGATGTTATTAATCAATTTTTGTAGTACATTGTTTAGGGGTTGGCTCTATTGTATAATAATTTAATGATAGTACATTTTATAAAGGTTAGCTTTTTTGTATAATGATAAATGCAAAGAAATTTAAAAGCATATGTATATTATATGTAATAGATATTTGTATGGCTATTTAAAAAAACTACACTTTTGCGAATGAAAAATACTTTGACTTTAAATATGAACACTCGTCTCATAAAGCATTTCCTGGACGTATAATACACAATATTTTTATGCCGATCTCTCCATAAGTTTCTTTAAAATTTGATTTATTGTCCAAGTATTAAATACTAGGGATTTTTTTACTTTGATAACAAAATTTCTAGTTCAAATGACATGGATTCATAAACATAATCTGGATATCTAATAAATATTTTTTTTATCCTGTTAAATACAGGAGGCTTTGCAATACTGTTTTTACCTCCCGCTACCCTTGGTAAGGGAGGTATAGGGATCGTGCTAAAAAGCGCATATCGAGATTTTGGTAAATGACCACGTTTTAAGGTCCCTAGAATCCATTTTTAACATTTTCACGATGATGTCTGTGTGGGTGTGGATCCTCTTTACATTCTAACTCAAATACTATCATTCAGACAGTTTTGAAACCATGTATTTCTACCTTATTCTAATATGGAAATAAATGATTAGATTTTGGTGGCAATCGGATAACCTGAAAAGGCAGTTTACTCGAAGCTCAAGATAGTTTTTCGTCAAAAAATACCTTTAAATGTATTTTTTTCGCAATTTGTTATTATAAAAATTAAAGATTATTCTATTTTCAACAGGTTTGCTTTAATACTTTTTCTGTATATTCCATGGATAAATTTATAAAGTAATATAAAAATTATGGCGGGAGGTATTGTGTTGGTCACATCAGATTTTTAATAATTCGGATACAAAATTTATATGTTATATTTTTTAAATCCATTTTATAATCCAAACATATATAATGAAAACTGTTCTTTATTATAAGAATTGAGATTTAATTTGCATTATCATTATCATTATCATTATCATTATCATTATCATTATCATTATCATTATCATTATCATTATCATTATCATTATCATTATCATTATCATTATCATTATCATTATCATTATCATTATCATTATCATTATCATTATCATTATCATTATCATTATCATTATCATTATCATTATCATTATCATTATCATTATCATTATCATTATCATTATCATTATCATTATCATTATCATTATCATTATCATTATCATTATCATTATCATTATCATTATCATTATCATTATCATTATCATTATCATTATCATTATCATTATCATTATCATTATCATTATCATTATCATTATCATTATCATTATCATTATCATTATCATTATCATTATCATTATCATTATCATTATCATTATCATTATCATTATCATTATCATTATCATTATCATTATCATTATCATTATCATTATCATTATCATTATCATTATCATTATCATTATCATTATCATTATCATTATCATTATCATTATCATTATCATTATCATTATCATTATCATTATCATTATCATTATCATTATCATTATCATTATCATTATCATTATCATTATCATTATCATTATCATTATCATTATCATTATCATTATCATTATCATTATCATTATCATTATCATTATCATTATCATTATCATTATCATTATCATTATCATTATCATTATCATTATCATTATCATTATCATTATCATTATCATTATCATTATCATTATCATTATCATTATCATTATCATTATCATTATTGTGAATAAAATATATTGAATCTGCTTATTACAACAACAATTAATATAGGCCTGTTTTCTTTCATACGACGAAGTTTAGTTCTGCCTTGCCTTCATGAGTCTTTGGCGGGTTTTGAAATATATTTTGCGTAGTTTTTGAAAAATCCCGCGCCTTAATTCTTTTCATTTTGGGGCACCTACACAGTGACGTATACCATTCTTGTAACATCTAAAAATTGTGTCAATAGGTCTCGCTAGAGGTATGTTAGGAGGATTATTTTCTCGGGGAAATGGGTAAATGACATAGTTTTGCCTCCAAGCACTGCATTGTTGTTCGGGAATAGTGTGTACAAATCTCTAACACGTCCAACGTACTGTCTGGAGACGCGTGTTTCTGAAATTGCGCCACACAACACTATTTCATCTGAAAACTTTGCTTTAATTTTAAATTCTATATTGAATTTTTTAAGCGTTACTTACAAGAAAGAAATACAACAATCTGTAGAAGCCCCAAAATGAAAACATTAAGGAGAAGGATTTTTCAAAAGGTAAACAAAATAAATTTTACTACTCGCCAAAGACTGTACCACAGTATAATCCATTCATTTTTTTTTCTGAAAACTTACGTGACATGCTACTATAGTTGCCGTCAAATGAGTATGGAGTGGAGATCTCTACACTGTTGCCAATTCAATGTTGAGAATGCCAATTTATGAAGAAGCGGCATCACCACAGGGCAAGGGACAGGGTGCGGAGAAGGGAAAAAGTTGAGCTTTAGTCCATACTTATTTGACGGCGAGTATAGCATATTTCAGTTATGTGGATACATCGATACTATAAAGGGAGTTAATCAGTAGATATCTCATGGAAACTCAAGATAATGGTGAGTTGATCAGGGACATCACGTTTGTTTGAATTAACAACTGGAGAGTGTTACAAAAAATTTAACTCAGAGTAGGCTATGAACAAAGAAACGTATGTCTGATCATTACTCAATTCAAAAATCAAATTGTCAAAATTGATCTTGAAACGTAATTTATTTTCATTTTTAAAAAATATAACATTTTTAACAATATCCCGTGTCAAATTGACTTTAAATTAAATATTTTTAAACTGACATACGTATCTTTGTTCAAAGCCTACAGCGAGTTAGATTTTTTATTGAACACACTGTAGAAAAATAATAATAGTTGAGACCGATTGGATTCGAACCCAGGCCGGCAGAACCACAATCCCAAACTCATCAGTCACGCTACCCTTTTATTTAGTAATATATAAATTATAATGAATTAGTCATTATAGGGGTGAGCGATTCAGGTGATACAAATATTTATATTTCCCTATCAAAAAGATGACTCATTTTTTTAATAGGGTGACTTGTGATTTCCTCCAGTTGATACAAAGTGACTAACAAAACAAAACAACCCTCGATTATTTAATTAACTCAGCCCTTATTTTCCACGATCTGTTTCACGATAACCACCCCCTCAACTAGAATCTTGTCATTTGTTTCTGGTTCTCATCTGTTTTCTTGTTGTGAAAACTTCAAAATAATTAATTATGAGTTTTCACTGTTTTAGCTGTTTTGTCATCTTGAGATATACGAGGAGACATCTTTTATGCTTTGCTCTTTAGAATATTTGAATAATATTGGCCAGAGGCGGGTCGTGGTATGAGATGGGAGGGACACTATTTAATTTTTTTTATACAAGTAATTTGTCCTTTTAGTAATCAAATTACACTTTGTTATGAAGACTTAATCAAATGACTAACGAAGTTAGAAGCGGTTTAGTGGCCCACTTACGTCGCATTTCTCACTTTATTCAATTTAAACCAGGATAAGAAACCGAAAAAAATAAAATCTATAATGTAATTTTTGAAACGGTTTTTGTTCAAAACTAGATTTACTCTCTTAACCGGTATCAGAAAAAAACTCTTTATATAAATTATATTATTCTACGCCCGTTAAAAATATATATTTGTGGAACAATTAAAGAGGTGATATTTTTCTTAATGAAAGAAGATTAAAAACACGCCATGTATGGAAATGTACAAGTTCCCCAAAATATTTTATACTAATATTGCTTGGAATAAGTATAATACTATTTTATGTATCTAGGACGAAAATTGAATCTTTAAGGTATGAGCAAGTTGTTTACGGCCGAGACGGTTAGCCGAGGCCGTAATTACTTGTGAGTACCTTAAAGACACTTTTCGTCTGAGGTACATAGTTACATAATTTTATGTCATACTGGTTTTTAGTTATTAAATTATTAAAAGAAATATGCAGAAATTTTTAGCAGTATGAGTATTGTATAAAGTAGGCCTAGTTGCAATTGTTTGAGAATCTTAGAAAAATTTTGACAGATTGAAATTGATTTTTTCTGGTTTCGTTAACATTATTATTCGCTATAATTGATGAAAAATACATTCCTCGAGATATGGATGAAGTTGCTGAAGTGAGTAGAAATGTAATGCCGCATAAATAAAGGATTCAGTATGAAGGTAAAATTTTAAAGTTCTAGAACTTTAAAATGATATTTTAAAGTTCTAGGACTTTAATGTTTCACTTTTTGTTTTATAAATCGTTCAAAAAACTTTGCTTTAGAAACCAGTATGATATAAAAATATTATTGTTAATATATTTTGATGATAAATTCCCAGATTCGTGACCAGACACTCAGGCACACGAGCACGAGACTCCATATTCTGATGATGAACATTTTAATATTTGAAACCTGTAGCAGTTAATAGTACATTAAGATACAAGTTTCATAAGACATGATTTTAGCGCACGCGTCTTTGTTAGAAACGAGCGGCTTGCCGCGAGTTTTCTAACGGGACAAGTGCGCTGAAATGTCTTATGAAACGTGTATTTTATACTATTTTTTCTATTTTGGTCCTTGTGTCAAAAAAATATTTACAAATATACGTGATTTCATTTTTAGGAATATTTTAATTTTTATTTGATTGTTGGTAACAGTAACAGTGATTGATATTCATAACTATGACGTTTCATTGTTATTGTTTACAATTTAAATAATATTTACTTTTAAATGACAAATGTCTAGAAGTGTAGGTACTACGTACCAACCTAACAGAAATTAGGTTTGAGTTCTTTTAAGAAGTACTTTATGACATCCAAATGGATTACATAAAGTACATATTAAAGAACCAAAATAGAAAAAATGTTTTTAAAACGTGAAAGAAGACATTCTTACTTTTTCTTAATTTTTGTGTACAATCAATAAAGATATTTTTTATATCAAAAACAGATAGTCTACTTTTTAATACCTACTGAATGCGGAAAAATAATACTTTGCCGCATTGAAATACTATTCCACACTGAGTGCGAAATAAAAACACGTTTTATAATTTGCGTACATAATGAAGTTATTACGAAACCCAATTGCGTATCGAAAGAATTTTTATTTCAATAAGCATTTATCTGTTTTAGAAAAATAATGAAATAACTGGCAATCATATGTTACTAACTACAACATTACACATACAAAAGTGGGAAATTTCTCGATAGGGTGTTACAATTATTCGAAATCTCAGTCAAACAGCATTTATTCTTCAACACTGACGTTGTGTGCTCAACTTGAGAACAGAAAATATATAAAAAAAATATTACAACCTACAATGTACACACATTATTTTTCTACGTTTTGTCTATACAGGGTGTTATGTAAGTAAGTGTACCACGCTTAACCCATGGTAGAACTGGCCCCATAGATAGAATTTTTGTTTAACATGCTTTCTATAAGAACTGGAGGCATTTAAAACTGACCATAGTTCAAAATTTTATAAAAAAGTAAAAATCAATGTATTCTCTGGAAAAAATGTTGGTTGTCAAAACTGACGTTAAACGTTTTTTGCATAACCGTACAATTTATATTCGGTTTTTTTGATATTCTTAATATGTCATTTACCATCACCAATTAAGAGTATGCAGCCATACATATGATCTATAACATTACAAAATAGTCGTGCGGTTGCAAGACGGTACAGAGTTATTTTCAAATATGTGTACACCGCATCACTCTGTTTTTATCCGAACTCTTCAACATCTACGCGCACAGACAAAAGACACTATTAAGATAGCCAACTGCAATGATAACGTTATAGGCATTCATGTCCTGCAACACTAGCGCTTGGTGTCGTAATACATAACTAAAATGATTATGGCGGGTAGTATGCAACCCGCAATTAAACTTTTGAGAATATATATTATTTTTTATTCATATAGTTTAAATCGAAAACTTTGAAATAAATATATATGTGTGAATAATATTGTTAATGAACGCAAAGTTTTAGATTTAAGCAATATACGTATAGAAGAATTATTTATATTATAATTCGGGATCTTAAAGATGTAATAAACAGAAAAGAACAAAATATATATTTAATAAGAAATAAGACGGATATTTATTTTTTCAAATTACAAAACGAAAATATAAAATTCAGATCTTAATTATTGTACAATATTATTTAAATTTTTGTTTTTATTATACCTGTTGGTCTTACTTTTGTATTCATTAAATGCCATTAAATTTGCAGGATTGTTCAAATGATTTGGATGAGCTACTCGTTCAGTCCAAATATTGTAAATTTCTTCTTCATAAATAGGAAAATAATGTTTTGTTGTATTTTCAACATCACAACCCGGCACCTTTTGGCATTTTGCAGAAGTAAATAAACACAAAAATAGAACAATAAAAAAGAACACAAGAACAGAACAATATAAAATAATACAACAATAAAGAATAATATCACCTCACAAAAATACAATTTCTGAGAATTTCAAATTTGAATTGTCATGACTAGCCGCCAAGCCTGCCACGATTTTGAAATCATAGAAATTTACGAATTTTAACGAAATAATCCGAACGAAGTACTACTAGCGCTAAGTGTCGTAATACATAACTAACTGAAAGTCTCACGGTCATGATATATAGTTGACACGGCCAGTCTACGCGAATTTGGAACCTTCCAGCAAAACACTTGGGATCTTGGCAGGAATCCTAATGCCAACGCTGTTGATCGTGATTAAGGAATTTTGGAATTGATTCATGAAAATCTCAATATCTAATTTTTCATTATAAAAATCTGAAATATGTCGCGATGCCAATGATCTTATGTCATTTGTGACAGGTGTGATATTTTTTCCAGAGAACACATTGAACGCGTTCAGTACCTCTCATAGCTGGCAGCGATGCTAACCGTTGAATACCGCTGACTGCCCTGAGCGCAACCGCTGGACACATCGCTGCCAGTAGTTATCCAGCGAAGTTTGACCCTTGTCGACTGGCAGTGTACTATCAACTGTCAGTTTAAACACAAAATGGCGGCATCTAACTATATCTCAGTCAATTATGAATATGAAAATTTAGTGATATTTGTCACTGATTCGACGGAAAATCATGCTAAAATACAAAACGATACCACTGAATACATAATGCATATTATTATATTATATGTATTATGTATTCAGTGACGATACGTAAATAAAATTTCTGAGTTTTAAAAAAATTCTTTGTCAGACGCTGACTTCGCAAAGAGTTATTTTCAATCACTAATAGCAAATCAGCCAGCAAAACCAATAAGTAATAATACTAGGTTATTTTTACCAGCTAATTGATTAATTATTACGCCAATAACATCATTAACCATCTTGTCGTATTCGAAAATATCTAAAATTTATTTATTATAGACTACTAATAAAATTAACTGTCAAATTCAAATTGAATTGACGTTCACAGTTTACAGTTGCTATGGTAAAAACAGCGTACCGTTCAGAACGAACTAAACATCGTTTTTAATATCGCTGTCAGCGATGAGAAGTGCTGAACGCGACCATTGATTTTTACTTTTTTTTAGAAAATTTTGAACTATGACGTGATTCGTCAGTTTAAAAGGCCTCTAGTTCTTGTAGAAAGCATGTTAAACAAAAATTGTTGCCAGATGTACTATCTATGGGGCCAGTTCTACTATGGGTTGTGCACTTACTTACATAACACCCTGTATAGCGATATTTCTAAAAAAAAATCTAACAAGAAGGAACTAGTCAAAAATGTACATTTTGTTATAATATTGTATACTGAGAGCGCAAATGACTATTTTTCATAGTACTCATAGAAAAAATATATTGTAATAAGATCACAACCATTCCAAGCTTTTTATGAAATTTGTTACTGATCCATAGTTAATTTACTGATTTCATAGGATCTGTTCTGCGTCACATACAATTGGGGCTTCATATTTAAAATATAAGTGTTGGAAGTATCTTCGTCTTCTTTGTATAGTCGGAGACACTGCTTTCAGTTACATAGACAGTAAGGATGTATGTCATAATTCAAAGGTATGTTTTCTGAGATCTAGTAACGCTTTCGCGTTTGTCGACGAACCGCCACTGATTCCGACTGGCAAACAGCGCATTATGTTAGTAAATAAGAAAATGCCTGTTATTCTCTTCCTTCTTATTTAAATATAAATGTGGCTCGGTACGAGCAGAATTTGAAATGCTTTCAAAGGAAGAAATATTAATTTTAATGACTGTTTCCCTGCTGGTAGAAGAATTTGTGTCGTCTTGTTTCTAAAGCCAAGAACAAGAGTACAAGTACGTCGGTGGCAGTCTGGGTATTTATTAGACAAACATAATTTGTTGTTTATGGTAAACAGATGCAGCAAGCAAAATTACAACTTGACATTACAGTTGGAACATCATAAGACTTTCTTATCTTTCAGGCGGTTTTAAAGTGGAAATATTTCTATTAGTGTTTTATTATTTATATTCTGGTATCTTTATTACTTCGAATACATACATAAATGCATGCGACATAACTTGTTATTTGTTTTAGAAAATGAAAGTAATTGTGATATCAGAAAATTTATGTGCATAAATAATACAATATTTATACTTATTATTGTTCCGACAATGTCTTTATAAAACATTTATAAGTACAGGGTGTTTCTTTATATAGGATGTTCATTTCAAGTGGTACACTACTGCTATTTCGAGAAATTCTATTTTATAAGACTTTTTTAATGAGCGAAATAAGATTTTTTAGACTAGTGGTTCTCAAAATACGGGGTATAACTTTCTTATTTTAAATAGATCAGATTTATTTGGTTTTGAAACCCGATGCTAATATTTGAATGTAAGGTTCAATACTACGAATATTCGAATCCAAGAACCGATCTGGATACTGAAATTTCATACCTAAAATCCGATACTCATACTCGTATTCGAATCTAAGATCTCATACTCAAATCTGTTTCCAATTTTCGATTTTCGGATCCGGATTCAAGATCCGATACTTAGATTCGGATCCAAAAGCCAATACTTAGATTAGGATCTAAAATCCGATACTCAGATCCGGATCCAAAATCCGATACTCAGATCCGGATCCAAAATCCGATACTCGGATAGTTCAACATTTAATTATCTGGATATTTTTGGATCCGAAACCGAAACTATCTGGATCCGGATCACACCACTAATTTTTAACGGTGAATTGGATTGATTCAGAATCAGTGTTGATCTGTGGATCAACTCATGATTAAGGAATGGCGAATTCGGCTGTAAATGCCAAATTATTTTAAATAAATATATCTTTATTTCCTTATTTTTTATCTTGCAGGAGTAGAAAAAATAGTGTTCATAATACGTATTGAAAGTCCTTTGTCGGACACAAACTATCGCAACTTTCGTTTCGGTTCGACAAAGAAAAACTTTCAACACTTGGTGTACAAATAACTATCGTGAACGCGAAATAGGAAAATTCTATTTTGTTATATTTCTGAGGTGATCTAATCGGACATTAAAATGAGAAGTGACGATGAATTGAGATTTTGAGAATTTGTTATCATAACCGTTTATTTTTTACTTCCTTGTACGTAAGTAAAGGAAGTATTGTAATCGCGAAAAAATTCGGTTTTCAGATTTCAGCGGAAATATCCATTTTGATCATCTTTAAATCCATTTTGACTAATTTCGTCGTGACGTCTGTACGTACGTCCGTACGTACGTATCTCGCATAACTCAAAAACGGTAAGCCGTAGAAAGTTGAAATTTTGTATTTAGGACTCCTATAACATCTAGTTGTGCACCTCCCTTTCTGATTATTACACAATTTCCAGAAGTGGCACTTTATATGAAGCCTATAATAGATTTTAATGAAAAACTGTTTTAAAATATAATCCAAAACTTTTCAAATTTGGTATACAAGACTTTTATGTCAATCGAAATAACATAATAGGTTTTGGTTGAAATAGGCTAACCGGAAGTAATACATTACTTGAAGTTGTTAACAGTTTTTCTTGAATAAAATGATTTTATTTTGATTTTAGAAATAAATGCTTCAAATAAAAGTTTTAGAGAATTAATTTCTGCGTCGTGCACATCAAGTATTATTAAATTAGCCCTTTGTATAAGCGAGATATGTAAATTTAAAAATTATATACTTTTTACTTCCTTGTACGTAAGGAAGTATTGTAATCGCGAAAAATTTCGGTTTTCAGATTTCAGCGAAAATATCCATTTTGATCATCCCTGAATCCATTTTGACTAATTTCATCGTGACGTCTGTACGTACGTACGTACGTATCTCGCATAACTCAAAAACGGTAAGCCGTACAAAGTTGAAATTTTGTATTTAGGACTCCTATAACATCTAGTTGTGCACCTCCCTTTCTGGTTATTACACAATCTCCAGAAGTAGCACTTTACATGAAGCCTATAATAGATTTTAATGAAAATCGTTTTAAAATATAATCCAAAACTTTTCAAATTTGGTATTAATAAATTAGCCCTTTGTATAAGCGAGATATGTAAATTTAAAAATTATATACTTTTTTGTTTTTGCAATAAAGCTTGCTATGGATTAGGACAAAAACATAAAAAAAATGTTCATATCAAATGACGTTAAATACGTGCAATTTTATGATTCGTACAATAAGAAATATTATATTTTTATTGTGAAATTAGTCATATTCATTGTTGTAATCAAATATTTCTTTGTTGTAATCAAAACTCTCTTTAAAAAGAACCGGGTTAGATTAATGTTAATTTAAGAATGATAGTAGGAAATGAATTATTTTTTGCTCTATATCAAAATATTTCTCGGGCTTGGCTTAAGCCTGTCAATATTTTGTAATTTAATTATTAAAAAAAACATGTATAGTTTAATAATCGTACAAGAAAGTCATGTGGTGTCCACATCAGATTTTTTTTAATTTGTAGAGCCTGGAAATATCGAACGTTACCGCTATCTTAGTTGGTTTCATTACATTAGAACCAAAATATCTAGCAAATCATTACGATTCATTACATGTGATCGTTCACTTTACCGTAGATTTAATTAATATCACTCACTTTCCCCTCCATTTAAACCCTATAAAACAAGGGTTTGTGTGAGGGTTGATTTTTTGCGCGATCAACCTAACTCTTGTGTCGTATGCTCTTGTCTTGTCGCCATCGGCCATCGTAATTTGCAGTTTTACGCAGAATCAATATCTCGTGCTCGTTTTTTACTACTCTGCAGCCTCGTAAACACAGGATGAAGAAGATATTGCTGCGAGTAAAATGGTTTAAGGTTGCTGTTAATGCTATCAAACTTGCACATGCTACCGGCTTTATATATTGAAGATACGGCCCAGTATAGTTATTTCTGTATTAATTTGCAGGAATTATGACGGTATTATCCTGAAGCAGGAGTTGTTTGAAGGAAGGTTTATGATGTTTTTATGGAAAGGATAAATGGGATTAAGTATTAAATGTGAGCTTATAGCCATACTTTAATTGAATTTGAAACAAAGAATGAATTAAGATAATTAAATATTAACATTATAATGCAGTAGAATTATTGAACTGCATGCGTGTGTTTGTATTTTTGTAGTAGGAGAGCTATTTGCTAAGTGTGTGCAAAAATAAAAAAATCTGATGTGGACACCACACGACTTCCTTGTACAATTATTAAACTATACATATTTTTTTAATAACTAAATTACAAAATATTAATTTTAACTTCAAAGCGATAAGATATATAGCGACCATAATCTAACCCGGTTCTTTTTAAAGAGAGTTTTGATTACAACAAAGAAATATTTTATTACAACAATGAATATGACTAATTTCACAATAAAAATATAATATTTGTTATTGTACGACTCATAAAATTGCACGTATTTAACGTAATTTGACATGAACATTTTTTTTATGTTTTTGTCCTAATCCATAGCAAGCTTTATTACAAAAACAAAAAAGTATATAATTTTTAAATTTACATATGTCTCTTATACAAACGGCTAATTTAATAATACTTGATGTGCTAGACGCAGAAATTAATTCTCTAAAACTTTTATTTGAAGCATTTATTTCTAAAATCAAAATAAAATCATTTTATTCAAGAAAAACTGTTAACAACTTCAAGTAATGTACCACTTCCGGTTAGCCTATTTTAACCAAATTCTATTATCTTATTTCGATTGACATAAAAGTCTTGTATACCAAATTTGAAAAGTTTTGGATTATATTTTAAAACAGTTTTTCATTAAAATCTGTGATAGGCTTCATGTAAAGTGCCACTTCTGGTAATTGTGTAATAACCAGAAAGGGAGGTGCACAACTAGATGTTATAGGAGTCCTAAATACAAAATTTCAACTTTCTACGGCTTACCGTTTTTGAGTTATGCGAGATACGTACGTACGTACAGACGTCACGACGAAATTAGTCAAAATGGATTCAGGGATGATCAAAATGGATATTTCCGCTGAAATCTGAAAACCGAAATTTTTCGCGATTACAATACTTCCTTTACTTACGTACAAGGAAGTAAAAAAAAACGTTTTTTGGAAAAAAGAAGAAATGCTTTATTTTTTAACATAGTCTTTTCAGACTGATACCTTTTATTTAAAAATATTTTTGAACCTGTTCTAAACCTGCGAAATAAGAGTTTGTTTATTTCAAATAGTTGATATGTTTTGGTTGTTTATACGCTTCATATTCGTTGTAATGAATGGTATTATGGAACGATGTAAAAATTTCTGTGGATTATGTAGTAACAGCTTCTCGCCGTACTTAAAAGAAAAGTTCTTTCGTTCAATGTTTTCGACGATAAACCTACGAACCTAACTTAGGCTGATTGGACCACATCAAAAATCACCAAATCTTTAGTTTCGTCGCCATTTTACCTTTCAAAAAGTATCTACAGAAAAAAAAAATAAAGATGCCCGAACAAGGTCATCCGTATCATGAATGAATTAAAAAATTGGCATACATTTATTTCTCTCATTTGCAAAGACTACAATCCTGTGTGATAAGAATGAATATAACACGCTTGTCTGTCAACAATTGAAAATACTTTCGCTGTAATGTAAGTTTATTTATTAATTCAGATATATTACCTTGATTCATAGCCGTACGAATAACATTATTTTCAGTCTGTGTCACAGCGTCAGTATCTTATTTTTCACATATTTGGTTATACATTTGCTAATAAACTTAACAGTTGACTTAATTTTGAATGCTTTTACTGTAGAATATATTTTTATAATAATAAAATAACAGTATATCTTATGTACCCTCATAAAAACTAAGTAAACGACACCACTAAATTTGTCAGAATGGGAGGAGCTAAATTCTTAATTCATACAATTCGTAGATGACCTTGATCGGACATCTTTAAAAACTTTTAGTGTAATATTTAATAAACAATTGGAGTATATTTTCTCCACTTTTTCGAAATCATAAATGTTGACCATTTTAAATGACTGTCAATTTTATTGGAAATATATGTTTCTCCTGCAAGAAACTGTACAGTAACGTAATTTATGTAAAATATATAGTGAAGGAAGGTTGTGTTGCCGTTTTTCTTGTAGCATACAGTCGTTGACACCAAAGAAAACTGAGGCGGTAATCAACAACATTTACAAGTCTGTAGTCTCAAAATAACGTCACTGTAGAATAGTATTCATGCCACTGGTATATTGGAGTTAATTCTGATCGACAAAGCGGTACATGTATTGCGTGTAACAAGTCGTAGTAAAATATTTCTATTTGTAGTGCCGCTTTACGGAAATTCTGGTAGCATTTAACATTCGTCAGACTGTTTTTCTTTCGTGTCATGGACTGTAAACCTGTGATGTAAATTTCGTTTGGATTTTACCACATCTACATTTCTTCCTAAGAAACAATTTAAAAAAAAGCATTACCGTGTTTTGAGGGAAAAAATACTTCTCTACTATTTTTGGTGTTCAATAAGAATAAATATTTTTTTTCTTGAGTAAACCACCCCATTTTAGTGTAGAAATAAAATTAATAGTACCCTGTAGGGTGAATATATTTTTTAAAATGATTATTAAACGAAATGAATTACTGCATTGACTTTTGTATCAGTCTATTTGTATAATGAATGATGGAATGCCGTGACGAAATTACAATCCACTATCCAGTTTCTTACATTCATTAATAACCTCAACCTTTTTGCATTAAAAATACTATCTTTATTACATTCAGTGCATCCATTAGTTTAATAAAGCTAGTTTTTGCTGGGGAGTAAAAACTGCTCAAGATTCGTAATATCCGGAGAAACTATTGGATTTCTCATAATACCGACGTAATATCTATTTTTTACTCTCGTAGTAGTTTAATCAATATTGTCTGCAGTGGACAAGCCTACTAGATGTCTAGACTCGGCATTGTTGGCCACTAAGCTTCTCTTTGTTGCTGACCAATCAAAATTTGTGGAGGTTTTATTGCTATTTTTATTGCTCTGCTGTTCTTTTACAAGGTACTCTTTTACGTTTTTGTGAAGGAAACCTGGGGGCAACACTAAAATCCGTGATATTGCTTAATATACTTTAAAGGGAGTAAAATCAATAGCTTTCACAGATTCGGAATCATTTATTACGAGTTTTAGTGTTGCATTCTTGTAAAAATTTTACGCGGGCCACAGTTTTTGAGAACTAAAGACACTTTTCTGAACCTTTAATCAAAGATGACAGCTCGGGCCGACCCTCCCCAAAGTCGAAAACCTAAACAACATATATTAAAATCAGAACTACCCCACCTTTTGTAAGGCAAAGGTCTTTTTTGGTCTCCATTGCCTAGACTGGTAAATCTTCGTACAGAAACTATGACAGGTCTTATAACCTCACAATTAATAAATACTTCTGTGTCTATTGCTGCCCAGCTGCCCTCTCTGTGCAAAACCACTTATTATTACGTCATAATGTAAAAGAACAAATATAGAAGTTAATTAATGTACAAAATATTATTATGGTATCACGCAGGCTTTGTAAATATCGTACCTTAACAAGCTCCACCATCAGTTCCAATTCAATTTATCCGCGTTGTAAATCTGTGTCGAGAAGTAAATTAAATCATAGTTCATTCGAGTTTAATGCGTCCTTTAATTAAATTTCAGCTTGTCTGTAATCAGCTTTATTATAAAGCGGATCTGTCAATGTAGTAGTCAACTTTATGCACTCAGACGAGAACTTTACATCCATGGTCTGTTCTGATGCTGTACGTCAAGCTGCTGGCAGATTTAATCAAAGTTGGCATTTAAGAACGTGTTCGTTTGTTTTATTAGTTTTGACGGGATACCAGTTCATTTTCATATGTCATGCCTGGTTCTACTAATTTACAAAGTAATTGGATTTATGGAAAGATGAATTCGTAATTAGAACATATCTGTTTTGGACAGGAATTAAGATAAATGATTAATTACTTACCAAATTGGAGGTATTTGCTTTGATTTTACGATTGGATTGGTTAAATGCTTACCTGAAATAAACAAAAGTAAATTAGTACAAATTGCGGATATAAAAGCTTTTTACCTTCCGTCACCTTTAGCTAAGGAAGGTATTGTCTTTGGTCAAAAAATTCAATGATGAGTTTTTAGTGAATAAGCATGTTTTAGGGTCCCTATAATACGATTTTACCGTTTTTACGATGATATCATATTCAATAGATATAGAGTTAAAGAATCATAAAGAAATTAAATTTTATAAATCAGCCTGTTTTGCTAACAATGAAAATTGTAGATGTTGGGGAAGACACGGAAAAATACGGTAAGGAAATAACTCTAGTGTTACAAGTTTCTAGAAAGATACAAGAGAGATAATTACATTGGTTTGAAAATGTCATGAGGAGAAATGAAGAATATATTGGAAATAGAATGAATAGCTTAGTTATTACTAAGCTATTCATTCTTCTCTGTTTCTTCAACCTTCTATTGAAGGTTGAAGAAACAAACCAGGAAACATGAAATGGTATAATAAACGGAGAATGCGTTCGTTTAAGAACTGGACAAATGTCCGCTTCTAATACGTATTTTATAGGTATATAATATACGTTTATAATTATTTTTTATTTAACGTATTATATACTTCAAATTTCTATGCATTATATTCGTTTATTTCGAGTTTATATTAAACTAGCTAAAACTCGTATATTACCCGTAGCAACTATACCAAAATATTATGTATATAAAGAGTATAAATACAGTATAATTTTCTTACAAATTTTACGTTTATTTTTATAGATGTACTACGTATAAATGTGGAATATTTTGGGTAAAAAAAAACTGTACTTCAGGCGTGTAAAAAACGTATATTTTACAAAGATATGTTACATATATTTTGTATACATGTTAAACGTATAAAAATAATACACATAATATGAGAAATATACTAAATATAACATACGTTTAAAACGATGCGCATATTTTATATACATTTTAAACGTATATTTAGTACAAATTTTGATCGTATAAAAGTATTATATGTTTTGATAAAAATACACTTAATTTTTGGTATATGCAATACGTTTAAAATGATACGTATATTTTATATACATTTTAAACGTATAAAAATTATTATATTTTATGAGAAAAATATACTCTCAAACGACCGTATATAAATCAAATTTATACATATATTTTGTACAAATTTTTAACGTATAAAATTATTAAATGTGATAAGAAAAATATACTTAATTTTTTGTATATGTAATACGTATAAAATTATTATACTTTATAAGAAAAATATACTCAATCGATCGTACATATAATACGTTTAAATTTATACGTATATTTTGAACAACTTTTTAACGTATAAAAATATTACATGTTCTGAGAAAAATATTCTTCATTTTCGATATATGCTACGTTTAAAATGATATATTTTAAATGTATAAAACCAATATACTCGTATTTTTTAAAATTTCTTAAATATTAATAGAATTCGAAAAAACGGCATTGGTCATCCTTGCTTCGTCAATAGTTCGCGTGTACCTCTCTCTCCCTCGTTGCTTCTGTAGGTACTAATAGTTTCTGACGTAGCTGGGACGTCAAAGAAATCTTAATGCCGTTTTCCTCGAAAAATATACGAACAATGATGGCCAAAGATTAATAAAAAAACATACTGGACAGCGGACTACTATAATCGGTACAATATTAAATTTCTGAAACAGAAACAATGGTAGCATTGAATTAGTTTTAAGAGTAACACAGTTTGCTTACGTTTCTAAATTTTATATTATGCAGCAAATACGTAAAAAATTATGACAAAAGAATAATAAATATAGTTGACAGCAGACTACTGTAATCGGTCCAGTATTAAACTTCTGAAACAGAAACAATGGTAGTATTGCGTTAACATTAACAGAAGCACAGTTTGCTTACGTTTCTAAATTTTATGTTATGCAGCAAATAGGTAAAAAATGATGGCCAAAGAATAATAAATATACTGGGACAGTGGACTATTATAAGCGGTACAGTATTGGTCTTCTAAAACAGAAACAATGGTAGTATTGAATTAGTTTTAAAAGTAATACAGTTTACTCACGTTTCTAATTTTTATATTATGCAACAAATAGTTGAAAAAATGAGGTCAAATATTGATAAATATTCTGGACAGCGGACTACTGTAATCAGTACAGTATTAAATTTCTGAAACAGGAACAATTGTAGTATTGAATTAGTTTGAAGAGTAACACAGTTTGCGTACATTTTTAAATTTTATATTATGCAGTAAATAGGTAAAAAAATGTTGGACAAAGATTAATAAACATACTGGACAGCGGACTACTATAATCGTTACAGTATTAATCTTCTGAAACAGAAATAACGGTAGTATTGAGTTAGTTTTAAGAGTAACACAGTTCGCTTACGTTACTAAATTTTATATTATGCAGCAAATAGGTAAAAAAATGACGGCCAAAAATTAGTAAATATACTGGACATTGAACTACTATAAGCGGTACAGTATTGAAGTTCTGAAACAGAAAAAAATGGTAGTGCTGAGTTAGTTTTAAAGGTAATACAGTTTACACACGTTTCTAATTTTTATATTTTGCAGCAAATAGGTGAAACAATGATGGTCAAATATTAATAAATATACTATACAGCGGACTACTATAATCGGTACAGTATTATACTTCTGAAACAGAAACAATGGTATTATTGAGTTAGTTGGAAGAGTAACACAGTTTTCTTACGTTTATAAATTTTATATTATGTAGCGAAAAAATGATGGCCGAAAATTAATAAATATACTGGACATTGGAGAACTATAAGCGGCATAGTGTTAAACTTCTGAAACAGAAAAACATGGTAGTATTGAGTTAAATTTAAGATAACACAGTTTACTCATGCTTACCCATCTATTAATAAACAATATCATTTTCTTAAAAAAAAAAATGGGACTTCCATAACTGAGATGAGCTGAAGAAGCGTAAGGATTCCAAATAAATTTACTATGATTAATCCTTATGGACGTTTGCTTTTTCGTAAATAAATCTTGTTTTGCCAATTTCAGCCAGTCTTTCACTGCTTGGCCAATTAATTCATCTGTTCACTACCCAACTGTAAATGAACAAACATAAAACAAATAATATTTAATATATTTCAAATTTGACTAAGATATTAAGATAAAATAATTTTTACCAAATATAACTTTGCATATTTGAGTTCTTTTGAAAGCTTTTTTCTCCCGGCCAGCCCAGTTGAACTTCATCGCTAATTCATTGCAGAAAAGATATTTCATTATATGCATTGTAGCTTGCCTTCCATTGAAACCACCTACAGCAGCTAATCAAGATATATGTGGATTAAAAAATATGCTAAATTGAATATAAACTTACTTGAAATGAGGTCCACCGTTGGGATAAAAGATTTTTCAAACGCAAGAACCTGGTGAAGAACAGGAACAAACTGGCGACTGCAAAACTTATGAACGACGATATATTTGTTTATTGAACTATAATATATCTCTAGTATTAATTCAGTAATATTATAACAAAATATTTTAAAACTTACTTTAAATATGAGGCCCCACTGTTGAAGAAAAGAGTTTTCAAACAACTTGGTAAAGAACACGAACAAACACTAACTGGTAATTTCTAGTTTACTGAGCTGACTGCAAAACTGTTATGCTATGCGCAATAGCCCGATACGCGTACTTTTCTAACTGCGCATGAGCTAGGTATGATTGGTCCCCGTATGCATTACGTATATTTTAAACGTATCAAAAATAACCCATATAAGAAACATATGCCATAATGAGGATTATACTGTCATAAAATTTTCTTGGTCGCTTTTAATGTATAACTTACTACTTACGTGTATGTTTTATAATACATAGGTATTGTGCAAAAATCTACATCTAGCAACTGAGCGCACATGGTGCTGGTTCTACGCATGTCATGAAAAGAATAGCCCCGTTTAAAATTCGTCTATATAAAAATGAAAAATAAACGCGGGAAGATACATTTTAAATTAATCACATGAAATACATGTTATGTTTTGAAATTAATACTAAAATTTCATACATATTTCTCATAATTTTTTCAAAAGTGTTACGTATAAATATTCAAATAACATTGGGCGCATCAAGTAAAAATCACTAATACTGTATTTGATTTGAAATGGATTTGAACCGAGTTTAATTCAATGTTGAAGTGGAATCTTTAAAAATTAGGAAAGAATATTAAATATTATCTTTGTCTTATTAATCACATTGTTAGTATAACAACAAAACTTTAATTTTTTACTTGTCAAACCAATATGTATTATGAAAAATATCTAATGTTTATCTTACAAATAATTATATAAAATATTTTTTCGTATATATACGCAGGTAAAATAAACGTAAGTACATATATTATGCAACATATTTAATATGTGTACATTTTAAAGTTTTATACTATTATAAATATTCGCATAAAATATATTCCGTGTATATACGTAGGTAGAATAAATGTATAATATCCAGCTTATATTATACGAATATATCTTTTATTTTAATACTATTAGAAATAGTTGTGTAAAATACGTTGTGTATAATACGTATGTAGAATAAATGTATAATATGCAATGTATATTGTTCGTATATATTTTTTTTATATTTATACTATTACACATAGTCGTATAAAATACGTTTCGTATATATATGTAGATATAATAAATGTATAATATCCTACATATATTGTATGTATATATTTTTTATATTTATACTATTACACTTCGTCGTATAAAATACGTTTCAAACATATACATAAGTAGAATAAGTGTATAATATTCAGCATATATTGTACGTATATTTTTTTATATTTATACTATCACACCTCGTCGTATAAAATACGTTTCGTATATATACATAGGTAGAATAAATGTATAATATTCAGCATATATTATACGTATATATTTTTTATATTTATACTAATACACTTAGTTGTATAAAAAACGTTTCGTATATATACATATGTAGAATAAGTGTATAATATTCAGTATATATTATACGTATATTTTTTTATATTTATACTATTATACTTCGTCGTATAAAATACGTTTCGTATATATACATAGGTAGAATAAATGTATAATATTCAGCATATATTATATGTATATTTTTTTTATATTTATACTATTACACTTCGTCGTATAAAATACGTTTCGTATATATACATAAGTAGAATAAGTGTATAATACTCAGCATATATTATACGTATATTTTTTTATATATATACTATTACACTTCGTCGTATAAAATACGTTTCGTATATATACATAGATAGAATAAATGTATAATATTCAGCATATATTATACATATATTTTTTTTATATTTATACTATTACACTTAGTTGTATCAAATACGTTTCGTATATATCCGTAGGTAGAAAAAGTGTATAATATCCAGCATATATTATTCATATATTTTTTTTATATTTGTACTGTTACACTTAATCGTATAAAATACGTTTCGTATATATCCGTAGGTAGAAAAAGTATATAATATCCAGCATATATTATTCGTATAATTTTTTTATATTTGTACTGTTACAGTTAATCGTATAAAATACGTTTCGTATATATCCGTAGGTAGAAAAAGTGTATAATATCCAGCATATATTATTCGTATAATTTTTTTATATATGTACTGTTACACTTAATCGTATAAAATACGTTTCGTATATATACATAGGTAGAAAAAGTGTATAATATCCAGCATATATTATTCGTATAATTTTTTTATATTTGTACTGTTAAACTTAATCGTATAAAATACGTTTCGTATATATCCGTAGGTAGAAAAGATATATAATATCCAGCATATATTATTCGTATAAATTTTTTATATTTGTACAGTTACACATAATCGTATAAAATACGTTTCGTATATATCCGTAGGTAGAAAAAGTGTATAATATCCAGCATATATTATTCGTATAAATTTTTTATATTTATACTGTTACACTTAATCGTATAAAATACGTTTCGTATATATCCGTAGGTAGAAAAAGTATATAATATCCAGCATATATTATTCGTATAATTTTTTTATATTTGTACTGTTACAGTTAATCGTATAAAATACGTTTCGTATATATCCGTAGGTAGAAAAAGTGTATAATATCCAGCATATATTATTCGTATAATTTTTTTATATATGTACTGTTACACTTAATCGTATAAAATACGTTTCGTATATATACATAGGTAGAAAAAGTGTATAATATCCAGCATATATTATTCGTATAATTTTTTTATATTTGTACTGTTAAACTTAATCGTATAAAATACGTTTCGTATATATCCGTAGGTAGAAAAGATATATAATATCCAGCATATATTATTCGTATAAATTTTTTATATTTGTACAGTTACACATAATCGTATAAAATACGTTTCGTATATATCCGTAGGTAGAAAAAGTGTATAATATCCAGCATATATTATTCGTATAAATTTTTTATATTTATACTGTTACACTTAATCGTATAAAATACGTTTCGTATATATCCGTAGGTAGAAAAAGTGTATAATATCCAGCATATATTATTCGTATAAATTTTTTATATTTGTACTGTTACACTTAATCGTATAAAATACGTTTCGTATATATACGTAGGTAGAATAAATGAATAATATACAGTACATATTGTTGGTATATATTTTTTATCTTTATACTACTACATTTAGTCGTTTATAATACGTTTCATATATATACGGAAGTAAAATAAATGTTTAATATACTACATATATACATAGTATATATTGTATATTTTTATACTGTTTCATATAGTCGTATTTTATACGTTTCGTACATATATGTAAGTAAAATAAATGTATAAAATACTATTTGTAAAATTCTAATATTATATATAAACGCTTATTAAACGTAATTATTTTAGACGTTCGGAATGTGCATCAAATGATCTAAAAATGAAAAAAATAAATGTATATTTTACGTAGAAATTTGCATAGTCTTTTTTTTTCTAGTATATATACCGACATTCTTTATACCATATACGATTATTAAACGTTGAATACGTCCTTTATACGTATAGAATGTTTCCTGGGAAAGGAAGACCAAAGATAAGATGGAAGGACCGTATTGCAGAAGACTTGAGAGAAAAGGAACTGAATGAGAACGACACGCAAAACAGAAATGAGTGGAAGGATAAAATAAAAAATAGCGACCCCTGCAAGTGCAGTTTGCATAGTTTGTTTATGAAATAATTTTACTGGAAATTTAGAATCTTTTGTAAGAAAAATTTATGTATGGACTTTATACATACTAGACAGGATTGACAAAAGGTATTGTGCTGGCCACAACAGATTTTTTATTTTCATATACCCATTAGGCCAAGCGAAGGAAGTTTTGCCTGGAGGAAATCCAGGACTTTTGCAAATTGTACAGTATTATATTCTGGATAAAATACTAAATATGCGACCTCGGGGCGCTGCCGCTCGGGCTCGCCCACCATATTGGAAAAATGGCGATCAAAAAAAGTTTTTTTACTGGGCTTATTCTGTAACAAAGTTGTTAATTTTTAACCACTGATTAAATTTTTTATCCAATAGTTATTGATTTGACAACTAAAAATCCAAATTTTTGTTATATATCAACATATTTGATTGGATAAAAAAACTAACCAGTTGTTAAAAATTAAACACTGAGTTACAGAATAGGCGTATAATCTCATTTCTATTATTTCCTAGACAAAAAGTAGTTATCATAAAAATTGAATCTTGCATTTTTTTATTTTTTGCCAGTACCATTTACCTATCAGTTACATACGAGTACATTTAAGATCTGAACTGTGTAACCAAGAAGTTGGGATTAAAGTATTAATGCAAACCTGTAGAAAATTTAATAGTCTAATTTTTATAATAACATAAATTGCAGAAAATAACATTTAAAGGCATTTTTGCAGAAAAACTATTTCAAGCTTCCAGTAAAGTACCATTTCCGGTTATCTGATTTACACCAAAATGTAATGGTTTCTGTGCATATTAGAATAAGGTAGAAATACACGTACAAGTGCAAACTGCAAAAAGCAAATTGCGAATTTCTCCGTGAAACAAACAATATAATAAAAATTACAAAGTTACGTCTAGTTTCACCAGTTTACAACTTCTGAATCAACTCCCATGGAGCCATCGTCAGAAGTCGGCCAGCACAACAAGTAACCACAGACGCGTTTCGCACTATTTGGTGCTCATCAGTGTGGTGTAACCTGTGGTCTCTGTCCGGTCCACAGTGTGTGGACACCTGAAGCAGAGACAATGTGCTGGCGGTGATCATATGATCATCTACGATGTTAAATTGTCTCTGCTCCAGGAGTCCACACACTGTGGACCGGACAGAGACCACAGGTTACACCACACTGAAGAGCACCAATTAGTGCGAAACGCGTCTGCGGTTACTTGTTGTGCTGGCTGACTTCTGACGATGGCTCCATGGAAGTTGATTCAGAAGTTGTAAACTGGTGAAACTAGACGTAACTTTGTAATTTTTATTACAGAAATACACGGTTTAAAATTTTTCTGAACGGTAGTATTTAAGTTAGAGCGTATAGAGGATCCACATATACATACACACGTACATACAAAACCACAGACATAATCGTGAAAATATTAAAATCGGATTCTCGATATATGATTATGATATATGATGACAAAATATTCACTAATTTCATTCAGGGCATTCTAATTTTACATTAAAAATAATAAAATAGATATTGCTGAGTGTGCCAATCTGCTTTGTACACAGATTTCTTCGGTAAAGATGATGACATATTTGTACCGTACGGGCGTTTAATAGGCGTTACCTCACGGGCACTCATTGCTGGAGAGTGCACCACAGGGATAGGGATCAATTTTCTGCCATTTAAAATTCGAAATATTTGGCGTTGGTCGTGATCGAATCCGGTTTCCCAGATTCGCGACCAGGCAATCAGGCACGCAGCCACAAGACGTTAAAAAAATACCATACCATGTATTTATTTTTTCTATTCGTGGCACTCTCATTTTAGTTATATTTGAATTAAATTAATATGGAATTTACTGTAAATTTTTCTTAAAAAAATCATGATGTGAGGATATGAATCGAATATATCGCTTAATTCAGAATTAAATTCTCTAGCGAATAAGCAAATAAAAAATATTTTCCTATTTAAAATAAAAAAGTTAGGTCCCATATTTTGAAAACCGCTGATATAAATTTATTTTTGCTGATATCACCAATTTTGCAATTCAAAATGGCATAATTTTGCTCATTTAACCACATTTGAATATTTTTCAATGAACAAGATACCAATAGAGAGCAAGTTTTATTGAACACGCTGCATATAAATCTGTTTGCAAGAAATGTTATAACATAACATACGATACTTAAGGAAATTAAATGGAATTGCCTGCAACAAATTATTTTTGTTTTGAATTATATTTTGTTGTAAAATATGAATTCATAATAATTGATTTAATTCGGAAAATTTTATGGTTTCATATATTTTTAGCGAAATTAAATTTTGTTTCCTTTATGAACCAAACTAATTAAACGAAACCCCTCATAAATACCGAAATTTAATATTTATTCATTAGCTCCAAACTTTATACATCTCATTTCCAATTTTGTAATTCTACACCCTACAAAAACCAACATAAAACCCTATTCGTCGTTCGTGCATTCGGGCATGGCATAATATTCTAAAAACTCTTCATCAGCACGTAATAGCTAACCTAAATAAGGGAATTTAAAGACGTCGTAAAAGCAGAGAGAAAACATTTACGATAACGTTGGAGTGTGCAATGAGACTGTATGCCACGCTGACGCGATGAAACTGTGAAGCACCGTGAAACATTCGCGTTTATTATTACACGGAGCTTTATTCTAAAACGGTGCTTACGAGGCCAGAGGGATTAGCAAGCTCTGGACCTTGGGGAAAGCTACGCTTCTCCAACAGAGAAATTATAATGCAGCAAGACGAGAATTTGTAAGACGTGTTTTACATTTTGACGAATAAACAAAATTACGTTGTTTGCTATTTCTTAAAATATTTCATCTCATCATCATCATCATCATCGCCAGTTGTAATATGAACACATTTACTGCAAATTAAAGCCTCAAGTATGGTGGACACTTGATGTGTAACCGTTTGTATCTAACGGATATGAAGACTATTCACGCTAATCGATAATTTTACCAATTTATTGATCAATATACCAATAATAAGAATCTTTATTGTATATCAAGTATTAACTTATTACAATCGACATATAATGAGGCTGAGTCAGTTTTCTCACATATTTTCGTACCTTCGACGTTCTATATCTTTATTTGATAAGGACGAAAAGGTTGAAAGACACACAACAACCATACTTTATCCGGGATTCGAACCCGGAACCTTTGGAGCGTGAAGAGACAACGCTACCGCTACTCCACCTGGGTTGGTATTGATCAATATATAAGTATCAAATATTGCACGAGTGGATCGTGAATATGTTTCACACAAAATACATTTTTTGATATTTCGAGTCGGATTAATACCCTCAATGCAGAGAAAATATTTTGAGCTTTCCTGTAATGCAAATTATTCTGTAGCGAGGGTTATTTTGTTATTAATTTATATTTTAAATATTTTCGTCTAACGATAATCGTATATTGACTGGAGGAAGGGTTGGAACATTGTCAGAAACCCTTTTACCATAAGATGTAGGGTGTACAGATATATTTAATCCTGTACAAATTTCATCCATTACTTCTTATTCCTTGCCATCTTCCTAGCGTCTTGAATAGTCGTGTATTTCTTCAGTATTACCTTATCCCAGTTGTCTTTAAGTCTTCCTCGGTCTCTTTGTCTACCATGTTTGTCATTCATATTTTGCTCACCGATCTCCTCGATAAAGTCCAATGCAGACTTACGAAATATTTGGCGTCGGTCGGTATCGAACCCGGTTCCTCAGATTCGCGACTAGACACTCATGCACGCGGCCACGAGACTATTCTTATTATTATTCTTATTTGAATTGGTTCTAAGGACTACCCGTCTATAATTTCAGGTAAATATATATATATATATATATATATCTTAATATGCAATTTCCGTTGATCGTTTATTAATTGGTTATATTAATGTATAGAAAATCATCCATTAATGACCCCTATTAATGCATGATTTTTTATTAATAAACAATTTTAGTGAGTAATCATAGATACCACATAACATTGCTGAATAATTAACAAAATTTATGTGTCAAACGTTTACTAACCTAAAAAAATTAAATTGTAATGGAATAAAATTAGATTTTCCAATTTAGTAAGATACGGTCAATGAAAAAAATATAACTAACACGTGTGTTAATTGGCGATTAATGATCTCTACAATTAATCACCTTCATTATCACACTTGATAGTTAAATAACTATTAATGACTTATGGCCGGTTTCTCCAACATCAAATAAATCTCTAAATAGCTTATTCGTTAAATAAGTGAACAATATTGTATGGCAACTATAACACAAAAGACAGTATTTATTCTGTCATATTTTGATGCGATATGTTTCATTATTCGACGAATAAGCTATTCTAAGATTTATGTGATGTTGGTGAAACCGAGAATAAAAGCGTCAGATAAAGTAAACTTTTAAAACGTGTTCTTCGCTAAGTTTCAAAATATTACCATTTACTGGCATTAAATTTTGTGATCCGTTAACGAACTGAACGTGTTAAAGATTGCAAACATTTAAACAAATCAGGAAAATATATTTCAGAACTCAAAATGATGATGAATAAATAAAGCAGCTTTTAGTTTTAGAACTTTCTCTTTATTCTATTGAGCTTGAATAGCTTTGGATCCTTTGAAAAACGAAAATTCCATACATCAAACATAGATAAACCGTTATCCATGTAGACAGGAAAACAGATCACACATTCGTGTTAATAACGAAAATCTGTGTTCAGCTTCCAATTTCGCTGGTCCTGTTCCTGCTTCTGCTATAGACCTTTCCTTTCGCTTTGCTGCATGACTGTGCTGTCCGCAGGCTCGTGATTGATGTAGTGGCGTGTGGCAGTGAGCGTGAGGCGTACGTTATTGCTTGCCAACCCGCTGATGTTTCTAAGCCGAGACGTGAATGCCGCCAATGGAGATTTATTGTCGAATTTAAAGGCTGATATGACAGAACATTGTCTATGGATCTTTCTCTAGAATGAAAGTGAAACAAATAGAACAATGCTATGCATCTAGGTGATCCAATCCTAGATTGAGAAGGTTATGATGTCATGGTAACATTGGTAACGACGTTAAGCATTTCTCCAGCAGAGTTGCACTGCACTTGAGATTGAGCTGTAAAATCTTCCTTTGTTGTTGTTAATAATTATTTATATAAAATAAACAGATACTCACAGCAATAAATAAAATTCGTGTTGGTAACAATAGCATTATACATATTAATTGTCAATACAAATGTCATTTTAATTAGAGTAAAAAAATAATTATTATACAAGTATGTGTTATATTGCAAATAAGTCACGCGAGAAAAGTGGTAGCTAATGAAGCCGTTAGGGTTGAGTGGAGTATTTTTCTCATTTCATCAAATGATATAATCATTTACACTAAGCAGGGGCTAGATTGGCCAATTGCCGAATATTCGCCTTTCGCTGAGTAATGTTCGTCAATTGCCGAGCAAACATGTATGTACATGCGTAGTTTGCCGAGCTTCGATTAGCACGTTCTATGCAACTATATAAGCAATTTTTCATATACGAGGATGAATCAAATATAAACGGGGTTAATTTTTTTAAATTCTGGGTTTATATGTAGTTTACAAAACATTATTTTTCTACATAATCCTCCCGCCCTAGAAATGTATTTTCCCAACAGATTGAGAGCCATTGGAGCACGAACTCCTCCATCGCACGGTCGTCGTCGAATCGATGGCCTCCCATCGCTTCTTTGAGGGGCCCAAGACGGTGAAAGTCACATGGTGACAAGTCGGGATTGTAGCGTGGATGTTTTAACGTTTCCCAGCCAATTTTGTTCAATTTTTGCCACGTAGTATTTGCTGTGTAGGGCCTGGCGTTGTCATGACAGTTTGCGTTTTTCTTTTCGTTCGATAGGACAATTTTGCGGCATCCAGTAAGTTGCAATAATATTGCGCATTAAATGTACGTTAATCATTATGTGTTTATCAGTCTTCATGAGATTCCGAACCGCCTCGATGTTGACTTCAGTAACGTTCATCCTTTGGCGACAATCGTGGAACTTATTCTCGACTCTTTCTCACCCTTCAGAGAACTCCTAATGCCAAGCAAAGACACGGGTCCTTAAAAACGTGTTGTCCCCGCACTGGGCCTTCAACCTTCGTAAAATTTCAATTGGACTTACGCCTTTCTTGGCCAAAAACTTGATAACAATCCGTTGCTCCACGGAGAGAATGCCCTTCTTGTTCGCCCATGGTTTTCTTTAATACTAAATAGACCTAAGCGAATTGGGGTCATGTCAACTCCCTTCCTAACAGCCCAAGCTACCTGCTAATTAACTCCATACGGGTCTATGACTCCTCTGGAATAAAAAAAAAAACAGTCCCGTTTATATTTGATTTACCCTCGTACTTTGACACGAAGCGGGAAACAACGAAAACCAAATATTCTTTATAGTCCTTTTTTTGTAGTCTTCTATTCATGGCGCATTAAGATATCAGAAATCTTCATACGGCTATTACGTTGTAACAAGTGTAATTTCTTATTCAATCAGATATCTTTATCAGCAGACATGTCTCCAAGTAAAACAAATGGCAATAATAACAGTAAATGAAGAAAATGACATAAAATTAGACCGATGATGTTTTAAAACAGTATACAGGTGTATACTTACATAAGTACCCCGTATAAAAAGTAATCTACTTAAAGATATACCAACAATCTTCGAAAACATCTTGAAAGAATATTTTCATTACATTTCCTTATTAGTTTACACGTTTGACTTTAAGCGAAATTGCCATATACAGTTAATTACCAGCTACACACATGATTTTCCGCTAATATAGGTATATTTGATAAAGGCTACAAAACATTTACATTTATGTGATTTGTGATTTATTTCAAAAATAAAATCAATGTTTCTGAAGTTTTATATGAATACAAATATATCATCATGGCACCGAGTACCCGGATATCAAAATATCCGATTCCTTGGATATCCAATATTCGGAAATCAAATTCGGATCTTAGTTTTGGATTTAAATTCCTATTCCACTCCAGATCCAACTTTTGATTTTGATGAATTCTTACTCAGAATTCGACTCTTGCTCTTGATTCGAATCTGAAAGCGAATCTAGCTACATCACGCGAGTTTAAGATAAAATGAGTTGTTATAGGTAACATTAACCTATTTGTAAATTCCAGAAACAAGCAATTTTCTTCTTAGCAGATACTTGGTGTAATTGTCCAACAGATATCGGAAGATCAGAAATATGCCGACTACTAGTTTAACCCTATGCTTGCGGCAAATTACTGCTTATTTTTGCCATTGGTTGGGCATTTCAGACCCATGTGATATATTAAGGGTTATTTATTTATTTTATTTTAATGGCACAAAATTGACCCCTGTGGCGCACTCTCCACGCCAACAATGAGTGCCCGTGAGGTGACACCTGGTAAGCGCCCACACGGTACAAATATTCCATCATTACCGATATCTGTGTACAGCAGATTGGCACACCCAGCAATGGGTAATATGCCGTGATGAAATATTTATTTTATTTATTTATTTATATAAAATACCTGTGTTCTTACATTTTGTAATATTTTAAATGAAATAAGAAAATCTCATGTGGCCAACACATGACCTCTCGCCATTTCCATTTTATATCAAATATATCATCACGGCATATTACTCATTACTGGGTGTGCAATCTGCTTTGTACGAAGATATCGGTAAATGATGAAATATTTGTACCATGTGGGCATTTACCAGGCGTCACCTCACGGGTACTCATTGTTGTCGTGGAAAGTGCACAACAGGAGTCAATTTTGTGCTATTAAAATTCCAAGTAATTTTTAGCGTCGGTCGGGATCACAGCCGGATCATAATTAACGAATTTAACATATCTTGTACATACAAAAAAATTCAAATTGTATCTATTCTTTCGTTCTATGAGGAATATTCTCCTACTCTTCTAATATATTCAAAATTCTTTATATTCACTCACGGTATTAGCGGTATTTTTTATGGGTATATGTAATATTAATATACCTATAATTTTAAATATTAAATTAATAATACAATAAGAAATTTTAAATGTACTTACTTCACAGAAAAAGCTTTCTGTAATATTAATAAAACTTATGATTCTTGATACTCACATTTTGCATTTATAGGTACACATTTGAATATCTCAACTGGTTTCCATGGAGTTGTTTGGGCAGCGAGATTTATTACAACGGAATATTCTATAATATTAGATAATATATTTCTAAATCTATAGAAGTTATAATTATAATTTTAAATGTATCAGATTGAGAATTTAAAGATCTTTGTTATTGTATTAACATAAATTAAAAAAAAAATTTAGAAGAATTTTTTAGCTACCACTTCCGGTTGTCCAATTGTTACCAAAACCTATTCAACTCTTCCCTTTAAAGTTAGATTGACGAATCCGTAGTTAAAAAGGCCATTCGTTGTATAGAATTTGAGAAATCGTACTTACAACATCCTAACACACAAACACGCGCGCACACAAACTCGCATATATACACATACACACACATCGTCGTAAAAATGTTAAAATCGTATTCTAGGGACCTTTAAACGTGCTTATTCAATAATATGCGGATATGCGATTTTTAGCATGAATTCAATACCTCTCTTAGCGAGAGGTAAAAATGAAGCAAGACGTTGTCGTCCTCACAGGTTCTAAATACAAAGCGCGAAGGTCCTTCGTCCTAATTCAATACGTCCTTTTTACTACGTCTTTCAGTAGGCACACTGTCTAAATTTGATAAAAAAAGCATCGCCCAAGAACATAAAAAATGCCTTAAAAATGTGCAAATTAAATCCATTATTATTTCACACTTGGAAGATATTTGCCAAAATAAAAAAAACCTGCAAAATTGACACTTTCGTTTGTCTAGTGACCTCTGCATTTTTTCGCAAATAACAAAACACCATTATTATGGTCTCCTAATGGATTTTTGTCAATAATAAAAATTACACAGTACGTCTAGTTTCACTAGGATACAACTTCTGAGTCAGTGTCTCTGCTACAGGAGTCCACTCACTGTGGAGGATCGAGCAGAGAACACAGGTTACACCATACTGAAGAGCACCAATAAGTGCGAAACGCGTCTTATGGAACCCGAACCTGAACCGAACCAAAACCGGAATCAAACCGTAACATTTTAGCGAACCCAAACCCAGAACCGAACCTCAAATATTTTTTTCATTGAATCCGCGTCGGAACCGAACCGGGTATTAAAATTCGGGTTCAGGGTTCAGCTCCGGTTCAGGTTCATTTTAAGTCCGAAACGTAAGTGTAATCGTAATGCAACCCATAATGGACATTTTTTTGTCTGTTTATAAAAATTGTGTTTGGGTTCTTGTCTCTCGTAAATTCCGGCTCGCATTTTAAATTATTTGTACATTTATGGTTGTTATTCAAAAAACATTAATTCAATTTTCATTATGTCGAATCGAACCTGAACCCGAAACAAAACCGCAAATTGTGTTAATGTTTGAACCAGAACCGCACCCGAACCCATCTCTCAAAAAACAATTTAACCTTAACCTGAACCGAACCCAGTTTTTGGCGGGTTCGTTGCCCTGCTTCTGACGATGGTTTCATAGAAGCTGACTCAGAAGTTGTATCCTAGTGATACTAGACGTACTGTGTGATTTTTATTATTTTTATTCGTTTCACGGAGAAATTCGCAATTTGCTTTTTGCAGTTTGCACTTGTATGTTGTCAAATTTAATCGACTTCGTATTTCTTACAGTTCTCGAGATCCCCATGTTGGACAAGTTATCCTGGGCAGTCTGTATGCCCTTATTTATACTCTGTATAATAAAATGAACTAATTCTAATAAAGTTCCATGTTCTTACGACATTTAAATCATTGATATTAAAATTCACCTTGTTCATTTAATTTAATATAGTATGGAATTAAATTTAACTGGACAATTTATATTACCGGTCCTTACATACCATACCATAATATTCAATTATGTGTGTATTTCGAATCTGAGGTTTGATAATGATATTCCACGAAGGAAAGTAAACAAGCCTTTGTTTTATTTTTATCAAGCAATCAAATTTATTAAAGGCATTTATCGCCTGTAACAACAATAAATATCAATATCTCGTTTAGAGGCTACAATCACATGGGAAACTACAGTGAAACAAAAACAAGTTTAATTCAACAAGCTTATCTCTGTGGCAACAATAATAACAAATAACAAATAATGTTCTTCGCTGGTCAGTAACAAATAGAACAAATGAACGCGGCTCGTGTTTTCACAGCGCTCTAGATGTAGGAAGCAGTAGCAAGAAGCAGGAAGCAAAGGCTGGCGTTGGTGTGGTGAGTATTATTACGCCATTCTTATTCTGAACGGAGCGTTTTCGTGTCGGTGTTTCCCATCCGGTTCCTGCCAACCGGTCTACGTGACCTACTTGACAGAGGTTCTCAAAAGGGCGCCGAGGGAATCACTTGATTCTTTAAGGATTGGAAAACAATTTCTTTATTTGCTTTATTTAATTTACACGAAAGAAAGTGTGATTACAGTTATTCAATAAGATTCTCAAAACTCAATTATTGGTTCTTTGTTACGAAGATATATAGGTTTGATTCTACAAAGTTTTAGTTTGAGAAATGAAAAATAATGGTTTTCCTTTATGATTGTTTGCCATTTTTGTTGTTTGATTAATCATGCTGACCTTTTTCTCCTAAGTAGAGCATGAGAACATGAAATAGAACTTAAATAGTATTGCTCGCAAATTTTACTTTCATCGTTATCGACAATATGACAATGGCAATAATTTTTTTGTGTTATTGACGAAACTTATATATTTGTTACTTAATGCAAGAACAACCAATGTCAACATCTAGTACTTTTGGAAATTATAGTTGTCAACAAATAAGTATGGACTGGATATTTCTACACTGTTGCCAATTCATATGGGAAATGCTGAAAATGCTAAGTCATGAAGAAGCAGCAACACCGTAGGGCAAGGGAAAGGGTGTGGAGAAGAGAAAAGTTGAACATCAGTCTAAAATATTTAAATATAGTTTGCTGGCCGTCCGTTGGCGTCGCTACGTGTGTGGTGTATCACGTGGTGAGCACAGGAAGTTACGCCAGCTTCCGGTCGCGGTGCGCAGTTGTTTGAAGTAAATTGGCGCCACGAGATGTTTATGTTATGACAGGAATTGCAAATGTTAGTTGTTAAGTTATTGACATTTGTGCAAAAATGGAGGAAATAGGTAGTTAGCATGGGCGTAGCGAGCAAGGTGGGCAGGGGGGCGCTTGATTTTAATATAGAATTTCCATACTACTGAAATTGATTTCTGTTTTTACAAAGTGTAAAATAGGACTGTAATTTTATATTCACTAATGAGGTATTCTAATGTAGTAAAATATCAGGTAAAAAATCTGTTGTGGCCAGCACAATACGTTCCGTCAATCCTGTGTATTATGTATAAATTTTCTTGCAAAAGATTCTAAATTTCCAGTAAAATTATTTCATAAACAAACTATGCAAATTGCACTTGGCACTAACATCTTCTTTAGCTTTCCCCATTTTTTATTTTCTTCTTCCACTTATTTCTGCTTTACGTGTCGTTCTCATTCAGTTCATTTTCTCTCAAGTCTTTCGCAATACAGTCCTTCCATCTTATCTTTGGTCTTTCTCTGTTTCTTCAACCTTCTATTACTAAGCATTCATCCAATATATTCTTCATTTCTCCTCATGACATTTTCAAACCAATGTAATCATCTCGCTTGTATCTTTCTAGAAACTTGTAACATTAGAGTTATCTTTCCGTGTCTTCCCCAACATCTACTTCAACATACTCATCTCTGCCACATTAATTATTAATTATATGAATATATTACTAGTTTCCATGTTTAGCATAGCTGGCTGATTTATAAAATTTAATTTCTTTAAAATTCTTTAACTCTATATCTATTGAATATGATGTGTAAAATGCAATCAAAGTTATAATAACGTTATATGTCAATAAATCAAATTTAACTGTTAAATTTTCAAATGAAGCTACTTCCGGTTCACCAATTATAACCAAAATCTAATCAGTTGTTCTTCTGGGTGTAAACTTGAGGAATACGAAAAAAATATAATTTTTGGAATCGTGCTATTGAAATTATGCGATCCGAAATTTTTGTCACACACACACAGACATACACACATCATCGTAAAAATGGTAAAATCGTATTATAGGGACCCTAAAACATGCTTATTTACTAAAAACTCATCATTGAATTTTTTGACCAAAGACAATACCTTCCTTACCTTTAGGTCACCTTTAGGTGACGAAAGGTAAAAACGATATAACATTGTGGGGGTCCGTGAAGTTAGCGACCACTTTTAAGCACAAACAATGAAACATATACCAAAGGTTTGTGATTCGTTTGTGCCTGTTTGTGATCTACAAATAAAACCAGCGACCCCTATGATTAAAAAGTTATAAACAAATTAAAAGTGGTCGCTGACTTCACGCCCAGCGACCACATGTGAAGCACAAATGTCGATTTATGTGTCAAACGTTTGTGCTTCGTTTGTGCTTTCAAAACATATGATTGAAAATATAGCGACCCCAATAATACAAAAAATATGAACAAATTAAAAGTGGTCGCTGACTTCACGCCCAGCGACCACATATGAAACACAAACGTCGATTTATATGTCAAACGTTTGTGCTTCGTTTGTGCTTTCTGAATATATTATTGAAAATACAGCGACCCCAATAATACAAAAAATATGAACAAATTAAAAGTGGTCGCTGACTTCACGCCCAGCGACCACATATGAAGCACAAACGTCGATTTATATGTCAAACGTTTGTGCTTCGTTTGTGCTTTCTGAATATATTATTGAAAATACAGCGACCCCAATAATACAAAAAATATGAACAAATTAAAAGTGGTCGCTGACTTCACGCCCAGCGACCACATATTATGAAGCACAAACGTCGATTTATATGTCAAACGTTTGTGCTTTCAGAATATATGATTGAAAATACAGCGACCCCCAATAATACAAAAAATATGAACAAATTAGAAGTGGTCGCTGACTCCAATTATACAAATAAAAAATAACAAAGGATACACGGGCCCCCACCACACATTTAGAAAGTAATAAATTGCTAATATAAATTAAAATGTGAGTCATCGCAATCGCAATACAACAAATAATATTAAAAATTTAAGTAAAATCTAAAAGACTGTAGAATGCAGTTCAAATATAAAAATCTGTTGTGGCCAGCACAATACCTCTCGCCATTTTCATTTTATCTTGCATAGGGTGAGAGCAGTTATGTGACTTTGTTGAATCAGATATGGGGGCCCGTATCAGAATGACAGCTAGTAATATACATAGGTGTCAAGTATCATAAGTTCTCATTCGAAACATTATGATTTTCCAAATCCATGTGGATTATTTTCCTCGACAAGTATATTCCATACTAATGGATGACAAATAACAGAATATTATGAAATTTTGAATGAAAAATTATGACATATGACAATTGTGACATCTATGTAAATAACTACTAGCCGTAATTCTGACACGGATCCTCATATCTGCTTGCCAAGGCCAACAAAGTCACATGGCTGCTCGCGCCCTATAAGTAACGAATTTAACATTTCTTGAACACATAAATAATTGAAATTGTTTCTCTTCTTTCGTTCTATGAGAAATTTTATCCTACTATTCTAATATGTTCAAAATGCTTCAAATTCATTGACGGTATTAGCAGTAATTTTTAAGGATATATGTAATATTAACATACCTGATATTAACATATCTGTAATTTAAATATATAATTAATTAATAATACAATAATATATATTAAATGTACTCATACCTCCCAGAAAAATCGGACACTGACATTTTGCATTTATTTGTCAATTACAAAAATTTAAATATCGCAACTGTTTTTCGGGCAACGAGATTTATTACAACAGATTATTCTATATTATTATATACTATATCTCCAAACCTATACGAGATATAATAAAAAAATTAAATGTGTCAGATTGAGAATTTACTAACAAATTTTCAAAAAATAATATTTAGAATTTTTTTTTTAGAAACTACCACTTCCGGTTGTCCAATTGTTACCAGAACCTATTCAACTCTTCCCATTACTGTTAGATTGAGGAATCCGTAGTCAAACAGGTCTTTAGTCTTATAGAATTTGAGAAATCGTGTCTCCAACAACTTCACACACACACACATCCACACACACACACACACACACACACACACACACACACACACACACACACACACACACACACACACACACACACACACACACACACACACAGACATCATTGTAAAAATGTTAAAATCGGATTCTATGGACCTTAAATCGTGCTTATTCAATAAAATCTGGATATGCGATTTTTAGCATGAATCCAATACCTCTCTTAGCGAGAGGTAAAAATGAGCGCAAAAGAATACCATGGTTATAGATTTTGAGCTCATTTTCAGGAAACATGTTAAATATATTATTTTACTTATGTAAAATATTAAAAATTTAAATAAAACTTTATTAACAATATATTTTAAATTTTTAAAAGTTTCGTTAAAACATCTGTTTCAACCACCCACTAATTGGGGGAAAGGGGGACAACTTTAAAATTTTGAATAGGAACCATCTTTTATTACATATTTTACAGTTGAAAATCCGAAATTTTACTTCAAATATTTTTTTGTATATATATTGCAATTTTTAAAAGTTATAAACCTTTAACTTCGGTGACAATTTCAAATGGAAACTCTCATTTTTATTGCAAATTGAAATATAACGCTCGAAAATAAGTAACTTAAAACTGAAACTTTTTTTTTCGTAAGTATATTAATGTTCGTCGTAAAGTATGGATACGTTACAGATTAAGTTCAGTCGAAACATGTTTATGCCTGTCTGGTTCCCTAGTTCATACAGACATCGTAAAAATGGTAAAATCATATTATATGGACCCTAAAAGCTGCTTATTCTCTAAAAACTCATTATTGATTTTTTTGACCAAAGACAATACCTTCCTTACCTAAAAATATATTGTTAATAATGTTTTATTTAAATTTTTAATATTTTACATAAGTAAAATAATATATTTAACATGTTTCCTGAAAATGAGCTCAAAATCTATAACCATGGTATTCTTTTGCGCTCATTTTTATTACCTCTCGCTAAGAGAGATATTGCATTCATGATAAAAATCGCATACCCAGATTTTATTGAATAAGCACGGTTTAAGTTCCCTACAATCCGATTTTAACATTTTTACGATGATGTCTGTGTGTGTGTGTGTGTGTATGGATGTATGTGTGTGTGTGTGTATGTATGTATGTATGTATGTATGTAGGATGTTGGAAGGACGATTACTCAAAAACTATAAGACTTTATATTTGTTTAACTTCGTATTTCCTAATCGGACATTCATGGGAAGATCTGAAAAGGTTTTGGTAACAATTGGACAACCGGAAGTAGAAGATTCTTGATAAAAAAAACTTCTAAATATTATTTTTTGAAATTTTTTTTTGGTAATAAAAAAAATTCAATTCTCTATCTGATACATTAAAATATGTTATTATATATTCTTTAGATTTAGAGATAAAAGAAATATAATATATAAAATAATCTGTTGTAATAAATTTTACAGCCGAAAGAATGCCATGGAAAATAGTTGAAAATTTAATATGTTTGTAATTGACAGATAAATGTCAGTATCAGAAATTCGGAGACATTACTTACAAAACTGAGACTTTTTCTGGGCATGTACATACATTATATTATTTCTTAATGTATTAATAGTTAAATATTTAATATTATAGGTATATTACACATACCCTTCAGAAATACTGTTACTTCCGACAATGAATTGGAAACTCTCGAAAAATTAGAAGAGTAGAATAAAATTTCTTCATAGAATGAATTTAAATTTCAAAAATCTAAATATATGGAATAGATATAAGTAGAATTTTTGGTGTAGAGTGTAGGTATACAAGAAATGTTAAGTACATTAGGGCGCGAGCAGTCATGTGACATTGTTGGCCTTGACAAGCAGATATGGGGGCCCATGTCAGAATGATAGCTAGTAATTATGTATATAGATGTCAAATATCATAATTTCTCATTCTAAATTTAATGATTTTCCAATTCCATGTGGTTTATTTTCCTCGACAAGTAAATTCCAGACTCCTGGTGACAAATTAACTACGTGAATTTAGAAAATCTACAAATTTTTAATGAAAAATTCTGACATTTGACATCTATGTACATAATTACTAATTTTCATTCTGAAACGGGCCCCCACATCTGCTTGTCAAGGCCAACAATGTAACATGACTGTTCGCGCCCTATACTTATGTAATCAAAAAAAGGAAGTGGCGAGGGGTATTGTGCTGGCCACAACAGATTTTTATATTTGAACTTCATTCTACAGTCTTTTAGATTTTACTTAAATGTTTAGTATTATTTGTTATATTACGATTGCGATGACTCACATTTTAATTTATATTAGCAATTTATTACTTTTTAATGTGTGGTGGGGGCCCGTATATCCTTTGTTATTTTTTATTTGTATAATTGGAGTCAGCGACCACTTCTACTTTGTTCATATTTTTTTTTATTATTGGGGTCGCTGTATTTTCAATCATATATTCTGAAAGCACAAACGTTTGACATATAAATCGACGTTTGTGCTTCATAATATGTGGTCGCTGGGCGTGAAGTCAGCGACCACTTTTAATTTGTTCATATTTTTTGTATTATTGGGGTCGCTGTATTTTCAATAATATATTCAGAAAGCACAAACGAAGCACAAACGTTTGACATATAAATCGACGTTTGTGCTTCATATGTGGTCGCTGGGCGTGAAGTCAGCGACCACTTTTAATTTGTTCATATTTTTTTTTATTATTGGGGTCGCTGTATTTTCAATCATATATTCTGAAAGCACAAACGTTTGACATATAAATCGACGTTTGTGCTTCATAATATGTGGTCGCTGGGCGTGAAGTCAGCGACCACTTTTAATTTGTTCATATTTTTTGTATTATTGGGGTCGCTGTATTTTCAATAATATATTCAGAAACCACAAACGAAGCACAAACGTTTGACATATAAATCGACGTTTGTGCTTCATATGTGGTCGCTGGGCGTGAAGTCAGCGACCACTTTTAATTTGTTCATATTTTTTGTATTATTGGGGTCGCTGTATTTTCAATCATATGTTTTGAAAGCACAAACGAAGCACAAACGTTTGACACATAAATCGACATTTGTGCTTCACATGTGGTCGCTGGGCGTGAAGTCAGCGACCGCTTTTAATTTGTTTGTAACTTTTTAATCATAGGGGTCGCTGGTTTTATTTGTAGATCACAAACAGGCACAAACGAATCACAAACCTTTGGTATATGTTTCATTGTTTGTGCTTAAAAGTGGTCGCTAACTTCACGGACCCACATTGTGGATTATGCTAAAAACATTAACGTAATTTTGCTAATATGAATTTTATTGCACTGGGTCAAATTTTAACTATCTTTGATAAGAATGCGAAAATATACGTAAATTAATGAGTATTAGTGAAAACAATTATTTAAATATTAATTAGTTCACAAACTACAAGCGATTGAAGTCATTTAATAATTATTATGACGTATTATGTCATAGCAAGATGTTTGGTTGCCTGATTTTAAAAGCGAGACTCGTGCGTTTTTTATGCCCACCCACCGTTAAACCATCAATGGACAAAAACTAGTTCCACCTGCCGCCATAGTTTGTATCACAATATTGTCAAACATTGGTCAAATTGTTCAAAGTTCTATAATTTATAAGGAAAAAATGCATTTTATTTATGTTATATATGCTTAATAATAATATAACGTATAAGTTAATATGTAAAAATGTGTCAGCTATGCAAACATGAAATATCTGTACCCTCTAGAACTAACAGTTTGTCGACCACTGGTGAAGATATGCTACGTCACACATCAAATTCTGAACTTCGAAAATTCATATCTCGCTAATTTCATAAAAAAATTAAGTCGCGTTTACAATAAAGGTCTTAATTCATCCTGTTCTTCTGGATTTTTTTTTTAAATCAAATGGACTCCATTTATTTTGCCGCTAACAAGAAATCACACATAGTCTATAACGTACGAGTGACTGATTACATTTCTACCAAATTGCGTGCATTTACAAGAAACAAACAATTAAAATTTTCAAGTACTATCTCATTCAAATTAAATAAAAAAGAACTCAAAATTTTAGATTTGTATACAAATGTGTAAGTTTCAAAAAAATAGCATAAAAAAGTTCATCAGAAAATTGTAATTATTTTTTGACCTCAACCCATACCCCCCCCCAGTGGAAAAAAAATCCTGCCTACACCCATGGAATTTCACCAAAAATATGTTTTTGTGAAAATCCTCTCAATTACAATGAGTTCTAAAAGTTTTAATGTAGCTTTAGTATCTAGTCAGACTGACAAAGAAAATTTCATAAAAAATCTAGTCTTTCTTAGTTTCTTACATAACGAGTCCAAGTGAACGCCCTCATCTTTTACTTCCCCGGGGGCACACAATACACCTCCACCCCCACTATCACCCATATGTTCGGCGTGCCACACCTGTCTATCTAGATACACCAACCCGTTATCTTCACACTTCTAAGTACAAGTACACTCCTTTAAATTGAACCGACTTACATAACTTCATCTAACTAAATGGGGAGAGTTCTGTCCGGGGAGTGTACTTTCTAACAGCATGAAGCCGAGTTGTAAAGAGTGTCAGAGTTGATTTAGTGAAGGTTGGCTGATAAGATATATGAAATATTTTTGGGAAACGTTTCTTTGTTCCTTAACGAGAACTGGAATAAATCATTATTGTATTGGGATAATGGTTAATAAATTTGTTTTAGGAAAAATATGTATTTAGTACGTGGAAATATTTATTTAACGATTAGAATAGCTAAAATATATCTGTGGTTTAATGCAAGAACAATTAATATTTACTTTAGTAGGTAGGTAGATAGATAATATCGATAATATTATTCTGTGAAACTTGATATTGCGTACTTTTAATATTGATTAAAATTACAACTACTATAGCACTAGAACCTTGCATATTTTACTGAATATTATTCCAGTAAGTATTTTCTTGTTTTATAACAATATCCCAAGGTTCAATGGATGCCGATACCTATTTGTTTCTTCTTTAGTGGCGTATATCGATTAATTATTTGTAGTTTAGAAAAAAATATATAATAAATTTGGGGAAGGGGTATAGGGAAATGTCAGGATGAACCGAGTGTAGTTGACAAAGACAGGCAATTTGTTATAACGGTGGAAATATAAACAGACTAAATAGTGGCCATGGTGACGTCACCGTATTCCTTCTTCAAAACATTTATTTACAAATATGAATAATGGGTTCGTTGCACTTTTTACCTTCCGTCACCTGGAAGGTATTGTCAATACCACGATTCCAAAAATTATTATTTTTTTCGTATTCCTCAAGTTTAATTGGCCAACCGGAAGTACCCTCATCTGAAGATTTTAACAGTTAGATATCATTTATTGACATTTAACGTTATTGTAACTTAAGAATATGTTATTATCTATACGATTTGATTGCATTTGATACTTCGTACTCAACAGATATACAGTTAAAGATTTATAAAGATATTCAATTTCATAAATCAGCCAGCTATGCTAACCATGGAAACTGCTAATATATTCAGATAATTCAAATTAACATATGTCAGTATCAATGAAAAGAAAATGAATGTGGCAGAGATGAGGATGTTGAGATAGATGTTGGGAAGACACGGAAATATACAGTAAGGAATGAAAGAATAAGGGAAATAACTTTAGTGTTACCAGTTTGTAGAAAGATACAAGAGACACGATTGCATTAGTTTGAACAAGTCGTGAGGAGAGATGAAGAATATATGGGACGATTACTTAAAATAAATATATCATCACGGCATATTACCCATTGCTGGGTGTGCCAATCTGCTTTGACGATTACTTTATTTATTTATTTTCTATACAAGCAGAACCAATAACAGGTTCTCACGAACAATACAAAAGATTTTTCAAATGAATATCAGTTACACAGAAAAAATAAGGTGATACAACAAAAAACATAAAAAGAGTAACAAAAAAAGAAAAAAATGTGCGTATGCTGTGATGCCTATGAAATTTCTCGTATAATGGCAATTTTGAATTTTGAAAAAGAAAGGTGAAATATGTCTATATGACTGGAAAGTGAATTATATGAATTAATAATTCTGTTGATTCCAGAGTAGGTACATTGAACTATTTGTGTTAGACTGTGGTGTATGAAATAAACATTGTTGTCTAGTATTTCTACTTGGTATGTGGAAGTTAATCAGACACAGTATATTTAGTATATCATACTAATCCATTACCAAAACATTGATTTGAACATGGCATGAGGAGAGATGAAAAATATATTGGAAGAAGTATGAATAGTTTAGTAATAGAAGGTTTAAGAAACAGAGGAAAACCAAAGATAAGATGGAAGGACTGTATTGCGGAAAACTTGAGAGAAAAGAAACTGGAAGAAGAAAATAAAAAATAGCGACCCCTAACGGATGGGAAAAGCTAAAGAAGCAGAAGATGTCAGTGTCAGCGCAATTTTCATAGTTTATGAAATAATTTTACTGGAAATTTAGAATCTTTTGCAAGAAAATTTATATATAGAATTGACAGAAGGTATTGTTCTGGCCACATCAGATATTTTTATTTTATGTGAAAAATTATACAAATAAATTCATAGTAAACTGAAAAAAAAATTCTTGTTAATTTTTTTATAAAATATTGAATCAAAAATAATCGCGCTAAAAACTATAGACAAAAACTACCCCCCATTCTTATGACGTAAGAAGGCACCTATTCTTATTGGCTACCTGAACACAAGCAACCTTTCTTGTTCATCGCGTGAAATTGCGTATCTCTCTATCTCCGTCACGTGTAAATCTTGACATGTGCTTTTGTGTTGACATTTGAAGCTGTTTCTTTCTGCTGTCGCGAGTGCCTGTTGACGTCACATTCTGTTTTTAATCACGTGATATGTTTGATGTACATTTTTAACAATTAATAATTCATTATTTATAGGAATTATATATATTTTTTTTCAATAAATAATGTTTAAATAAGCAAAATTACGAGGATATAATGTTATTTTATAAATACAAAAACCTTGCACGCACCCTATTCTATTCTAAAATTATGTTTAATTTTGATTACAATGAGAAGCTACGGTGATTAATTCATAAGATTATAATTTATATATTAAAATTCCATTATGATCACGTGCACCGATAGACTTTGAATTTTATTACACCCTTCCGTCAAACGCCAACAGATTGCCACAAAAAGTATCACTTTAACACCTTATAAAATCATATCTACATACTATATTCTACTCCCGCTATAAAAAGTTTTTTCACTCATTTTAGTGTAAAAAATAGTTAAACAGTTAAAAAAGTTAAAATGAGTGAAAAATGTACACTTTCTCCATTTATTAAAAATAGATTGGACTGTTTGTAGTATCGGGTTTAATTTGTTTCGGTTAATTAGTAAATAAAAAATCGGTTTGGCTGTTAATAATAATAATTATTATTATTAATAATAAAATAATAATAATAATAATAAAAGTAATATTAATAAAAATTGGCGATAATTTAAATTAGTTATTATTTGTATCATAAATTAATTAAATAAAATGAAATTAAAGCGGGGGGCCAACTGATGTGGGACAGGACTCGTAGTAGAACAAATTGACAGATGTTGCTTCTGCTTTATACAACGAAACAGTATGTACTCTACTTAAAAGTATATGATTAATAATAAAAAAATCCAAATGGGAAAATATAATAAATGTTTTGCAATAAAAATTAATTTTTAAAATATGAAGGTTAAATTCGCCAATAAACATTTATTGCTTTTGCTACTAAAATATTTCCTATTGTTTATGCTAATAAAAAAAACAATTACTAGTACTGCACAGTAATATATGAATTGAACATTAATTTCTCTATAATTTATTGGTTATGTTGTTAGAACATGTAATTTAAATGTCAATATTGATATATGAACAGATACATAAATAAATCTTATTATAACTACATAGATGCAGTACTAGCTCATAGTATTACAAAACTAAAATTACGGTACAATTTGTACTATTTGAACTCTTATCACGCACACGTTTAAATTATGAGTTAAAACAATGATATATAAACGAGATATGTATATGCATTTTAACATGAGCTAGGACTGAAAGATTTTAAAACCTGATATTTCTACATTTTGTTATGCGGGTACCGCCAAATATACTACCAGATAATACGAAATGCTAACAATGTAAATTTAATTTATTACTTTCTGCATTCAGCTGTCCTTTGTGATAAAAATTCATGGCATGTATGCTGAAGATTTGATAAATTTTTAATAAAACAAACTCTTCAACAATTGGAAACAAATAAATTTAATAAACAAAAAGTATGTTAGGACTTGACGTAAAACAGAAAAGTATTAATAAATATTCTCTTTTTCAGCGTTTGGTGCAGATCATTTCGGCCCAAAGAAATCATCTCATTATCCATGTAAGGTAGGCATTTTCAAATATTGTTAATAATTTTATATACCTATGTATACACTATACACGGTGTACCAAAAAAACTCGCCTTGCATCTCGAGAATTTTAAGAGATACGAAGGCGGTCAAATTAGAAAAAAGCTGCCTCATTAGGAGATGCATATGTCACTACATATAAGCAAAAATATAATTTTTATTTTTTTATTTTTGCGAATTCTTCCAAAGTCTGTAACAATATCAGATTTTAGTGTGCTCTTCTGTAGGGCACTTTTTAATTCCCTTTCGAATTGTGATGCTAATTTTTTTTATCACATTTCGAGTAGGTATGGTATGTCAAAGTTTTAATTTTTATATGGAAAGTTAAACCATTGAAATGATTTTTTTTTGTTCATTTGTTGCAAACATCAAAAACACGGCCTTATTACCGCCAAGGCCCACGAGGCCACGGACTAAGAGCTACTTTGACATGGGGCCCGCAGGGTCTTTCTATGAAATAATTTATAATTTACCTACTTTATTTTTCAATTTTGATTTGTTATTTTACCAAGATGTAAAGAATATACTTTCTTTCTAACATAACCAATACAATGATAATTCATTAACACATTATTTTATTTCCTATAATTATTAATGAATAACGTTTTAATTATTCTAATGCCCGGCTCAGACGTCGATTTTTCGTAATTCTGTCCGAGGCCCCGCGCTCACGTGAATCCTGCATATTCAAATATCTAAGAAAATTTGATAATAAACAATCTTTTTACCTTCCATCACCTTTAGGTAAAGAAGGTATTGTTTTGGTCAAAAAATTCGATAGTGAGTTTTTAATGGATAAGCCCGTTTTGGAGACTCTAGAATATGAATTTACGATTTTTACACGTGCGAGCGTGCGTGCGGGTATGTGTGCATGTGTATGTATGTGTGTGTGCATAACTCCCAATACCACAGTTCCAAAAATTATAGTTTTTTCGTATTCCTCGAGTTAGGTCCATATGCAGACGTGATTAGATTTTGGTTATAATTGGTCCACCCACCGGAAATACTTTGATTTGCAACTTTAGAAGTATTGACCTTTAATGTTATTGAAGAATGTATTACTCTGATAATTCAAATTGACAGATTCTAGTGTCAAGTCAATGAAAAGAAAATGAATGTGACATATATAAAGATGTTGATATATATATATATAGATATTGGGGAAGACACGGATAGATAAGGTTAGTAATTAAAGGATAAAGGAAATGGCTCAAGTGATAGAAGTTTTTAGAAACATACAAGAGAGACGATTACATTGGTTTGAACATGTCATGAGGAGAGATGAAGAATATATTGGAAGATGAATGAATAGCATAGTAATAGAAGGTTGAAGAAACAGAGGAAGAAAAAAAGATAAGATGGAAGGACTGTTTTGAGGAAGACTTGAGAGAAAAGAAACTGAATGAGGACGACACGAAAAACAGAAATGAGTGGAAGAAGAAAATAAAAATAGCGATCCCTAACGAATGGGAAAAGTTAAAGAAGAAGAAAAAGATGTCAGTGTCAAATGCAAATTGCATAGTTTGTTTATGAAATTTAACTGAAAATATATGATTTTTTTGCAAGAAAAATTATGTATGGAATTTGTACATAATACACAGGATTGACGGAAGTTAATGTGCTGGCCACATCAGATTTTTTCGTAAATATTTTGGGGCCCCATTAATAAGGAGTAAGACAGTTCCGACTGCAGAACAAAAAGGTTCCGACGTTTTAAAATAAATTCTGTGCCTACTAGGTTAGCAGATAAGATGTACGTCAACTGGCTCGTCTTTTACCTTCGACGGACGTATTACGTTTGTAAATTTCACGCACGACAAGTAACAAATACGATATTGCTAAACAACATAGCCGTTAGCGTATTTGTCTTTCGGAAAAACGCTATGCAAAAACTCCCTATTAACATATTCCCGAGGCCCCACAAATCGTCAGCCAGCCCTAGGGAGGAGTAACACCTTATCAAAATATTGTACTAAGATTTCATCCCAAACTTGTATGCGGTACTATATAATTGTAGTGCGCCCACCCGACGCGCTCGAATGCGAGCGCCGCCACTGGTAGAATTTCCTGAGCGATGACGTAATCCCCGGTGAGGGAAAACCCATACGAATCTAGACTGGCTTAATTACATCCGATGGACTGATTCTATGTATTCAATGTCACTGTCGCGTCGGAAAGTTCCAGGAGGACATGGACTGTATAAATACCGTCGGGAGGACAGCCGAGAAGACAGTATGATATATACAACATAAATAAATGTAGTTATACAAATAAATATAGTGATATAAATATTGTTTAAATAAATAGGTTTAGTGTTTAAGTATTTAATAATATTCTTAATCTTAAATTATTGTTTATAATTATTTAATCATACTGTTAATGACTTTTATTATCTCTTTAATATTTATCCAAATATTTAACGTTTAATAAACGTATTATTTTAATTAATAACATTTCTTTGATTTTTACAGTGCATCCATATAAATAAACGTTACACAATTTATCAGCTTTTGTCTCTTAATTTTATTTTTTCTTTAATAAATAAACTAAATTATATAAATATATGTACTTGTTTTTTACAATATAGAGGGAGGGTGTTCGAAAAAAAATTTGGCCTAGGGCCCGAAAATCTGATAAAAATGCAACAATCATCAATTTCTAGATTAAAAACAATAACACTGCGACCTATGAGCTCTATTGTAACTTCACACATTCCTAAGGTCCTTTTTGTTGAAGTCTAAGGTTAAATGACTCAAAGTAGTGAAACGAACAAACCTATTATGCTAATTTTTGCTTCTTTAGCGACGTTTATTTATTTAGATTTATTCGAGCACAGCGATTAATTGCGTAAATCTTTGCTTGAAATATAGTGGAACTGCTGCTTATAGATTCCTTTTTTTGGTAACCTAGACCAAATATACTCACTCCAGTTTCTCCTTGCTTTTCTTTATAGAATTAATATTATATAAACAGTAAACAACAATATTACATCCCTAATGAACAGTTAAACACTCTTCATAATTCCGCAGACCTCTCTTATCAGAGCTGCGTATACGTTGCAAAGATCCCACAGCCTCACAAGCATTTTAGAGTGAGTTAACGTCCTGTGAGATATCCTGCAGGTGTCCTGTTGTACTTCAGGACGAGGCACGTTCTAAACACTCCCGAGAGGGACACTATAACGTAAACGTATCCTGGCACTAGAACGTTCTCTAGAATGTATGACATCCTTATAAATTACGGTTGGTGAACGGAAATGCTGTAGTTTTTGTTTTTAAACCGAGAAAAGAGATTTATATCTGATTGTTAGAAGATTTAGAGGGTTAATAAATAAATGTGTACTGTTTATTACTTTCATTAACACGCAAAAATAATGTACTACTGGCATAAATTTTATAAAATCGTACGTACGGTAATCACATATTCCCCGCTAAGAGAGGTATTGGATTCATGCTAAAAATCGCATATCCAGATTTTATTGAATAAACACGTTTTAAGGTCCCTACAATCCGATTTTAACATTTTAACGATGATGTCTGTGTGTGTGTGTGTGTGTTTATATGTGTGTGTGTGTGTGTATGTTACTCAAAAACTATAAGACTTTAAATTTGTTTAATTACGTATTTCCCAATCGGACAATCATGGGAAGATCTGAAAAAGTTTTGGTAACAATTGGACAACCGGAAGTAGAAGATTCTTAAAAAAAAATCTTCTAAATATTATTTTTTTAATTTTTTTCTTGGTAATATTTAAGAAAATTAAATTCTCTATCTGATACATTTAAATATTTTATTATATATTCTATAGATTTAGAGATAAAAGAAATATAATATATAAAATAATCTGTTTTTAAATTTTACAGCCGAAAGAATGCCATGGAAAATAGTTGAAAATTTAAATTGTTTGTAACTGACAGATAAATGTCAGTGTCAGAAATCCGGAGACATTACTGAAGACTTTTTCTGGGAAGTACATACATTATATTATTGCGTAATGTATTAATAGTTAAATATTTAATATTATAGGTATATTACACATACCCTTCAGATATACTGTGTCTTCCGACAATGAATTGGAAACATCTCGAAAAATTAGGAGAGTAGGACAAAATTTCTTCATAGAATGAATTTAAATTTAAAATATCTAAATATATGGAATAGATATAACTAGAATTTTTGGTGTAGAGTGTAGGTATACAAGAAATGTTAAGTACAGTAGGGCGAGAGCAGTCATGTGACTTTGTTGGCCTTGTCAAGCAGATATGGGGGCCCGTGTCAGAATGATAGCTAGTAATTATGTATATAGATGTCATATATCATAATTTCTTATTCTAAATTTAGTGATTTTCCAATTCCATGTGGTTTATTTTCTTCGACAAGTAAATTCCACTCTCCTGGTGACAAATTAACTACGTGAATTTAGAAAATGTTGAAATTTTTAATGAAAAATTCTGACATTTATGTACATAATTACTAATTATCATTCTGAAACGGGCTCCCACATCTGCTTGTGAAGGCCAACAATGTAACATGACTGTTCGCGCCCTATATCTACTTATGTAACCAAAAAAAGGAAGTGGCGAGAGGTATTGTGCTGGCCACAACAGATTTTTTTAATTTGGTATATTTTATTTAATAAGAAAAATGTCGACAGCAAATATTTAATTTTCCTACTTTATATTTATTCCTGCAGGGTTCACATTTGGCTCGAACTAAAGCGTTTTCTAGATTATTAACTAAATACGAGGGTCACGCTAGAATTATTGAAAAAAAAATCCACAAACTTTATACCTTTTTTGTTTAATTTAGAAAAGGCAACGAACTAAAACTTTACCCTCATGTAAACTACTGTTAAATAACATAATTTGCACAAAAATCAGCCTAATCTAATTTATTTGATTTAATTTGAAAGGCTAATATTGTCAAAAAATTCTCCTTTTTAAAGTGGCGAAGTGTATTTTAAATTATTTATATGAAATTTCGCATGTCGATTAAATTTATATTTCGCGTCGGATCATGAATGTCTTGTATATAAAAATAATTTTTATTTCCTACACAATCACTATCATCTAACGTGAAATAGAATTCGGCATCGATAATTACAAAATTCTTATTCCAAGGCTTCAGATGCAGTTCACGCAGCAAGTTTTTCTGATTTATTAATAGAGATGGGATTTTAGTGTTTTTATCTATTTTGCTACGTAAGTACTATTTTTAAGTGGTACAGTACAAAATCCGTTTTGAAAGAAATGCTCTCATTTGAGCCCTTTATGATTTTACCTATTTTACCTAAAAGCTGGTTTTTTCGAGAATTGCACTTAATTACAATATTTAGTACCTAAATCATTGTTTTAATGTACCTAATCAGTATTTTTATTTACAGATATATTTGTAATTGTAATTTTGAATTTGGTTATCCTGAGCATTTATTTTCATCGCGTACAGTTGGTGATATTGGTAGCTGTTTCGTTATCGCTTGATATGTGAGTTAGTATTTAAATCATGCCTAAATTAACAGAAAGAGCAGAGTTTTTTCAAAAGTGGTTAAAAAAATAAAGAATGTATATTTAAAATATGCGACAATAATGTATTTTGCAGAGTTTGCGCTATAGTTGTAAGTACCTATCTAAAAAATAAGGTTAAGTCTTTTTACTAACAATTCAATAACAAATGCAATGGTTTTATTTGTTTAATGGGGTATTTTATATTAAGCAACAAGTAGTAAACTGCAAAAAATGTGACATAATACCATAATTTCATAATAATTTGAAGCAATCGTGTACAGACACGAACCAGACAATACTATGGACTCATATGAGTACACCATCGGCTCGTTAAAATATCGCCACCAGGCGGCTATAGTTTTCTAATGGCCAGTTGCAACGTTGTCACTTAAATTTTGAGTGTCATTTAAAGGAAAAGTATTGATTCGAAATAATGTTAACAATATTTGTCATATTTGTAATTTTACTATCGATTCGATATTATTCATATAAGTTAGGTTTAAAATTTAAGTGACAACGGTGCAACTGGCCATAAATCTGCAGGATTTATTTGCACAGAATTTCACCAATATAATTTGAATAATTTATGGAGTAATTTTTTTATTTATATTAAATTTACAAATATGTAAATTGCTAATTATAAATGTTTATTTATACCTATATGTATATTTACAAAAAACTCAATAAAGTATTAAAAAAATATCACCTAAAACTATTTTTAGAATCTAATCCCATATATTTGTTACCTAAAACAATTTTTTTTATACTTATTTAGGTATTTATTTAGGTACTTTGGTACAGATGTTCTGTTTCTTAATATTACATTTCTTCCTTATAATATGCATGTTTACGAACATACGTGAAATTTTGAATTCTGTCTAATTTTCGTAAAGATTGTTTATCTTTTCCAACAGATTCTGTCTGAAGCTTCTTTTTCTTGTTTTCATCCACTTTCCTAGCTTTTCTACAACTACCTTTGGCTCTTTATAATGATTATCTGGTGTCAACTCTTTCAATTATATTTATCATACGTAGTCTGCCGTGGTATTCCCATTAGAATAAAATGATTGACGGTTAATGCTGTTTCTTATAATATTATAGAACGTTTTAAATAAAACTTGCCTTCGATCATTTTCTTTCATGAGATTTATTTTAGTTTTTGTAAACAACTCAAAGGAAAATGATATTATTTCTGGTATTAGATTAATGTAAACTTCAAACCAAATTAAAGTTGCTTCACATATTTACTACGTTTTAAAGAATATTAATAAATTAAACTTTGTGCACACTTTTATGTCCTAGAAACAATTTATTTCCATTTACGCAATATTTTTTCCTGTTTACCCTTCCAGCCCATATAGGATCTAAGCTTCCAGAAATAGAAGTGCAGTGCCAACAGCTCCAACGTGAGGCGCGAGTAGTTCTCGCGAAGGCGCCGGTAATATGTGGGTCATGGAATAATGAACACACACTCAACTGTCGGACTGTTATTTATGTTCTTATGGAATTTACTGGCGTCTTGTAAACAATGTAGAAGCGTTGTTCTAGCGACTAGACACTGATATTTCATATAAATAAATCCAGCTTTGTGGAGGTTCTAGTTAACTGGTGTGATAATTGGTTAGTGTTTAATTAATGGCAGAGGAGATCGTATATTGTATTACTATAATCTGTTCTTGTAACTATTCGGTGTATAACAACAGTTTAATTATTCATCATATTTACATATATAAATAGATCGTTTAATATTTTATATATGTTTAATATATATATACATAAAATTTCTTATCAATATTTATATTTTATTCAAATTACTGTTGTCTCTAGTAGGTCTTTATTTTTATTTTCTGTGTAAGAAGAACCAACAGTCAGTTGACCAATAGTGAAATTCTTGATGTGTGCCTAAGTGTCTGGTCGCGAATCTGGGGACCCGGGTTCGATTCCGACCGACGCCAAAAATTACTTCGAATTTTAATAGCACAATATTGACCCCTGTGGTTCACTCTCCACGCCAGAAATGAGTGCCCGTGAGGTGACGCCTGCCAAACTCCCGCACAGTACAAATATTTCATTATTACCGATATCTGTGTTCAAAGCAGATTGCCACACCCAGCAATGAATAATATGCCGTGGTGATATATTTATTTATTTTATAATTTAATAAATGATTTTCTTTACATGCTTTATGCCAATAAAAGATCAAGAAAACTCAACATTAGCACAAAAGAGGACTTAAGCGTATTTAAGTCCTCTTGAAATTTCTTACAGTCTTCAATTTTTCTTATAGACATAAATTTTCAAATCATCTACATACAAATGCAAATGACAATATTTGAAATATTTGTATATATCATTAATAAATAAAATAAATAGTGAACGACCAAGGTGTGAGCCTTGGGGCACACCAAATAAAACAGAAAATAGAGTAGACTAACAACCGTTGCAGTATACGAATTGAGATTTGTTAGAAACGTATGATTCTATCCATCGACGTAAGGAACCATGAAATCCTAATAATTTTAATTTAGGTATTAATGTAGGAAGATGCACCCGATATGCTTTGCAGAAATCAATATAAATAACGTCTACTTGGGTTGTACTGTCCATGTTAAGAATGTGATAAAAGGAATTAAATTGGTTGAAACAAATTTACCTGGACAAAATCCATATTGTTCTTAAAGCCACTTATCATACAAACAGTACAATAATAAGAGGAATAAGCCAGAAATCTTAGGAATAAAAAATTCAGATGTGCCCAGGCCATGGAAAACAAAATTTGCATCATCATTTTAAACAGTTATTTCATTTTAAATTAAGTTGCAAAAGATAAGTTAAAACTTAGTAAACCAATTTTTAAATATCGTTGTGAAAACCACCCGTCATACATTTTTAATTTTTTAAGTAGAATCATTAATTTGTCGTTCAATCATAAGATGGAACATCGATGGATGAAGCAAATAAATGATGCTTTGGACCGTGTTGGACAGATAATTTGCTATTTTGTTAGCGATGAGAACGGTAGACACGAACATATTCATCAATGCAATAATTTCACCAGTTCCTCGGTTTGTCAATAAGTAGCAACAATCAGTTCGTGATGTACAAAAAAATTAACGCGTCCCACAATAGTGATATGAATAGTGCAGAACGCCAAGTTTTATAGAAAAGTAATATCTGTATTATTGATAATGAAAAATTCTGATTGATTTAATCTCATTATTATTCTCCCAAAAGTACGAAATATTGACACTGTTTTAGCTGAATATAAAGAGGTTCTTCATTATTATTATTATTTTTTAGTAAATTAAAAAATTGCGTTAAAAAATAAACAAATATTTAAAATGATGAAAAGGTTGATTAAATAAAACTTTAGGAGTAGTCCTTTCTTCACGTTTAATTCGATATTGCAGAAAAATAAAGGTGCTGTCATCATTGCATATATTTTAAAGTTCCATTGTCGTTGTAGTCGTCTTATGTCTCTACCTGCACCAAGCATTTTCTGTTTCTGGCTCTATGGCGAGCGAAGTTTGTATGAGCGCTCGGCCTTTTGGCCTGTGAATTCCGAAATAAGAGGTTCATTGTTGCAAATAGTGATAAATTTTATCTTAGCAACCACGAGGTGCTCTCGTATAGAATAATCTGGTGTTAGGTGAGTTTTTAGGACTGATTTCTATATTTTTGTGTATCTTTAGATTTTTGTTATATAAATTGTTAATAAAATATTTCGTGTCATGTATTTTCTGTATAGTTTTGTATGCACTTCATATTTGAATTCTTAGTGTGTAAATTTATTGTATTTTTATTGTTGTGATTCTGTACGATCTATTGTATATTCTATTATGTATTTTATCCACGACTGTCAAATAATATACCCATAATTCAATTCAACCGTTTTTTATCAGTTAATGACCTTCGTTACTGTAGCTAATTGAATAATATTGACAGTTCGATGGAATAATATTATTCAATAGTTATGTCAAATTCATATTTAACCTTTCAAAGAGTACAAACAAATTACTTTTAGTAAGTAATGTTTTCCACATAAAAAGCCAAAATTATACTAGTTTTCTCATTTTTTGTAGTTTTATTTTGTTCTTAAGCTTAAAATGTAACTGAATAGTCGTTTTAAAATTTTCTGTTAAATGTCAAATCATTTCATAATTTTGTTATAACAAATACCCAGCGATCAACGCCAACTATGTTTATGTTTGTAAACAAACAATTTTCTAAAATTTGTTAAGTTATTCCTGATTTTATAATAGTACAGTATGTTATTATTTGATCGTTGTGAATAAAGTATATTATTCTATTCGCATGTAATGGCTATTACTCACTCGAATGATTTACATCACTCGCCTTCCGGCTCGTGATGCAAACTTCATTCTCATGAGTAAGAGCATATACATTACATACTCATTGAATAATATACTATTAATGTATATATTTCTTTAAGATATTATTTTCACAAATTGGAATAAAAACATATTCGCCTCATAACCACGGCTACCCAGAACAGCGAATTATTTTGTTTTCCTTGGGATTTCCCTTCACCACCCCGGCTAAAACAACCCCGTTCTGTTACAATATTCTACTAAATAATCGAATTAAACGTGAAGAAAGAACTACTCCTAGAGTTCAGAAGTCTTTAATAAAATAATCTTTCAAAGTATGTAATAATAATTCTCGCTGTGAATCTGTGACGTTATAAATATTTACATTTTAAGAGCATTGTGTACTCCTATACTAAAATATGAAGCGAAAATTCAAATAAATTGTTCCTGTACCAAACTATTAACATTTTAAAAAAATCAATATTAGACAAACATACTTCTGATATGAACCTGCTTTTAAAAATCTTATTGAAATCTATCAGTATTTGACTTTGATTTTAATGGGAAAACAAGAAATGCTATTGAGTTTCCCATTAAAATCAAAGTCCAGTATTAATAGATTTCGATAATTTTTTTTTAAATGCAGGTTCATATAAGAAGTATGTTTGTCTAATGTTGATTTTTTAAAAATGTTAATAGTTCTAGTACAGGAACAATTTATTTGAATTTTCGCTTCATATTTTAGTACAGGAGTACACAATGCTCTCAAACCCTAGTCTTCAAGACAAATCTGCAAAGTATAACAGAATATATGTAGTTAGAAAACGGTATTCTCTACAACCTCCGGCTTTATTCCACAATGAATTTATTTTATAATTTGGTACAGTACACATTCTGTACTCTCAGATGAATACAATTTCACATTTCAAAGCTACATTACTCGCTTATTCCCCTGTGAAGTATTACTTTCGAAATGGGGAAAATATAAGCCCGAAGCTTTAAAAGTCCTCTCGTACCGTTGTCTGTTTTGGTCTTGTTGCACTACAATCGTGACTATGATGCAAAGGTTTTTTAACTTGCTTATATCGCTTCGGGAAGCATTACTATCTATGTAATTACAAGAGTGAAACAGCTTGGAGTACTTGTAACGAGTGCCCTAATAAAAGGAGATAAGTATATGATTGTCTTTTCTGCCATATGGGGATGGTTAATAAGTTCTATTTGAGAAACCACATATTTTTATTTTTTCAATATTGAGATATTTTCAGAATAGAATTATAGGAAAGTAAACGTATTTGTGTGAGAAATAACATATATCATATTCACAGCACGCTCATGGTAGAGCAGTTAAAATTTAATTTGAACGTGAAACAACTGACTTACCTATACTGTTTCTCTTTTGAATGCGTTAGAATATACTTTCTCATTTTTGTTAATACAACCTTTTAGTTTATGTTCTGTATATTTTATTTAAACATACATAACATTAACTAAAAGGTTATATTATTGTTGTATTACGTGTTCTGATAATTTATTAATAATTTACATTTTTGTTGTTACTTTTGTAAAAAAAAGCGATACTAAATTATTTAAATAAAAATCTGATGCGGCCAGCACATTACCTTCCGTATTATGAACAAATTCCATACATAATTTTCTTGCTAAAGGTTCTATATTTCCAGTAAAATTATTTCATAAAAAACTATGTAAATTGCACTTAGCCCTAATATCTTTTTCTTTAACTTTTCCCATTCGTTAGGGGTCGTTATTTTTGATTTAGTTTTTCCACACATTTCTATTTTGCGTGTCGTCCTCATTCAGTTCCTTTTCTCTCAAGTGTTCCGCAATACAATCCTTCCATCTTTTCTTTCGTTTTGCTCTGTATTAGTAAGCTGTTCATTCGTCTCCCAATATATACGTCCTCATGACATATTCAAACCAAAGTAATCATCTCTCTTGTATCTTTTTAGAAACTCGTATTACTCGAGCCATTTCTCTTATTCTCTCATTCCTTGTCCTATTTTCCGTATCTTCCACAACATCTATCTCAACATTCATTTTCTTTTCATTGACACCGGCATTTGTCAATTTGAATTATGTGAATATATTAGCAATTTCCATAGCTGGCTGATTATTTAATATCTTTATAATTTTTTAACTCTATATTTATTGAATATGAATAGAAAACTGTAATCAACCCCTATACGAGTAGAGAATAAAATATTCTTTAATATTTATAATAACATAAAATGTCAAAAAATGACATTTAACTGCGTTTTTTCAAGAAAAACTGTTAAGAATTTAAAATGAAGGTACTTCCGGTTGCCCAATTATAACTAAAATCTAATCAGCTCTTCATATGGAAGTAAAGTTGAGGCATCATCGTAAAAATAGTAAAATCGTATTCTAGGCAGGGCCGTTCCTAGGGGTACTGCCACCCACACGCTGATATATATTTTGCCATAGATGTGAAATATAATATTTCATTCTAAATTTAATGATTTTCCAATTCCATGTGCTTTATTTTCCTCGACAAATAAATTCCACAGTCCTGGTGACAAATTAACTAGTTGAATTTAGAAAATCTTGAAATTTTTAATGAATAATTCTGACATTTGACAACTATGTACATACTTACTAATTATCATTCTGACACAGGCCCCCATATCTGCTTGTCAAGGCCAACAATGTCACATGACTGCTCGCGCCGTATATTTCTCCCAAAAACAGAAGTGGCGAGAGATATTGTGCTGGCCACAACAGATTTTTTTACTCAGTGTTTGCAATTATTATTAATTATTTGTTGTAGCAATTAATTATGTTCCGTCTTTGTACTGAAATATTTCATTTTTGTTTTTGTCCCAAATGCAACATGTTCATATTAGTATTTAATTAAAATAACAAACTGGCCAAGAGTTCTTAGAAAGACAGTTGCATTAACACATGCCCTCCTCGTCCTACTCTAAAGTAAAAGGGAGAGATTATATCTCCTGTAATTACACGACAAATTGTATAGCGATAGTGAAATCAATTTTTTTTTTATAACAAGATACATGACCCTGATTACTATAGTAATTAATAATTGTAATGAATTGCTAATTTTCCTTGAGCTGAAAGTAAGATTATGTGCCTGATTTAATGGAGAATTAATAATATACAATATGTCTAATTTCACATTCTGTTTAGTAATTGCATAATAAATTTTAATGTTTGCCCTTGCGTCTAAGTTGAATGATGTATTGCAATTATTACGAATTTAGTTGAACTCTGTACGCTACCATTTACGCTACGTTGGAGAACGATGAATCATTGATAACAATTAGATGAAGATATACTGACGTTTAAATATTGATTTACATCAATTATTGTGTGACAGTTATTGTGGCCTTCCTTATACATATGTATATATTTGTAAGCGTTGAATAAGTTTCATTTATTTTATACTGTAAATAATTTGTGATATGCCATATAAAGAATTTATTAAATAAATTTACCTATTCAAATATTTCTTCATATACACATATTTTATTACATTTATCAATATTACAGATCAATAAAAACCTCATACAATGTTTCATAACAAAATAGTTTTAGTACCACTGTGATGAAACCAGTGGCGGAGCGTTTTTTGTACTGGAGGGGCGCAGCAATTAAAAAAAATAGAAGTATATATTTTTTCCCCTAAACTGGTTACGGTTGAAAGATCTAGTTGTATATTTTAGGTACCAAATTTAATCAAAACGCAATAATTGAAAAAAATCGACTTATGGCCTTTTGGTATAAAGGATTTTTGTCAGTACTCACCTGAAAAAAGGTCTAAGGTTCAGGAATATTGTTCTGCACATGTAATTTTATTCTCCTGTATTCTCTTGGCCACGCATCCTCAGGGACCAAGATTGAATTGTTTCGTCCGTCAAATTTCATCCAGAACCAGAAATAGATATTGTGTGAAGATAATAATCTTTACTATATTTCGTTCAAAACAACTAACAAAATAATATACACTAATGCCACAGCTAATGCAAAAACTCTATTCCTTTTGTTACTTAAGACAAATATATTGATGTGGCCAGCACATTACCTTCCGTCAAGCCTATGTATTATGTACAAATTCCATACATAAATTTTCATGCAAAAGATCCTATATTTCCAGTAAAATTTGTTCATAAACAAACTATGCAAATTGCACTTGACACTGGCATCTTCTTCTTCTTCCCATTCGTTAGGGTCGTTATTTTTTATTTTCTTCTCCACTCATTTCTGTTTTGTGTGTCGTTCTCATACAGTTCCTTTTTTCTCAAGTCTTCCGCAATACAGTCCTTCCATCTTATCTTTGGTCTTCCTCTGTTTCTTCTATCTTCTACTACTAAGCTATTCATTCTTCTTCCAATATATTCGTCATCTCTCCTATCTTTCCGTCTCTTCCCCAACTTCTATTTCAACATCCTCATATCTGCTACATTCATTTTCGTTTCATTGACACTGACATCTGTCAATTTGAATTATCTGAATATATTAGCAGTTTCTATGGCTGGCTGATTTATGAAACTTGATATCTATAAAATTCTTTAACTCTATATTTATTAAATATGAAGTATAAAAAAGCAATCCAATCGTACAGAAAATAATATATTCTTTAAGTTATAATAACATTAAATGTCAATAAATGATATTTAACTGCTTTTTTCAAGGAAAAGTTGCAAATGAGGGTACTTTCGGTGAAGCAATTATAACCAAAATCTAATCATGTCTGCATATGAATCTAAACTTGAGGAATTCGAAAAAAATATAAATTTTAGAATCGTGGTATTGGAGTTATGCGATCCGAACGATCGTCACACACACACACACACGCACGCACGCGCGCGTGCTCTCACACGTACACGCAAACACAAACACACACACACACACACACACACACACACACACACACACACACACACACACACACACACACACACACACACACACACACACACACATAGACATCATCGTAAAAATAGTAAATTCGTATTCTAGGGACCCCAGAACGTGCTTATTCATTAGAAACTCTCTATCGATTTTTTTGACCAACGACGATACCTTCCTTACCTAAAGGTGACGGAAGGTAAAAAACTTATTACGTTATGGACGATATTAATTGTAAAGAAGAATGTTCTAGAAATATTATTGTTGCAGTTCCGAGATATATAAATGTTATTTTATGGTTATTTAAATGTTTATTTCACCCACATTGGAGGTGATTATGAGATGTGAATACTATAGAAAAGAGTGATTCTCATAGTGAGTGATATCATCCCCTTTTGAGCGCTGGATAGATCCAAGGGGGCTATGGTAGCCTCGGGGTAAACAGGGGCGCAATAAATGGTGGTAAATGGGCGATGAGAGCTAAAAAGAGCAATAAAAAAACGCTCAAAACCGACTAAAATATTTTTCAATGTTTTCCCTCTTGAACGTATAAATATACAGCAATGCATCGTCGCATTATAGTTTAAAATTTTCAATCTCAAAGTGATTTATTTCGAAACAAGATTTTAGGAATTAAAATATAGCACATACATAGTTTATTTTTTTTAATACTCGAATAAAACTCTTAAAAATAGAACCACCATACTTCAATATAGAACCACTGTCTCTGGTTTCATGAGAGCCTGCACACAGTTGGACTTCCTTTATGAATATACATTTGATTTTTATTGCATAAAATAATAATGGACTTTCAGCGAACATGAAATCAAAAAGTCTTTTAGAAATGTAACATCTCCGTCGGACAATAATAATTTATGACTATTTATCAATTTATCAAATTTTTTTTTTATTAGTAACTATCAAAATTTACAGAAAAAATCATAATCTGATTTTCTTTATGCCAACAAATTTATAAATTTAAACCCTTGTCATTAAGCGTGCTAAGAGAATTCTTTGCAGTTTCATAGTATAAGTGTGTGTCTTTGTTTTCCGCCGATCCTTTGAGATTATGTGGACAAAGTAAATTTTCTGAGGGGGCATTAAAAATACATATATCCAGAAAGGGGGCGGTGAGACCAATAAGTTTGAGAATCACTGCTATAGAAGATGGGGAGAGACAGTAGATGGCCTATATGTATTAGCATACGACCCTAGTGATAAAAATGGGAACTAGAGCAAGGATATAATAGAACATGAATGAAGAAAACAAGAATAACTGTAAACAACAGAAAAAGGTGTTCCATTTATAGATACAAATCCTTGGTCAACATAAAGAAAACGAAAAGATTTCACAATTTCTAATAAAAAGAGAGACATGCTTGTTATTTAAATTAATTTAGATTGAAATACAATGAAATTGAACATTAAAAATTACAAAACGAGTAACACGAGTACATTAAAACATTTAGGCATGGTCTTTCCAGTAAATTTCTGGATAAAGTTATCTGCTAGTGGATAAATTAAAAAATCGTCTTTATACCTTCGGATAAGGTTATCCGTCAGATAAATATTTCCTATCCGACAAATATGTTATCCGGAAATTTTCTACCAAATAAATATGATTATTGTTGCAGTTTCGAGAAATAAATACTCTCACATAGTTTATAGGCTGCCAAAAATTTGTAAAATTAATAATTCATTTTGTATTTCAAGTAATTTATTGACTCGAGTATTTACAACAGTAAAATATCTATTCAAAATAGCTACATTTGACTGTCGGTACACTCCATCTACTCTTACCTGACAGTTAGGTTAAGATGCGCAATGGTTCATAGACTGTGGTGGGGGGTGAAATATGAAACGGAGCTCATTTTGTCCTAACTCTGCTCATCTTGGACATAAATAGTAATAGAAATAATTTCTATACCAATATGTAGTAAATAGCGTGCTGGTAAGTTTGTATGTATATTTGTAAAGAAACAAAATTTATTTTTAACAATAACATATATCGCAGTGTATTTCTCGCGCGTACTATCTATCTCTTTTCCCCACGAATACTTTCTCTCTTTGTGCACGACACTAGCGGGGACTGGGACAGTCCTCGTGACGTAAGAATAGACGAGCTGTACTTCCCCCACTACAAAGGTGTACCAAGAGAACGTTCTAGAAGAAGTTGTGAAACCCTTGAGCAACATACTCTTTCCTGGCAAACACTGGGTCTTCCAGCAGGATTCAGTCCCAGCACACAAGGACATAACGGCACAGGCCTAGCTACGTGCCAATGTTCCAGCCTTCATTGCGGCCCAAGACTGGTCCTCCGGCATTCTGGCAGTCTAGAAGAGATACGTGATGCGTGATTTACGTACGTAAAAAATTCGGTCCCCATGACAGAAATACGTTGTCCGTATCCATATTGAATTTGTAAATCAGCTTATGTGTAGTAGAGTGTTTTGTATTATGAAATCGGAAACATTATTATTAACAACAACAACAAGCAAGACAAAAAATAAAAATAAACTATATATGCTAGTATTAGTTTTGGAATATTCAGAGTTCGTGAATAACCACAATAATAGACGCATATTTTGGGCGAAGTATTTTTACTGAACAAAAGCGAATTCTTCAGGGTGCTAGCAATAATTTAATAAGAAAAATAAGAACTAAAGATGAATATAAGTTTTTCAATTATCTTAGAATGACACCCCAGATGTTTAATGAGTTGTTAAGCATAGTTAGAAAAGATATTGAAACGTAAACCACAACAAACATCAAAATACATAAACTGACATAAACTAACTTTGTTGCTCACATACGCATGCGTCAAGTAATCCGTATCCGTGAAAAGTTAAAATTAACCAACTCTCGTCCCTTGCGTTCTTGTCACGGACTGTTGTATCAATACGCTACTTTGATTGGTTACAAAATCACGTATAAGTAAGTACGAATGCATGGGGATGCAGTCTAAGGCCTATTTATATCAACGCAACGCAAGACGCGACGTAAGCACGCGAAGCAGTGGGTAACGCAATCGCGAAATGTGTAATTTATAATCACGCTAAAGTTGCTGCTTGTAACCAATCAGAAAGCATAGTACAAATCGGAAGTTCTTTTGAAATTTGACGTTTACATAACCTCTACCGTGCAAGAAGCACTTGCGCGCGCCTCTGGTGAAAATACTGACAAGTGATTGGTTACACGCTAAAGGGAACGCAAGGCATCACGCAGAAAGTTGAAAGTTGGGCATCTCTTGCGTGTCGTTCATTGCGTTACCTACTGCATTGCGGTGATATAAATAGCCCTTATTACAAGCATGTGTTTTAACTCCTTACGTTACCTATTGCGTTTGCGTTACGTCTTGCGTTGCGTTGTTATAAATAGGCCTTTAGGCTTGTGTTAAAACCAAAGGCGGCCTTTTTGAATAAATATATTTTTTACCTCCATCTACTCTTGGTAAGGGAGGTATAGGAATCGTGCTAAAATCGCATATCGAGATTTTGGTAAATGAGCACGTTTTAAGGTCCCTAGAATCCGATTTTAAGATTTTTCACGATGATATCTGTGGGTGTGTGTGTATGTGTGTGAGTGTGGGTCCTCTGGGCGCTCTAACTCAAATACTACCATGATTTTGAAACTATGTATTTCTACTTTATGGAAAGAAGACATTAGATTTTGGTGTCAAATGGATAGCCGGAAATGGCATTTTACTTGAAGTTCAAAATAGCTTTTCTTTAAAAAAATACCGTTAAATGTAATTTTTCAAAATAAATGTTATTTTTTCGCATTTTATTTTATTAAAATAAAAATTAAAGATTATTAATTTTTCTACAGGTTTGCATTAATACTTTTTCTATATATTTTGTGGATAAATTTATAAAATAATCTATATTTTAAATCCTGGAGTATGTGCTTTAAACACAACTCTTTTGTTACACAGTTCAGCTCAAATATATGTAACTGACAGATAAATGCCATTGTCAAAAAAATATCATTTCAAATTAATAATAGTGTCAATTTAAAAAGAAAATTGTGAATAGAACAATAGTTATATGGAAAGGAACTTAATATAGTTTCCAGCATTAGTAAATATGTAGGTGAGTAGTTAAATTAATAAAAATTAAATGGCGGGAGGTATTTGTACTTTTCAGTATAAATAAATATGTGGATACATGATCAGAATGAACGAAGATACACCGGTGAGACAAATATGGATGACGAACGTGGTAGAAAAAAGAGACCGAGGAAGATCTAAAAACAACTGGGATTAGGTTAATACTCAAGATCTAGGAGAAGAAAAGTACGACTACGACTATTCAAGACGTTAGGAAGTTAGCAAGGAATAATAGTATTTATGGCAGGAATAGTCCTTAACAACCGAAATATGCGAATAGAAACAGGTTAGAACACCTATAAATGGGTAAAACCCGTGATGATATATTATTAGTTCATAAAAAATTAAACGAAGTCAATTTCGGATAAATTTTCGTGGACAAAACCAAACTAGGATGTAAATTGCGACAGATCCTCGCTTCAGAGTGACCACATGCAGGCCTGATGGAACATCCTCTTATATCTAATAATGTATGTGTTGTGATGGAATCCGTAGTGCAGATCGTAGCACGCTGGGAGTAAACAAATATAGAGCGTCACAGCAGGGGGAAATCTAGTGCTCCTTGACCCACGCTCACGCAGGATGCAGGATGTGGAGATTAGGTGATGATTGCAGTTTGCAGTGTGGATAGGAGAGCAGGACAGGCACTTTGTTTCGGCTCATATTGATACCGGAAGAGTTTGGTCAATCCAATAAAATAACAGACTAGACGTGCTTAGGTACTGTCCGCGATCTATGATCGAGTATTAACATTATATCAGGATGGCTTAAAACTAACAGAGAGGACTGCACTAGACTTACAATAATTTTTTTCTACTCCTGCTCTGAAAATACAATTTTCTGGTTTGTTTTTCATGTTGAAAGTAACTCTTTGCAGCACTAGTGCTGCAAAATTTTGCAGCACGCTTCGGTATCCTAGCAACGAATTTTACTTACAAATGTTGTATAGAATGTTTGTTTTTGTCATAGATACGCATCATAAATACAAAAATTGAAAATAAATGTCAAATTATTTTTAAAAAATAATTCTTTATTTCCTTATTTTTACCTCTCGCTAAGAGAGGTATTGGATTCATGCTAAAAATCGCATATCCAGATTTTATTGAATAAGCACGTTTTAAGGTCCCTACAATCCGATTTTAACATTTTTACGATGATGTCTGTGTGTGTGTGTGTGTGTGTGTGTGTGTGTGTGTGTGTGTGTGTGTGTGTGTGAATGTGTGTGTGTGTGGGATGTTGGAAGGACGGTTACTCAAAAACTATAAGACTTAAAATTTGTTTAACAACGTATTTCCCAATCGGACATTCATGGGAAGATCTGAAAAGGTTTTGGTAACAATTGGACAAGCGGAAGTAGAAGATTCTTGAAAAAAAATCTTCTAAATATTATTTTTTGAAAATTTTTCTTGATAATATTAAAGAAAAATAAATTCTCTTTCTGATACATTTAAATATTTTTATACATATTTTATAGATTTAGAGATAAAAGGAATATAATATATAAAATAATGTTGTAATTAATTTTACAACCGAAAGGATGCCATGAAAAATAGTTGATAATTTAAATTATTTGTAACTGACAGATAAATGTCAGTGTCAGAAATAATGAGTAATGAAAGAAAAATGTACTTGGAGAATCCCTTAGTTCTTGATCTGTGACTATTATGGAGATGACAAGTCTAGGTTGAAGGACTTAAATTTGTTTCAAACATTATGGGACAATGTACACCAGTACTGTAGACTAGAGTAACTTTGAATTGCGAAAAAGCTATCAAATTCTTCTCAAGTAAGTTGTAAATATTGACAAAATTACACATCGATATAAGAATAATCGGAGTGCAATCTATCCGTCACTTTATTAAAGGGAATTAGTGTTATTTAGATATAACATGTATGAAAAAATAAAATGTAAAAGAAGATATGTAAGAATAGATGCACAATCTATATATACATTTTAGACCGCCCAAAATTAATGTTTTTACTAGAAGAATATGAAGAGAAAGTAAACAACGTTGTTCGAATTGAAAATTGCAGTTACCAGCCTAATATTTATATATGGTAAACTCTACTTTGTAATTTATTGTAACATAATTTATGGTAAAATATCTTCATGTTGAGACATGCTATTATTGAATAATAAAGAAGTTTATACGTCATAGATTTATATGAATATATTATTTGTATTTATAAAAATATTCTTTGCTTTATGCATACAGCCAGGTAAAATATACGGCGAGAGGTTATGTGCTGGCCACATCAGATTTTTTATCTTGCAGGAGTAGAAAAAATAGTGTGTATAACACGTGTTGAAAGTCCTTTGTCGAACAAAAACGATTGCAACCTTCGCTTCGCTCAGGCTGCAACTTTCGTTTTGGTTCGACAAAGATAGACTTTCAGCACTTAATATACAAATAACTATTGTGAGGTTATGTGAACTGTCATTAGTTTCTCTGCAAGATTTTACAATTTTACGGTAATCCGCTATTTTATGACTTATTTTCAATATTTTTATTTAATTTGTGCATTGACGTTCTTGAAAATGAAAAAAAAACCATATTGTGCAGTAATCAAATATTACAAATAGAGAAAAATGTTTCATATGTAGTTTTATAGTCATCCACACAGTCATCCAAGCAGCTGTTCTGTGTCGCTGGCCCGCCACCTAACGGATTTTCCGTTAAGAAGCGTTGGTAGGATTTCTTATGTGTAGAATGGAGTTTTGTACATAATCGAACCGTTTTGTCAGTTGTAATGCTAACACACATGCAATTTTTTTGGTATATTTCGTGGGCTTCCATGGTTTTTTATCAATTCTTAAACACATTACGTAGAATTTCCAGGTCTTTTGATTTTATTTTTATACTTAAATAATGTATAAAGTTGTCTACTAATAATTTATCATAGGTCTCATAAATTTTATTCAATTAAACATTTTACATTCAATAGCATGTATATTTCATAGATATTTTATTTTATTTTTCATTATTATCAATGGCACACGTATACGGACTTGTCCCATAACCTATTTTGAATCGAAGTATTTTGTTCATAAGTTATTTATTGAACTAAACTTTTTATCAAAATATGTAAACTTTAAAACCGTGTTATTTGCTTGAGAAATATGTAAACACATATTTAATGAAATACAACTGTACTTACGACATTCGACGAACCGAGGCTATTCATTTTTGTCGCATTTCCTGTTACCAAAGATAGTAAAGGGGGTATCACACGTAAGCACATACGCGCAACTTGTCACAGATTTTCCACAACTTTGTTTATTTCATGCAACTTTTTGCGTATGATAAAGCGACTAGTTTCATGCAACTAGTTTACGAACATGTTTGAAAACTTCGTAGACAAGTTGCAGATATGTGCATACAAACGATGTACGCATGCGCCATAGAACTTAAAAGTCCCTAAACACCCGTGTTTATGTTTTGATGTAAAGTTTAAAAATGTGTGCCACAGACAATCATTAGGAGACATATTTGGAAACGTTGATAAATGTAATTAGAGATGTTTCAGAGTTATGGGATATGAGATGTGTAGAAAAACGTTACCAACATTATATATGTAAATAACCTAAAATACATAGAACTCTGCGCACGTGTGATAACAAGAGTTGAGTATTTTGAAAAGTTGCGTCAAAGCAGTTGCAGATATCTGCATACGTGTGATACCCTCTTAAGGGAAGGAGTAAAGTATTATCCCCATTATATTTAGATTTGCACGACACAACAATTTTGACCGCTTTTCACTACGGTTTTCGTGCTCATAAAGGGTCTTTCAATATGGACACTCGAAATTTGTTAGGTTATAACAGCCATGTTGTTAAAGCACCATCTGTCATTTTCTTTGTAAATTGTTCAGTAGTGTATGGAAAATCACCATGGAAGCTTAAAGTGTTGAACAACGTGTGCAAATCATCAAATTTTATTTTCAAAATCAGTGCTCCGTTCGAGGAACGTTCCTCGCATTACGTGATTTTTATCCTTGTCACAGCCGTCCTACCGAGTCGACTATTCGGCGTTTGGTGACCAAATTCGAGTCAACCGGTTCGGTAAATAAGCAGCCAACACCCGTACGTCATCGAAACACATGGTCTGCTGAAAACTTCGCTGCTGTACGTGGAAGTATACAGAAAAACCTGAGGCAGTCAATTTCTCGTCGTTCACAAGAACTTGGCCTTTCTGGCTTTCTGCCACTTCATCTTGGCGAATTTTACATCGAGACTTGGGTCTGCACCCGTATAAAATCCAACGGACCCAGGAACTTAAAGTAAACGACCATAGACAACGCCGTGTGTTCGCTGGTTGGGCTCTGGAACAGTTGGAAGTTGACCCAATTTTCGCCAAAACAAATCATCTTTTGTGACGAGGTCCATTTTTGGATGAATAGATACGTGAACAATCAAAATTTTCGGATTTGGGACGATACCAATCCACACGAGATACATCAGCACCGAATGCATCCCGAGCGAGTCACTGTTTGATGTGGATTTTGATCTGGCGGAATCATCGGTCCATAGTTCTTCCAAAACGCAACTGGCATTGCCATAACCGTCAACTGCGAGCACTACAAATCGATGATAAGCAACTTTTTGTGGCCTAAACTGGATGATATGGATACCGACGACATGTGGTTACAACAAGACAGCGCTACGTGTCACAGCGCATGCCACAATGGACATTCTGCACGAGCGATTGGCGACGTGAACTGGCCACCAAGATCGTGCGATTTAACTACTAGACTTCTTTCTTTGGGGCTATCTTAAATCGCAGGTCTATGCGAATAAACCGCAAACAATTGATGTCCTCAAAGTCAACATAACGAATGCCATCTAGCAAATTCAGCCAGATTTATGCGACAAAATCATTTGAACGACGTTATATTCCATACTTAACATAAAATATTCTTTCAAATGAAATAAAATTGACTGGACATCTCACACACAACTTGTTTTATTTACATTTAAAAATCGAGCGTCCTTATTGAAAGACCCTTTATTTACGAGTGTTTACGAACTGTCATTTAAACTTACACCCACGCTAGTGTTAAAAAAATCCACGAGTGGTGCGACGATCCATACTTGGTTAGACTATTGTCTTTTTATAGTTCGATCACTACCTTTGTCAGTTTTTCTTCGATTGGAATACAAAATGGTCTCTTTCCCGGTAGCAGACCTATCTTGATTAAGCTTTTTTTTACTCATTTTGCTCATTCAGTACTTTATGCTCGTAAAGTTTATACCGATATTGTGGTACATTCTGTCATCCTGTATATCCTCAACAGTAGAGTTAGATTCTGGTGAAACGTTGAGAAATATAACAGGTGTTATTTAAGTAAGTGTACAACGCTTAATCGATGATAGAACTAACCCCATAGATGGTAAATCTGGCAATAATTTTTTTTACTTGCTTTCTGTAAGAACTGGAGTCCCTTAAAACTGTCCAATTAAGTCATAATTCAAAATTTTGTAAAAAAGTAAAACTCTATGTGTTTTCTGGAAAAAATGTTGATGTTGAAACTAACATTAAACGTTTTTTTGCATAGGCGTACAATTTATATTCTGTTTATTTGATATTCCCAAAATGCAAAATTATCTTCACCAATTAAGTGTATACAGACATGGAACAGTGTGGATAAACATGTAGTTTTTCATAATGAAAGTCTGAAATGATTTTATAAGTATGTCAATTATGACAGGTGTGAATTGATTTTCAACCATTTTCACATACAGTTTTACTACTATGTGAACTTTTTTTACCTCTCGATAAGAGAGGTATTGGAATCATGTTAAAAATCGCATATCCAGATTTTATAAGCACGTTTTAAGTTCCCTAGAATCCGATTATAACATTTTTACGATGATGTCTGTGTGTGTGTGTGTGTGTGTGTGTGTGTGTGTGTGTGTGTGTGTGTGTGTGTGTGTGTGTGTATGAGGTTGTTGGAGGTACGATTTCTCAAATTCTATAAGATTAAAGACCTGTGTAACTACGGATTTTTCAATCTAATAGTAATGGGAAGAGTTGAATAGATTTTGGTAACAACTGGACAACCGGAACTAGTAGTATTTGAACAAAATTTTTATTATTTTTTGAATATTTATGTTATTACAGATATTAAAAAACAAAATTCTCTATCCGATACATTAATTTTTTTTATTATGCCTTCTATAGATTTAAAGATATAGATATATAATGGAGAAAAATTGCTCATAGGATGAATTTAAAATTATAGAAAATACGTAAATATAAAGATTAGGTGTAATTAGAATTTTTTGTGTGTACAAGAAATGTTAAATACAATACTTATATATACCACAATGGAAAGGGCGCGAGAGGTATTGTGATGGCCACAACAGATGTTTTTACAAAATTTTGAACTTTGACGTAATTGATCAATTTTAGGACCTCCAGAATGTTGTAGAACACATGTAAAAATGCACGATTTACAATCAATGGGGTTAGTTCTACCATTGGTTACACGTTGTTCGCCTACTTAAATAACACGCTGTACATGTACACGTTCGATATGCATGTTATATGATTTCCTGTAGGAAATGAATGTTAAACATTTTTATGTGTATTGATTGGATCAACATTCATTCCGGTAAACGACAATGAAACTGTATACCAGTTAAATTTAATAACTATCATAATAAAAATCACAAATACAATAAACCAGTAGCTAATGGCATGGATCATTATCTCCAAAAAAATCCACATTTTAAGCCAGAACATAAAATAAACATAAATGTCAAGGAAACACCTTAACTACAATTTACTCTCGTATTTTCCAAACAAATTGCTACGGTAACAACAGCGATCAGACAATCTATTTCACAAATATTCTCATCATGAGTCGGACGGGACCCAAGATGAATGTAAACGTGTCCATTAGGAGACAGCGCACCTGGCGGCAGGTGCAGCAACAACGTGCGTGTTCTGACATGCGCGAGGAGATAGCCAAAGCTGAATTAATTATTTTTTACATGATTAATAATGACTGAAATATACATTTGGTTGATAGATTATTTTGGTTAGAACTAATTTCATTTACATTTTAAAATTAGAGATTAATTGATTTCTTTGTCTGATGTATAGGATAATTATTTTTAATTACAATAAAACAATTTTGAAATGCGTAATGTTTGTGGTTTGTGGTGTAATTCAAGAATAATCAAAGCCAACATTTCGTACTTTTGGAAATGATTTAATCAACAAGAAACTTTCATTTTTTCTGTGAAACCTAACATTTTGTATTTTGTACTATTAATGCTGATTATATTTAGGTAGACATATAATTTTTAACTTTCTTTTATATGGTCAGAGTGGGAGCGTCGAGCGTAGTGTCACGTTCGAGTTGCTTCTGATACGAGTTATTATAGTAACATTGAATTTATAATACTAATATAAGGGTATTATAAATTCAATGTTAGTAATCAAAAAAGTATTTAATGGCTGCTTCTGTAATAAAATATTAAGCGAAAATTTAAATAATTTGTTCCTGTACTATAACAATTCACAGTTTAAAAAATTCAACTTTAGATGATCATACTTCTGATATGAATCTGTATTTAAAAAATAATTATTAAAATCTATTAATATTGAACTTTGTTTTACTGGTAAAACTAAAATTCAGTAGCATTTCTTTTTCCCATTAAAATCAAAATGAAATTGACAGCTAAATGCATAATGTCAGTGTCAAAAAATAATTTTACTGATATTATTGAAAAAAAAAATCTGGGAGGTACGAGTACATTGTATTATTAATTAAACATGTCTTTAAAATTATAGGTATACATATTAATATTACATACAGGGTGTTACTCCTAAACGAGCTACCTCAAGTAATTCCTGTATTATTAAAGATATAATAAAATACAATAAGACAATATGATAAGAGAAAAAATATTTTTTTAAGCCAGTGGTTCTTAACTTACAACCAAAGTTATAGTTTTGGATTTATGCTAAAAATCGCATATCCAGATTTTAGTGTATAAGCACGTTTTAAGGTCCCTAGAATCAGATTATAACATTTTTACGATAATGTCCATGTGTGTGTGTATGTTTATATGTGTGTGTGTGTGTATGTTGGAGGGATGCTTTCTCAAATACTACAAGACTTAAGATATATTTAACTACGAATTCCTTAATCTAACATTAACGGAAAGAACTGATAAGGTTTTGGTATCAATTGGGCAACCGGGAGTGGTAGTTTCTAAAAAAAAATTCTAAATATTATTTTTTGAAACTTATGTTACTACAAATAATAAAGTTAATTAAATTGTCAATCTAACACATTTAATTTTTTTATTATATCTCCTATAGATTTTGAGATATGATGTATAATAATATAGCATAATCTGTTGTAATAAATTTCGCTGCTCAAACAACTCCATGATAACCTGTTGAGATATTTAATGTTTGTATTTGACGGATAATTTCAAAATGTCTGTGTCAAAAATAAGCAGTTACTGACAATACTGAACGTGTATATTTAATACATTTTATTTTATTATTAATTTAATATGTATTTAAAATTATAGGTACAGTAAAAATTTTGAAAGATGTCCGATCAAGGTTGTTTACGAATTGTATGAATCCAGATTTTTGCTCCGGCCATTATGACAAATTCAGTAGTGTCGTTTTCTTAGTTTTTATGAGGGTACATAAGATACTACTGTTATTTTATTATTATAAAAATATATATTACAGTAAAAGCATTCGAAATTCAAAAATAAGTCAACTGATAAGTTTATAAGCAAATGTAAAACCAAATATGTTAAAAATAAAAGACACAATGTCAGTGAGTCTGACAGAAAATAACGTTATTCGTACGGCTATGAATCAAGGTAATATATCCGAATTAATAAATAAACTTACGTTACAGCGAAAGTATTATTAACAACGAGCATCGTTTTAAAGTGGAATGTCCTAACTTAGTCGAAACAATATGAATTCTTGAAAGACAAGCGTGTTATATCCATCCTTATCGCATACGCTTATAGCCTTTGCAAAGGAAAGAGAAAAATTTATGCCAATTTGTTAATTTATTCATGATACTGATGATCTTAATCGGACATCTTTAAACAATTCTACTGTATATTTATATTACATAATCTATCTTTAAGAAATACCGATAATACCGTCAATGAATTTGAAGAATTTTGAACATATTAGAAGAGTAGGACAAAATTTCTCATAGAACGATAGAATAGATACAATTTCAATTATTTGTGTGTACAAGAAATGCTAAATTTCTTTCTTATGTAACATAAAATGGAAATGGTGAGAGGTATTGTGCTGGCCGCAACACATTTTTTTTAAATGGGATAGTATATATTTTTTAGGCTTATTCGATAAAGTATTTTTTTTAATTCAACCATGTAATCATTTTATATTCTAAAATATTGAGAAAAATTGAATTGAAATCTAAATAAATTTTGATTTTATTGTTATTTTTCAGTAGGCTATGTGTAAAAAACAAAAAGTGTCAATCAAATAGAACACTATTTACAAAGTTATTAACAAATATTTATGTTTTAATTTAAGCTCAATTTTTTTCATACATAGCTTATTGAAAATAAGTATAAAAATCAAATTCATTTAAAATTTAATTTTTCTCAATATATTTGTAATGTAAGGATATAGAACGAATACATGGTTGAATTCAGAACAAAATACTCTATCGACTAAGTTTGAAAAATATGTACCATCCCATTTAAAAAAATATAACTTTGGGTTACTTGACAACCACTGGTCTTCTATAACATTGTCTATAGTAGCTCGTATAGCTGTTACACCCTGTATATCCTTAAGAAGTACCGCTAATACCGTTAGTGAATTAGAAGAATCTTGAACATATTAGAAAAGTAGGACAATATTCCACATAGAACGAAATAATAGATACAATTTGAATTATATGTGTGCACAAGATATATTAAAATCGTTACTTATGTAACATAAAATGGAAATGACGAGAGATATTGTGCTGGCAACAATATTATTATTTTTTTCGGAGTCAAATACGGCCTTTTTAAATTGAATTACGGGCCCTAGACATTTGTCTTTTTTGTCTTATTCCGGCTCTGCATTCAACAATAAATGTGCAGAAAAATCATTGGTTTTCGTAGCAGGTAATTTGCCTAAAACATGAAGAGAAGATGAAAAAGAAAAATGTTGATTACAAATGTGATTTAAACCATCTGTTTAGCATTAAAGTCCTATCAAAAGATATCTACATTGATTTAATTGCAATAAATATAAATATTGTCTTGTTTTATGATGTCTTATACAAAGTTGCTACAACGTTTCTTCTAAGATACATTTTATTTATTTATGTTTATTATTTGTACAATAAATATAGGTTTCTATTTTAAGATAAATAATAATAAAAACATATTATTATACAATACGGTTATTACATCTAATAACTAGGTACATTGTTACAAACTACATGAAAATAAAACTCAAAGTATAAACCAACTTCCATAACATTTTACAACCCTTTGTTGCATCTTATTAGCAAAATGGCGCGGGTTTTAAAAATCTGTCCAGAAAGGCTATTAGTTCGTGATGGCACATATACATTGCAATTTCCGCGGTACAGCATATAAAACTGATTTTAAACATCAAAGTGCGCCGTGCTGGAAACATAGTGACCCAACCGGAACGTTTACGAGAGGTAAAATACTCCCGGAGTGGAAGAGTCCTTTTACCGCAACCAGTTGTGTGTTTGCAATGTCTACATTGACATAGACTTGATAAATAGATCAACCAGGATGGGCAAATGTTGATATACTTTGCGAGGAACATTATTGTTTGGGCAGAACATATTGATATAGATGGAATATATTCCAAACAGTATGATTATTTATTCTACAAAAATACATACTAAAATTTATTAACAATACCTATATATGTCGCACTCATTGGAGTGTCATTCCAAGAACGATAAGAGATATCCGTGTTTAATGAGCTCCGTAGTGCTTGTCAAATTATAACAGCATCAATACTTTGGAAATAAATCAGTAATACTTCAAAGCCCAAATAAACTGGGAAGACCATGTTTCATATTTCATATGCACACGCACACTTAATCACACCAAAGGTAAACTTCAGAATTAAAACTCATCACAAATATAAAATTCATCTAGATTTCTTTTAAATTTACCTTTACATTTAAGGACAATGGGATCATTTCGCATTTTTTGATTTTTTTCTTGAAAGAATATGTCAAATTAAACATGTAAATGTGTAATTTACACCTTATAAGTCTTTAGAATCAGAGATGATTTTTTAATAGTTGCTTTTAATTTCAAATATTTCAACGCTGACGTCACAGCTTCACTAAATAATCACAGCTGGCTCGTCCTCCATTTTGGATTCAATCTTTCAGTCGACGAACAAGCGATATCACAAAGCCAAGTGCTTTTTGTTTTTGCTATGTCTTGCGTCTTAATAAAGTACTTCAAATGTCGGATTGTTCAACGCCACAAGCCGTGCAAATGATGGTTTAAATTGTTATAGGCAATTATTGAAATTATCAAATTTTGTATAAATTATTAGAAGTTAACTTACTTTTTCCTTCCACATAATAAATATCAAATATTGTTAAATTCAAGATGATAGATCGACAGATGATTTATTGTAAATAAAAAATAAATAAATATATCATCACGGCATATTACCCATTGCTGGGTGTGCCAATCTGCTTTTGTACGCAAATATCGAATGATGAATTATTTGTACCGTGCGGGCGCTTACCGGGCGTCACCTCACGGGCACTCATTGCTGACATGGAGAGTGCGCCACAGGGGTCAATTTTACGCCATTAATATTCGAAGTAATTTCTGGCGTCGGTCGGGATCGAACCCGGGTCCCCAGATTCATGACCAGACACTCAGACACTTGATCATTTTAAGACTAATTTACATACTTTAATACTGTAGTCGTAAGCAACTTGCCACTCGTTTATAAACTTCTTAAACTTAAAACAGTTCATGTTCATTTGTGTTGAAAAAGAAGAAAAAATAAAACAGTTGCCTCTGGAGTAATGTAAGTAATATTAAAAATATCTTTTTTCTTCAAACGTATTATAATATTCATATTATGCTACTGTACACAAACTATAGAAGGTATCCATTTTCTTACTAGTACAACAATGTTGTTCATTATTGTACTAATACAAAAATGTTTGCTTCGTAATACACCGCTGGCGGCAGAAGTCGCCACAGGAACACAGACCATATTAAAAATTGTTATTTGACAGTTGTATCGTTTGTGTTTTGTAATTCACACAGCCAACTTTAGCTGAAATTGCAAACTCTACAATTAAACCAATTCCAAAAAAATATTTAAAAAATCTCCAGTTTTCTTTGAAACACTTGAAGAATTATTATTATTTTATTCAGATTTGTATTATTAAAAAGGATGTAAGTAGATTTTTTTATAAATAAATATATTCTTTATTCACTATGCATTTATTTATTTCTTATCCCGTAGGTTTACATTCATGGAACTAATCAAAATTTTCGCTGTTAGTAATAAATTAAAACCTAATAATTTGAATTTACTTCACTAGAACAGTAAATGTATTTGTTATTTTAATAATTTTACTTGAATTAGAAATTGTGATATTTATTTCAGTAAAAAAAAATTTCACTGAAATAGCAATTTCTACTCACTTTTATCAGAAATTGTTTCAGTAACGCTAGTAAATAATTTTAGTAATTAATTAGAAATCCTTGTTTCTGAAACAGTTAAAAATCAATAGAAATAATATTTCATTTAGGAAATTGTTTAGCTGTTACGATATTAGAATATCTTTTTCCCAAATAGTGGCAATCTTTTTTCAATGTGCTTTGAAACAATAATTTACTGGGTTTATCTGAAGTGAGCTCGAACGAACTGAGATTATGACCAAAAATAATACAACTAATTTACCCCTCTATTCTTTTTAAAAATCTGTCAACTAACCGAACATCCTCTTGTCAATTTTCATTGGGTATCTCACACTTTCTTATCGTTCATTTTGGACAGTTTTTTCCTACTGTCATATGTTTAGATAAACACTTAAAAAGATTTTACTTTCAATGATGGGAAGTGTCAACGATTCCAAAGAATAAGAATTTATTTTTAGTTCTTTAAAAATACCTCTTAAGATCGATTCAGACATAATCTTTAAGGTTTCCTTCATTTGTGGTTGTCACGCCAGTTTTTAACACTAGTTGACCACTTCTTGATGTCAGATGGAGATATTGTAATTTAGGGTTTTTTAATTAATGTAATTTTAGCTGAAGCCGCAGTAAAGCTAAGATGTTATCAAGGGGCGAATGTCTTGTTTTTAAGAGGCCAAGCAGAATTCCTGTCTCAAACAACACAATTTAGCATTTTATGCGAATTATCTTGATTCATTCTACCTGTTCGTTGCATTTGAAATGAGCAACACGATAGGCCAAGCAGAAAATTTAAAATTTCGGAGCTATTTTTAGACCGTAAATTCGTTAAGGATTTGCCTCAAATAACAGTAAAGTAGGGTTTTGTGTGTAACTCAGGATAATGTATTTACATAATGATTTTCTTTTCAAAATATTTTGAATGAAATTATAAATGTAAGATATACAAAGTATATTTTGTCATTTAATGTATTGCACAATGTTTATGTATGTTAATTGCATAAATATTTATATCTGCTATAAAATAATGATAACAATAATAAAAACGTAAATTACTTGCATAGTTTCTAATAAACATAAATAAAATTAAGTAGTATAGTAATTATTCCGTTATTACTAAACAACTCCTTATCAATTCAAGCTAATTTTTATCAACTTGTTTTGCAATAATAACTTATGCAGACCAACTATGCATTTTGTAAAACTTTCTTGGAATATTAATATTCAATAAACAATCAAATCAAAAGAACCCAATAATTCTTCTTCATTTTTATTTCTTCATACTTAATAATAATAATTCTTTATTGTATTTAAAAAATTTCACTTATTATCGATATTACCGATTTTAAGGGGGGGGGGTGAATAAATTTTTGTACATATTTTGTAACTTCGACGTTGTCTACATTGGGTTGATGAAGATGATATGATGAAACACAAACAACCATACCTTACCCGGGATTCGAACCCAGGACCCTTGGGTTGTGAGTCGGCTACGTTTAAATCGGGGCATCAAAAATCTGGAACAGTCTGTCGATTGACCTAGGGCCGGCTTTGCATATTAGGTAGGCTGTGATAATAAATTGATCATTTTTTTGTAACAATATATAAAACTTACAAAAATGAATTACTATTAAAACAATTAACTTTTTATATTACTCAATATTATCTCAACTGTTTTCACAGCCGCCTGTTATCATGGTTACCAGGTTAATTATTTATAATTTGCTCATGTTTTTGTAATTTACTTCTTCAATAAAAATTCACTTGAAGCATATTGATGAATTCGTAATTTTATGTAGATTCCAAATATATAAATGTAATAGGACGTTCTACTTTAAATATGCAAGTTAATGTCCTTCCGATTAAACCGTAATCGCTATCATGCCAAATACCATTATTTGTGAGCCCCTAAGTCTAATTTACAAATACCAAGAAAATTAAAAAATAATTATAAATAAAAAAAATATTTTCAGTAGCTCGTTTTCAGTGTCAGCCTGTATAGTAAATTTAAATAACTTAATTACAAATAAAGTTTTGAATTGTATGTAATTTAAAAATAAAGCAAATACCACAATTCACGTTCGGCGTACGTAGTGCATTTAATTATATAAATAAACCGCGAAATATATATTAACCCGTATAGTTGCAGATTACAAACAGGTTTTAAAACGCAGGCAGAAAAATCTTAACCTCAAGCAATTAGAAACACATTACTTCTCCGTTATACATCCAAGGCGCCATTGCCAACAGAACAAAAGTGTTCCATTTACATGTCAAAAGCTGCGTTATGACCCACATCTTAAGCACAAAACAGTTGGCCTTGCAACCAATGACAATTGAAGAGCTAAGTAGGGAATAATTGAAGAAAACACCTGACTTGCAAAGCTATTATCGACGATTTAACAATGGCAATTTGCGAAGTATATTTTTAACACAAGGGGACTACTTTTCAGTTAAATCATATAGCCTTATAAGTTGCAAGTTCTTATGCTGGTAGTCCGAAATTACAGTACAGGTGAATCGAATTTTATTACCTAAAATCACGCTATTTGTTTCAAAATCGTTTATCTTATACTCTTTTAAATCTGCTTATATTTTCCGATTTTGAAAATAAATGTATTTTTTAATATTATTTAAATAATCTTCAATATGATTATCATTCTTGCTATTATGTTTCAACATTAATTGGTGTGCCCCAAGGCTCTAAACTAGGACCTGTCTTATTTCTGCTTGTAATTAATCCCATTTTTAATAATATTAAACATAAATTGTTAAACTTAGTTTTATATCGAGCATAATATTGTTAATAACACATGTTATTATCATATGTAATATAACAAGTGATATGATTATCATCGGTGATATTCTCGGGTGAACCGAGTTGCAAATGTGCTGCTTCGGATTCACGAGCAATATCTTCGATTATTAATCATATCACGAGCTTATATTTAATGAGAGAATGTAATGAATTTTTGTAACCTAACCTAACCTAACTTTTGATATACATAATATTCATATTGTATTAAAACGTAGTACTTACGAGTTTTATTTAATATTTCAGAGTTTGAATTATTGTTATTATTTATTTTTATACTCAAAATTAACTGTCAATGCCATAAATAAAGAAAACAAATCCCTTAGTAACGACTATAATTACGGTGATAATTTCTTTGTTTTTTATCATCGCTGTGATAGACATGTAACTAGGGAGATTCAGAATGTTGATTGGCGGAAAACATGTCACGTGACTAATGAATTATATTCTCAATGTTATACCTATAGCCCAACAAAATATTAAAAACTTTTTTTATCAAGATTTGTTGAAAATTTTTGTAAGTAGCATTATTAAAAGTCACTAAACATGATAATGAAATTTTTGTTATTAAGTTCTGTTAATAAAATTGTTATTAATATATCTTACTTTTTCCATTAACAAGTTGATAACATTGTTGTTAACTTTGTTAATAACAGAAAAGATGCTATCGTTCTGAATGCAGTTTAATCAAAAGATGTTGATATTAATGTACCTACTCAGTAACTTATAACTATAATGTTGATAAACGAAAACCGTTCGTGGACATGCCTTATTCTCTAACTTTTTTGAACGTACGTGAAAGAAGCATTCGTTCTCCAACTAAACTGAAGGTTAGAAGCGATGCGAACAAGTTTTAATTTTCAATTAGCTCTAACCAATTTTTTTCACAAAGATTCATAAAATATCCTGAAACTATTGAATAAATAGCAATTGTAAAAAAACTGATGTGGCCAGCACAATACCTTCCGTCAATCCTGTGTATTATGTATAAATTCCATACATAATTTTTCTTGCAAAAGATTTTATATTTCCAGTAAAATTATTTCATAAACGAACAATGCAAAATTGCACTTGACACTGATATGTTTTCCCAGTCGTTAAGGGTCGCTATTTGTTATTTTCTACTTCCGCTCATTTCTGTTTTGCGTGTCGTTCTCATTCCGTTCCTTTTCTCTCAAGTCTTCCGCAATACAGTCCTTGCATCTTATCTTTGGGAGGTTGGAAGGACGATTTCTCAAAAACTATAATAATTAATATCTGTTTAACTACGTATTTCTCAATAGGACATTACTGGGAAGAGCTGAAAAAGTTTTGGTAATAATTGGACAACCGGAAGTAGCCGATTCTTAAAAAAAATCTTGCTTGTATTAAAGAAGAGTAAATTTTCTATCTGATACATATAAATATTTTATTATATCTTTTATAGATTTAGAGATAAAGAAACATAAGTAATAATCTGTTGTAATAAATCTCACAGCCCAAATAATGTCATGGAAACCAATTGAAAAATTAAAATGTTTGTAATTGACAGATAAATGTCAGTGTCAAAAATCCAGACACATTACTGAAGATTTTTTCTGGGAAGAACATATATTATATTATTTCTTATTGTATTAATAGTTAAATATTTAAAATTATAGGTACATTACATATAGCTTCAATTGTCAATCCCGACAATAAATTGGAAACATTTCGAAAAACTAGAAGAGGACAAAATTTCTTTATAGAATGAATTTAAATTTAAAAAATCTAAATATAAAGAATAGATTGAGTAGAATTTTTGGTGTAGAGTGTAGATATACAAGAAATGTTAAATACAAAAGGGCACGAGCAATCATGTCACTTTCTTGGCCTTGACAAGCAGATATGGGGGGCCGTGTCAGAATGATAGATAGTAATTATGTACATAGATGTCAAATATCATAATTTTTCATTCTAAATTTAGTGATTTTCTAATTCCATGTGGTTCATTTTTTTCAACAAGTAAATTCAATACTCCTGGTGACAAATTAACTACGTGAATTTAGAAAATCTTGAAATTTTTAATGAAAAATTCTGACATTTGACATCTATGTATATAATTACTAATTGTCATTCTGACACGGGCCCCATATCTGCTTGTTAAGGCCAACAATGTCAAATGACTGCTCGTGCTCTACTTATATAACCAAACGATTTTTTCAGATCCGATAACTCCAATACTACAATTCAAAAAATTACAATTTTTTCGAATTCCTCTTCCTTACATCCATATGCAGACGATTAGATTTTGGTTATAATTGGTCAACCGGAAGTACCCTCATTTGAAGATTTTAACAATTTTTTTTAAATAAACTCAGTTAAATATACATTTTTCACATTTATTATTATACATATTAAGTAATATTTTATTCTCTATACGATTTGATTGCATTTTATGCTTCATATTCAATGGATGTAATGTTAAAAAACTCGTATAACCATGGATACAGGTATAGGTACTATATTAAGAAAATTCTGAATGACGGATGTCAGTGTCAAGTTCAATTGATAGTTATCAATTTCAAATGTAATTGACAGTATGTTTGCGTTATTGGAAATATAGGATCTTTTGCAATAATTTCTCTGTATGGATTTCTATAAAATACATAAAACTGACAAAAAATGTAATGTGCTGGTAACATTTGATTTTTCTTCCATAAATTCAGTGCATTTGCGATTGTAAAATTCTCAATAATATTGATAGAAACTTGTTTGCAGCCAAACAATGGAAATATCGATATTGTGACAATAGAATCAAAGTCCAATCTTTGTGGTTTGTAAAAACACCTGGCGATGTACCATTATGGTCATGAAATTATTCTGAACAATTGATGGCAATTACTGCGGTTTCCCTGCAATGCAGTTTATTTTAATTAAACTCTCGATTAATTTGATAAATCAATTTGGGTTATATGGCTGGCTGACAGTTGCAAACTGCCTACAATTAAAAAGAATTGCCGACGGAGCATTTTATACTTGATAATAATTTCATTGCTTAATAACTTTGCTGTCTGGGACGGATATATTACATATTGTAACGTTTATTTATTTGGGTGAAGTGTAAAAATCAGAGAAATATTATTAATTAAAATAAATGTTTATTAAACGATAAATAAGCAAGAAAAAGATTATATAAATAACTAATAATATTATTAAACACAACACTAGAATTATTTATTTAAAAAAATGTTTATTTCACTATATTTATTTATGTTCAGAACTCGTAGAATATTTATTTATATTACCAACTGTTCATTTCACGATGTCTCTATATCAAAATCTCTCGGCTGACTTCCCTGACGTGCTTATATAGTGCGGTGTCCTTTTTCTAGTGTGTTTTCCATTATTCCATCGAATACAAAGGAATCAGCCGAACGTAAGTAATTAAAAAGGTCGAAACTGGTACGCGACGATTACGTCATTGCTCAGGTTAGACGCCGTTCTAGAAATGTTCGACCAGCGGCAGCGGTCGCGTTTTCTTAGTCAGTGGCGTCGGATCCATGCACTACCCCCTCCTTAAGACTGTTTCGCCCCGGAACAGTTCTTGGTTACGAAATCTGCATGTACTTACCCTTGGTGCATTTAGAAGTCTTGCAGAAGTGACAGTCGATGGTCCGCTCGAATTCAAGGCCGGTATAGTAGAAGAGGACCTCTAACAATCTTTTAATTTAAACTATCTAGTCCACAGCCTAACGTTGGTACCGTTAGTTTCAATGTCATTCGCTAGTAGATGATCCCTCAAATCGCACAGCGAGTTCCAATGATTGCGATAAGGCGGCTTCTGGTACGAGCGTGGTTTTGTAACCATGTTCTGTATTGCTGTCCCCCAGTCGTAGCGTTTACCCGACGGATGGACGTTAGTTGGCCAGTTCTTGTAGATGTCCAAATATCGTCTTAAAGACTGCAGGTATGCCGCGTGACATCTTCAGGTCTTCTGATACGCAGACGCCGAGAGAATAATCTGAAGACACGGTGAACAGGTCTCGATGTTCTTCTATCGTCACGCCATACCGCACTTTGTGACCAGAGGAATACTTTTCCATTAAGTCTTCAAAAGTCGGTTCCTGAGCTATGATCCGACGAATCATTGCTCCATGATGGACTTCATTGTTGTCACCGGCAAAAGGGACTAGCCGATTAATGTGTACTACTCTCGGCTTCCCGATAGGTGCTTTCCTAATTCTATATATTACGTCGTTTATCCTTTTAAAGACCTCATAAGGACCTTCCCAATTTCTTTGCATCTTTGGTGATAAACCGTGACGCCAACTTTTTCTGCCTTGATGTCACCCTGGTCTTTCATTCGACCGCTGGCAGCTTGAATGTTCGTATGGACTTGTTCATGAATGTCATTCATCTCCGTAGGTCCGTAACGTAATCTTTCCCGACCAGGTCTTCCCCAGGTTTACTACCGAACATCAAGTCGCAGGGTAAGCGCAACTCACGTCCGAATAAGATGTTTGCAGGAGTTTTCCCTTTTGTTTCATGCACGGAGGAACGATAAGCCATCAGGAGCATATGAAGATGTCGGTCCCAGTCTTGGAGACTATCTTTCGTTCAACCATGCCATCGGACTGCGGATGTAATGCAGTTGTCCTCGTTTTATTAATTCCTAATATCAACCCATTTGGTGAAGTAGTCCATGGCAACCAGGATGTATTTATTTCTGTCGTCACTTTTTGAAAATGATCCGGCGACGTCAATCGCAATGCGCTCAAATGGATTGCCAACTTTGTATTGACGCATTGGAGCTTGGAGCTCTTCGTCGTTTATGCGGACCGTTGCTTCCAGCGCAAACCAGACATTTTCCGTTGTTGTTGTTCTTATTGCTTCAATTTCGTTGATGTTCTGCTATTCTGGTTCGTAAATAACGCTTCGTTTGCTCTGTATATGTAGCAGGACAGTCATTGCAAGGAATTTTGTACACAACATGTGACCTGTAATCTATATCTATGTCAGCTTTTAGTTTGCTAAAAAAATCCTATTTTTTTGTTTGTTTAAAACCAATATTTATATTTAAATTGTTAGTGAAGATTGTTTTAAGTTTTATAGCTATGCCATGTATATAAGTAAGGGGTAATAAATTTTCTTTTCATTTATTTCTGCATCATTGTTATTATTTTGTTGATATATGTTGTTCTTTTTGTTATTATTTTTATTTTTTATTTCATAAATAAGGCTGTTGACTATTCCTCTGGGGTATTTATTTGTATGTAATAGGTTTTTAACATTATTTATTATGTCGTTCTGATATTCTTTTGAGGTTAATATTGTGGCTCTGGATATACGATTTTTGGCGCTATTCAGAAGTTGATTTTTAGGGTGTTTCGATCTGTATTTAAGGTATCTAGTAGAGGCAGTTGACTTTTTATACCATTTAGTTTTAATCTGGTCGTCCTGTTGGTTTAACAATGATATGTCCAGACAGAGTTATCCCATTTTTGGACGCGAAGATTACGTCGTCGCTCAAGTTACGCGCCGTTCTAAAAACGTTCAACCAGCGGTGGCTATCGGGTACTCCTAGAGTCAGTGGCGTCGGGTCCACGCTCGCTACATTATATACATAGTTGTAGTGTGTTAAGGACGAACATGTAATAAAAAACAAATAAATTATCCGTTTAATGAATGGTGATTAAAAATGTGCCCACATGGTAATTTATTGTAAACGAAATTAAGAATAAGACATAAGTTGTTTATTATCGCTGTCTATTAGATACGGTGGGGTGGTAAATAAGTGGACAGTTATCAATCATGAAATATACCATTTGTGAAGATATTTTAACAAGAAAATGATGTTAGTATTTTGCCATGACTTCCTTATATTTTCGACAATGACCTCTTTATGTTACAAGAAAAGTGCAGAATATGGAAGAAACGCAAAACATACAATTCAGAGAAAATGTTTAAAATTACCAATCACAACAATATACTTATAATTTAGTAAAAAATAAGTTCAATAGTTTAAAGCTTAGACAATTATTTTCTTCTTCTTCTTAGCATTTTTGGATAGTTAAATTTTAAGTGTAATTGATTTATTTTAATGAAAGTTGAAAAATCATGAAAGTGATATAATTTTGACCAGTGCTATCGAGCTGTATACAGAATGTTTTAATAATTCAGAAAAAAAGTAATTGGCAGATACTACATAATATACTGATCAGTAATTATAAAAAAAAAAGTTTTTCCTATTTAGCGTTCAGAAAGTGAATTTTGTACAACTGTTTTTGAGGATTTTTTAAATTGTGAAGTGGTAACTAATAGGGCTATTCTGTAAGATCGTTATGACATAACGAATCGGTAAAACGTTATATCGCCATGGTAATAACGAAAATCGTTTAATAGGCTTATTCTGTAAACGATCGTTATGACATTTTTCATTGTTAAATCGTTATCATAACGATAATCGTTAAAGTGGTATTCTGTAAACAATAATTTAATTCTACATGACGAAAAAAAAGATACCGATATCGTTATTTCTTAACGATTGGAAAAATTATTCGTTATCTAAACGTTTTATCAATAATTCAGTATTTTTATTAATGTCAAAATAAAATTGCTATTATGTTGAATAGTGATCTCAAAAACCAGTCATATTACAGTTTTCTGCAAGGTAATAATAATTTAATAAGTTTTTATTCGTAGCGCCTAGCGCAAGCTTCCCAATTTGTCTACAGATGGTAGTAGTTGCTCTAGCATAACCTACAAAAAGAAAAATAATGGTCCGACAGCTGACAGGTTGACAGCAGACTCCAACCAGGACTAATCTAACCTAGAAGTTTTGTGAGTTATATTGAATTATTTTAGATATTTCATTTCAAATTACAATTTGATTTTAGGAAATAAAGTTCTTAACTTGATCCCAAGGTTATTATTTTTCAAAATGTGTTACATAATACGGATACGAAGATAACGATTATCGTTAAGTAGAAATAACGATTTTCATAATAACGATTTCGTTATGGTAACGATTCGATTTTACAGAATAGGCCTGTTAGTCTATGTATCAACAACAAATCATTCTAGTTGTCATTCCCTGTCATTACTAATGGAAAATTATTGCAATTATTTTTTTTATAATAAAATATTTACATCAAATACTCTTTTAAATTGAAATTAAAAGTATTTATTTGTAGGTTCATAACATATAAAAATATAAATTTTAACCCAACATCTAAATAATTGTTGCCAAAATATCAAATGTCAAAATAGATAAAATTTCAAATGTTTATTGAAAGATTGAAACTGTCAATGTCACCAACCTCAATATTTTAATAATTCTTTCAATAATCATTTTGAAACAAAGATAAATTAAAGCGAAAGAAAAAAGTATGGAAAACACGTATTACAATGTTTATTTATAATACTCGTAATTTTGCGTAACTCGCTTACGACTCGATTACGCAAATTGTATTCGTATTACACCGGTCATATTTGAATACAAACTATGTTCTAACTTAAAATAATATTTTGAAGAAAATCGGTCTTTAAACATAAGAGTGAAATTAAATATTGAATTATGGCATTTTCAAAACAGCGTTTTCAAAACAAGGCTTGTGCTACCAGCAATGGGGTCATTTAAAAAAAATCGGTGTTTTTTTTATAAAATCCTGAAATCCGTCTCATTTAATAAATATAGTAATATAAAATAACATGAAATATGCGACTTTTCATTCATAACTTTGCTAATAAACTTTCGTGGCTGTAAAATTCGTGACGTCGCGGTTCTTTTACATAAAGACATTCCTCACACACACAACGGTTCACGTGGTTTCCGTTTACTGTTGTATATAAACTAACCTAAAATTGTGACAGGTGACAGCAGAGTTAAGAGTAAAGGTGTGTAAATAAAACATTTATTAAAATAAATACCAAAAGTTGTATGAAATATGTTTTTAGTTAACAATATGTTTCTGTCACAAAATCAAACTGACGACAAATGATAACCCAAACATTCATAGTTCCAAACACAACCGGTACTACTGCATCCACCAAGCCGTGACGTAGTCGTGACGTCAGCATCCAAATATTTGAAATTAAAGACAACTTTTAAAAAATCATATCTCTGATTTTTAAGACTTGTAAGGTGTAGAACATACACCTACATATTTAATTTGACCTATTATTTCAAGAAAAAAATAATTAGAAAATGTGAAATGACCCCATTGTTTTTAATGTACATGACTACTGGAATTCTTTTAGATATTTTATTTAATAAAACTTAACATCCTTACAACTTAAATTTGTAAAAAAATTGTTTCAATTTTTGGTAAAACTAAATATTATTTGATTTTACATTGAAACAATAAAATAATTTAGAAAACATATCTTGCTATATGTCAATAAAAAGACAAAGTGTCCGTAATATTAATAAAAATTGGCGATTGTATCATAAATCAATTATATAAAATGAAATTAAAGAGGCTGGGCCAATTGATGTGGGACAGGGTTCGTATAAGTTAATTGAACTTTTGTCGTATTAAAAGTACAATTAAAACTGTGGCACTAAAATATGTACTTCATATAAAGTGCAATTAATTTAGCAAAAAACTTTTTGATTCGAGATAGTATCTATCATCCCCCCCCCCCAAGCATTGAAACACTGTATATTTATTATAACATCATTTAATGTTCCGGAAAAACATTATACAATACTTTCTGTGTCTGCAGTCCGATGATTGAATTAATCTCATTAGGTATATTTTTCTATTATTTTAACTTACAATTCATTTCAGGAACAATGGGCACAAAATTCATTATTATTACCTGAAACAAAAGAAAAATAATTAAAATTTACACAATAATATCAGCATACAATTTAATTAAACCATAGTCTTAGTCTAGTTTTATACACTACTATAATAATTCATATTCGCCCATGACTGAATTAATAAATATTCAACATGGCTGCTTGGAGCAGTAAAAACTAATGTGCAAACTCTCCGACAATGATGTTTGCAGAATTCCATTGGCGTAGGCTTCACACTTAACTTAAACACCCCCCTTGGTTCAAGGTACCACTTGGCGAAACAATCTTGCCCCGATCTTAATTATTCTTACTTGTATTACACCGCAATCTTATATCATTAATTCAGGGGTTAATTTATCTCCTGCCCCTTATAGGGTAACGAGACGCCACTGTTCAACTGCGTTCGCACTGCAAGGGTATAAATAATATGCTAACAATGAGAGTGAACAGAGAGGAGGAAAGTTAGCAGGAAATTTAAGGATATTTAGTGATGACATTAGTTGACGTAATAAATTTATTGTAGCAAATAAGCAGTGAAAAATATATCAATGTTATTGTTTAATCTTTGAAATTTATGTTGCCACATGGGACTAAATACAAACGTGTACTGCTGGTCACGTTGCGGAATAATAGAGTTTTGAATTTATTTCATAGCAGACAAATTATATTTATTTGTGTTTAAATTTAACAAATATTATTTAAATTTGTGTATGGTTTATATAGTTTTACCTCTCGCTAAGATAGGTATTGGATTCATGCTAAAAAATCGCATATCTAGATTTTAGTGAATAATCACGTTGGGTTTGTTGGAGGTACGATTTCTCAAAATCTATAAAACTAAAGACCTGTGTAACTACGGATTCCTCAATCTAACAGTAATGGAAAGAGTTGAATAGATTCTGGTAAGAATTGGATAGCCGAAAGTAGTGGTATTTTAACAAAAAAATTCTAAATATTATTTTTTGAAAATTTATGTTAATACAAATATTTAACAACAAAAATTCTCTATCCGACACATTTAATATTTTTATTATATGTTCTATAGGTCTAAAGATATATACAGGATGTTTCCTTTAAAACAACCAGCGCTTTTTTGGGCGAACTAATGACTTTAGAGAAAAATGTTATATACAAAAAATTACCAGGAAAAAGGGCTTAATTTATGAGGAATAATAAATAAAAAATTCAACCAGTGGTTCTCAAACGGTAGAATAAAATTTTATTTTTTTACATGGCAACCTATATAAATTTTTTGTCCATTAGATAGAGAATTTTTTTCTGATTTCAACGATTTAAATATGATATGGGGTTGTATAACAATTATTTCGAGAAAAATGATATTAAAAATCAGAAATAATTTTATATTATTGAAGTAGGCTATGCAATAAACAACTATTAATACGACTATTGCAACTGCAAAGCCATTTTTTATTAATAAGTAATTAAACAATTACGAAAACAAACACTTAATAACGTAAGTAACAAAACTATCTGTCACCTGTATCATTTGTTTGCATTTGTTTATTGCATAGCCTACTTCAATATTGTACAATTATTTCTGATTTTTAATATCATTTTTCTCGAAATAATTGTTATACAACCCCATATGAAATCAGAAAAAAATTCTCTCTCTAATGGACAAAAAAATTATATAGGTTGCCATTTAAAAAAATATAATTTTATTCTACCGTTTGAGAACCACTGGTTGAATTTTTTATTTATTATTCCTCATAAATTAAGTCCTTTTTCCTGGTAATTTTTTGTATATAACATTTTTCTCTAAAGTCCTTAGTTCGCCCAAAAAAGCGCTGGTTGTTTTAAATGAAACACCCTGTATAATCTATAAAATAACCTGTTGTAGTAAATTTCACAGTCTGCTCACAGCCCAAACATCTCCATGGTAACTACTTGAGAAATTAACATGTCTGTAATTGACAGATAAATGCCACTAATGTCAGTGTCAAAAATTCAGAGATAGTATGAATGCTTTTTCTGGGAACGATATTTAATATTCTTATTGTATTATTAATTATATATTTCAAATTATAGGTATACTACTATCATGTAGATGAACCCTTCAGAAAAAACGCCAATCCCGTTAATGAACTGGAAAAACTTCGAACATTTAGAAGAATGGAGAAAACTTGCTCATGTAATGAATTTAAAATTATAGAAAATACGTAAATATAAAGATTAGGTGTAATTAGAATTTTTCGTGTGTACAAGAAATGTAAAATACAATACTTTTATATACCACAATGGAAAGGGTGCGAGGGGTATTGTGATGGCCAAAACAGATTTTTTTAATATGTTACTATCACTAGCATTTAAATTTGGTGAAATAATGGTGAAAGATTGTTGCAACTTACGTCGAAATGAAACCTTAGAGATGTATTACCACATCAAGGTACAAAACAACGATATGTTATGGACATAATAAACCACTACTGAGTTCAACAACACAAACCTAATCTCTATTTCAAAATATTTCTATCTTTCTAATTATTTCTTTCTATAGTACTCGTTACATTACAACTATTAACGACTTTCTGCCGTCCGCAGAAATATTATTACGTATAATACTATATTCGAGGTCAGTGCCTTCAATGTCAATGGATATTCTACAGTATTTTTTTTAAAGATGTCCGAAGATGTATGAATTAAGATTTTAGCTCCGTCTATTCTGTCAAATTCATTAGTATCATTTACTTAGTTTTTATATGAATACATAAGGTACCACTGTTATTCATAAAAATATATGTTACAGTAAAAGCATTCAAAATTCAGAACTAAGTCAACTGGTAAGTTTATTAGCCAAGGTAAAACCAAATATGTGAAAAATAAGATAGTGACACTGATAGAAAATAACGTAGTTATTCGTACGGCTATGAATCAAGGTAATATATCAGAATTAATAAATAAACTTATGTTAGAGCGAAAGTATTGTCAACAACGAGCGTCGATTAAAAATGGAATGTCCTAAATTAGTCAAAATAATATGAATTTTTGAAAGACAAGCATGCTATATCCATCCTTATCGCACACGCTTATAGTCATTGCAAAGAAAAGAGATAAATGTATGCAAATTTGTTAATTCGTTCATGATACAGATAACCTTGATCGAACATCTTTTAAAAAAAATACTGTACATGTTTTATTTTTTTTCTGAGCGTAGTTGTTCTTGAAATGAAATTTTTTCAAAATTTGAGCGGGATATGATTTTCAAAAGTTATTAATAGTTATTTATGAAACATGAGTAAAAAATATAGTCTTATTTCTCGAATAAGCAAGTGGATCTTATGAGTAAAATATAAGACACTTTTTACTCTAGAAATAAAAAATAAATATATCATCACGGCATATTACCCATTGCTGGGTGTGCCAATATGCTTTGTATATAGATTTCGGTAATGATTATGACATATTTGTAGCGCGTGAGCGTTTACCAAGCGTTCCCTCACGGGCCCTCACTGCTGGCGTGGAGAGTGCACCACAGGAGTCAATTTTGTGCCATTTAAAATTCGAAATATTTGGCGACGGTCGGGATCAAACCCGGTTCCAGATTCGCGACCAGACACTCAAAAACGCGGCCACGAGATCCCATTACTCTAGCAGAATACAAATTTTGATAAATGTGAAAAAAGGTGCCATAGCGTTTCATTTTTTTACTCGTTTGCCTTAAAAGTGCACTTTTTTCACGATTTTATTGTGTAAAAAATATTGATAAGAATTATTTGCGACCATCCGTAACATATTTAAACATAGAAGTAGGCCGTAGGGTCGAGGAATTATTGTAATAAACGAAGAAAGAATTTATGAAAAATTCATGGACCTCGCAGGGATGTGAACCCTGGACCTTCTCATATCTAGTGAGACGCTCTAACCAACTGAGCCACAAGATCCCGTCCCATTGAAGTCGATGAATCATTCACAATTCTTTTTACAAATTTCGTAGACGAGTACACTAACCATACGGTGTAGATGAATACTCAGCGCGAACAATGCGCTATATATAACATATATAATTGAAATAATACGAAATTTGTAAAAAGAATTGTGAATGATTCATCGACTTCAATGGGACGGGATCTTGTGGCTCAGTTGGTTAGAGCGTCTCACTAGATATGAGAAGGTCCAGGGTTCAAATCCCTGCGAGGTCCATGAATTTTTCATAAATTCTTTCTTCGTTTATTACAATAATTCCTCGACCCTACGGCCTACTTCTATGTTTAAATGTGTAAAAAATAGTTATTTATGATAAAAGTGTTAAAAGTGACATTTTACTTTGTGAGAAGGAAGTTTAGAAAACGACGCGAATAAGTTCGAGAGTGGTCAAATGTATCTACATCTCGTGTTGTATACAATTGGGATTGGGCAACCCTAGTGCTGCCATCTGGCAACTGACGTCTCTATCGGAAAGTTTGACATTTTTGACGGTATACGTACTCAGAACGTTTTGACGTACGAGTGCTATTTGTGTTGTTTACAGTAACTTGAATATTTTTATATCAGCCAAAAAATGGAATTAAATCATGAACAATTCTGTGTGATTGTTTTGTACAACTTTCGACGTAGATTAACTCAACAACAGTGCATCGATGAATTTAATTCGAATTTTGGCGATAAAGCATCATCAAAGGACCAGTGTTTATTAATGGTTTACCGAATTCAATCGTGTTCGTAGTTCGCTCAAGAACGAATTTCGTGAAAGTCGTCCAAAATCGGTTGTTGTTCCGAAAATCATTGATACGGTCCGTGAACTGATACTGCAAGATCGTCATGTGACTTATTGAGGTATACTTGGACATTACTCGGACCAGAATACATGCTTCAAAACAAGTGTATGACATCGTGACAGGTGACGAATCGTGGATCTACACATATGAGCCCGAAACTAAACAGCAGTCGACTGTATGGGTCTTCCAAGGCGAGCCAAACCCATCAACAAAAGTCGTTCGTGCTCGAAGCACTTCGAAACAAATGGTCGCCTGTTTTTTTCGGAAAAACTGGACATGTATCAACCGTACCATTTATGCAACGTAGATCGGTTAATTATGAATGGTATACAACCATTTGTTTGCCACAAGTCTTCGGAGAAGAAAGGAAAACCAATCGCCGAAGACGAATCATTCTCCACCACAATAATGCGAGCCCTCACACATCGGCTCGAACAAGTGACTTTTTGAGGGCTCAAAACGTCGATTTGACGAGTCATACTCCGTATAGTCGTGATTTGGCCCCCAATAACATCTTTTTATTCGCGAACATTAAAAACAAATTGTGAGGTCAATGTTTTTCGACACCCGAAGAAGCGGTTGATGCGTTCAAAATGCATGTTTTGGAGATACCTCAATCGGAGTGCAAAGGTGCTCCGAAAATTGGTTCACACGCTTGCAAAAGTGTATTGATCTTCATGGAGAATATTTTGAAAAACAATAAACATATATTTGTTTTTGTTCTCTAATCCCGAAATATAAAAGCAATCCTCGTAATTGTAGTATCTAGTCAAACCCTCGTATAATGCTTATAAGTTAGGTCATGATTTAAGTATAACATGTATCTACCACATACTAACTAACATGAATCTACTGCATTTTCCATAAATTGAATCACCCTCAGCCACGCTGATATGCCACATTCTCTACTATACAATATTCAATCCCCGAACTAAGTCATCATCATACACCTCTCACTTCACCGCCCCGTCCAATAAGCTCACATTGTTTGCAGTTTCTAATCACGCGCCACCGGCGACCACTAATTAATTACACAGCGGTCCGCCAGAGCGGCGCTGCTGGCTTGTTTGCACCCTGCATCCTGCAGCGATGCAATAATGATTCTGCTTAGCAGAACGTGCAGGCAAGGCATGCAGACGCAGACGAGAAAGGGTAACGGGAGCGCACTTCACGCAATAATTATGAAAAATGAATTAACTAATGATGGTTAAGTCGAGTTATGGTTCATTTTAAATCTAAAGGGATAATAATGATATAGTGGGAGATGTGGTAAATGCAAGTTTGACAGTTGATGAATAGAGTTTTTATTGTTTGTAATTTTTCTTGGTTAAAATAATAAATTAAAACTATACAGTAAAAATCACTTAAACATTTCTTTAAAATAAAAGCATTGATTTCTCTGTGGAATTTTTCATTAAAATATCTATCGAATTCATAATTATAGTCATCTGAGTTTGAAACTCAATAATTTGCTTAAAAACATTCAAAAATTATGAAACTCTTTCAATTATGGACTCTAAATTCCTACGTAATTATACTAACATAATTGACAGTGCGATTTTTTTTTATTTTTTTTTATTTTTTTGAAGAGTGCTGACTACAAACTGTCCCAAAACGTACCGGCAATATTTCAAAGATGAATGCCAGAACTTATTTATAGTTAAAAAGTTAATATAAACATATGTCCTAAGCAGGGCATCGAACCCGCTAAAAACTAGGTTCGGTTAGAGTTCAGGTTATTTTTGTTTTTTAAAATGTTGGTCGTTTGCGGTTTTGGTTCAAGCATTAATCTAATTTGCGGTTTTGTTCCGGGTTCTTGTTCGGTGCGACCTAATGAAAATTGAATTAATGTTTTTTGAATAACAATCTTCATATAGAAATAATTTAAAATGCGAGCCGGAATGTAATGCAAGGCAAGACATGAACACAATTATCACGAACAATAATTTGTTAAAAACCATGTTCAAATGTTACCAAACAAAAGACGCGATCATGGCAACTAGATCAGTATTTCAAAAATCCGTTTTTTTAGCTACATAAATTATGAAATAAACAATAACTCGTTAACGGTTACGTTTAGGACATATGTTTATATGACCTTTTCGACTCTAAATAAGTTTTTGAATTCATCTTTGAAATATTGCCGGTACATCTTGGGACACCTGTATAATTATGAATCCGATAGTAGTGTTAATTTTTTATTAAAGATTGTAGGTATCTTCTACTTGCTCTTTTCTACTTTGTATACCTTATACCTTTTTCATCTAGTTTTAATAAATAACGAATTAATCGATGCAATGTATTTTGTTTATTTTTCCGGAAAGTCGAATATAACAATTTTAAATGTTCTACCTTGAACACTTTCAGAGATATAACAGCACGGCACTATTACACAAAAATGAAAATACATCGAAGCATACAGTACATCAGTACAAATTAGAAAAGGAAAGTATTACACATACATTAAGCTAACAAAAAACAAAGAAACTCTTGACGTAAATTTAAATAACGACTATTAGAACGAAGAATTTTTTTAAAACACAGAAGATTAAATGAAAATAAATCCAGAATAGGAAAAGTATATGACAAATTATTGAAAGTAGATACAATTCAATTAATCGGAGAATTCATGGCTTAGCTGGTTTTATATGTTTTCATACAAAATAATTCATTTGATCATGTTGCATAAGAAGATAGCCTAAATAGGAACTTTCCAAGGATAATAGGACTATATACCAAATTATTAAAAAAAATCTGTTGTGGCCAGCACAATACCTTCCGTCATTCTCGTGTATAATGTATAAATTCCATAATTTTTCTTACAAAAGATTCTAAATTTCCAGTAAAATTATTTCATAAACAAACTATTCAAATTTCACTTGACACTGGCATCTTCTTCTTTAGCTTTTCCCATTCGTTAGGGGTCGCTATTTTTGCATGTCGTTCTCATTCAGTTCCTTTTCTCTCAAATCTTCCGCAATACAGTCCTTCCATCTTGTCTTTGGTCTTCCTCTGTTTCTTTAACATCCTATTACTAAACTATTCATTCTTGTTCCAATATAATTCTTCATTTCTCCTCATGACATGTTCAAACCAATCGTCTTTCTTGTATCTTTCTAAAAACTTGTAACACTAGAGTTATTTTCTTACCGTATCTTTCCGTGTATTCCCCAATATCTACTTCAACATCCTCATATCTGCCACATTAATTTACTTTTTATTGATACTGACATCTGTCAATTTGAATTATATGAATATATTACTAGTTCCCAAGTTTGGCATAGCTGGCTGAATTATAAAATTTAATTTCTTTAAAATTCTTCAACTCTCTATTGAATATGAAGTATAAATTGTAATCAAATCGTATAGACAATAATATATTCCTTACGTTATAATAACGTTAAATGTCAATAAATCAAATTTAACTGTTAAATCTTCAAATGAGACTACTTCCGGTTGACCAATTATAACCAAAATCTAATCAGTTGTTCTTCTGGATGTAAACTTGAGGAATACGAAAAAATTATAATTTTTGGAATCGTGGTATTGAAGTTATTGGATCCGGAAATTTTGTTACACACACACAGACACACGGACACACAGACACACAGACACACAGACACACATACATACAGACATCATCGTAAAAATGGTAAAATCGTATTATATGGACCCTAAAACGTGCTTATTCAGTAAAAACTCATCATTGAATTTTTTGACCAAAGACAATACCTTCCTTACCTAAAGGTGACGGAAGGTAAAAATATATGTACAAGAATAAAATATCCAGAATTGAACGCCGTTCTTGAAAAGATGAGAGAGAGATATTATTTCCTGGAAGTTTCCTATTAAATAACTTTATTTTGAATTCTTTCAATTTTGATCGCGAACCTGGGAACCCGGGTTCGATTCCGACCGACGCCAAAAATTACTTCTAATTTTAATGGCCATAAAATTGAACCCTGTAGTGCACTCTCCACGCCAGCAATGAGTGCCCGTAAAGTGAAGTCTGGTAGCGCACGGTACAAATATTTCATCATTACCGATATCTGTGTACAAAGCAGATTGGCACACCCAGTAATGAATAATATGCCGTGATGATATATATATATTACTATATTTATACAAATTGTAATTGTAAGGAGACCAACAAATGTTTTACATATTCTCAAAATAAAACCTAATATTCAAAATGCTTTTTTGACGATAAAGTCAATATGAGCATCAAAAATTAAGATCCTTAATGATGTAAACTCGATTTAAATTATTACTAAAATTTAAATACAAATCATTACGTGTTAAGTAAATGCTCAATGCATTCATTTCGGATTTTATGACTACAGCATCATTTAGGGTTTTAACAACATTTAAAATCTTAAGGTCATCGGCATACATAATAAATTTGGAATTTTGAAAATATTCTTTAATATCATTAATATAGATGATAAAAAGGAGAGGACCCAGTTGAGATCCCTGGGTGACACCGGAAGTGAAAATATTCAGACTTGTGTCCATTAATTGACACATATTCAAGCACGATACAAACCATTGATACAGGTTACTATGCACTCCAAACATCTCAGTTTTGGAGAGTAGTATTGAATGATTAATTAGTATACCCAAAAATGAGTAGAGTACAAGTTACGACTTACCGATTTCAATAATGAATTTCTTAAAACAAACTGCATACTGTATAGAGGTGTTTGAAAAAATTGAAACAAATGGTTATTTTCTTTATCATTAATCTTATACCTATAGTTTAAATTACAAAGTTGTAGGTGAACTTAAACGCCACTTTTTGGTATGAAAAGGACCTGATATCTTTGATTTTTTTAAATGGAATGATATAGGTATTTACATATATTTTTATATTTTCTGAAAGTAATTTAAATTAGTTGCAGGTACAATAATACATACTTGATTTTTATTAGGTGCAACCTGTTTAATAGTTTTTCAAAATTATGAAATTTTAATGCACTATAAGTGTGCCATGACATTTGTACCTTCCTTGTTTGAAGAAATATTTTAACGTTTAAAATTAAATAGCCACAATCAGGGGTGCGCATACAAATTTTTGTAAATTGGGTTAAAAAACATTGGGCTGAGAAATAATTGACTCTCGGGAAGGGTGTTATTGGCGCATTTCACTAGTTGTACATAACAAAAACAAAGATTTTATCACCTCAGTTATTGATAAATTTTTAGAGTTCGTTTTGTTTTTTAAAATCAAATCTTATTATCAATCAAAGATGGGGCTGGGCCCCATCTTGCCACCATTGCCCTCTATATACAAAATGGACCGGCAACTCCTATATCTTTACAATGGCCGGGGCTGGATCCACTTAACTTTCATGGTAGGATCGCTATCTCTTTCTATCAGTGACATGTATGCATGCGTCAGCTAGTAACAGTTCAACAAATTGACAATGAAGGAGAAAAAAATACATCCTGTTAAGCTTGGCATCATCTTGGCTTGACATAATTTGTCATTTTCATTTGTGCAACGTGCTCGGTGACTCAATTTTACGCCTATTCGATTTATGTTTAAATACATTTTCGCATTAGATACATGGATAAAATGTGATCAAATCTGCTTGGTCCAGATATACACAAATATTAGAGAGAAACAGAGATCCCACCAGTCAAGCGGGTTGCATTTTTGGTGGATACACGCAAGTTATTCAAGACGCCAGTGCATTTTGTATATAGAGGTCAATGATTGCCACCCCCTGCCGGCGGTCATTGCCACAATGATTCTATATGAACTGGGGATGTCAGATCAGAAGCAACTAATGAAATATTTCTTTATATTCTATTATTTTTACGTTACAGTAAGAAAAGCTTCATTCGTCATTCATGGTTCATATAATTTAATAAGAAAAGTTTTAAAGAACCTAGATCTGAAATCCTTAATTTCGCCTCGAGCGAATGTCGATCAAGATCAAGACAAATTGTTCATCTCGACAATTCGAAACAAGATCGTTTGGCATCGGTAATATAACAAAATCAAGATTATACTAATAAACATCGTATGCATATATGTTTTAACAATATAATAAAAAAAATATATAAGTAAATGTAAAAATAGTATAATTAAAGAACGAATATCATAATTATTGTCATTTTATTTTGTGAAAAGAACCTTTCGAATAGAATAATCGACAATTATGAAATGAGTTCTTTATACTATTTTTTTCTGTTTTGCGCCTTTTACGCCTTTTTTTTTAAAAAATACTAGTTTCAAAACTTAGGGAATTTTTAGTGAGTTTTTGACACTGAAGTGACGTTTGAAAATTCAGTTGGCAGTCAACAACACAACTCTAATCTTATTTTTCAAATACCAACTGTATGCGATATTTTCTAATTATTTTTAACTTTAATACTCTATTTCTTCTCTTCTTCTTATTCTTATTTTTAAATTCAAAATTATATAACCACCAACCTTAAAAAAATAAATTGTACCAGTCTATTACAGCACTTGAATGAACTATTAACAAACTCTATTGGGTGCTGAACACAAGACACAAGAAGAGGGAATTAGAGAACATAAACGTAAAAAATCGGATGTACAATACATCCCGCCATTTAATTTTTATTAATTTAAATACATATTTTTGTCGTGGCCGCGTGCCTGAGTGACTAGTCGCGAATCTGAGGAACCGGGTTCAATCCCGACCGACGTCAAATATTTCGAATTTCAAATGGCACAATATTGACCCCTGTGGTGTACTCTCCACGCTATCAATGAGTGCCCGTGAGGTGGCCTGCTAAACGCCCACACGGTACAAATATGTCATCATCATTACCGAAATCTATATACAAAGCAAGCAGATTGGCACACCCAGCAATGGGTGATATATATTTTATTTATTTATTTAAATACATACGAGTACCTACATTCCTACATTTTTACTTATGCTGGAAACTGTATTAAGTTCCTTTCCATATAATTATTGTTCTATTTACTATTTGCTTTTTTGAAATGATTAGTTTTTTGACAGTGACATTTATCTGTCAGTTACATATATTTGAGATCTGAACTGTGTAACCTTAGAGTTGTGTTTAAAGCGTAGGCTCCGGAATTTAAATTAGAGATACTTTTGGATTCTAGGGACCTTAAAACGTGGTCATTTACCAAAATCTCGATAAACGATATTTAGCACGATCCCTATACTTCCCTTACCAAGGGTAGCGGGAGATAAAAAGAAACATCTAATGGGACCAACCAGTACCTCCCGCCATTTACCTATGTATATAATTTTTATATTACTTTATTAATTTATCCATACAATATAGAAAAAGTATTAAAGCAAACTTGTAGAAAATGGAATAATCTTTAATTTTTATAATAACAAATTGAGAAAAAATTACATTTAAACGTATTTTTTGAAGAAAAACTATCTTGAGCTTCAAGTAAAATGTTATTTCCGGTTATCCGATTGTCACCAAAATCTAATCAGTTCTTTCCATATTAGAATAAGGTAGAGATACATGGTTTCAAAACTTTCTGAATGATAGTATTTGAGTTAGAGCGTAAAGAGGATCCACACACACATACATACATACATATACACACAGACATCATCGTGAAAATGTTAAAAATGGATTCTAGGGACCTTAAAACGTGGTCATTTACCAAAATTTCGAAATGCGATTTTTAGCACGATCGCTATACCTCCCTTACCAAGGGTAGCGGGAGGTAAAAATAGAAATATAAACATTATTTTCTCTGCAGACGGTACTAAGAATTCTTCTTGGTATTATGCATGTGCGTAGTAAAATTCTGTGCAGAATATTAGAATCATATAACACATTCTAAAACCAATTTCGCAACTCGTTGCAAAGTGCAAGCTGCAATCTGATATCTTGTTTATCAGCGAGTAATAGCACTGGTCCCGCTAGTTGCACTTGCATTTGCGTTTGCCAACGTGGCAAAAAGTTGTTAATGCCATCCTTGACCTTCGCCCGATGCCCCATGCGCTTCTCAAGCCACCGCCATTATCTTAATCATTCTGCCAGATGTTCACATCGCTGATTAGCAAATGTGTAATGACAAATGTGATGTGATAATTGTGACTGTATTTACAGACAATAACATCGTAATGATTGATTTGTGAAACGCAAAAATTATGACCCAGATGTTTACAAAATAATTTTATCTTTATTAGTTTTAGTACACCAATTCAATGACAATATAAACTTTTACAGGCAGATTCATTAAGTTACTTATTCAATATTTAACCCTGATTTTAACATTTTGAATTCTTAAAAGGGAATATCTCCAACTCGGAATAAACGCTATTTACATTTTTAATCCTATTTTTAATGTCAAATTAACTCCGTTGCTCATTCATAAAAAGTATTAAGACAAGTGTATTCTTTAATTCCAATTCAAAAATATTTCTATTAGTTGCATAGAATTAGCAGTATTCCTCACATATATAAACCACACTTGTTCACATACTATAAATATAGCGCATGGAATAAAATATGCATTGTGAAATGTAATGAATTTAAATTTTTAATTTACTGGTGGAAAATTGTATAAGAATATACAAGGTGTTCATTTTATTTTGTCCACTAATACTATCTCAAGAACTATGGGAGATACGAGGGCGGTTAAATTAGTAACAATTTCTACTTTATTAGACTATTATAATGAGTGTAAAATATTTTTTTTTCAATTAATAGTTTTCAAACTGTGGAGATCAACTTTGTTATTTTAAATGGAATATTATACTTTTTATTTGCTTTATTGATAGAGAATTTTATTCTGAATTCAACGATAAAATATTTGCATACCCTTAGATAACAATATTTGAGAAAATATCATGTTTAGATTTATATTAGTTTTATTTCATTATAGCCAAAATAGAGTGTTGTGACCGAAAATTGAGGACTATTTGAGCAAAATTTGTTAATTTATGTATTTGTTATATTTTGTTAAAAAGTAATTGTTTTTCTCATTTATTTGTAACGTCGATAGCATACTTATTTTAGCCATATTAAAATATAATTAATATAAATTTAAGCATGCATTTTGTTTTTAAATTATTATTTAAGGGTATTCAAATATTATATCACTGAATTCACAATACAATTCTCTACCGAATAAGCAAATAAATATATGGTCGCACTGAAAATTATAAAGTTGCACACACTTTGAAAATCACTAGTTGAAAAAAAAATTACGCTCATTAAAATAGTATAGTAAAATGGAAATTGTTTGCTAATTTAACCGACCTCGTAGCTCTTATAGTTCTCGAGATAGTAATACAGAACAAAAAAAAAATGAACAACCTGTATAATATTAATATACCTATAATTTGAAATATTTAATTAAAAATACAGTAAGAAATACTGAACGTACTTCTCAGAAAAAACTTTCAGTAATGTCAGTAAAATTGTTTTTCACATTGCATTTGTCCTGTCAATGACAAATATTTGAATTTATCAACTGGTTTTCTTGATGTAGTTTGAACTGTGAGATTTATTACAACAGATTATTTTATATATCTAATTTTTACCTAAATCTATAAAAGATATTATAATTTTCTTTAAATATATCGGATAGAGAATTTTATGTTCTTTAATATTTGTAATAACATAAATTTAAAAATAATATTTAGAAGAATTTCATAAGATATTACTACTTCCGGTTACCAAAATCTTTTCAGCTTTTTTCCACTAATGTCAGATCGTGGAATATGAAGTTAAAGAGGTCTTAAGTCTTATAGTTTTTGAGAAATCGTCTTTGCAACAAATATATACTTATTTGACGGTAAGTATAGTTAGGGTGAGTAAAATTTTGAGTAAATGCTATTATTCTATACGTTTATATATTTCATTTTTACATATAAATTTAAAAAGTATGTAACGCCTACGAAGAATATCGTGCTGCCCTCACTGAACGAAAGGCAGAACCGAGTTAAACAAGCTACTAGGAAACTTGTTGGTACAGGTTCGTCAGTCAGAAAATCAATGTTGCGCTGTTGCGCAGACTCTCTCGTATTAAATATTATTTATTTGATTGCGTAAATTATATTAATTATACTTAATATAATTTTGGGGAAAATAGAACAATTAAATTTATATTTTTTCTAATTTTTACTTTAAATTAAAAGAGTACATACATATTTTAGTAGTGTTTCTTCTCACACATAGATGGCAGTGGTACTATTATGATATACGTCAATTCATAAATTTCCTTTTACAAGCTGTCTAAAATAATAATATTTTAAATGTTTTTGATTAGTTAATGTGATATTGTTCTAGTATTAAAATTACCTAAGTTCTTCTATTAATAATGTTAATAATATTAAATGTTTTTTTTAGTTTGCTACTAGACTAGAAATATGAAAATTCATTATAATAAATTGATTATATTCTTCACATAAATATGTATTAATTTTTTATTAAAAATAAGTTCATTTCATTAAATGAAAAATTGTTTCCTAAATCTACTTATCAATTTGTTGTGTATCTAATCGAGCAAGTTACCTATATGCCTATACAAAAATGAAAAACAATTTCTAACGAATTGTAAAGATGTAAACAATAATACGCGCATTGTTAACGGTATAAAACGTATTTATTTTATCAATCAATCAAATTAATATATATTCACTGTACCAGCAAAGAGATTACAGATATCCTTTTCGGTCCTGTATTGGGGGGAAGATTAGTTGACTATTACAAACAGCTGAGCATCGAACCGATGAGGATAATATTATTTCGCGAATATACTTATTTCCCAAAGAGGAAATGAATTTGCATATTTTGATTTCGGTTATTAATAAATGGCGCAAAAAATAACGAAATTTAAATTAAAATGCGAGTGTTCTAAAAAATACAATTTGGCCAAACAGTTCAATAAATCAAAAAGAAAAAATACACTTCAGGTTTGAATTTTTTTATTTGCATACAAATACATATTTAAATAATAAATTGTAAGTCATACTTTTGTTTCATTAATACAAGTCCGGAAAATACCTCCTTTTTGCATTTATTCCTGCTAGGATAGCGAGGAAAATATTTTAAAAAACCATAATAGAAAAGTGGCCTAAACTATCACTGATTATTATATTCGACGTCAAATAAGACTGGACTTTTTCCCTTCTCCGCACACTGTCTCTTGTCATGCGGTGTTGCTGCTTCTTCATAACATTTTCAACATTGTCCATGAAGTATGGAAACACTCCTGTCCACTTATTTGACGGCAAGTATAATTGCGATTCCCATATTGGTCCGAACTGGAGGTGGGACCTAGTTCCACTTAGATTCGATTTCTAAAATTATGTGATAACCCGGTTATTTAAATCGGTTCTCGGTTCCGAATTTGAAATTACCCGGATTTGATTAGAACTGAAATTAACCGGTTCAATGCTCTAGGATATCTGTCGATATCCGAATATCGATTCCACTACCCTAATCTAGCATTGATTCTACTCGGATCAGATAATCGGTTTCACTACTCAGTTCCGAAGACAGATTCACTTCCTGGATTCGATAATTATTTGCATTAATAAACCGGGTATTTAAAAAGGACATATAAATCGTTTATAAAAACCAATTAGAATATTTTGAATATTTGCTTCCCATTAAAACTGATTGATATAAAACTGTGTAGGTATGTACACATATCCGCGAGCACCTACGAATATATCATTTTAATAATAAATTGTTTCAAATTAACAAAGAATAATTTAAACACAAAAAAATCTAATTACTTCAAATCTTTATATTTAGATATTTTCCATAATTTTAAATTCATTCTATGAGCAAGTTTTCTCCTACCCTTCTAAATGTTGGAGGTTTTTCCAATTCATTGACCGGATTGGCGGTATTTCTGAAGGGTGTATGTAATACAATAAGAAATATTAAATATCGTTCCCAGAAAAAGCGTTCAGTAACTATCTCTGAATTTTTAACACTCACATTAGTGACATTTACCGACATTTCAATTTCTCAACTGGTTACCATGGAGTTGTTTGGGCTGTGAGATTTACTACAACAGATTATTTTATAGATTATATTTCTACATCTTTAAATCTATAGAAGATATAATAAAAAATTTAAATTTGTCGGATAGAGAATTTGTTTTTTACCTCTCGCTAAGAGAGATATGTGATTTTTAGCATGAATCCACCTCTCTTATTGAGAGGTAAAAAGAAAATTCAAAAGTTCCATATTTGGAAAATCCATGACTTATGATGACACTCTAGAAAACAATATTATTGTATTCAATTTTGATGTTTTAAACTGTCATTTTAACTCCATCACTGAATTTTAAGAACCATTTTAAGTTACTCTGCAACAAATAATGACAGTTTAAAACGTAAAAAATTGAATAAATACCTAACACCGATACTCATTTAGCTTGTTTATTTTTTCAAAATTAAATTCATAATGGTTGTTATTATTTCGTTAAAATTGAATATAATATTGTATAAACCACGTGAGTTAAGAATGTTTATTTATGGGTTCGTGGGCTAATCGTTATGTATAAACATTGTCTTAGCTCACTTGGTGTATAAATATCTCTACTATTCACGCTTTTTTACCATTGTACTTTGTAAATAATTTTTCAAATATTTTAATGTAGAAAATGACTAATTTAAATGCATTATATTATTAATTTACTGGACTTTAAGGGGGGGGGGGGGCTCAAGCCCCCTAAGCCCCCTCCTGAATAGGCTACTGCGTATATGAACTACCAAACACAAATAAACGAACATTCAGAGATACATCACATACATACATATTCATCCATTTACGTTTCCTAAACTTTCCTCCGTAGTTTCAGTTTCAATTTGTTTATTCTTACCTTGGTATTCGTAACATCTGTAAGCTAAACAAGTTAGTTGATTTAGAGTTTCCGCAAGTAAGTTTACTGGAGGTCGCGTCTTTTGATGTGGAGCCAGAACGAGGAACAGGAACAGGGAATGCGAACACGATCCTCGGGAATGGAAAATGGGCGACTCGGTTCACGATCTCGTTCGAGTTCAGTTCATAGTTTGATGTAACTACCATGTTCTGGCCCACCCGTCGATCAACTTCTGGGTAATTAACCCTTCGCGCTTGTTTCAGGGAGGAGAGAACGAGAAAGTCGAGAGGGAGGAGCGAAGCGACGAGAAAATGAAGAAGGTAAGAATTTAAATTTTTAAATTTATTCAAAGAAGATATATATTTATAGAATTTAAATTCAAAGTAATATTGAAAAATTGGTGTTATAAATTACTAGACAAGGTTAAAATGTAGGATATTTTAAAATTATTGTTTCCGTAATAAGTATAGCTCAGTTTCTTGTTCAGATTACAATATTTTAAAACAATTATTGTTTTTTATACAATACAATTTTGATCATCTAAATATCAAAAATTATATAGTTTGCAATAAATTTTTAACAATTCAATTACTGTTTTCTACACAATATTGTTTCAGAATCATTGTTCTCGTGAATTTCAAAATTACAATTTATTGTATACCGAGTAACAATTGTTTTGATTACAATATAGTGTCACGAGAATCAGGTTGTTAATGTACCGGTTTCCATTGCGGTAAACAGTATCATAATCACAATTTGACAAACTATAGATTCGGGCGTATTAGAACCGGCGTGAAGCTAGCAACCATTCACAGATTACTCCTTAATATGGAATGAAGTTAGCTTCCTATTGTTTCTTGCATTATCCATAGATGGCAGCTGTTATTGTACGTAACCTAAAAATCTGATGTGACCAACACAGTACCTCCCGCCATTTACCTATGTATACTATTTTTATATTACTTAATAAATTTATCCATACAATATATAGAAAAAGTATTAAAGAAAACTTGTAGAAAATGGAATAATCTTTAACTTTTATAATAACAAATTGAGAAAAAATTACATTTAAAGTAATTTTTTGAAGAAAAACTATCTTGCGCTTCAAGTAAACTGCCATTTCCGGTTATCCGATTGCCATCAAAATCTAATAAGTTCTTTCCATATTAGAATAAGGTAGAAATACATGGTTTAAAAACGTTCTGATTGATAGTATTTGAGTTAGAGCGTAAACAGGATCCACACACACACACATACATACATACATACATACATACATACATACATACACACAGACATCATCGTGAAAATGTAAAAATGGATTCTAGGGACCTTAAAACGTGGTCGTTTACCAAAATCTCGATATGCGATTTTTACCAAGATCCCTATACCTCCCTTACCAAGGGTAGCTGGAGGTAAAAAGCGTGTTTCTGTATTTTTGCTGTTGTAATTTGTAGTCGTAGAAAAAATATACTCATTTTCTAAGCCCGTATGTCACGAGCAATAATTCCATTTCTATTGTAAAAAATACATACAAAATTAATAAGAAAAATAACACTAATAACTAAAATATAATATAGGAACTGTTCATCAAATGCAATGTAATCATAATTAATTACATTATTTTAATAACATTGAAATATCATATTTTAATCAAAGGGATATTTAAATGAATATTTCCGCATAAATTTTTAATTAAATATCAATTAAATGTAATAGTAGGTACGTACCAAATTCCCAACGTTGACATCTGGAATATGGAATAATTCAACAAAATTTTATTCACGTAGGTATACAAGTATTGCAGATATTGAATTTATTAATTTTTTTAATCGACACCAATTTAGATAAGTGTGTGTGGATACTGTATGCGCTCTTCCATATTCTATCAATTAAAATAAGGGCGGTTCTAACTTAAGAGTTTAGAGGGGGGGGGGAGTGTAATTACGAAATTTGCAACTAACTAATGAAATAAAACAGTTCTGTATTTTTTTTAATTATTTAAACGACGTTTCGACAGCGAAGTGCTGTCTTCATCAGGTAAATAACAAAATTCTGAAAGCTTCTTTCAATATATAAATTTGACTAATATTCTTCAATTAAATATAACCACTTTATTAATTATTTGACAAAGAAAGTATAATTTTATAATTGAAAAAATACCTTAAAAGTACAATATTTACAAAATATTTTATATTTATATAGGTATAGGTATACAGTATAGGCATTGGTACAACAATCAATAAAGTACAAAATGTATAAATTTAAAACTAAAACAACAACAAGAATGAAATTTCTATAAAATAAAGTAAAATATTAGGTAATATTTTTATGTAGGCAACCCGTAATATTATTTTTAAAATTTATGTTGAACATCCATAGATTGTAAACCATATTTCTTGGTCAACGTATTATAACAATTATTTTAAATATTATAATAATGAAATGATAAATAAAAACATGGTTTATAATAAATAGATGTTTAACATAAACTTATGTTTAAAAATAAATAAAATAATATAATAATAACAATATTTGGGGGTTCTGATTTATTTATTTAAAACTTACGTTTTACTGAAATAACCAGAACTTAACCCAATAATAATACTTCAATTTAGAAACAATATATTTTCATTGCTCCCTTTACCCGCCACTGAATCAAAAAAAATCAAGTCAATCGGTAAACCAAAAAAGATTTATTTGAAGTTTTATAAAAAATGGATAAGTATACTAACAAGTAAAATTTACTCTTGACGTAAAATAGTTTATATCAGAAATTTTCGTTTTATAAAGCAAGAATACAATTAATTACCTAAGTAAATCTACAGAATAAATCATTCCACCGATTTTCGAGGAAGTAAATTTTATTCTAGAATAAATTTGATACATGTCAATATTAATTAAATTAAATTCTCTACAAATTTCATTCCATGTATTATTTTATTATTTCAAGCCGATAATGATCGTCTGCACCGCATCTAATTAAGTATAACTTTACATAAGTGGAACTTATATTTTAAATATGTATTACACCGTATGCTAAGTTATACTTAGGTACATTTACGTTAAGTTTCGGATTTCTGTGGCTTAAGGCGCACTTAACCTTTAAGTTTGACTTTGATAATGGATATGATTGAATACTCTGATGATGAATTTTCATTTTAATTGAAGTTTTGCTTAAAGTATCTGTCACTTTTAATACCGAATTCTCCAAATACGAGTATTTGGGCAAGAGTGCGCCTACTAAATTGCACAAATTTTCTTACATAGTTCTAGAAAGTACATGCCTATGCCTATGGTGGTGCCGTAGTTACATTATATCACTACCGCCTGTTCCCATTTATTTGTGATTTTTATTCTTATTTAAATTATTCATTAATAAAACAAACATTAATATTATCGCTAACATTTACTAATAAACTTTGCAACTTATAAATATTAAACTGTCAAAAAATTTCATATGATTAACGTCAAACTAACTGCTTTCCTGTATTACCTAAATCGAAAACGTTGACTTTTTAACAAATACTATTCTTAGATAAGTAGAACTTAAAATTTACATGTGCAATATAATTAAATTTAATATGAACTTACCAAAGTAGATCTGATGATTACATAAGTGCAAACGGCCATAAGTCATATGCTGGCCACATTAATTTTTTTTCTATATATTTTCTTAAAAAAATTCGAAACAAAAATTTGGTGTTTCTCATTCAGTATTTGTAGTATCATTTTTGAATTTTACAATCATTCATTTTCTGTTGACTTGTAATTAAATATTAAATTGCAAAATCTCAAAGCATTAATTGTTCCACATGGAAAATTTATTTCACCAGCATTAATTGATTATGCTTTAATGCGAATATTTCAATTTTACAATCATTTAATTAAGCGGATTACCTGTAACTGTAATTCCCTTGAACACATGAATATTAAAATGCGGAAATTCACTCATTTTTACATGAAAAATAAATCCCTGTTCCTTTACGCCTTTTCGTTTTGCAATATCGGTGATCCCTGATTAGTCTTTGCGAATCAATCCAATGTGTAATCCGTAGCTGTAAGGGGATTTCCAGAGAAATATAGCGCCAGAGAGATTTAGCGGCGAAAAGTGAAACTAAAACCTTTTTATAAATCTCTCACACTCCCACAGAAGTAGTCAACATTTTCGAAAACGACGAAGTAATAATTCATTCAAGAAGAATGCAATATTTATATCATTTGCGGACAGCCCGGCGTCATTTCTACCAATATCAAAAATGAAATAGCTCAAAAGCACGGTGCATAAACTTCTTTCATATATTGGTGTAGGCGATATATAGGCCGTGATTCTAACCTTACATGCAGCGCTATCACATTGTGCTTTAGCACATAATATTCTGTCAGGGCCGCACCGTGCGGGTGGGCATGAGGGGCGCCATTTCAAGATAATTAATAATAGTAAATTTTATAGTATACTCTTATTCGTAAAGAAAAAAATCTGATGTGGACACCACACGCCTTCCTTGTACGATTATTAAACTATACATATTTTTTTAATAATTAAATTACAAAATATTGACAGGCTTAAGCCAAGCCCGAGAAATATTTTGATATAGAACAAAAAATAATTCATTTACTATTATCATTCTTAAATTAACATTAATCTAACCCGATTCTTTTTAAAAAGAGTTTTGATTACAAAAAAGAAATATTTGATTACAACAATGAATATGACTAATTTCACATAAAAAATATAATATTTGTTTGTACGTATTTAACGTAATTTGGCATGAACATTTTTTTTTATGTTTTTGTCCTAATCCATAGCAAGCTTTATTACAAAAACAAAAAAAATATATAATTTTTAAATTTACATATCTCGCTTATACAAAGGGCTAATTTAATAATACTAAAACTTTTATTTGAAGCATTTATTTCTAAAATCAAAATAAAATAATTTTATTCAAGAAAAACTGTTAATGGTAAAAACTGGTAATGTACCGCTTCCGTGTAGCCTATTTTAACCAAAATCTATTATGTTATTTCGATTGACATAAAAGTCTTGTATACCAAATTTGAAAAGTTTTGGATTATATTTTAAAACAGTTTTTCATTAAAATCTATTATAAGCTTCATATAAAGTGCCACTTCTGGAAATTGTGTAATAACCAGAAAGGGAGGTGCACAACTAGATGTTATAGCAGTCCTACATACAAAATTTCAACTTTCTATGGCTTACCGTTTTTGAGTTACGCGAGATAAGTACGAACGTACGTACGTACAGACGTCACGACGAAATTAGTCAAAATGGATTCAGGGATGATCAAAATGGTATTTCCGATGTAATCTGAAAACCGAAATTTTTCGCGATTACAATACTTCCTTTACTTACGTACAAGGAAGTAAAAACACTATATAATTTTTACACAGTAAGGCTGATAGAAGTGAACAATGTATTTTTTTAATTTGTTTGTATTAGACCTCTATTTATAAGTTGTAAGTAAAGTACTTATCCTATCAAACGGATATTCTTCTAGCATTGTTATATTGAAATAATAACTGTGAAGATGTTGATTACAACAAGGAATATTTTGATTAAAGCTCAATAATATTGATTACAAGAATAAATCCGAGAAGGAATCCAGTATTTAAATTTTGAAAAGAATCAAATACTTATGATTTACAATTCTGAAATCTTATTGACATAAATTAATTTTTCGTACAATTTTTATATAGTAAACTATAAGTGTAAAATTGTTGACAGATATATCGAATTGTCATTCATTAGTCATTACCAATAAAGAATATATGAGAATAATAAATAAAATAAATAAATATTCGCAGCATAAATTTATATTCTATGTTGTTAGAAAACAAAGGCAGAAATAATCTTATCTATCCTTTGAGGTTCACTGAAAATGAGGCGATGTATCTCGCTAAATGTTCACGTCCACGTTTCCATTCCAGTGGTAATGGAACTGCTGACTTGTCCGCAAATGCAATCTAGATAAAAGCTGGACCACGACACACATTTTTACGACTTCTGGTACATTACATTAATCGTGGGGGGTAATTTCAACGGGAATGACTGTTATTTGTAAATGGTAAAGAGTATTGCAATTTAAACTCCAACGCTTTCACGGTAAAAGGATTGTGATTTACGATTTTGATATGTACTGTAAAACAAAAGCTGTAACAGTGATTGATTCAAATTAAAATTGTTTTGAGTTACTAATTACAGAACACAGATTATAACTGATACTCTTTCGACTTTTTCATTGCATTTGAGTAGGAGAGTTTGCAAAGGAGTAGAAGAAAAAAAAAACAGCATAAAAATGACCTCTGTAGTATTCCTTCAATAAGCCGACGTCGTGTGTTTATTGCTACACCCACAGGCATCACTTTCGGGTTTGTTTCCATGTTGGGATTTATATGCTATAAAAAAAGAACTCGGGCATGAGGGGTTTACTCCAAATATTAAGCCTCTGTCATAGATAGGTACACTGAATTTTCAACACGCCAGCTCCTACACGTGCAACGTCCACTATGAGAAATTTGGTATTATTACTTTTTTTCAATTTTAACACCCTAAGAATTCTATACAGGGTATTTCTCGGATGCAGAACATGTCGATTATTTTCTTTAATATTGTAAATAGAAGGAAATACATACATAAAATCACGCATGTCGCATGTCCCATTTGGTGAGTTAGCACAAACCCAAAAACAATAATAACAACAAAAACAACAATATCAACATTACACAACATTTCCTCACTCTTAACACATTAAAGTTACCGATTTTCGGTAGCAAAATACCACATCCGGATTACAATAATAGTTACGAAACAATCATTCTTCGCCATACATTCCTGTCTAAACACACTTCTTTCGCCTTGGCAACACTCGTAATCGCATTTATACATGATGCCCTTCTTCTCTTCCCACTTGGAATTTTTCTCTCTTTTAGCATATTACCAATCACATCCATCCACACTGGTCGACCACGCAATCGAACACCCTCAACTTAACCAAGGTATATATGCTTTCGCTTTACAAGCCAAATCGTTCACTCGCCGTTCTCTCCAAACCATCCCAACTGACTCACACCATCTCTCTTAACAAGATTGTCCCTAACCATACATTCTTCATACACCAAATTATTCCTCACGCGATCCCGTCTTAGATACCTTATTTCCACGATAGTTACTTTCTTTTTATGCTTTCCCATCCATGCTCAACATTCGCTTCCATACATGAAAGCAGGCACTAGCACTCCATTATATATACTTAACCGAGCATTTCTAGATACGTTAACGTTTCGTACAAACCATCTCTCGACAGCATGCTACCCAAATATAGAAACAAGAAAATTATTCAAATAAAAGTTGTGGTAGATCATTCACTTATTGAAGAATTTTTTTTTTAACCAGTGATTCTCACATTATAACGAAGTTATATTTTTTTAAATAACGCCCATTTGATAGAGATTTTTTTTCTGAATTCAACCATGTAATCATTTTATATCCATACATAACAAAAATATTGAGAAAAATGAAATTGAAATTTAATTAAATTTATGTTTAAAATCCTTAGCATTTAATACATCTAATTATATTTAAAAATCCTTAGCATTTAATATACCTAATTCATGTAATAAATTTATGGAGAAATTGGCATGGCACAAAAAAATTAAGATATCAGCACAAAAATTCTTATATATTATTTATACATCCACAAATTGTTTTATTTTACTTTATTTGACGTTTGGAAAGCCAATTAAAGTCCAAATATATTCAAATTCGCAAAAGTGGTTTGTAAACAGGTGATAAAAATAAATAAATATATCATTACGGCATATTACCCATTGCTGGGTGTGCCAATCTAAAAAATCTGATGTGGCCAGCACATAACCTCTCGCCGTATATTTTACCTGGCTGTATGCATAAAGCAAAGATTATTTTTATAAATACAAATAATATATTCATATAAATCTATGACGTATAAACTTCTTTATTATTCAATAATAGCATGTCTCAACATGAAGATATTTTACCATAAATTATGTTACAATAAATTACAAAGTAGAGTTTACCATATATAAATATTAGGCTGGTAACAGCAATTTTCAATTCGAACAACTTTGTTTACTTTCTCTTCATATTCTTCTAGTAAAAACATTAATTTTGGGCGGTCTAAAATGTATATATCTGGATTGTGCATCTATTCTTATATATCTTCTTTTACATTTTATTTTTTCATACTTGTTATATCTAAATAACCTTAATTCCCTTTAATAAAGTGACGGATAGATTGCACTCCGATTTTGTCAATATTTACAACTTACTTGAGAAGAATTTGATAGCTTTTTCGCAATTCAAAGTTACTCTAGTCTACAGTACTGGTGTACATTGTCCCATAATGTTTGAAACAAATTTAAGTCCTTCAACCTAGACTTGTCATCTCCATAATAGTCACAGATCAAGAACTAAGGGATTCTCCAAGTACATTTTTAATTCATTACTCATTATTTCTGACACTGACATTTATCTGTCAGTTACAAATAATTTAAATTATCAACTATTTTTCATGGCATTCTTTCGGCTGTCAAATTTATTACAATAGATTATTTTATATATTATACTTCTTTTATCTCTAAATCTATGGAATATATAATAAAATATTTAAATGTATCAGATAGAGAATTTAATTTTCTTTAATATTACCACGAAAAATTTTCAAAAAATAATATTTAGAAGATTTTTTTTCAAGAATCTTCTACTTCCGGTTGTCCAATTATTACCAAAACCTTTTCAGATCTTCCCATGAATGTCCGATTGGGAAATACGTTGTTAAACAAATTTTAAGTCTTATAGTTAAGATTTTTTTTCAAGAATCTTCTACTTCCGGTTGTCCAATTGTTACCAAAACCTTTTCAGATCTTCCCGGGAATGTCCGATTGGGAAATACGTTGTTAAACAAATTTTAAGTCTTATAGTTTTTGAGTAACCGTCCTTCCAACATCCCACACACACACACACACACACACACACATCCACACACACACACACACACACAGACATCATCGTAAAAATGTTAAAATCGGATTGTAAGGACCTTAAAACGTGCTTATTCAATAAAATCTGGATATGCGATTTTTAGCATGAATGCAATACCTCTCTTAGCGAGAGGTAAAAAAAGAAATAAAAATAACTATTGTGTATATAGAAAAGAAAAGATACTTTGGTATTAAGGTGGGATTTCAGTAGGACAGTTCTACAATAACTACAGCGTGTCGTACGTCCTACATTTATTGTAAGAACCCTGTTGTAATAATTTTTAATAATATTTTGTAAAAAATATTCCCGGAATTTGATCCCAGTCAAAATAAAAAATAAATACTTAAAAATTAATTAATCATACCTTCAATAGATTGTTACACACAATAATTAAAATAGTTCTAAATCTTCTTCCTTATCTGTTTGAAGATCTTCCCAATTAATAACAACCCTTAATTAACACTTCTCTTTTCTTTTCTTTCTCTTATTTTCTCAACAAATGCTGGCCTAATTGGCATCCGAATGAAACCCATCACTCTTTGTTATTCCTTTTATTTGGCCCTAACCATCAATCTCTATTATATGACCGCGAAGGTAGCGAACTATCTTATACGGTAGATTCTACTGCAGCCGAAGTTTCTAGTTCCAGAGTTCCAGTTTGTGTATAGCTATACAGCTATATTGATGTGGATTTCACAGCTCATTATCCAATTAATTAGTAGCAGTTGGATGGGTAATTTGGTGGGTTGGATTAATAGAATCAAGCGATCAACAAGATATTAGATTAATTTCTCTGTGAGCTGCTTTCATCTAATTAAAATAATTCGGGGATGAAATGATTTTTTTTCTTTTTATACATTCCCGTAAGTAGTGGGGTTAATTACAATGCCAATTTAAGATTTTCCAGAAACTATAATTTCAGTAATTTCTAATCTATGGGGAATTAATAATAAAAGGTGGCATTTTGAAGCTTATTAAATAGAGAATTCGTTTTGTAGTTTACTACGTTTACTCCCTACAACAAAGAGCTCGCAAATGAAAGAAATATTCAATAAGGGGCTCGCGCGACCCAAACGAAAACTTTTTAAACGTCAATTTGATGGACACCCACACAACACTACCATTCAAATTGCCGCCAACGCAAAGTGACAGTTTCACCCCAAACATGGATTGGCTACAGGCTAAGGGTCACGTGTGAGCCCGTGACCCACAGCTCACCGCTCCTTATAATCAATTCAAGTCATGATATTCTGTTATCATTACTAAACTTGTGTTGTTTCATATCGTGATTATTCTTAACACACATCACACAACACTGAAAGATGTGAAAGTCGCATATAATATCGCGTTATCGTATTTGCACTGCCCCTGTGAACATCGTACGAACAAAAATGCAAAAGGTGGATTTAATAGCTTATGGAAATTTATATCATTTTATGGAGGATAATTTATAGAATTAATAATTTCAAACTACATATGTATGAAAGAATCCCTTATTATTATTATTTTATCTTAAACTTTGTTCGCGGTTCTTAAATATTCTCCTGCACATTCAAATGTCATTTCTCTCTTTATTATGTAATGGTTAGGTTAGGTTTAAACCTTAAAAAAGTTACAAATTTCCATTAATGTTTGAAATATTCAGAAAAATACTTCAAGAACCGCTCTTTAAAATATAAGCGTAACAACAAATTAACCCTTGCAATATCCATTTTTTCATACATGAATATATTTATTTTCGTTTAATTATGATTTCAACACGGTTTGAATTCAATTAATCAATTTCGTTTACATATTTTATATCATTTTTAAAACATTTTCAACGGTCGGCAAGGTAATGAGAAGCTATATTAGCGCCAAATTATCCCCCATCAACATACTTCGAACTACAACAGTATAACAGGCCGGCTATTCGGGTTTCATAGGCCTCCAGTACCACCAACCGACTATCGATATTATTATATATCGCGTTATTTCTGACTAAATTCTATGGCCTATTTTTAACGTGAAACATTGGATTGGTCAATATCCATGGTTACAACTTGACAATTGATTGACAGCAATGTATTTGGCTGTCTCATTTAAAATGAAACATAGGAAAGGAATTTAACAGAAATATTATATTTAAATATTATAAGAAATTACAAAATAACAAACTAATATACACAAGTAAACAAAAACATAACGTAAAAAGTATATTTTGAAGCAAATCTGGATTATTATTAACATTTCCAAACATTCATTCACAAAAAAATATTCTTCGTTACGTATTTTCATGAACTCCTGATGATTTGGAAAAAATATGATCTATAATGCTCCTTTTTAAATAACCTATGTACAGGTGTCTAATTTTTGATGTTTTTTTTAAGGCATCAAGGATAATAGTAACAATAGAACAAAACAGTTTGCACATTCCAGGGTCAGCTTTTGGAGAAAAGTTTAATAGTCGCCACATCAATTTCCGATCTTCTTTTGTTTTTGAGCTACAGGCAAAAACTCGTTTTTTGCTAATTACGAAAATATATCATATCTTGTTTATAATGATAGCAAAAGAAAAATTGTTTAAAAAAATTTTGTATTTTTTTTGCGTAGAATAATATGGCGTAACTAGATTTTTTGAAAATTTAATAATTCTCGAGATATAACACAAACTTATATTTTTAAAAATGGCAAGCTATATTGAAAATAGTTTCATATTTTTGCTTATTCTATAAGCTTTTCAATCATAAGGGTGTATCACGGAAAGTGAAATATAGGCCTTTGAATATATAATACATATAAGAATGGCAACGTAATGTATTTAGATTAAATATTTCGAGAGAAGGTGCCATCTATCCCTCCATATACGAATTATTTCTGAGTTAGTTCAAAAAATACATAATAGGTGAATGTTGCACAGTATTGCCACGTAGCTAGAACAGCAAGTTAAGATTTTATAAAGGTTTTTAAGTTTGCTACTGTAAAACAAGTATACATGTACATTGAAGATTCAAAATATATTATCTGGTTATTATGCAACAATATTTTTGAATTATTGATTATTGAATACCTCTAACAAATAGTATCTGGCAATGCTGTCAGCACGATTTACCGTAGTTCATAGTTTTATGGTAGGAGTCACTAGCTATCTATAATAATTTTGTGAATAAAAAGAAACAGATATAGTATGTTGCTAGGCCATATGCGTTGCCATTATTATATGTATTATATATTCAAAGTATAGGCGTTTAACATGGGAAATCAATTTTTCCGTGCGCATTGCTCCCCTAATTATTTTAGACAAAAAGTTTCAAATGGATGTTGTAAAGCAAAAATTTCTACATCCGAATCAATAAAAAAAAAATTGGCTATTTCATAACTGCAGAAATAAAATTTGAAAATTCACGGAATTACAATTTAATAGTATTAGCCATGGAATTAGAAACAAGAGACGAACAAAAGCCTAATGTTTTATTACATCAGTGTCAGAGTAATGATTGTCAAAATAAATATTTTGCTTAGTAAATATTAATTTTCTAATTAGAAATTTAATAGTAATAATATTCATATATATCAGATAGAGAATTTACTCTTCTTTAATAAAAGCCAGAAAAATTTTCAAAAAATAATATTTAGAAGATTTTTTTTAAGAATCTGATACTTCCAGATGTCCAATTATTACCAAAACCATTTCCGCTCTTCCCAGTAATGTCCGATTGAGAAATACGTAGTTAAACAGATATTAAATATTATAGTTTTTGAGAAATCGTCCATCCAACGTCCCACACACATACACACACACATGCATCCATACACACACACACAAGTATTAAAATCGGATTGTAGGGACCTTAAAACGTGCTTAATCTTTAAAGTCTGCATATGCGATTTTTAGCATGAATCCAATACCTCTCTTAGCGAGAGGTAAAAATACTGACGATATATATTTTTTGGTAAAATCAAATCTTTTCTAAACAGCTTTAATTAAAAATCTGTATTAAAATATTATACGAGGGTCATGCTAGAATGATTTAAAATAAGACGTGATTCTTATTTTTTAGGGTCCAATCATATATAGTCGCTCTATAGAAAAAATTCTCCACAACGAATGGTTAAGAAGCCATGTGAACAATATTGTTAACCTACCCTCACTATTACATAATCTTCATTAATATCAACCACAACACCACACCACAAACCACAATTACCCATCTCGTCTGGAATCCTTACAATTGCTAACCATCGTATCCTTTGCAATCCCTTGCTAATGTCAGTAAGTGACTGCATGTCCAGGGGTGTTTTGGCTACTTGTAACCCCCCCCCCCAGTGCAGGGACGTGGTCAATAATTCTCAATTAGTGCAGGGTAGCATGAGCAAGCAAACCACCCTCGCAGCAACCTCCAGCCTACGGGGTGGCAGAGTAGAGAAATTGATTACTACCCCTTGCACGGATTGGGAATTGGGCGAAAAGAAGACACAAGGGTGGTAATGAAAATGTTATTGGAAAGAGGAATAAATGGAGGAGTAATGCATAAATGGAATAGTTAGCTGAGATACTGAGATATAAAGTCGTACCACACAAACAAATTTTCTATAAAACAACCTATTAGTATGTTCTGTTTATTTTAATTTAAGCCAACGTTACAAAGTTACCCTAACATGACAGATAAACCGTTAGACACTTGTTATTTATTTTGTCTCAATTCCATGGCTATTGCTGTTTTTGAGGTGATTTTCGAGATTTTCATACCTAAAATCTGCCGTTACAAGCCGTACAAAATAAATTTTGCTTATTGAGTCAGATGCAGAACTGAAGCTTTTTTTTATCTAAAATAATTAGGGAATCAGGATATTAGAACAATCTGATTTCGCATGTTAAAGTCCTATATGTATGTTCAGCCGTGCCGGTCACCATCCGATATAAACTTACGTTACAGCGAAAGTATTGTCAACAACGAGCATCGTTTTAAAATAGAATGTCCTAACTTAGTCAAAACAATATGAATTTTTGAAAGACACGATTGTAGTCTTTGCAAATGATAAATAAATGTATGCCAATTTGTTAATTCGTACATGAGACATATGATCTTGATTGGACATTTTTAAAAATTATACTGTAGATATATCAAAATTTCAAAAAAAAAATGCATTGTTACTGCGGCAGTAGTTAATACAAAAGTTTGTTTTTTATTTATTAAAAAATGTTGAATTTAAGAATGCACAACATTGGAACGAGGAAATCAGTAATTAAACTATTATATAATTAAATCAAAATTATTACATAGTCGTCTAGTTTTTTGTTCAAACCGCAAAATCATAATTACGTATCAACAGCTTATATAAAAAGAGTCATATATCTGACACCGATTAATATAAATATGTTAATTACACTTTAACACCTATTACAAGCAATTAAACTAGAATTAAAACATTATAAATCTTTTTAGAACTACGTATGTTTTACTAGAACACCGGGTACATAAACTTAAAGGAAATATGTAAAATTATACCCTAGCTACAAAAATATTAATTACATTCCCAAGATAATAACTTGTTTAGAAGCACTGCAACTTGTAATTAAACAGAACCAAGTCCTTGTTATGAAATATTCATTACTTTGAGTGGTGATAACATGACAATAATAGCAACTGAAAGTGACAATCTAATTTAATTACCCCCTGAAACTAAATTAGAATAAGTTGCAAGATAATTGGACTAAGTTTTAGATAATTTACTACCGTGTAATTAGAAATGTACAAAGGAAAACAACTTCAATAAATTACAATTCTTTATTTTTAATTCCTTTGAGATTTGTATGTGTTGTTTCTAGAATGCTAATAATGGTTTATGAAATATTTAATTCAAATTTACTTTATACTCGCACAGTATACTTTCATGGTTGATAATTTTCGTATTATCGTTTTTCATCTAAATACTGCATGCATGCTTTTAACCTCCTTTATAAATTATTCACTTCATTTCCTTTTAGCCTTAACTGATAAAGTGTCTTGCACACATTTTAGAGACAACGTTAGAAATAACAATATGTCAGCTGGTTTAATTACATATTATGGGTACGGATAGGACAGCTTTCGAAAGTGGTCATTATTAATACAACTTTTCAAAATATTAAAGACATGTTATATTTATTTGATGTCATTTGTAATAAGCGTATGGTATTATTTAACAAGCGTTTTATAAGTGCAATAAAAATAAAACTTATTGTTTCATGTAAATGAAACACTATGTATAATTCATTGCATATGTATTTGTAGACCAACAAGTTTCTAATGGCCGTTTGCACCGGTTACACTTATATTTTAAGTACTCCTTATCAAAATAAGTGGATTGCATCAATTTAAAAAGTCCCCTTAAATTACGTCAGCACCCCTTAAATTTAAGCTGCAGTTCAGGTGACACTTAGAGGTACCTTAAAATAAATATTGCATTTTCAGGCCTGTCCAATAAATTAACAATTGTTTGTTTACGTAGAAATAGTAATATTTTGATTTTCTACACATGAAAGTGGATAATGATTTGGAATTAGATAGAGTGGGTGATTATTTGGAGGTTATTGACTTAATAAATTTTGGAATTCAACGTCAAATATACAAACGGTTAAATTATTACGATATATATGTATGTAAAAATATTTTTACTAATGTAAAGTATGTATATTTGTATAATTCTATATACTTTCTATGTACTTTATTTTAACAAGATAATCATAAAAATAAAAATTAAGTATATAAAAAAATCATTTTCGATAGCGGAGTCTTCAGATTTTCCGGTTTATAACTGCCCCAGTCCACAACAAATGAGGTGCTAGCCACGTCGACCATTCTCCTGTACATATCAATAAGTATAAAGTACTAATCACACTCTTTAATTAAAATATACGAACCAAAATTAAATGCTCTACAAGTTGTTCTGTTGTTCATCCTCCATATTAATATTGATGGAGCTCGTTGGCTCTTTGGCAGTCGATGAGATAGTCTGAAATATTTTAAAATGTACAGTATGTACTGTGTAATACATACTTGTATATTTGCAAAGCCGGTTATAGTTGTTGTATTAATAATATCCAACACAATATTTTCAGTAGGAATTGGTTTCCCTCCCCTGGTTTGCAACATATCCAATCGCTCACTCAAACAGATTTTCTGACTTCTTTTTTTATTTTTATAAAAAAAAAATCTAGTGACTGCTTAGTTCTTTTCGTTAACACTTTACCTTAACATAAGATGATTGAAATGATTAGTATTAATTTCGACTACATAATCATTAAAGACAACATTAAATTTAATAATGTAAGTACATTTTAAATAGTTCTTTTAAGGACTTTTTCACTTTCGAAGATTAATTTCCTTTTCGGGTTTATTATCTAATTGTAACAGCATCAGCAATATAGAAAATAATCAGCAATAACAAAGCCGGAGGGGTACACTAAAAATGCAAGAAGGAATGAGAATAACAATTCTGAAATAAAACTGGAAACCATTCTTCAGATAGATGTTAAAGCACAACATTAAAATTAAGAAGGTCATCTGTCATCTGGGATATGGAATTCAACTAGATATCTTTGAAATTCGCATCCATTTTTAACGACAATAATTAATTGGAATGCTATAGGAAGAGTATTAACAAAATCTTTATAGAATTCAAATAAATGCATGTGGTTAAGAAGTCATCCAACATATATTTCCATTTAGAAAGTTGCGGAGTGTATATACTGGACGTTAAACATTTTTTTATGTTTTATGTATATGATGATAAGCGACTGGAGAAGTGATGGATAAAAGAAATAATCAGGAATGCAGTCAATATATAATATATTTAGTTAAAAGCCGACGTTTCTCTTCTTGTTGAAGTTTCTTCAGGACCAACTATGGGAAAACATAGTGTTATACAAGTAATTTTACATATTATACACAAACTTACAGACTAATAGTTTACAATAAAATAATTTGATTACAGAGTGTAAAATCAACCATGTAGATTTCTTCGGACAATAGAATAATAAATAAATAAAGTCATGGATAAAATTATAAAGTTAAAATTAAATCAAATAGAGTAATAACAATCTTATCACAATAGCGACTACTGAAAGGATTTTTGTCTTTGCAGAAAGTGACTAGAATTTATATGTACGTATGAGGACCTATACTGTCGTTGGTGCAATTATTGGCCTATGGAGTTTGTCTAAGATTTTGGATGTCGTTTCTGAAATTTATATTGTTTTTTTTTTGTTTTGTATATATGTAGCATTTCTAGTATACGACGTTTATGAAGGAAAGGTTCTTGATCTAGAATTTTTACTCCTTCAAAGCTGAAAGTGTGTCCAGTTTCTATACAGTGTTGTGTGAGTGCGCAGTTTCCATTATTGTTAAGTTTGTTTGAATTTCTTTTGTGTTTTGACATTCGTGTTTTTAAAAATCTTTTCGTTTGTCCTGTGTAGGTTCTTACAAAATTGTTACAAGGAATTTGATAAACTGTATTAATTTTTAACATTTTATCTATTTTATCTTTTAATCGTTTTACAGATTTAATATTATATTATTGTTTAAATTTTATTCAAGAATACATTTTAAATTTACCACAAGTTCATCAACGTTCGGAATTGAGGCGTATGTAACAAGGTTGTTGTTTTCAGAACTGTCATCTGTATTATCTGTATCATCCGTATATTGTTTTATGTTTGTTGACTAGTGTGCTCTTCTCCAGTCGGCGTTGTGTCCTGAGCAGGACCGGCTGTTAGTGTGTGTGTGTCCAAAAAACCTCTGTCTGGGTGGGCCTGGCGTATTCAGGATTCAGTATTACGGAGTAGTCGGGTCGATCAGAGTGTCAAGTCAAATCAAGTCAAGTGAGCGTTATTTCATTTGCATATATCTGGGGATTTCTGAAATATAAAAAAAATCTCACTCACGAGTCACAGTGAGAAATTTGATGTAGTGAGTAACGCACGAAAAACATTGTTGAACAGTCAAACTCGTCAGAATGAATTGTCAAATACATATAAGACAGTCTAATCAGAACTGAATGCAAAGGCTATAAATAATAGCATTATGATTAAATCTGTAAAATAATATTCATATTCTCAAGTGGGGAAATTTCATATTTCCTGTAAGAAGTAAACATTGAAAAGGTTAAGCTTTAACACCTTTACTTACATAAATTCATATTCTCAATGTAATAGTAATATTTATGCAGCCTGGGCATATATAACAACGCTGTTACATTTATCTTTTAATAGATCTTGATACGAATTTAAAATCCACGTTATATAAGCCTGCCTAACATTTACCGAATAAAAATCCGTAAGCATTTTATTGTTGCGCCTATATTTACCGTGTATTGCGCACGATTTGACCATTACTGCCAACTGTTACTCGACAATTATCACTACTATCATGGGCGGTTTCTACTTGCAACCAGTAGTAGTGTGTGGTTTTATTGTATTTACTTACGTAGTGGTAATTGTACAGAACAAAAGTTCGTGGGAGAGTTTCATTGCAAAAATTATTAACATTTGCAGGTACTAAAGTGTTATAATGTTCCCACTTAAATGAAAAAAAAAATTGTATAAAATTAACAAAGACCAGGAACTAAAGCCGACTAAGGTAGCGTAGTGTTTGTGTTTCTGTTTAGTATACTTATACTGAAGGTTCTGGGTTTGAATTCATCTGCATCAATATCAATAAGAAAAAAATCTGATGTGGCCAGTATTACTTTTCGTCAGATTTATGTATTTTGTATAAATTTCATACAAAAAGTTTCTTGCACAAGATTCTATATATCTAGTAATTAGCTTCCGTTTTTCTTTTTTACAAAAGAAAAAATAAATTTAAGGAAAATTGTATATACATTGATAATAAAATTAATAATTTTCAAAAGCAAAAAAAATAACTTTCATTTGCGATTTTAAAAATACATTGATAACTCAGGTGAAGTCTTTGTTTTTACATAGTAATTAAATATATTTCGTAAGCTATAAAAAGTAGTTATATATTTCAATTTCAAACACAAGTTAACAAGTAACATTCTAAAAATAGAACTTTGGTTTATGCAAGTCTGCTACACCCAAATGTTAACGCGCGCCTCAAAGCATAATTTCACGATTTTATTAATATTATATTTTATTGAATTTATTTATAAAAATAGCGAATATCTACACGCTGGTGCTGCCACCAAGCAGCATAAATTTATACTACTAGGCTCATTCATTGTTTAAATGTAATAATATAACACACAAATGATGTTTTATATGTGCTTTTAAAATAATTCTTGCGGTGTTTTCCCCACTGTAGCTGTGAATGCCTATGAGGTGGCGTCTGATAACACTTCTAATACAATAATATACATAATATATTTATATTTAACTATATATAAATTTAAATAATTCGTAGAATGTTTACCTAGTGAATAATAAACAAAAAAAATCTGATGTGGACACCACACGACTTCCTTGTACGATTATTAAACTATATATATTTTTTTAATAACTAAATTACAAAATATTGACAGGCTTAAGCCAAGCCCGAGAAATATTTTGATATAGAACAAAAAATAATTCATTTACTACTATCATTCTTAAATTAACATTAATCTAACCCGGTTCTTTTTAAAGAGAGTTTTGATTACAACAAAGAAATATTTGATTACAACAAATTTCACAAAAAAAATATAATATTTGTTATTGTACGAATCATAAAATTGCACGTATTTAACGTAATTTGACATGAACATTTTTTTTTTTATTTTTTTTTGTCCTAATCCATAGCAAGCTTTATTAAAAAAACCAAAAAGTATATAATTTTTAAATTTACATATCTCGCTTATACAAAGGGCTAATTTAATAATACTTGATGTGCTAGACGCAGAAATTAATTCTCTAAAACTTTTATTTGAAGCATTTATTTCCTTTACTTACGTACAAGGAAGTAAAAACGTACGTATTAAGGCCATAATTAAAAGATTATCGCCTCTCCGTCAGTTCTATGTATTTTGTAGAAATTAAGTACAGAAAGTTTTTAGCAAAAGATTGTATATTTCCAGTAAAATTATAACATAAACATATAACATAACATATGGGATCTCGTGGTCGCGTGCCTGAGTGTCGCGAATCTGGGGACTCGGGTTCGATTCCGATCGACGGTGGAGCACTCTCCACGCCAGCAATGAGTGCCCGTGAGGTGACATCTGGTAAGAGCACGCACGGTATAGTGATTAGTGATTAGGCAGAGAACTCACGTCATCAACCTGAAATAAACCTAATAAAAAGAAATATAACTTGTAGTAATTATTAGTTATTTATTTTTTAAAAAGAAGAAAAAAAATATACTTGTATTAAAGAAACGTATATATTAATTAATTACAATTATTTCTAAGTCAATCCTTATTACTTTTACGGCATACAAAATTATTTCACGCAACATTATCATTTCCAGTAGTGCCAACGTATGGTACGAAAATAAACTACAATTATTTCAAATATTTTTATATTCCTTAAAAGGAATAACGATTGACTTGGAAATAATTGTAAATAACATTAATACTCGTATATACATTACTTAATACTAGTACTTTTTTTCTTCTTCTTTTAAAAATAAATAACACCCTATAATTTCCACAAGTTATATTTCATTTTATAAGGTTTTTTTCAGGTCGATGATGTGAGTCCTCTGCTTAATCATTTTCACTATACAAATATTTCATCATAACCGATATCTGTGTACAAAGCAGATTGGCACACCCAGTAATGGGTAATATGCTGTGATGATATATTTATTTATTTAACATATTATGTCAATTGCACTTGACATTGACATCACTCCCCTAAAATTTATAAACATACCTACCCTTATCCTTAGCGTCCCCTCCTTAAATCAATAAATCTTAAACTCAAAAACTTAATAAAGAAAATTCCTTTTAAAATCGAAATTCCAATACATGACGGTGGTAACCGCTTACCGCTTCCGTTTCCCGCTAGCGGACTTAACGGGCGCGGGCGTATATTGCATTTTCACAGTCAACACATAACGTTCAGATTGCTGAGCAGTCGCTATAAGCGCAGGGCAGAACGCCGAACTGAACAGCAATGGAGAAAAACCCAATAACGAGCAAAGTTTTCAACTGCAATAATCTGGTGCATGAATGCTGGTTCGGGTTTCGCGAACATGCAGCTAGGTGCACAGCGGAATTTTTTACCAGAAGACATTTTATGCGAAAACTTAATGGAGTTATTCTTTATTTTTCCCATTTAACAAAATATAAAATGCTCTGTACAGGGTGAACACTGAAAACTATGACATAGGCATTTAACATGGAAAAACAGTATTTTTTCAAATATCATCTGTCCTGTAAGACTATAATGGAAGTTTTTGATATGGTTACAAAGATTATTTAATTTGGCATCAAAGAGCATCTAAATACTCCTATAATTTAACAGCTTATTATTGAAATCTTTACAAAAGTATAAAGGTATTTGACAGTTTTTATTTATAATTTATTAAAAACAGAGATCATGGATAAGTCAGTTGGTTAGAACGAGACACCGCAATAATTTTTCTCGAGTTCAAATCCCGTCCGATTCATGATTTTATTTTTATTTTTTACCTTCCGCTACCCTTGGTAAGGGAGGTATAGGGATCGTGCTAAAAATCGCATATCGAGATTTTGGTAAATGACCACGTTTTAAGGTCCCTAGAATCCATTTTTAACACTTTCACGATGATGTGTGTGTGTGTGTTTAAATTTTCTACAGGTTTGCGTTAATATTTTATGTATATATTTTATGGATAAATTTATAAAATTATCTATAATTTTAATCCCGGAGCTTACGCTTTAAACAAAACTCCATGGTTACATAGTTCAGATCTCAAATAATGTTTGTAACTGACAGATATGTCAACAAACTAATCATTTCAAATAATAATAGTAACGTTTTAAAAAGAAAATAGTAAATGAAACAATAATTATATGGAAAGGAACTTAATACAGTTTCCAGCAAAAGTAAATATGTATGAATATAGGTAAGATAATAAATATATATATATATATATATATATATATATATATATATATATATATATATATATATATATATATATATATATATATATATATAATACGGCATATTACCCATTGCTGGGTTGCCAATCTGCTTTGTACGCAGATGTCGGTAATAATGATGACGTATTTGTACCGTGCGGGCGTTTACCAGGCGTCACTTCACGCGAATCTGGGGAACCGAGTTCGATTCCGACCAACGCCAAATATTTTAGAATTTTAAATGACACAAAATTGACCCCTGTGGTGCACTCTCCACGCCAGCAATGAATATAGGTAAGTACATAAATAAATAAAATAAATATATCATCATGGCATATTACCCCTTGCTGGGTCAGCCAATCTGCTTTGTACACAGATTTCGGTAATGATGATGCCATATTTGTACCGTGTGGGCATGGAAAGTGTATCACAGGGGTCATTTTTGTATCATTTGAAATTCGAAATATTTGGCGTCGGTCGGGATCGAACCAGGTATTTAAATTTAATTTAATTTTAAGTATTTACATAAATAAAAATTAAATTAAACGGGAGGTATTGTGTTGGCGACATCATATTTTTACCTCTCGCTAAGAGAGGTATTGGATTCATGCTAAAAATCGCATATCCAGATTTTATTGAATAAGCACGTTTTAAGGTCCCTACAATCCGATTTTAACATTTTTACGATGATGTGTGTGTGTGTGTGTGTGTGTGTGTGTGTGTGTGTGTGTGTGTGTGTGTGTGTGTGTGTGTGTGTGTGTGTGTGTGTGTGTGTGTGTGTGTGTGTGTGTGTGTGTGTGTGTGTGTGGATGTGTGTGTGTGGGATGTTGGAAGAACGGTTACTCAGAAACTATAAGACTTAAAATTTGTTTAACAACGTATTTCCCAATCGGACATTCATGGGAAGATCTGAAAAGGTTTTGGTAATAATTGGACAACCGGAAGTAGAAGATTCTTGAAAAAAAATCTTCTAAATATTATTTTTTGAAAATTTTTCGTGGTAATATTAAAGAAAATTAAATTCTCTATCTGATACATTTAAATATTTTATTATATATTCCATAGATTTAGAGATAAAAGAAGTATGATATATAAAATAATCTGTTGTAATAAATTTGACAGCCGAAAGAATGCCATGAAAAATAGTTGATAATTTAAATTATTTGTAACTGACAGATAAATGTCAGTGTCAGAAATAATGAGTAATGAAAGAAAAATGTACTTGGAGAATCCCTTAATTCTTGATCTGTGACTATTATGGAGATGACAAGTCTAGGTTGAAGGACTTAAATTTGTTTCAAACAGTATGGGACAATGTACACCAGTACTATAGACTAGAGTAACTTTGAATTGCGAAAAAGCTATCAAATTCTTCTCAAGTAAGTTGTAAATATTGACAAAATTACACATCGATATAAGAATAATCGGAGTGCAATCTATCCGTCACTTTACTAAAGGGAATTAGTGTTATTTAGATATAACATGTATGAAAAAAAAAATGTAAAAGAAGATATGTAAGAATAGATGCACAATCCATATATACATTTTAGACCGCCCAAAATTAATGTTTTTACTAGAAGAATATGAAGAGAAAGTAAACAACGTTGTTCGAATTGAAAATTGCTGTTACCAGCCTAATATTTATATATGGTAAACTCTACTTTGTAATTTATTGTAACATAATTTATGGTAAAATATCTTCATGTTGAGACATGCTATTATTGAAAAATAAAGAAATTTATACGTCATAGATTTATATGAATATATTATATGTATTTATAAAAATATGCTTTGCTTTATGCATACAGCCAGGTAAAATATACGGCGAGAGGTTATGTGCTGGCCACATCAGATTTTTTTATTTTGTAAAATGTATAAAATAAATTACAGAATTAAAACATAAATTGTACTTAAGTTTTACCACCTAGACCTAAAAAGCAGAAGATGTCCTGCACCGGCAGGACGAAATGTCGTATTATGTATTAACTAATAGACAATGGATATCTACAACTTCTAGTTTAACAAATCAAAATTTTTAAATATATCAGATTGATAATTTAATGATCTTTTATTTAATAACATAAATTTTCAAAAAATAATATTCAGAATTTTTTTTAGAGAAACTACCACTTCCGGTTGTCCAATTGTTACCAAAACCTTTTCAGCTCTTCCCATTATTGTTAGATTGAGGAATCCGTAGTTAAACATGTTTAAATTTTATAGTTTTTGAGAAATTGTAATAGTAATTAAAGAAACAATTTCTGGTACATAATATATGCAAACAATTAAAAACAAATGTTGCATAATTTGCAATTATTACATATTATTATAATAATTTACTATAAGTGCAATCAATTGTCATGTAATAGTTATTATATAATTTGTAAAATAAAAGTGTAAACATATGATATTACAAACAGGCGTGGAAAATTCGCTTGAAGCAGATCGGGAGATAAATATAAATAATAAGCATGAAGCATGCAGTAATCAACTGGACAATTATGGTCACTCAAGGAATTTTAAAAGTATAAAACTAAAAAAAAATGGCATTTCCTGCCACACATCACAGCGCATCATTAGTTTAACAAATTAATCTTTAAAAAAATCTGTTGTGGCCAGCACAATACCTTCCGTCAATCCTGTGTATAATGTACAAATTCCATACATAAATTTTCTTGCAAAAGATTCTAAATTTTTGGTATTTTATGATTCCCTTTCTCGGCAACTGAATTCCATACTCCTGATAACAAACAACCCACATGAAATAAGAAAATTATGAAATTTTGAATGAAAGATTATAATACTTGTCAGTTATGGAGATAATTAATTGCTGTCATTTTGACACGGGTCCCCATATCTGCTTGCCAAAGTCAGCAAAGTCATGTCACTGCACGCGCCCTACACATAAATTTTCTTGCAAAAGATCCTATATTTCCAGTAAAGTTATTTCATAAACAAACTATGCATATTGCATTTGACACTGGCATCTTCTTCTTCTTTAGTTTTTCCCATTCGTTAGGGGTCGCTATTTTTTATTTTCTTCTTTTGTTTTGCGTGTCGTCCTCATTCAGTTCCTTTTCTCTCAAGTCTTCTGCAATATAGTCTTTTCATCTTATATTTGGTCTTCCTATGTTTCTTCCACCTTCTATTAATATATTCATCTCTCCTCATGACATGTTCAAACCAATGTAATCGTCTCTCTTATATCTAGAAACTTCTAACACTAGAGTTACTTCCCTTATTCTTTCATTGATTTACATTTTATTGATACTGACATCTGTCAATTTGAATTACCTGAATATATTAGCAGTTTCCATGGTTAAGTTAGCATAGCTGGCTGAATTATAAAATTTATTATCTTTATAATTCTTTAACTCTATATCTGTTGAATATGAAATATAAAATGCAATCAAATCGTATAGAGAATAATATATTCTTTAAGTTATAATAACATTTAACTGAGTTTTTCAAGAAAAACTGTTAAAATCTTCAAATGAGGGTACTTCCGGTTGACCAATTATAACCAAAATCTAATCAAGTCTGCACATGGTTGTAAGGAAGAGGAATATGCAAGAATTGTAATTTTTGGAATTCTAGTATTGGAGATATCGTGCATGAAAGGCGGTCACATACACACACACACACACACACACACATACACACATACACACACACATACACACACACACGCACATACGAACACACACACACACATACAGACATCATCGTAAAACTAGTAAAATCGTATTGTAAAGACCCTAAAACGTGCTTATTCAATGAAAACTCACCACCGAATTTTTTGACCAAAGACAATACCTTCCTTACCTAGAGGTGACGGAAGGTAAAAACTAAAATTGAACAACTAAAACAAACATAAAGTACATTCAGAAGAAAAAGCTCGAGAAAATATGAATTAAAAGACTGATATACGAGTAAAATATAAATAAATATATCATCATGACATATAACCTCGCATATAACCCATTGCTGGGTGTGCAAATCTGCTTTGTAAACATATCGGTAATTATGACATAATATATACATATTATTAAAATTATTCAACATATAACAGACTTATAAAAAGTAGCAGTAATATTAAATTAAACTGTAGGTGAAATTTCATTTCCATTTTTCTCTATACAGAAAAATTTAACAGTAGCATATTTTTCTCTATAGAGCAAAATTTAACAGTAGACATAACAAAAAAAAAACTATCTTATATCTCATTAGTTTTCTCTGGTGTGAATTTAGCTTCGGGTCGCTTAAAATTCAGTGCGTTGCCCAATACTTCCCGGTGCATGTACCGAAAAAACTCAATTTTGTCGTCTCACGTCGTCGGCAAAAGGATGACCAAAGCTGAACGACGCGAGGACATCCGAACACGGTGAAAATACCCCATCCTTTGAATCGGAATCAGCTTGTTCGACTTGCTTTAATTAAAGCTGGGAGTTATCTGGTCCGCGTGGTGTAATTAGTTTTTTATTGTTGGTAGAAGGATTACTGGTGATTATCTAGGTTCCAGGCGGAAAGAGGATATTAGTGAAATTTAAATTGGAGATTGCAGCGAAATTGGCCATTTTTTTCTGTTCGATCAAATTAAACTGTGTTTGGTTTACTACTTTTCGTTTTTGACTATTACAATATTGCAAATATTAGCAAAAAATGTATTAGTAAAATATGAACTCAAAAGAATTTATATATTCTGTATGGGAAAATTGTTATACAGTTCATTAACGAATATGTAATGAATACCACAATTTTTTTTTAAAAGGTTAACTACCTCACGTATATATAATTACATTTTTTTTCTGTTTTGATATCTATAGCGGGTACATTCTAAATCTTCTACTTTACGTAGTGTACAAAATTACATCATTTTGTTCAATGTTATTCCTGTTTTCAATTTTTAGGTGTTTCATGCCCGGTTGTACCACTAACACTTAAAATTTATTTTTATTTAGTAGATAGTCAATTAAGTATTGTATGAGTATTTCAATTAAAAAAAAAAATCTGTTGTGTCCATCACAATACCTCTCGCCCTTTCCATTGTGGTATATGTAAGTAATGTATTTAGCATATCTTGTACACACAAAAAATTCTAATTACACCTAATCTTTATATTTACGTATATTTCTATAAAGTTTTCTCCATTTCATCTAAATGTTCGAGATTTTTCTAATTCATTAACGAGTTTGGCGGTATTTCTGAATATATAATTAATAATACAATAAGAAATATTAAATATCGTTCCCAGAAAGTCTTCAGTACTATTTCTAAATTTTTGACACTGGCATTAGTGACATTTATCTATCAATTACAGACATTTTAATTTCTCAAGTAGTTACCATGGAGATGTTTGGATTATGAGCAGGCTGCGAGATATTATTTTATAGATTATATATCTATATCTTTAAATCTATAGAAGGTATAATATTTTTTTTAAATGGGTCGGATAGAGAATTTTGTTTGTTAATATTTGTAATAATACGCCTATACGCCCAGGCACCAATACGCCCGTACGCCCATACGTCCATACGCCCGTACGCCCATTAGCCTATACGCTCGTACACCCATAAACCCATTAACATATAAGACTATACGCCCACACGCCCATACATCCATACGCCCGTACCCCCATGCGTTCATACGTCCATACGCCCATTAGCCCATACGACCTTACTCCCTTATGCCCATATGATGCAAGTTGTTTTACAGCTCATGGACCAAGTAATATAATTTGGTATTGATTCTTTTACAAAAGGAATTTATTTGAAATCGTCACAAAAGCACACAAAAATAGTTATTAAAAGTTCACAAATTGACACTAAAGTAATCCATTATACGACGATTTCATATAAATGCAGTGTTACCAAACTTATGGTAATTATTGTACACGTAAGATAATTTGGACATGTGTCAGTGGCAGAGCCAGCGGGAGGTTTTAATTTGTAAAATATTTAACATAGATTACTTTTTTATAAATTCAACACCTCCATGTGTTTTTTTTGCGTACCAGCACCAATAAATTCCTCTCACGATACAATCTTTAAATTCGGCGCTAAGCCCTGGTATAATTAATGTCCTGAAGTCCTGAGTCCTGAAGTGCGGAGTGACTAGACGGCCGGAGAAGAGCAGACAGGACAAGTCGGGGGATAAACTTCTGTCGGGACGATTTATACGACAGGAGCGCGTGCTTTTTTTCCTTTTACTCACTTAACTTTCAGGTTATGCTGTAATTAATGGCATGTCTCTGTAAGGGGATTATGCTATGAATAATTAATTGGGCTTTTTGTTGTGGTTTCGAATGATTATTTGGTAGTTATGAATAAGGGTAGTAATTGCTTATTAATTCCTAAGTTATTTATTATTCAACTTGGTTTGTGGGACAGAAATGAAAATAAAGAAATCATCTTTTCCTTGAAAATAAATACGGTAAATCATGCTAAATGTGAGAACTATGTATTCTGTGGTTTGATGCAAGAATAACCAATGCCAATATTTGACCAACATAAGATTGATTGTGAAATCGATTAAAAAAATTATACAGATGTTCATTTTATTTTGTTCCCTATTACTATCTGGAGAACTGTAAGAGCTACAAGGTCGTTTAAACTAGCCAACAATTTCAATTTTACTACACTATTTTACCGAGCGTGAATTTTTTTTTCAACCAGTGGTACACAAACTGTGGAGACCAACTTTGTTATTTTAAATGGAACTATATTTTTACCTCTCGCTAAGGGAGGTATTGGATTCATGCTAAAAATTGCATATCCAGATTTTAGTGAATAAGCACGTTTCAAGGTCCTTAGAATTCGATTATAATATTTTTACGATGATGTCTGTTTGTGTGTGTGTGTGTGTGTGTGTGTGTGTGTGTGTGTGTGTGAGGTTGTTGTATGTACGATTCCTCAAATTCTTTTAGACTAAAGTCCTGTGTAACTACGGATTCCTTAATCTAACAGCAAGAGTTGAATAGATTCTGATAACAATTGGACAACCGGAAGTAGTAGTATTTTAATAAAAATCTTCTAAATATTATTTTTTGAAAATTTATGTTATTACAAATATTAAAAACCAAAATTATCTATCCGACACATTTAAATTTTTTATTGTGCCTTCTATAGATTTAAAGATATAGATATATAATCTATAAAATAATCTGTTGTAGTAAATCTCACAGCCTGCTCACAGCCCAAACTTCTCCATGATAACTCCTTGAAAAATTAAAATGTCTGTAATTGACAGATAAATGTCATGTCACTAATGTCAGTGTCAAAAATTCAGTGGTAGCACTGAAGGCTTTTTCTGGGAACGATATTTAATATTTGTTATTGTATTATTAATCATATATTTAAAATTATAGGTATATTACATGAACCCTTCAGAAATACCGCCAAACCCGTTAATGAATTAGAAAAACCTCGAGCATTTAGAAGAAATGGAGAAAACTTGCTCATAGAATGAATTTAAAATTATAGAAAATACGTAAATATAAAGATTAGGTGTAATTAGAATTTGGTATTGTGATGGCCACAATATATTTTTTTATTTGCGTATTCGATAGAGAATTTTATTCTGAATTCAGTAATATAATATTTTTATAGCCTATGACGATTTTTTGAGCAAAATGCAATATAAATTTTTCGATAATTAATATTATCAAAAATTAAATACAATTCTTCATCGTCACTGTTGTAATTATAATAATAATTAATAATAAGAAATAGGTTATATCATCAAAACAACACAACCGTTCCCTGTTTCTCTTCATTTCGTGTTTTCATTCGTTCCACTTGGTATGTTTTGTTGCAATAATTAGTTTAGCTTTTAATATTTTTTTAGAATCTTTATTTTTACTGTCAAACTAAAGTATCTAAACTTTCAAATGAAATAAACAAAAGACATCATTTGTACCTCTGTTTGATAATAAACTGTCAAAACTTTTCACATAAATTAGTTTTCCTTATCGGAATTAAACAAAACTATAAAACACCCAAAACTAATTAAGTAGATAATTCAAAGTAGTGACATAAGAATCTCATAAATTTTCTTCCAGTAGTAAGAGTGAGCCAAATAAAATATTTTATTGTTTTGCAACAACAAAAGAAAGTATAATCCAGAAAAACATACAGAGTTCATTTCTATCACCCGCAAATAAAAACAAACAAAGTCGAAATCCCATCAGCTGCACCATCTGAAATTTTGAAACAATAGAAAGGAAAACAAATTAATAAAAACAAAACTCAGACAGCGTAATTTGAAATAAGTCTTCCAAGACAAGACGGAGTCGTCTGTCGTTCTGTTTCTTTTGCGCCGACAGCGCCACCGTCTAGCAATAGGTGGCATGGAAGGGAAGCAGGGTTGCGTTGACGCCAGCAAAGGTATTAAATTTACCGGTAGCAGTAAGCGGTAGAGTACAGCCATCGAAAGCGGAAATAAACCTGAGAGGTAACTGACGTTTCAAGCAGATTTCCTGCTAATACGATTTTGGGAATTATGGAATTAGGGTAAGAAATGATATGAAAGAAACGGGAAAGCTGATAACTTTAACGAAATAACGACAGACGGGAATTTTTTTCGTTTGGTATTGATGACTAACGAGGAAATTTTTTGATGAATGAAACCTCAATTTATACAATCGTAAACAAAACATATCTAAAATGAAACTAAAAATTTATATCGATTGTTTTAGCCAAATTTTTACATCATTACTAGACTCGTAAAATAGGGACACGAGCGGAGCCCGATGAGCCAGCGCCTTAAGGCCGATAGATAATTAACAAATAATGATATAAACAATAATACACATATAAGAAATAAATTAAAATAAATATTGAATAATAGGGAAGGATACGAACTGGAAATTTAAACATCTACTACAACCCGCGTAGGTGTTCTGTGTTTTCTACTTTTATCGGTTTAGTCAGCCAATGCAATATACCATAATAATTATTTTAATTATTTTTTGTGTTAATCTTTATTGTAATTTAATTTTCTTTATGGATGATAATTAATTTTATTATGGTTCGTCTTCTCCATGCGTTAAACTTCGACATATGTTGGGACAAGTAAGCCGTCATCCCTCTTCAGTCATCAGGGATTTACCAGATTCCATGTGTCTGCGAGAAAGTTTACATTGCTAGTAGAACTATGTCAACAAGATCAAATTGAACCAACATGGAAAATCTTCATTTGCAGATCATGCCCTGGAAGAATTCCATCGAATGAAATTCGAAGAAACTAAGACCTACAAACCTCAATAACAGGTAAATTAGACAAGCCATTGAGATTTTCAAAACCAAGAATAATAATTTCATTCATTGTGACGGTTTAAAACTTAGTCGAGCCTGGCTTCATATATTAAATATGTTGTAATATGTTACTAAGTTAAGTTACTTGTTGCTATTGTCTTTGTTATTATTTATTTATGTATTTTTCCCGAAGAAGGCAGTGTATGCTGTCGAAACGTTGAGTATTTAATACACATAAACAGAAGATAAATTAAAAGGTTGTATAATTTTAATTGTATTATAAGTTCTGAAAGTTTTTTTTTAATAATCTAAGGAATTTTATCTATCTTTGAAACATAGGCTCCGGGATTTATAAAATAGTTTACTTTATAAATGTACCTATCAATATATCGGGTGTAACAGAAATAAGTACATTCAATTTAACCAGTGATAGAACTCGTTGAGAACAACAATATTTCTTAATAACTTTTTTCGAAATCTCAATTTTTTTAAGCATATATTCGTCCTTTAGGTATTTTCACATATTGTGCGCCAGTAGCAATAACAATGAAACAATTGTTTTTCACAAATGTGAGTTGTCAACTTTATCAAATAAATTTTGACAAATAAATCGATTAATAATTATTAAAGTTATAATCAGTAAAGATGCCTGCCTTTACAGATATCGAGTATGTAAACTCAGCCCGGTTCTAGTACTCGAAGAATAACACAACACAAAATGTGACATATCACAATTTGGAAGATATTGAAAGAACAACAGTTACATCATTTCGCCGACGCCTTCAGTGTTGTATTAACAATGACGGTGACCATTTTGAACATTTATTGTGATTTCATTTAAGTCTGCATCGCTTTTAATCATCTTTATGCGTTTTCTTGTTTCGTCAGTTATAGAGTTTTTCTTGGTCAACTGCATCCTATAAATGTCCTACCATTTTTGGATTGTTGTAGCCTGTTTTAGCATAAAAATTTGACGTATGATTTTTTTTCTTACCTTAGTCGACGTATTCTATTTTATCTCTTATCTTTCCCGATTTGTGTATAGTTCCATCTTCTGGTGTATCTGTCAATCTATGCACCAGTTTCTAATCTTTCTTTTGGGTTGACATTATTTCATTGTATTCAGTCAGTTACAACTCACAACGGAAACAAAACAACTGTTTGTAAGCGCACGCGCAGAATTCTCCTATTCTGAATTCAAGCATAGGCGGGTAATGAAATTTGTGACAAAACTTTGAAGAATTTCAACTCGATATATGTAAAAGGTTTACAAGAAAAATATTGTTACACTGGACGGGTTCTATCACTGGTTAAATTTAATGTACTTATTTCTGTTACACCCTGTATAGAAAAAAGTATTAATGCATTGGTACCTGTAGAAAATTTAATAATCTTTAATTTTTATAACATAAATCGTGAAAAATAACATTTAAAGTTATTTCTTTAGGAAAATCTGTTTTGAGCTTCATGTAAAGTGCCACTTCTGGTTATCTCATTTACACCAAAATCTAATGGCTTCTTTCCATATTAGAAGAGGGTAGAAATAATTAGTTTCAAATTTTTCTGAATAATAGTATTTGAGCGTCCGGAGGATCCAAACGAACACACACACACACACACACACACACACACATACATACATACATACATACATACATACGCACACGCACACACAAACACACACACAGACATCATCGTGAAAATGTTAAAATCGGATTCTAGGACCCTTTAAACGTAGTCATTTACCAAAATCTCGATATGCGAATTGTAGCACGATCCCTATACCTGCCTTAACGGTAACAATTTCTAAAAAAATCCTATTACAGTGCGAAGAAGGAAGTACTAACGAGAGATTTGGTCTCCTTCAATCATCATTAGGTAATCATAGCGTATGAATTCATGATTCACGGTTCGCACTAGCGAGAAAATTGTCTGTCAGGGGAAATAGACCGCAAGCGAACGATGTACACACTGTCAGCCCGGAAGCCTAGTGTCCACCATTTATCACAATATTATTCTAATTACGTATGACGAGAGATGAAAAATTGGAATAAAAAGTCGCCGAGGAATATTTTATCCTCGTTCCCAAAGGAAATGCGATGAGTGCTGCGTAATTGCACGACGCTTCTTCAAGTGGATGTCGCTGCCAGAAACTTGGATAGCGCCAGCGCCCTTCAGTGGGAATGCGTAACGGATAATGAAAATTTAATCAAAGGTGCTTAATATTTTACCGGACGAGATGTAGATGTAATTAGTTATCAGGGGAATGAGTTTCATCAATATTCTGATCATAAGCACATTGTACAACTATAATACTATAGGACCAATTTTAGAAATTTTACAATCTCTACATTTTTTTTTATTCTGCGCAATACGTATATAAACCACGAAGTGATACATAGAAGAGGATACAAACAATGCTATGAAATGTGGATAGAGAGAGACAGACTAAAGTATAGGCTCTATATCACTGGAATATTATGGATATTAGGGAATATAAATACAACAATGTTTGAAAAAAACATCGGTATTATTTCACTTAAAAATGTAATTACTCTTTATTGCAATTTCGACAGTCACGTCATCATCAGAAGAGATAAATGTTTTACAAAATTCGTTAAGCTATATAAATATATATACTACAGGCGAAATTTTTAGGAAGGGATGAACTTAACAAGAAAATTTGTCAATGACCCCATCTAAAAAAGAATTTATGATGTCTAGCTGGTCATTCATCAAGGGTAAACCCGCCTTTAAAGCTTTCTTAATTTCAAATGCTTCTAAGAAAGTGAGTCGCCATCCTTTATTCTCAGTATGGATCATTGACACATTTTCCAGAGTACAGTTGTGTTGAACTACATCTTTTATCCTTACTAACTAATTTGTTGTTCACTAAAATATTTTTAAGTGTATGTTTATTGTAAAAACCTGTCTTAATGTTTAAATTTTTCAAATCATTGGACAACTTAAAACTTAAGCCTTTTACATAGTTCATTTTTCTGTATACCCAGTCTTCGGTTTCACATGGTTCTATTGCATATAGTCCATCTCCAACAATTTTCAATTTTTTTCTTATTCAATAATTTTAATATAGCTGATTCTTCATAGCCATTATTTTTGGCTATATTCAAAATGGTTCTTAATTCTATATTAAAATTAGACTGATTCATCGGAATTTTAATTAACCGGTCTAAAAAACTGTGAAAAGCGGACATTTTAGTATTCCAAGGATGATAAGAGTTAGCTGGTATGACAGTGTCTGTATAACTTTCTTTTCTGAATCAATATTAATATAAATACAAATTTATTTATTTAAATACATACCTGCATATTTACTAATGCTAGAAATTATGTATATTCCTTTCCATATAACTATTATTCTCTTTACAATTTTCGTTTTAAAACGTTACGATTATTAATTTGAAATTACGTATATTAAGTTCCTTTCCATATAACTATTGATCTATTTACAATTTTCTTTTTAAAACGTTACTCTTATTAATTTTGAAATCATTATTTTTTGACAGTGACATTGTAGCTAACGAATTCTGACAGATAAATTTCAAACATTTGTTTGTCATTTTGTTCAAATACCATAATGGCTATCGATATTAATGAGAAATTGAATAAATTTAATAATTAATTTATGGGTTTAAAATATTACAAATTTACATGTATTTGGTGTCATTTGATGCAGCTTTTTTACCTTCCGTCACCTCTAGGTAAGGAAGGTATTGTCTTTGGTCAAAAAATTCGGTGGTGAGTTTTCATTGAATAAGCACGTTTTAGGGTCTTTACAATACGATTTTACTATTTTTACGATGATGTCTGTATGTGTGTGTGTGTGTTCGTATGTGCGTGTGTGTGTGTGTATGTATGTGTGTGTGTATGTGACCGCTTTTTCGTGGACGATATCTCCAATACTAGAATTCCAAAAATTACAATTCTTGCGTATTCCTCTTCCTTACAACCATATGCAGACTTGATTAGATTTTGGTTATAATTGGTCAACCGGAAGTACCCTCATTTGAAGATTTTAACAGTTTTTCTTGAAAAACTCAGTTAAATGTTATTATAACTTAAAGAATACATTATTCTCTATACGATTTGATTGCATTTTATATTTCATATTCAACAGATATAGAGTTAAAGAATAATAAAGATAAAAAATTCGTATAAATTTCATAATTCAGCCAGCTATGCTAACATAACCATGGAAACTGCTAATATATATGCAGGTAATTCAAATTGACAGATGTTAGTATCAATAAAAAGCAAGTAATTGAATGAAAAAATAAGGGAAGTAATTCTAGTGTTAGAAGTTTTTAGATATAATAGAGACGATTACATTGGTTTGAACATGTCATGAGGAGAGATGAATAAATTAATAGAAGGTGGAAGAAACATAGGAAGACCAAATATAAGATGAAAAGACTGTATTGCAGAAGACTTGAGAGAAAAGGAACTGAATGACGACGACACGCAAAACAAAAATTAGTGGAAGAAGAAAATAATAAATAGCGACCCCCTAACGAATGGGAAAACTAAAGAAGTAGATGTCAGTGTCAAGTGCAATTTGCATAGTTTGTTTATGAAATAACTTTACTGGAAATATAGGATCTTTTGCAAAAAAATTATGTATAGGGCGCGTGCAGTGACATGACTTTGCTGCCTCTGGCAAGCAGATATGGGGACCCGTATCAAAATGACAGCAATTAATTATGTCCATAACTGACAAGTGTCATAATTTTTCATTCATGATTTTCTTATTTCATGTGATTTGTTTGTTATCAGGAGTATGGAATTCCGTTGCCGAGAAAGGGAATCATAAAATACCAAAAATTTAGAATCTTTTGCAAGAAAATTTATGTATGGAATTTGTACATAATACACAGGATTGACGGAAGGTATTGTGCTGGCAACATCAGATTTTTTATCTTTCTATTCATAGCACAAACATTGTCAGCTGAAACGGCGAGCAACAGTCTGCGAAAAACGATTTTCCAGTGCTAACGGGCTAAGTTCGGGTTTCAAGTATTCACCCGGTATGTATATTGTACATCGCAAAAAATAAATAAATAATAATTACCTATTATTATTATTATAATTTTGAAATTAACAAAAGCTTTTGGGATTAATAAGTTAAAAGTTAATACAGCATATTTCAATTTCAGTTTCGTTCAGTAGTAGCTCCGTTATGATACAAAGTAGTATTGATAAAAATATAGTAATTAATCTTGTCAAATAAAAGGTATTCTGAAAAGGGAACGCAATAAATACAATTTTGAGAAAGATGCTATTCTTGGCGGTAAATGATAATAAGAATATTGAAAGAGATGAATTTACCTTTATACATGATAGAAATCATTTATCATCTCGTTTTGCAAAAATGTGTTCAACCAACATATTCAAAGGAAAGATATACGAATTGTATATGTATTGTATTTTTTGGAAAAACGTTTGAAAAATCTAATTTCTTTGAGTCCTATATGAACAGGTAGAAGGCGAGTATTTCAATGCACGTTTGTAAGTAAAATCGTGATAAATGTGAGCATTTGAAGGTAATCCCTTGTAAGCAGAAAATCACGTATTTATTTCGTAAATCATTCGCAATTCAAGATGCGATTGAAATCTACAAATAATTCACTTCGTAAATTACAAATTTCTGGCCTGAAGTGTAATCAGCAAGTTAATTAAATTTTATCAAGCGTATAAACGAGAGTGCATCTTCATTCAGTGTGACAGAGGAACGACTAGTAACGTTTGTGTGCGATTTATCAAATATGAAACACAAACACAGGTTCAGCAAGAAACGCGGGGCACTGAGTCTACGTGCCAGGGAATAATGTTTTATTAATTACAGTGATTTATCTTATAGTCGAATGTGTTTAGCGCCTGGATAACACTACAGCTGCTAAAGTCGTTTCCGTTTGAAGAGATATATGCCTCGGATTGTTTCGTATCTGCAGATGATTTGTTGCTGGTAATGTGTATGGGCTATCGCAACAACAAATCCAAAAAATAAATGATTAGTGGCTTATGGGATATAAAGGAGCAATTTTGAAACAGGAACAATTTATAATTTATAAATCATTTTTCACTTCTCGGCACCGAAGGTTAGAGAATAATAAGGATCGTGCTAAAAGTCGCAATTTTTTTAGTCAATAAAAACGTATTAAGGTCCCTAGAATCCAATTTTATTATTTTCAAACTGATATCTGTGGGTGCGCATCCGGTTAATCCTCAAATTTAAATACTATATCATTCAGAAAATTTTGTATTTGTACTCTATTTTAACATGAAAAGTTTTAAATAGTTTTTCCAGTACGTTAAAAGATATGTGGTTATGTAATAAAAATGCGGTGATATATACCGATTACGATCACTTGAGTTTCACGTCATAGTTTGATGTTCGTGGTTCGTATGAATCAAATGGTATTGGTAGTGATGGAAATACGATTGCAGGTGATCTACTACAAACAGTTTTGTGTACAGTGCAATTGCATTATAGTATTAATCTAAATTTATGTAATTTTATAATGAATTAATCCATTCTTAAACTAAAATACTACTCCATTTTACGATTATTTCTAATATTATACTTACCTAAGAACGAAAATCATTGTAAGAAAAGGTAAATATACCAATAAATTATAAATATAACAATGACACGTCTAAAATATCAAACAAAAATTTCAGATATTTTACAAATTTTTTGTCCAAAATGAAATTCATACCTTTCGAATTTCGTGACAGTAAACGTAAACTGGATGAGCAATAAGGGTACCTTCACTAATTTACCCTGAATTTGGGTTGCAAATGAGCCTTCAAAAATATTAAGTATACCACTGCTTCCAAATGTCATATTCAAATTTCGTATAACTATCTTTCTCTAAATGTGTTAGCAAAATAAAGATGAAGCTATTAGACATACGTATCGAAGAAAGAATGAAGGAAACCATAAGTTAGACAGAGATAAATATACAATTACTTGTTATTTTCCGGTTCAGAAATCAATGACGTGAAGCTCCAGTGAAAAAAATCGGTGAGTATATGCCAAACATTAGAATGAAATGTAATAATATTTTTTATCGCTAATATATTATTATTAGTATTAATTTAGTAAATTCTGCAATCTTATGTTTTTATATTCATGCAAGATAAGCCTTGTAGCACACATCACGCCTGAGTTTCGACTAAATAAAAAAATAATTTTTCTTAAAAAATACTTTTAACCATAAATTGTCGCGATTTGTTTTTCTAAATTAAGCGAAATACAAAAATTTATTATAATTTGAATGCAGTTAGCTTGTATTTTTTCTAAAGATACCTTGGTATAACCTAACGCACAGAACTCACATTTGTAAAATAATCAAAACTCACAAAATGTACATAACGGGCTGAGTTTTCCGACGAAGTTTTAAACCTTGCACAATATCAGATAGTCCCTTTGCGATTTGACCGGGCACATTTAGGATGATCGGGTTAATGGCTAATCTCGATTAGCCCAAATTTGGTAGTCTTTTTGTGATTGCATATCGCGATATTCGCTTATTTCAGCTCTTACCGTAACATGTACAATACTTGTATTGTATTTTAACAGCATATAGCCATATTTCCTCATTTCGGCTCTTGCCTGTAACACATACACAGATTAAACATCAAAAGAATCTAAAACCATGCTACAAAAGTTACACGTACATTTCAACGCCAACTAAATAAGACTGCCTGACTTCCATAACAAACTACAAATCTTTAAAATTCACCACCCGCTCTATCCATCGGCCTGAAGTCCCTTTTAGTCAGGGTGAAATAGAACACTGTCAGTTCCTGCTATGAAAATTAAATCCCTTGGTGAACACAAAAGCCTTCTAGCGCAATTGGAAACCTTAAGGCTTTCTCTACAAAATGTTAACCTCGATGGTTAACTTCATGCGAGAAACCAAATTTTCAACGGCTCAAGTTGACAATATGTTTGCAACATGGTATCGGCTCATCTAGTCCACTACAAATCTATAAACTTGTAAAAATAGTATTTTTCATGTTTTTGACGCTTCTTTGTATTTAGAGAGCTCACCTTCATGTTTTATAAAAAAAATATTATTATTATTATTGTAATTAATCTATTTACGTCCTCAATAGACCACCGAGCCGTACTATTTGACTACTACCGTACTGCTATCTTAATTTGGGCATGGCACTCTCCGCTTTTAGAAGGAAGGTTCAGGTCTACATTTCCACTGTAACCTAATCCGGCTTATGGCCATATTACGGTCAAAACACATCTATTTTTGTTGATTAAGTATAAAATTATACATGAAAGTGGCAGCTTTCGTTGCGATTTTATTCAATATTGTGACGTACGCCCCTGAGAGAAAAGTATGCATGCGCCGCTACTGATAGCATGTTCGCGAACAATAACGTAATCCTTCGAAAGAACGTACCAGAGCGATAATGCAATCCCCGACGCGCTGAGACAGGTTAACTACGCCGTGACCCACTTCTTTTGTATACAGGTCATTGTCGCTTCAGAAGAGTTCTAGAATGATAGGGGCTGTATAAATACCGTCGGGAGAATAGCGGGAGGGCAGTCTCATATATACAAGCAACCAGAAATGAACTCAGTGATATAAATAAACAGTTTACAAGTTGTTAACATAAATAAATGTAGTTATACAAATAAGTGTAGTGATATAAATGTTAGTTAGATAAATAATCGTAGTGTTTAAGCATTTAATAATATTCTTAGTATTTATAATTATTTAATCATAGTGTTAGTTGTTTTTATTATCTTTTAATATTTAGTCTTAATTATTCATGGTTTAATAAACGTATTCTTTTAGTTAATAATATTTGTCTATGTTTTACACTTCACCCATATAAATAAAAACGTTACAATATTTACAGATCAGTAAGACTTACAGTGGTAATAATAAATAAGGGTTATGTTCAGAATAGCATCGTTTTAATACAGGGTTAAGATATATTCTCGGAATACCTAATCTGTAAATAAGAAATTATTTATAATTACCGCTGTTACAGTTTTGGTCATATTATGGCCATTGCCATTAGAAGCGGTGATAGATGAGATAAGATAGTATTTCTATAACTGTTATTTTTTCTTAATTTTTGGTGATGGAGATGAAATGATAAAGACGCCCACAAACATCCATACACTAGCCGGGATTCGAACCCCGTACCTTATGTATATGAAACAGTAACGCTACCACTGTGCTACCTCGGCCAATCTTACAAAAATACTGGAACCAATAAATTAAACAGAGAAAAAAATTGCAAAATATGAAAGTTAATAAAAAAATTAAAAACAGAGGGGGAGGATTTACGAATTAATTTTAACTTTAAGAAATCTTTCCCTCCCTCCTTGTAATCTAAGCACTGTAAATTCCCATATTTCACCCGTTCGTGCTTGTGGATTCCTTCCCAATCCAGTGCTATCGCGGCTTGCCGTGAACTTGGCACGGGGTCAAGGGTCAGGGTGCCCTGCCCGATGCGGAAGTCGTGAGACACGGCCACTACGACCTGACAGCGACGTTCAGCCCGACTTAATAGAATGAAAATACTTGTGGCATGTTCTCGCCAGCTAATCTAATTTGTCCGTGTTTTTGTGAGTTTGACTGACACTCAATGTGGTTATTGATTGTGGGAATGTAGACTGATTGAATGTGTGGGCGGGAAAACAAAAGGAGTTTTTTGCCCATTAAGGACGGAAACACATAAACAACAAATAGCAATATTTTTGTCCTCTTTAAAACAAAAAATTACATGGGCGTAAACAATATTGTAACGTTTATTTATTTGGGTGAAGTGTAAAAATCAGAGAAATATTATTAATTAAAATAATACGTTTATTAAACGATAAATAATTAGGATAAATATTTAAAAAATAACTTGATGATTAAATAATTATAAACACTAATTTAAGAATAAGAATATTATTAAATACTTAAACACTGAGATTATTTATTTAAACAATATTTATATCACTATATAACAGAATGTCCTGGTTGGTTTTGGCGACGGGTTTATATAGCGCGATGTCCTTCTGGAACTTTCCAACGCGACAATAACATCGAATACAAATAATCAGCACACCGGTATAAAGTAAACTACACCATTGTCTACACGTAGAAAATGACGTAACGTATGTCCTAAAAGTTTTAGCACAAATTCCAGCATTTTTTTTTGTAATATAAAATGCATTTACTTAAAGTTTTGAAATACTTAATAATTAACTGTTCCACAAGCAACAAAATTATGAACTGAAATTAAATACAGATGGGCGGGTTCTTCTACAAGGTGAAACTTTTTTCGAACACCTAGAATTGGGTTTTAGACGACATTTACATCGATTTTTCGGTCATTCCTGAATTCCTGTATATTCTGGGTTGAAGTTTGTCCTCATTTTGGGGTTTTCCAACCTCCATCGTGAAGAACCCAAAAAACCTTCCATGGGACGAGTCAGGGAAAGGTTATGGGATTGTCGTTTCGCGGTACGTTTTGGTCAGTTAGCCAATTTTGAGTTTGTGTTGCATAGTAAGAGGACGCAAGATCTAGCCAGAAAATAAAATCATCCCCGGTGTGTTCTTCTTCAATAAAATTGATCAATTTTGTTCAATGTACTTTTAATTACCTTTACTTTGCCGGAGTAGCTCTCTACCATCTAAGTTATGGCTGCACTATTTCGATGGCTTAAATGATCTTCCACATAGCATAACTGCGTCAACAGGTAAGAAAAAATCTCATGCTCTAAATGAGAATTTTGATTAATATCAAACTAATAAGTTTTTGTAAAAGTAAAAACGAGGTCATTTTATAAATATTGTACACAATTGTTAGTTTATTCATTTGTTTATTTTTATTACACTACGAGTATCTCTTTACAATCCTTCAATATAGTCTCCATACTTCTCAATGACCGAGTCTCAACGTCTGGGAAGTTTTACTTTTCCATCCAAGACACCATCTCTGTTCATCCGTTGAATGGCTTGGGTAACGGCAGCATGACGCTCTTCCAGAGACTGAAAACGGTATCCACGCATAGGCTATTTCAGCTTTGGGAATAGGTCGAAGTTTGGCGGACTGTAGGGAGCATGAGGTAACACTTTCCAACCGTATTCACGCAGTTTTTCGGTTACAACATTCCCGATAGGAGCGAGCATTGTCATGGCCCTCGAGCAACTGAAGCCCGATAATAAACTGATGTGACACTTACTTCTTCTACATGGAACTCTGACTGCCATGATGATTCTTTTGTAATCATAAGTAAATATCATTATTTGTTGGACTTTTGATTGAGCTCTCCGAAATTTTTTTGACCGTGCCAAATTTGGATCCCTCCACTAGTTGGACTGTGATTAGACCAACGAGACACTGTACTACGATCTACTGTTAAATCACCGCAGACTTCATTTAAAGCAGTGTGGATTTCTGTTGGGTTTCTGCCACGTAAAGTTTCGGTCTTAGTATACGACCTCTGATCTTCAACATTCATAATACCCAAGATACGTGTGCATGCTCCATTTATAGCTGACGCTTGTGAAAAACAGATTACGCTATAGTTGAAAACAAAACACACGCTCTTCTCCAAGCCTTCTACTACAACTGACGTAAATGTCACTGTTGTTTCATCATTCAATTCGCAGTGTTGTCAACCTGTGTTTTCTTGACCCTCGTATGTAAATACATTTTTTGGGTAAGTATGAATGTAGCAAGTTTTTGCCATCCCCCGTCGTCTGTTAGTATCTGCCTCGTCTTCGGTATGGAAATGATAGCAACATCTCATATTGTTACATTACAAACTACTTGAAAACAACAACAAACGCTCCCCTATAAAAAGTACAAGGCCAAGGGGAATCTTGATGGACAGCTTTCAGGATGAGCCTTGACTGGAGGGGTAAGGCAGCGCCGTCCGTCAACGGAAGATGTATGGGCGTCTGTTTCCTGAATGATTCGGACTTTTTAACCAACAGTTACGGAGACTTGTGGTTGTAGGGGGTGAGTCAACTTTCAAATCCTCAACTTGACTGTTTTCCAATGAAAAATCGATAGGAAAACTGCTTGAATAATTATAGGGAAATGTATACTTGATTTCTTTCCAAGAAGACGACATATTTTCTTTTTTATGTTTGCTTTAAAAGGATAAAAGTCAAGGGAACAGTATGCAAAGTTTCCACTGCCAAGTACCGTTAAAGATTGTAGGTGCCACGGTAGAAAGAGTTTGTTTATAAGAAATAAAAATATTTGTTGTATAAATTATTTCATTTGTAATGTAATTTGAATTTGTGTTCTAAATGAAAAAAATATTAATAATTGAATATTATTTAACCTGATTCGTAATTTAACATCAATTGGCCCCATTGGGCTATTTTTTTTTGCTTATCAATGAAATGTTGATTTAATAACGAGATTTCAATAAAATTATTATAAAATACAATGCGTTTCAGTTAAGAAAATAGAAGATGGCACGTGATTGCCGACGTTTTCAAAAGCATTATATAAATTATTTAATATCGTGAAAGTCAAACTTTGTTAATAATAAATATTCCTATCTTTAAATATATATATATATATATATATATATATATATATATATATATATATATACTACCTAAATATTAAAAATAAACACCTACACGGTACAACATGTCAGCAATGGGTAATATTCCGTTATGATATATTTATTTATTTTATTTAAATATTAAAAATTACAAAATCGAAATCAATTTTTTAAAAATATTACTTAATTTCTAGCAAATGACAACTAACAGGTGTTCATTTTTTCGATTTTTGAAGTAGGTATGCATTCTGACCAATCAGAGAACTGAATTTATTTCCCTTTATTTCAGTGAACATCTAGTGGGTCACATTGTAATTAGTAATATGTTTATTAATATGAAAACTTTATTTAAATGTTAAGTCTATCTTTCTTTCCCTGATTCGGCAAAATTATTTATTAACAGATCATTGTAATTTGAGATATTATTAAAAATATCTTTTCTGTACCTAGTGTAGTCAACGCCGCTAGTAAACTGATGTTTTGGTCATTGACCGTGTGTAAACGAATAGGCTGGTGTTTGTCTTCGTCTAACGCAAGCAAAATTAAAATTCGTTTGTCTCTGTCTGACGCATGGGCTTGTATATTCGCTATTCATGCTACCAATGCTATTTTCTCATCTAAAACTGTCTGTAGAAAACAGTAAGTAAATATGTTTTTATTTTTATTTATAGATGAAAATAAAGTAATTAATTTCATTTTGTAGTAAAATTGTATTGCCAACATTTTTCCTACAAATTAGAAAAAAATCTCGTAAGGTGAACAAACCAATTTAAAATTCTTGATTTGACTCTGAATAAAAATAATTTTTTCCATGAAAGCGCACAAATAAACCAAAAAATATTCGTGTCAACAAAGGCAATCTCCCAATAAATATTCAGGCAGAGAACATAATATTATACAAAATTACCTCTAGTGCAAAAACCTTTGTTCAGAGACGAGACGCTTAGCATTCAGTGTGCACTACAGCATCGTTGCAGAAAGAAAAAGACGACGAAGAAAATTCGGCCGCCATGTGTGAACCTGGCGCCAGGCGGGACAGGTTACAACAGTCGCAAGATGCGAATAAGATCCGCGAGCATTTTGTCTCAAGGCGGAGGTACAAATTATATATGTAGTCAGATAAATGAAATAATGATATAGATCCAACTAATGAAAAAGGAAATAGCGTTGACGTGCAGTGTTGGATTAAAATACTGGCCAGATTCTTAAAGTTTAATTAATATACCGAGTGGCTATTAAAAAAACGAATTTTGTTTGTAACTTCATAAATCCGGAGTAAATTGAGATATTTTAATTTTTTTATTTCTTGCAAACAAAGGGTTGAAAAGTATTGCTAGCAAATGTTAAACATTATTATAGAAACACAAGTGAATACCGAATTTTTAAATTTACCATTTAAATCTACTATTACACGTTGAGAATTTTATAATTAACTTAAAACGAAATTGGCTATTATTGAAATAAATGTAATTGCCAGTAGAAACTGGATCAAATTTCAGGAAACCTGGGACAGTTCACGTATAGTATAAAACACCACTTGGACTCTGTCCCAACAAAAATAAGAAATAAAATAGGAATTAAAATAAACAACTTTTTAACCTGTTACATTAATCAATATTTATTTAGAGTGTTGTCACACTATCTTGAACATTATCACCAGTACTACAGTATTACTTCCACCAGCAACTTCACCATTGTTGGATTCCTGCTGCCACATAGTTAAAATATTTTGAATATTTCTAATACAAAAGTTGAAGCACAAATGATGATACATTCTAATAATACATCCCTTTTATTTATAGGGAATATATGAAATAATAACGGGATGCCTTAATCCGGATTAGTTTTTCTAGTAATTTTAAGATGGAAATTATGTGGGCGATTCGAACTATGATAAATTGATAATGAGTATCTATAATATTTACGAAATCTGTATTTATTTAATCTGAAATATACAATGTTATTGAAATGTTTAATGTAAGTAGAGTATGTACAAATAACATAATAATGTTAAAATTGAAAAAAAAAACATATATTGTAAAAACAAGAATAATTTTTCTTTAATCCGATCCAGGGCATTGGAAGTATTCTGACAAACATAACATCAATTTGCGGTATCAGCTAGTGCTGGGATCCGGATCCGTAGTTTCGGTTTCGGATCCAAAAATATCCGGATATCCGGATAAGTGATTGTTAAAGTATCCGAATCTCGGATCCAAATCTCAGTATCGGATTTTGGATTCGGATCTAAGTATCGGATTTTGGATCCGAATCTGAGTATCAGATTTTGGATCCGAATCTGAGTATTGGATTTTGGATCCGAATCTGAGTATTGTATTTTGGATCCGAATCTGAGTATTGGATTTTGGATCCGAATCTGAGTATCGGATCTTGATTCCGGATTCGAGCATCGAATCTTGGAAACGGAATTTAGTATCGGATCTTAAGATTCGAATATGAATATGTCATATTAGTATGTTACTTTATATGTGTAATAATACAAATTAGTATTTTTTTATTCATCATTTACTAAATAGGACTCTGTGAAAGTAGGTATAAATTATTTGTCTTTACATTTGCACAAACTACCTGGCTATTTTAGAGGGGTTTGCCTTCACATTAAAAATGAAGAATCGGATCTAGAATTAAAATTTGGATCCGGATCCGCAAACAAAACATTGAATCTCGATCTAAGTCCAGCTCCGGATCCAAAACCGAATTAAATTTACGAATATCCGCTTCAATATCCGAACATCGGATATCCGAGGAACCGTATATTTTGAAATCTGGGTACTCGGATCCAAGTTTTGTTGGATCCTCACAGCACTAGTATCAGCATTGAAGGCTCTTTTGTATTTTTATATTTGAGGGGCATTTAAACTATTTATGGCGATTCCTCGAGTTAACTTATACTATCTACTTATACCATTTCTGAATTTTCATTATTTGTAACAGTTACTGACGTATCACTGTCAGGATGTTTTCTGAAAATTGACCCAGTGTCTATTAGTCGCATAACAGCACGATTTTAATTCTAATTGACAGTTAAAAATAACACATTTGTTTATTTTTTTCATAAATCCATGGCTGCCTAGACAAAAAGCTCATAAAAGTGTAACTTTACAATTAAATTTTACGTTTATATGAAAAGTAAAATAATTTTTTCTCATGATTTAGATGCAGAGTATTCTTTATCTTTACTTAGCATATAAATGTATATTCTTCTCTGTTTTCTCAAAAGCTGTGGGCATTCCAAATAAGCATCCCGGGAATGACAGCATATCACACACGGGCAATCAGCATACAAATTCGTATTGTCAGAGGCAAAAACCGTTAAATGTGTGAACAAAAAGATCGAATGTTTTTGGACGTGAACAGCAAATTCGGCGAGATGTAACAAAATGGGCACTAGGTATTTTTGCTTCAGTAGTTCACACCTCGGAAAAACAAAATGCATCCATGAATAACACATGACTGTGCATTGGAGAGGCCAGCGTGCCATATCGGGAAGACATACATATTTTTCTTTAAGAGATAGTATCAATTTGAATGCTGCAAAATGTCATGATGGCACGTGACAGAAAACAAGAAAGATATCTTTAATTTTTTACTGTCACGTTGAAAAGAAGAGTACGGGTTACAAGGAGATAAGAGGAATAACTAACTTGAGAACAAATTTTCAATACAGTTCATTTCTGTTTATTTATTTCCGTCCTGGCAATTTTTTTGTTATTAATCTCTGAAAGATACATAATTTTAGAAGTCAGTTTGTAGTAGTGCACATCAATAACTGAAAAATAACCGGTACAAGCTGGAATTGAATAAAAGAAGTAGTAGAAACGATTACTAAATTTGGGCAGTGAAACCGATGCTCACATTCAGGTGGTGCACCAAGATTATGAATCTTCTCCTATTTGAATGATTTTTACCTTCCGTCACATTTTGGTCAAAAAAGTCAATGATGAGGTTTTAGTGAATAAGCACATTTTATGGACAATAAATAATACGATTTTACCATTTTACGATGATGTCTGTACATGTATATATTAGATTTTGGTTATAATTGGTCAACCGGAAGTACCCTCATTTGAATATTTTAACAATTTTTTTTTTTTGAAAATCGGAGTTAAATATCATTTATTGACATATAACGTTACAATAACAATAGAGTTAAAGAATTATAAAAATATTAAATTTCATAAATCAGCCAGCTATGAAAACTGCTAATATATTCAGATAATTCAAATTGGCAGATGTCAGTATGAATGAAATGTAAATTAATGTGGCAGAGATGAGGATGTTGAGATGGATGTTGGGGAAGACACGGGAAGATACGGTAAGGAATGAAAGAAAATAAGAAATATGTCTAGTATTAGAAGTTTCTAGAAAGATACAAGAGAGACGATTACATTGGTTTCAACATGTCATGAGGAGAGATGAAGTATATATTTGAAAACAATGAAAAGCTTAGTAATAGAAGGTTGAAGAAATTGAGGAAGACCAAAGATAAGATGGATGGGCTTTGTTGCGGAAGACTTGAGAGAAAAGGAACTGAATGAGAGCGACACGCAAAACAGAAATGAGTGGAAGAAGAAAATAAAGTGCAATTTGCATAGTTTGTTTATGAAATAATTTTACTGGAAATTTAGAATCTTTTGCAAGAAAATTTATATATGGAATTTATACATAATACACAGGATTGACGGAAGGCATTGTGCTGGCCACAGATTTTTTTTATCTCGGAATATGTAATTTTTAATTCGAGTACTATCTGATTCAAAACGAACTGGTTATTTATATATTCAAATAACCAGGTAGCTGAATACATAATTTGAAAAACAAAATCGAATATAACCGGAATTAGTATCCACCATTTGTTTCTAATACTGTTTAACAAAAACTAAGATAAAGAACCAACAAAGGTAGTGCAGTAGTAGCGTTGCCGTTTCTTATGCCGAAAGTCCGAGGTTCAAATACCGGCTAGTGTATGAAAGTCTTTGTGCATTTTTATCATTTAGAAAGAATAAAACAACAAAAACTATCTCATTTCCATCTACGACACGGTAGCGGAACGCTCAATCATCCGAAGGCGATATGGACATTCCACTCGAGTTGTACAGCATACTTATTCTACGACTAACGAAAAGAAGAAAAATATGAACTGAAGAAATTTAAAATTTTAGTCAATATTATTTTTAATGTCATTTTATAATGGTTATTTTTATAGGCTTTCTTAATGGCATTCGTTATTAAAATTATATTTTATTACCTCTCGCTAAGAGAGGTATTGCATTCATGCTAAAAATCGCATATCCAGATTTTATTGAATAAGCACGTTTTAAGGTCCTTACAATCCGATTTTAACATTTTTACGATGATGTCTGTGTGTGTGTGTGTGTGTGTGTGTGGATGTGTGTGTGTGTGTGTGTGTGTGGGATGTTGGAAGGACGGTTACTCAAAAACTATAAGACTTAAAATTTGTTTAACAACGTATTTCCCAATCGGACATTCCCGGGAAGATCTGAAAAGGTTTTGGTAACAATTGGACAACCGGAAGTAGAAGATTCTTGAAAAAAAATCTTCTAAATATTATTTTTTGAAAATTTTTCTTGATAATATTAAAGAAAAATAAATTCTCTTTCTGATACATAAGGTTTTGGTAACAATTGGACAACCGGAAGTAGAAGATTCTTGAAAAAAAATCTTCTAAATATTATTTTTTGAAAATTTTTCTTGATAATATTAAAGAAAAATAAATTCTCTTTCTGATACATTTAAATATTTTTATACATATTTTATAGATTTAGAGATAAAAGGAATATAATATATAAAATAATGTTGTAATTAATTTTACAACCGAAAGGATGCCATGAAAAATAGTTGATAATTTAAAATATTTGTAACTGACAGATAAATGTCAGTGTCAGAAATAATGAGTAATGAATTAAAAATGTACTTGGAGAATCCCTTAGTTCTTGATCTGTGACTATTATGGAGATGACAAGTCTAGGTTGAAGGACTTAAATTTGTTTCAAACATTATGGGACAATGTACACCAGTACTGTAGACTAGAGTAACTTTGAATTGCGAAAAAGCTATCAAATTCTTCTCAAGTAAGTTGTAAATATTGACAAAATTACACATCGATATAAGAATAATCGGAGTGCAATCTATCCGTCACTTTATTAAAAGGAATTAGTGTTATTTAGATATAACAAGTATGAAAAAATAAAATGTAAAAGAAGATATGTAAGAATAGATGCACAATCCAGATATATACATTTTAGACCGCCCAAAATTAATGTTTTTACTAGAAGAATATGAAGAGAAAGTAAACAAAGTTGTTCGACTTGAAAATTGCTGTTACCAGCCTAATATTTATATATGGTAAACTCTACTTTGTAATTTATTGTAACATAATTTATGGTAAATATCTTTATGTTGAGACATGCTATTATTGAATAATAAAGAAGTTTATACGTCATAGATTTATATGAATATATTATTTGTATTTATAAAAATATTCTTTGCTTTATGCATACAGCCAGGTAAAATATACGGCGAGAGGTTATGTGCTGGCCACATCAGATTTTTTCATATGCAATTTCATTTTATATGCAATGTTATTCCATACTACTTACAATTTTTCTAAATTATTTAGCTTATAATTACATTTCATTTAAATATTATTAAATCTTTCAACTTTCCTATATTCTTAAAATTTTGCTAAATCTAAAAAGGATAACATTGACTTGTAAATGTGACATTTCATACTGTTCTGGTTCTCATTTTTTATACGTTCTTTATGAATACTTACAACTTATCTAATCTATTAAATTACTCAAATCTCTTTTTATACTGAAAATATTTACATCTAAATGACAACATTTGACATTTATACCGTTCTTTTCCTTAATCTTGTAATAGTTAGGTGCGTTCAATGAAATAAGCAAATCAAGCAAATGCTAGGTAAGCAAACGAGACTTGTTGCTTAGTTCTCTAAATGATTTGCTAGCTATATGACGAAGTTATAGAAAATTAATTTATATATTTATTTGCAGATAGTGGAATTTATTTTGAAGAAGTTATAAATATTAGGTCTAACAAAATACTTAAAATTTAAATAATGTTATAAACATCCATTACAAAACTCTCACAGCCTTTTTGACATGTGGTTAACAAAAACACCATATAAAGAAATAGAAACAGTACAAGTAAATTTCATGTATATATAATTTGTGTTTCCCGCCATTATATTTGACAGTTAGACAGACAAGCGAGATATTTGTTGCTTGGGTTGCTTGCAAGCAATTCAAGCAAATGCTAGGCTAGGAAAGTCGTTCAATAAATTTTACTTCCGGTTGCTTGTTGTGCTCAGCTTATTGAACGCTATTGAATATACAATTGCTTGGGTTATACGACTTAAGTGATTTGTGGATTTCATATCCATCCTAGGATGTTATTAAATTATATCCGTTCAGTTATCTATAGTATTGCCTACATATCCTTTCTGTAGACTGTGAAGAAATGATAAGTTTTTCAAGTGGGAGTAGAAAAACTTAATTGCACTCACTAAGCAAATTTTTATAACAACATTCTATTTTGTTAAAAAAATCATTTAGAATTTGGTTTTAGTATTACCTTCCGTCACCTTTAGGTGAATAAGTACGTTTTAGGGTTCATATAATACGATTTTACCATTTTTAAATTCGCCAGCTATGCTAACCATGGAAATTGCTAATATACTCAGATAATTCAAATTGACAGATGTCAGTATCAATAGATGCGTTCAATGAAGTAAGCAGTTCAAGCAAATGCTAGGTAAGCAAACGAAACTTGTTGCTTAGTACACTGAAAGATTTTTTTTCTTGCTTTTACCGTAAATATTGTTAAGAGAAAACTATAATTTCCGTATGAGCATTTCTTGAATGTTAAGATAAACCGGTAAAATATAAAATAGACTATGTTCTAGTGTTATTATTTTGTAACCTTTTGTGCATAACAATATTGGCTCTTACACTATTGTGAAACTAGTGAAATATGCTGCCAGTGTAGTACGCTTAAAATGTTATCTACCTAGATCAACATTTACATTTTCCTGCTTTAAATCATTACACTAATTTATCCAATGCTTTGTTTCCCATTTCAAATTCAATTTAATCGTTTAGCTCATGCTGCAACATCACGATTCTCATCTATCTCCTCTATCTGCAATATCTCGCGATCTAGCAAACGACGATCTCATGATCTCGTGTAGCTAAGCAACGCTAGTTGCAGACGGCAGAGAAGCTTAGTTTTTTCTTTCTGTAGCCGTCAGCCTTTGTGCGACCGCTGAATCAAGACGTCAGGAGATGTCTTTAGCTATTGTTTCACTACAACTATTGTCTTCTGTCCAACGGCGATTAGGTTGTTGAAACATTTTCTCCTTTGAGGTAATGAAAAATGGACCTCTTACGCATTTGGAACGAATGTTAGTATTAAGAAGTATAAACATATACATACATACGTGGCCTGTGACAATGACAATACTGTAGCTATATATAACGATAATTTGAACAAATTTAAGAGAGATCTGTATTTAAGTACTGTGTAGGGTATGTAACGTAGGTATGTTGGACGCAGGATTTATCCTGCATAGTACGAATCAAAAATATTTTTTTCTAAAATTCGGAAAAAAAAATCTTAATATTTACTTACTTAATTCTTGAAAAGTACTTTTGTAGTACCACTCGTCGACACAATTTTTTTAATAAAAATAGTTACGATTGCTATCAGTTACGTGATTAGATAATGTATTATATGGCGGTTTATATTTTAGTAAAATAGTTATAGGTTTGTATTTAAAAAATAAAAGTTGATAACTGTATCTTGTAAACCTGACTTTATAAAAAATATCTATATCTGCCATCAAATAGTATATTTAAAATAATAAAACTTTTATATGAACCAATTTTTACTATTATTTATAATAAAAAAGTTAAAGGGAGGGGGGCGTCTTCCCAAACTCTCACCCTGTATATATGGAATAAGAAATATGCCATTTAATTTTTATCCTGAAGTTGTGAAACAGCCTGTATTATTCAGAAACATTCATTTTTGAGTGTGTCAATTTACTTTAATTTGCAGATTTCGGTAACAACAATATATCCATCTGTACTGTTAAAGGTTTATTAAACGAGATTTACGGGCTCGGTTTAAATTCCATCAGTTCTATGTATTTTGTACAAATTCCACACAGAAAGTTTTTGCAAAAGATTCTATATTTCCAGTACATTACTTTCTGTTAGTTCTATGTATTTTGTATCAATTGCATACAGAAAATTTCTAGCAAAATATTTTATATTTCCAGTAAAATTAAAACACATAACACAAACATATTATGTCAATTGCACTTGACGCTGACATGGTAGCGGCCGCGAAATTGAGTAAACAATCACTATGATTTTTTCAAAACTAATTGTTTTGTTTATCAAATGTCAATTTCATAGCTACCTTGAGAGCCAACTCTCAATTTACAGTGAAACTGTTTAAAATTAATAAAATTTGTAATTACATATTTTTTACGGTTGCACAAAAAATATTGTGTACACCTTGTCCACGAAATCCTTTAGCGTCCTCGAGATTGTCTTGCCTCGGCGACAATTTTTCTCTCGGTACGCTAAAGAGTGATTTTGCGGCCTTGATATACAAATAACTATTAACTCTATATCCAATGAATATGAAGTATAAAATGTAATCAATTCGTATAGAGAATAAAATATTCTTAATAACTATAATTACATCAAATGTGAAAAAATATATTTAACAGCGTTTTTTTAAGAAACACTGTTAAAATTATCATATGAGGGTACTTCTGGTTGACCAATTATAACCAAAATTTAAACAAGTCTGCATATGGACGTAAGGAAGAGGAATACGTAAAAATTGTAATTTTTGGAATTCTAGTGTTGGAATTATCGCGGCCGAACTTATAGTCACACACACAGACACACACACACACACACACACATATACACACACACACACACATATATATATACAGACATCATCGTAAAAATAGTAAAATCGTGTTGTAGGGAACCTAAAACGTGCTTATTCATTGAAAACTCACCACCAAATTTTTTGACCAAATGTAAGGGAAGGTTAAAATCAAAAAAATTGTAATTTAAACCTAAAACTAAGCTTTAGTTTCATCAAGTTAAAGTCAACCCAACCGTTAACTTTTTTAAAAATTTAAATTAATTGCAAACAAGATTTTTCAAAATTTTTAGAAGAATTGTTGATAACGTGTTCAACAAAACTGTGAAGATAATAATAAAATAAAAGCTATGGTACGTGCATGTGTAAATGAGTTAGCGAATGGTATGTTATAAACTTTGAGTTGAAAAGCTTGATAAAGAATGAAAAGCAACCTAAGCCTAAATTTTTAATAAGATTTGCTGTTTTGTAACCGAAACTAAGCCAAGATTAAAATTTTAAAAAGCTAGAATTTGCAAACTAAGCCATACTTTAATTTAAAGCCAAGCTACTTGGTTTGGCCTTGCACTGGTGCTATTTAAAATTTGAAAATTAATTTAAAGTTTGAGATCAGGCATTCAGTTTGTAAACCAATGTAAAGTATCTATTATCTTCACTACATAAATAGAAAATTACTTATTTAAATAAACTCGAAACTTCCTGACGTTTTTTATGAGCAAACCAGCAATTTAATAATTAAACCCCAATTTAATCTGAACTGTGAAACAATCTCCCCTGGCCATTCGTCAGCTTTCAACACACCTTTAAATTACATAGCCGAAACTAAAAACCTATAAAACAGCTAACCTAACCCTTGGCAAACTACCGCTGCCATTAATTCCCTCTATGTTAACGTCGAGTTTACACTGCATTCGCGCACCCCTGTAATTATCCCGCCACCAACGTAACTTTCACGGCGCTATGTCTACTGATCGCGTCACATATCTCCTGATCGTGATCAAAGGACCAAGTGAAATTTTACATTAAGTCAATTACTTAATCTGGGCCCCTTAACCACTAATCAACATTAGGTACCTTTAAATTTACCAAATCCAGGGTAAATTTATTTACACTAGAATATAACTTCAACAATGTATTGGTTAACCGTTAATGTAATTATTATGTAAAAAAACTCGTTGGATTCTAAATCCGGAAGCCAAAAATCAGTACTTGTAATGTTTATGACTTCTGTAAAAAGCTCATATGAGTTGAAATTGGTTGAGGTTGTGGGCCAATCTTTATTTTTCACTAGAAAAAAAGTCAAATACATTCTTCAAAGGCATAGATTTGTTAGACTGTTAAATATTAAGCTAGTGACAGGTCTATGGGCAATGATCTATTATGTGAAAAAATTAATAAACATGTCATTGTGGTTCATTATTATAGCTAGGATCCGAATCCAAAAATATCCATTACTGGTATATTATTTGAATGTGGAACTATCCGAATTTTGGATCCAGATTTCAGGATCAGTTCTCGAATTCGGATTTGAGTACCAGAGCTCGGATCGGATCCAGATTTGAGTATATCAGATCTTTGATCTGGATCTGTGTCAAACCTTATGCGTTTTCCATTTATATATTTAATATTGCACATAGTGCAGCTAATTACGCCATGCTGTTGTTGCAACTGCTTAGAGAATTTTAAATGAAACATTTTATAAAAGTACAGTGTAAGTCACTTTCAAATAAAGAGGCTATGTCCGCAACTATTTGTTTGTATATACATATATTTACAAATGTATGTTCCAAATAATTCTATTATAACAAACTTAATTTTTTTACACAGACACTGTTTACAACTCAAAATATATTAATTTAGCAGACTGCACTGGTACGAACTGACAATCGTCCTAAGTGCAAGAAAGTACACATTCAGTAAGGTTCAGCTAATTCGAAAAGTACAAGTTAAACACAAACATAGCTAATGCGCACTGATTTTATAAATGGAAAACGAATTATGCACTCAGTGCAAAAAAGTTCGCACTAAATAGGTAAATAAATGGAAAATGGTTTTAGATTCGAATCTGAAGGTATCCGATCTCAGAAGTGAATATATCGATTTTTGAGATAATCCTCTATGCATTTCGGTTAAATAACATCTTAAATTGGTAGCAGATAATTTATTATAATTAGCGGGATAATAGTATAATATGTTATTAGGAGTAAAAACCGGTCTTTTTGTGTTGAACCCAGATATTGCGGCCGAGGACAGGCAACTGGGTAAAACACAACAGGGCATTGTACTCCAAATGACAAACTATTTTTTCTTCAAGTGTTTCAAAGAAAACTTTGTGGATTTTTTTTATGGTTTTTTGGAATTGTTTTTATTGTACAGTTTGCAAATTTCTGCCAAAGCTGGCTGTGTTCACTACAAAACACAAACGATACAACTGTCAAATAACAAATTTCAATCTGGTCTGTGTGGTTGCGGCGACTGCTGCCGCCAGCAGTGAACTAAGAAGCAAACATTTTTTTACTACTACTATAATGAATAACATTATTGTACTAGTAAGATATATATATATATATATATATATATATATATATATATATATATATATATATATATTATAATACGCTTGAAGAAAAATCTTGTTATTGTTCGCTGATCGCTGTAGGCAACTTGCCTTCTGATCTCGAATCCGAAATGAGGGTTTAGATTCAGAATTGAGATTCGGATCCAAATTAGAAAACATGAATAGGATCCGAAGTAGGAATACGAACGTGGACCTAAATCCAAAGACATGGATCCGAATTCGGATTCAACACTTAATTTATATATAAATGAATAAATGTATTATCATGGTGAGAGAAACAGATTTCTAGTTTCAAATTTACTATCCATTAGAATCGAATCTGGTCACACAACAGGTCATCTAAAACACACAGACATGCGATTCCATCAAAATTACGGATATCTACTTTGATACCCAAATATCAGATATCAAAGAAACCGGATATTGTCACTCTAGTATATATTCGCCGATTTCGATAATGACGATATACATACACCATCGATATCGCTACAAGGATCACAAACTATTGTTTAATTATAACTTTATAACAGTAAAATCATTGTAGATGCAGAAAAAAATCCAATATTTTCAACAATTCAATTAACCGATTTTAATTTCTTAAAAAATCCTATTTCATTCGCATTCGCCGCAATTTTCACTCACATCCCGTTTTCCCGTTTGAATATTTTATCGTCAGCCACCAACGCATCTCTAGTGCACGGCAGCTTGCACGCGAGGTGACCACTTGGCAACCTGGCAACCACGCCGATAACCCTGCACAGACGGTACTCTGTTTACCTACCCAGTGAAACTGACTAAATTGGATCGCTTGTTGTGCTGGGGAGCTAAATACTTGTTTATTAATGTAGCTCTGATTAATTTGATTCGGAGATAAAGGGGGGGGGGGATAGATAATGATAATGGTATGTAGGGAAATTATTGGAAATTGTTTCTTAGTTGGCAATATGTGCTGATGAAATGTGAATGGGAGTAATTTGTATACGTACAAACGTCGCTAAACAGTACGCAAATTTGAAAGCCCGTCTCTATTTCCTTTGTTCAAAGCGTCTTCTAGGTTGTTTATTAAATGTCAATATTGTATGCAGTGGGTACGTGATAGGTAGAGTGGGTTCGTGAAGGGTACAGTGGGTACACGGACCCGTACAGTGGGTACGTGGGTCGGAACTGTGTAGACAATAATCTAGTGCAGTGATTCTCAAAATGGGTAATATCGCCCCCTTTTGGGCGCTGGATAGATCCCAGGAGGCGATGGTGAATTCAGGGTAAACAGGGGGGCAAAATGGGTGATGAGAGCTAAAAAGAGCAATACGATAATATTGAAATTGAATTTTCAATATTTTTCTTTTTGAATATATAAATATACAGCAATGCATTGTCGCATTAGTTTTAAATTTTCAGTCCCACAGTGATTTATTTTGATACACCTAGTTTAGTTTTTAATACCTGAAAATAGAACCACTGTGTCTGGTTTCATGAGTGCTGCACACAATTTGACTTATTATGAATACACATTTTATTTGATTTTCATCGCAGGAAATAATAATGGACTTTCAGTAAACATGACACCAAAAATTCTTTTGGAAATATAACATCTCCGTCGGACAATACTGATTTATCTCTATTTATTGATTTAATAATTCCTTCTTTTATTAACTAGCAATTTCTACTTCACTTATAATATAATAAATATTAATTACCTTGGTTTGTGGGCGTCTTTCTACTGTTAAACCCACATTAAATCATATTTAAAATCACTATAAAATTTATGAAATTATAAAATAAAAATCTGATGTGACCAGCACAATACCTCCAACCATTTACCTATGGGGTCTCATTGCCGCGTGCCTGATGTCTGGTCGCGAATCTGAGGAATCCGATTCAATCCCGATCAACGACAAATAATTCGAATTTTAAATGGCATAAAATTAACCCTTGTGGTAAACGCCCGCACAATACAAATATGTCATCATCATTACCGAAATGTGTGTATAAATCAGATTAGCACACCCAGCAATGGATAATATGCCGTGATAATATATTTATTTGTTTCTTTATTTAAATACATCCCTGCATATTTACTAATGCTAGAAACTGTATTAAGTTCCTTTCCATAAAACTATTGTTCTATTTACAATTTTCCTTTTAAAACGTTACTATTATTAATTTGAAATGATTATTTTTTTGACAGTGACATTTATTTGTCAGTTACATATATTTGAGCTGAACTATGTAACCACGGAGATGTAAAGTATGAGCTCCGAGATATAATTTTTATATTACTTTATAAATTTATCCATAAAATATATAGAAAAAGTATTAAAGCAAACTTGTAGAAAATAGAATAATCTTTAATTTGTATAATAACAAATTGAGAAAAAATTACATGTAAAGGTATTTTTTGAAGAAAAACTATCTTGAGCTTCAAGTAAACTGCTATTTCCGGTTATCCGATTGCCTCAAAATCTAATGGCTTCTTTCCATGTTAGAAAAAGGTAGAAATACTGGTTTCAAAACTTTCTGAATGATATTATTTGAGTTAGAGCGTAAAGAGGATCCACACACACATACACACGCACACGCACACACACGCACGCACGCACACACATGCACACACGCACACACACACATACACACACACACACACACACACACACACATACATACACACACAGACATCATCGTGAAAATGTTAAAAATGGATTCTAGGAACCTTAAAACGTGGTCATTTACCAAAATCTCGATATGCGATTTTTAGCACGATCCCTATACCTCCCTTACCACGGGTAGGCGAAAATGCAACTTTATTGTAAGTGGGCAATACGAATTATGACAAATATAAAAATTTTACTGTATAATTTAAATATTACGTTACAAAAATATACATTTTTTCAGAGAAAACAAACTGAATGTCATAATTTGTTTATGTTTACATAGAGAATAAAAAGACGAATATTTTTTGTACCATTTAAAAATACTTTTTTTTATGAAATGACAAATGTGATATTTTTATAAAAACTATAGAGGTAAATATGACTGTCATATATAATGGAAAACATTTCTATCTATTATTTTGACAATTTTATCATCGATAAATGAAAACTATTACACGAAACAGTTGTCGAATTCATCCACATGATGTGAAAAAACAAATGAATATATAATTGAGGTTCATTATTATAGCTAGGATCCGAATCCGAACTGCCATTCAATATTTCATCTTTTTTTCTCTTCTCCTTTCTCCTAGCAATAAATTCATTTGTATCCTTTTCATCTGTAAGTCAAACATCCTAACATCTACCTTTGACATTCCCTCTTTTCTTATTCCTGTGGGACTTGGTTTCCGGTCCAGACAGGAACAGACACCACGTGGGAAGGTGACAGTACTGACGGCTCCAAACACATAAATATATTATTTTGCATTCTACATGAAGTATTGATTTGGAGATGACGACAGGTGGCATTGACCTCAAAGGTGAAATCGATAGGGATGGATGGGTTGATTGTTCGGGAATGCAATTGTTTTTGTTTTGTTGCGAACGTGATTCTCTACATTGTTTTTGTTTTGTAGAAAAATATGTTTTAGTGGAAACGAATAATAACAATATTTTCAATAGCGAACAATGAAATACGAAACAAAAACGGGAATAAATATTTCATTATTACTACAATTACTACTAATATTGTTTAATTGTTTAGTTGTTAAACAGTACGGAATCGAATAATAGGACCCATTATTAAAATCTGTAATGAACAAATTAAAAAGTCTGATGATGTTATTAATTCGTTCACTGCGTTTAAGGGTTATTTTGATCTTTTTTTATACATGCTCATTGCCTATAGTATGGTAAAATTTAAAACTTATTTACAATTTTGCGGAAACTGTAATTTCAGTAATTTATATATGAACTAAAAATAAAAGGTAACATTTTGTATCTTGTTTAAGGGGAAAATACATTTTTAAATTTTTCTTTATTTGAGATATTTAAACCTTAACCTCATGCAATAGATAGTAAATCTGACAAAAAATATTATTTTACAGCATCTTTTTAAGAACTGGGCCCCTTAAAATCAGTAGCGTAGGTAGATGGGTGGGGGCGAAGGGGATAGACGCTCCGAGTGCCGAGTTGGGGAACGGCAAAATCAGATTTGAATAAAATAAATAAATAAATATAACATCACGGCATATTACCGATTGCTTTATGTGCCAATCTGCTTTGTATACAGATATCGGTAATGATGAAATATTTGTACGTGCGGGCATTTACCAGGCGTATCATTAAAATTCAAAGTAAATTTTAGCGTCGGTTGGGATCGAACCTGAATCTCCAGGTTCACGACTAGACACTCAGGCAATGAATGACTACAATTAATTGGAAACACCTTTTTAGGGAAGAGGGGCGGACCTATAAATATTTTGCCCCGGGCACTGAAAAAGCTATGTATGCCACTGCTTTAAATCTGACCAATTATGTTATGGTTTCAAAATTTTGCAAAAATTCAAAATCAATTACTGGTACCACACCACAAGCCTTGTTTTAACTAAAACGCTGTTTTAAGAAATGTCAAATTTAATTATTTAATAATAATAATTACAATAATAATAAAAATAAACGTCAGATACTTTATCTAAAATTATTAATAACAATAAGAGTGAATACTTGCTTAATAAACTGCAGTTTCGGGTGCCGCGACCTTCCTCAAGATGTAATTTAACTTTTTATGTGCCATCTTACAACTCTATTATCCTGTACAAACCACCATCATATGTAATGTGCAACTTATATAATAATATTTGCTTGGATGTTGACATTTTTATTATGTAAATATTTACTTATGGTTACATTTACTAATATTGGGTATCTTACCTGTTAAGTAATAAAGTATTATAATAATAATATTATTATTATTAAAGCTAAAACTACTACCTAATATGTATATAACTCTACAGAAGATTGCAATAATTGAAACATGCGGAATAGTACGAAGTGTATTTAATGACGATTAAAAATTCAAATACATAGTGATAATACGATCAACAAAAGTACGCTAGGATACTTCAACTTCCAGGAAGACCAGTACCACAAATTTTTATATATTATTACTGTATTATTATAATATATTTAAAACTGTAAACCTGATAATCATATTTTGTATATATACTTACCTCTTGACAGGTCGTTGTACAAAACTTTTGTAACTTTTAAGAATGAATAAAGGACAATAATAATAATAATAATAATAATAATAATAATAATAATAATAATAATACTAATAATAATAATAATAATAATAATAATAATAATGATAATAATAGTAATAATAATAATAATTCACAATATCAAATTCATCAAAATATGATTTTAAAACAGAACATAATGTATATTCAAAGAAATAATGTTAAAGAAATCGTTCTTTAAACATAAGTGAAATTAAATATTGAAATATTAATTTGACATTTCTTAAAACAGTGTTTTAGTTAAAACAAGACTTGTGGTACCAGCCAATGTGTTCTCTGTGACACACACACACACAACGTCCTCATAGGTCTTATCTCAAACCTCAATCTTTTTCTGCTATATGAAAATAAAAACATCGACTTACTGCAGATTTGAGTTTCAGGTAGTCATCTCAACATTCGATTCAGCTATATACGAGTACGTTTACTTACATAAACCCGTTAAAATTATATTAGTTCTTAAAACCAATTCAAATCGTGATATGCTCTTATCATCGCTAAATTTTGTGTTTCGGACTTATTTTGTTGGCAATTCACATCCGTTTTTGTACGAGATTAGTAAATGTACGAAAACGGTTTCGCTTGTAGCAGTAGAAGCGTTAATTATGAAAACTGTATTAATACGAGTGAGTACACTATTCGTATCTAATGTATGCGGTAAGGGACCTTATAGTTTTTTATTTTATAATTAATATAAATATTTAGAGATAAAATAATTCTTACCGCCTTATATATATATATATATATATATATATATATATATATATATATATATATATACCGGGTGATCATTTGAAAACTTCCCACCTTGAATAACTCTTTAATTAATAAAATTATCAAAAATCACTAAAACAGGTCAATGTTATTTTGAAGGGGGACATTTAATAACCTATTCCAATCAGTTGGGAAACTTTCACCCTCCCCTCCAGCCACCCCCACCCCAAAATTTTAAATGGCACTACCCCATGTGTGATACATCATTTTAAAGGTTGTAAAATTCTCAATATTTTAAAGCAAAGAAAATTAAAATCGGCCGAGCCGTTCATGAATTAGAGACAAAAATGTATTAAACCGGAAAATTTACAAAATACCTAAAACTAAAACTCACAAACGTAAACAATTAAATTTATCGTAATAGATGCTCGAATTGCGCTCCATTGGTTGCTAGGCAATGATAAAGCCGATGTTCAAACTCTCTTCTAACATTTTCGAAAACTCGCCGCGGAATTAATCGGCATTCGGATATTATTCGTTGTTTCAGTTCGTCGATGTTGGCTCGGGGAGTTTGATAGACGATGGATTTAAGGTGACTCCAAAGGAAAAAGTCGAGAGGGGTTAGGTCAGGAGACCTTGCTGGCCACTCTACTGCTCCTCTTCTTCCAATCCACCTCTCTGGAAACTTGTTATTCAACCAGTTTCGAACTGGTACCACAAAATGTGGTGGGGCCATCTTGCTGAAAATAAACTTGATTTTCATCCAAAATTAAGTTTCCTTCGTCGTCTACTTGATTTTCTATTGCTTCCGTAATCAAGGGGTCTATGACATCTTCCAACATATTGAGATAAATAGTACCATTTAAATTTTCATTAATAAATAACGGACCAATGACCGAGTCCCCCAGTATACCAGCCCACACATTAATTTTTTGTGGCCACTGAGTATGCGTTTCTCTAAATAGATTCGGGTTTTCATCATCCCAATAACGACAATTATGACGATTAACATAGCCATTCAAAAAAAAAGTACATTCGTCACTGAAGCAAATATTTTGAATTAGATTTGGAGTGGTATTTATCATCACAGTCATTTGTTCACAAAATTGAACTCGTCTATCGAAATCATCTTCATTTAGAGCTTGGTGATTTTGAAGTTTGTATGGATGCCATTTATGAAGTTTTAAAACCTTATGAACAGACCCATACGAAAAACCAGTTATGTTGCGCACTTGCCGAATTGAGCTCGTAGGATTTGCAGCAAATTGTCCTAATATTTCTATTTGAGAGTCCTCATCCACAATTCGAGGTTGTGTCCTTTTTTTATTTACTACTGATCCAGTTTCTTCAAATTTTTCTACCAAATCTAAAACGTATCGATGGGATACATGTTTATTTAGATGTCTTGCATTAAATTCATTGGCTGTACGTCGAGCACACTGATTTTCAGCTCCATAAATGAAAATTATTTCAATTCTCTCTTCTAAAGTGTATGTCATTTCAGTGACACAATTGGCACAAACGCTACCCCAAATCAAAGTAATCTAAAGTTATCTGAAGCGGCGATATTTAATTCCTGAATTCTACAACACTTGACACTTTGAACTTGTACGACGCACGTTCTTTTGTTTCAAAGCAAAACGTAGGTAGATGGCTTGATCAACCACTCAAAATGGGCATACATTTTTGTCTCTAATTCATGAACGGCTCGGCCGATTTTTATTTTGTTTGCTTTAAAATATTGAGAATTTTACAACCTTTAAAATGATGTATCACACATGGGGTAGTGCCATTTAAAATTTTGCGGTGGGGGTGGCTGGAGGGGAGGGTGAAAGTTTCCCAACTGATTGGAATAGGTTATTAAATGTCCCCCTCCAAAATAACATTGACTTGTTTTAGTGATTTTTGATAATTTTATTAATTAAAGAGTTATTCAAGGTGGGAAGTTTTCAAATGAACACCCGGTATATACTCGTATATATATATATATATATATATATATATATATATATATATATATTCTCTTATCAAACAACTTTTACTAATTGAATATATCCCCTTCTTTTTACTTGTAGTATCAACCAATAAAAATAAATACATACAAGTCCGTAAACACCATGTATATTTTATATTTTTGTTTACCTTTCGTAAACTTTACCAAAAAAAGTTGTCCAAATTAAACACTTCGTGAAGCCACTGTACATGCGAGAGTTAATGAAGAAATACTCAGACTCATATTAAGAGAACATGTGTTAACACACTTTTGCATAATTAACATACACGTTTAAAATAAACTTATTCTTCTCATGAGAATTTAGATGGCTCTTTTCCATTGTTTGGATAACGTATATGTTTTGGATTCTTAGACACGGTGCAACTGTTTGTAAATAATACATCTTGTTGCTTCAGCAGTGTAATTTTCAGAGTAATTTAAGTCGACATACACATTTTAATTGACAGATTTTTATAGGCATATTTTCTTGTCAACAACATAATTAGCATCTGATAATAACGAAGAAAACTACCCCATATGTTCATTATAATACGAGAGCCTTCACTTTTTAGTGACAATGACCAGTGGTGGCGATAAACTTTTTTCCAGGGAGCTCATAGTATATGTGCTTGTGGCAATGTGCGATATAATATGATTGACTGCAGACAGCGACAGCGAATGGGCAATAGTCATCCGGAAAACTGTCAATAGGACACTTGCACGTAACGTTTCAACATAGCGGCTGACAGCTTCAGTTTACATTGCGTCTTATGGAGAAATATCATCCTGTTAGCTTTTATTGTTTTTTTACACGACTTATTGTTTTCTTTTGGAAAAAGTGATTAGTGTGAGTAAAGGTGAATGTATTACCAGTGTTTTCTTTAGAAATATTTGAGGATATTGTTATAATTTAGTGAGTTCGAGGTTATTAAATCAAAAATAACCTAATCGTAGTTATTTGTGTATACTTTTATTGCATATAAAACAATTTAAATATAATGTGATATGTACTTTTATTTAACAATATGTATAAAGATATGAAAAATTATTTTTTAAATGACAGAAGCACAAAATTTGAATTTGTTTTAGAAGTAAACAACTAATACACTTATCTTTAATTATGACTAGTCACATTTTAAAATAGTACCTTTGAATATATAATACAATACAAAAACGGCAACGTAATGTATTTAGATTAAATATTTCGAGAGAAGGTGCCATCTATTCCTCCATATACGAATTATTTCTGAGTTAGTTCAAAAAATACATAATAGGTGGATGATGCACAGTGTTGTTACGTAGCTATAGTCATATTTTTTGACTCTGTCGGGTACAGTAATAAAACTATAAATGAACTATAAATATCGCAATTATGATAAAGCGGCATATCCTTTACTTTCTGCAGTATAATACTGTTTGGCATCGGCCCATATGTTTGAGCCGCTCTATTCATGCATTGAATCAAACGTCTACCAGGTATGTACAGGAAAATAGCCTTACAGTCCTTTAATATAAATGAATAGAGCGGCTCAAAAATATGGGCCGATGCCAAACAGTATTGTACTACAGAAAGTAAAGGATATGCCGCTTTATCATAATTGCGATATTCATAGTTCATTTATAGTTTTATTACTGTACCCGACAGAGTCAAAAAAATTGACTATAGAACAAGATAAGATTTTAAAAAGGTTTTTAAGTTTGCTACTGTAAAACAAGTATACATGTACATTGAAGATTCAAAATATATTATCTGGTTATTATGAAACAATATTTTTGAATTATTGATTATTGAATACTTCTAACAAATACTATTTGGCAATGCTGTCAGCACGATTTATCGTAGTTCACAGTTTTGTGGTATAGTCAAATTTTTTGACTCTGTCGGGTACAGTAATAAAACTATAAGTGAACTATAAATATCGCAATTATGATAAAGCGGCATATCCTTTACTTTCTGCAGTGTAATACTGTTTGGCATCGGCCCATATTTTTGAGCCGCTTTATTCATTCATTGAATCAAACGTCTACCAGGTATGTATAGGAAAATAGACTTACAGTCCTTTAACATAAATGAATAGAGCGGCTCAAAAATATGGGCCGATGCCAAACAGTATTATACTACAGAAAGTGAAGGATATGCCGCTTTATCATAATTGCGATATTTATAGTTCACTTATAGTTTTTTTACTGTACCCGACAGAGTCAAAAAATTTGACTATAGGAGTCACTAGCTATCTATAATAATTTTGTGAATAAAAAGAGACAGATATAGTATCTTGCTAGGTCATATGCGTTGCCGTTCTTATATGTATTATATATTCAAAGATAGTACCTATAAATTTACGAAAAATCTAAATTTTTGCACAGAAAATACGTTCGCTTGGTTGTCCAGAATCAGCTGTTCAGCCGCCATAATGTGACGTACATACAAGTGCCCTATTGGGCGATAGATGTGTATCTATAATTTAAAAAAATTGCTTTAACTTTGAATTTATAAGATAATGTCTCGTTATTAAATAAAATTGACTTTTGGACTTCCATTATCTTTATTAACAAAAACACAATTGGAGTAGCCAGGACCTTATTGGATAGAGCTAGGAGCCACTGCAGCACGGAAGAGAAATACAATATCGAACTTGGAAAAATAGAGAACAACCTTAGAGAAAATGGATATCCCGAGAAACAGATCAAGGCAATCATCACCAGGCACCAACACCACAACACACCAGGGCAGAAACAAGAGAAGACCCAGAAAGAATTATATATTCCGTATATCAACGGTCTTTCAGAAAAAATTAGAAAAACAGGTGAAAAATATGGAATTACTACCAGATTCCAAAACACCACAGCACTGAAAAACCTACTCTCCTCCATGGCACCGCCGAAATCAGCAGGATCTGAAAAAGGAATCTACCAGGTGGATTGTGAATGTGGGAAAGTGTACATAGGCGAAACTAAGAGGCCACTGGATATCAGGATGAAGGAACACAAACGGCATACAACAAGAGGAGAAACATCGAAATCCGGAATTGCAGACCACGCATGGGAAAACCATCACAGAATTTTATGGGACAACGCGGAAATCATCTCCAAAGAGGATCACACTTTCAAACGAAAGTTTAAAGAGGCCGCATACATCATGATAAATCGGAAAAAGGTCTTCAGCCATGCCAGTGTAGAAATTAAACCACTTTGGAAGAAGATCATTTCTCAAAACACTTCATTGCAGATCGTAACCAGGGAACCACCAATTGAAGAACCGCCACAGTCCATTGCACAGGAGACAACAACCAATCATGGATCACCAGATACATTGAAACTCCCAACCACGCTTGACCACCCTCATAACACTAGATATAAGGCTCGGAATATTAGGAATTAGTTGATGACGGCAGCAGATATCAGCTACCGAAACGTTGTGACAATTTGTGTTTTTGTTAATAAAGATAATGGAAGTCCAAAAGTCAATTTTATTTAAAAAAAAATTGCGTTAAATTTGGGTTATGTGAAGGTATATATTTCAAATAAGTTGAACAAATCATTCAAATTGTTCAACCAAATTGAAGCGTGTATTTCCGCCTTATAGAACATAACGAGTTTTCAAAATGGTGACACAGAAATCGCTGAAATAATGTAATTAGTATGTTGTATAAATTTTTTCCTTGCCTACGCTACTGCATTGCACCTCGCAGATTATTCCACTATCCATATCTCCATCCTTTTCTATTCTATAGGCGCCAATGTCAAGGTATATCAACTATAGTGGGTGTTGACAAAGACAGCACGAGCCGATCCTCTTTCCTTCGTATCAACAGTTCTGTATTTCGTACGAGAGAACTAAGACCAACACCAGACACAGACGAGACAAAAACACATTTTCCTCTGGACTGAGTCATTCACAGACGGGTTATAAATTAGTGTTGTAGTTAGAGCTCAGAGTTGTCTTTGACACAGGTTGATGTTGGTGTTCGTATTGTTGATCGTGAGAAGTGAGAAGGGTTGGGTGATGTGGGTGGGTGAGGTTTAATGTACAAGATTATCAGAAAATAACTTTGTAAACAGTTATATATTTTAACTATAACAGTTTATTCCCCAGGTCATTGTTAATAAAGAAAAATATGTCATACAAACATAGGATATAGGCCCTATTGCTTTTGTTAAAATTAAAAGTAGTCAAAATTTTATGAATAATAATTAACTTTCAAAATATATATCAACAAATATGGGAACACCACTACGATATGGGCAATAAAACACAAAATAACTTAATAGAATTTAAAGAAAATCAGCGGCAAAATTTTAAATACTCTAACGTTCATTTATTTGGGTGGTGTAAAAAATCAGGGAAATATTATTAATTAAAATAAATGTTTATTTAACGATAAATAATTAAGATAAAGATTAAAAAGATAATAAAAATAACTAACACTATGATTAAATAATTATAAATATTAATTTAGGATGTGTTTACTACGCCGATAGCTCGCCCGATTACGTCATCGCGCAGCGCGGCAGTCGTTCTAGCACATTCGACCAGCGGCGTCAATGGCGTCGCACGTTACAATACTGTTCAACACTCATTGTATAGTCTGAAAATATTATAGGTACCTATATAGTTTTTAAACTCAAAGGATCGGCATAAAACAGCTAAACGACTGTGGACTATGACTCTATAAAGAAATCTCTTAGCACCCTTATCACATATTGTTTTAAGTCTGCAAAATTTGTACAAAAACTAGGGTTGCAAACTTGTAAGGTAGGACACGTTGATGACCAGAGAGGAGGTTCATGTCAATATAAAATCGCTTTCATATTTATACAAAAAGTCAACTACAATTACAAAATGGAGGACATTTAAAATATGAATGAGGATTACGCATTGTCTCATGGTATTGCTTAACATTTCTAAAAATATTTATTATTTAAAAAAATCTACAGAGTGGTGACTGGCATAACCGAACATAGACTTCGTAATGGGGTCATTTTAAAAAAAAATCGTTGTTTTTTTCATAAAATCGTAAAATCCGTCTCATTTAATAAATATAATAATATAAAATAACATGAAATATGCGGCTTGTCATTCATAAATTTGCTAATAAACTTTCGCGGCTGTAAAATTTGTGTTTGTTGGCTTCCGGTTGCTGTTGTAAACAAAATAACCTAAAATTATAACAAGTGATAGCAGAGTTAAAAGTACAGGAATGTAAATAAATATTTATTAAAATAAATATCAAAAGTTGTATGAAATATGTTCTTAGTGAACAATATGTTGCTGTCATAAAATCAAACTGACAAGTGATAACACAAACAATCATAGTTCCAAACAAAACCGGTAGAGCTCTACTGCCGCATCCACTAAGCCGTGACGTAGCCGTGACGTCAGCGTCCAAATATTTGAAATTAAAGACAACTTTTAAAAAATCATATCTCTGATTCTAAAGATTTTTAAAGTGTAAAACATACACCTACATATTTAATCTGTCATCCTTTCAAGAAAAAAACAAATTAGAAAATGTGAAATATCCTGCTTCTCTAATTATTTTAGGTAAAAATGCTCCAAATAAAAGTTGTAGAGCATAAAACTTGGCATCTGAATCAATAAGTAAAATTAAGTTTACATGATTTGTAACGACTGAAATTAGGTAGGAAATTGTCGAAAATCAATCAAGTTAGGTTAATTTATTTTTATTAAACATTATTTATAATTTCTGTTCAAATAAATAATTATCTATTAATTTAAATACATAATTATTCACTCGAAGTTAAATATCAAAATCAAATTACAATATATTAATATAACTTGACAGATAAATCGTTACACATTTGTTAATTTTTTTAATTAAATGCCGTGGCTGTCGCCATTTTTGTGACAATTTTCAACATTTTCGTACCTAATTTCTGTCGTTACAAAGCATGGCACATTAATTCAGGTGTAGAATTTTATGCTCTACAACTTTTATTTGAAGTTTTTGTACCTAAAATAATTAAGGAAGCAGAAAATTACGAAAGTATGATTTTACATGTTAAAGTTCTATGTTCGGCTGTGTCGGTCACCACTCTATGAAAGTTGGAAGCCTGAATTCTATGAAAATTATTATCGTTTTAAGGTCATAATCCTACTTATTATTTACTTTTTACACGCAAATATTATTGTAGCGCGCGCCCACTCGACTCGCCTGAATGCGAACGCCGCCACTGGTAGAATGTTCTCAAGCGATGACGTAATCTTCGACATGGTAAACACACCTGTCTAGACATGCATAATTACATCCAGTGAGCTGATTCTTTGTAGTCGATGTTATTGTCGCGTCGGAAAGTTCCAGAAGGACATCGCGCTGTATAAACCCGTCGCCAAAACCAGCCAACACATTCTGTTATAAGATACGAACGGTGAATAAACAGTTGGTGATATAAATAAATAGTCTACGAGTAGTGAACGTAAATAATGTAGTTATATAAATAAATGTAGTGAAATAAATATTGTTTAAATAATTAATCTTAGTGTTTAAGTATTTAATAATATTTTTAGTCTTAAATTAGTGTATATATTTGTTTAATTATAGAGTTAGTTATTTTTATTATCTTTTTAATATTTATCCTAATTATGTACCGTTTAATAAACTTTTATTTTAATTAATAATATTTTTTTGATTTTTACACTTTACCCTAATAAATAAACATTACATTATTATGCCAGTAAACTTATGCTATGAATGCTTTTTATTTAATATATGATTACCATTCCCTGCTACTAAAATCAGATATAATATGTATGTATATCACCAGTGACCGTGTTTACAAGTACATTTGTATTTATTTCGTATAATATTTTGGTATTATTTTAACGTAATTTAGAGGTTTCGTATAGAATATTTGCAAATTACTAATTTTGTTATTTGATATCAAATTTCCTTTCTTGAAATCTAATAATTCTCGTGTAATTACATGAATTACATACTCTAATCTAGAAAATGTGTTTATTGTCACATTTGCTTATAGTATTAGTACAGAAAATAAATTCTCCCTGACATTCGAGAATTCGCAAACCTGATTATTAAGTTTCATCTCTTGTATAACTTACTATAACAAACGTAAATGCTGTTACTAAGACAAGTTCTCTGAGTTATGCACATGCAAGTACATTATTCCAATCCAAGAATAAGTGACGCGTGTAGCGATCGAGTACAGAACACTGGATGCTGCGTCTGTGATTAGATTCAAACGGAGGCTGAATAACAATGCCTGATTGATTCTGATTAAATCACGGAGCAATCAAATCTCCATATGATGGAATAGTGCTATAGATACATGAACGATGATTTGGGACACACACTAGAGAAATCACACTGAAATCATGTTCTATATACAAATCTACATTTAGTAGAAGTTTTAGGAAATGGGCAAAATTATTTTTAAGTTTTGTATTTGGCCATTACAACATTTTTGTACAATTCAGATTTGCAAATTAAAAAAATTAAATAAAATCGATTTTACATACATGAAACATAAAGTATAACAAAATCACATCACAGAAATTAATTTGTTATTTCGTACATACGATATATACTTAGTTGAACTGTCTTGTAAATATTTCAATCTATAGAAAACATAAAGTTACAGTTCTAGCAGAAAACTTTTAAACCAACAGTACGTAATACGCGCCAAGACGAACTATTACATGCTCGTACGAGTACATATACAAGGTGTATTACGGAAAGTGAAACACAGGCGTTTAACATGGGAAATCAAGTTTTCCGTGCGCATTGCTCCCCTAATTACTTTAGACAAAAAAAATCAAATGGATGTTGTAAAGCAAAAATTTCTATAACCGAATCAATAAAAAAAATCATTTTGGCTACTTCATAACTGCAGAAATAAAATTTGAAAATTACAATTTAATAGTATTAGCCCTGGAATAAGAAACAAGAAACGAACAAAAGCGTAACGTTTTATTACGTCAGTGTCAGAATAATGATTGTCAAAATAAATATTTTATGTAGTAAATATTAATTTTGTAAATAAAAATTTAATAATAATAATACGCTTTTGTTCGTGTCTTATTTCTATTTCCATGGCTAATACTATTAAATTGTAATTCCGTGAATTTTCAAATTTTATTTCTGCAGTTATGAAGTAGCCAAAATGATTTTTTTTTGATTCGGACGTAGAAATTTTTGTTTTACAATATCCATTTGAAGTTTTTTGTCTAAAATAATTAGAGGAGCAATGCGCACGGAAAAACTGTTTTCCCATGTTATACGCCCATGTTTCACTTTCTGTGATACACCCAGTATGTAACGGTTTTTTAATAAGAACTTTTTTTTCAATAGGGTTGTATTTAATTAAGATGACAGATATGTCATTCAGTTTGTGGTTACGTTTACAGTAGAAGGTCTACAATTTAATAAAATTAATTCAATTTCGCTCGAAAATCGTATAAAAATAATTCAAATCCATTATTAAAATGTTAGATCTGTGAAAACCGCATTTCGTATAATCGTCCATCATAGCTTGCAATTGTCGCATCTGGACTTTTGATAATCCAAGGGCGGTTGTTGAACAACCATTACATTCATCTCGTATTTGGTGTACTTTTTGGGCTGGCGGTGTCATTTTTTTTTTTTCGAAAATGAGGCTGATGCTACCGCTACGATCAATGGAGTGCGCTATAGAGACATGATAACCAATTTTTTATTTTCTATTTTGGATGATATGGATGTCGACGACTTGTGGTTTCAACAAAACGCGCAACTTGTCACACAGCTCAAGAAACAATTGATTTATTGAAAACAAAATTTGATAGACGTTTGATTTCGCGTAGAAATGATGTCAATTGGCCACCAAGATCATGCGATCTAACAGCGTTAGATTCTTCTGGGGTTACGTGAAAGATAAAGTTTATAAGGATAATCCAACAATAATTGCATAGCTCAAAGCCAACATCGAGCGCGTAATTCGTGAGATTGGGCCACAATTATACACAAATGTGAAATTTTGTCAAAAGAATCGATGTCTGCCAACGTAGTCGTGGTGGATATTGTTTTTCATTCATAACTTGTTGAGTCTTTACTTTCAAATCAAATATTCCGAACTTTCATCCAAAATGTTTGTTTTATAAATAATTTAAAAAAAGTTCTTCTTGAAAAACCCTGTAGAATACCTATATGTATGTTTAATAAGTTTCGATTATAAGAGTTATTAAATAAATTAATATAATTCGTACCATTTTCCATGATAAATAAATAAAATAGCATATGATTATTATTCTTATAATCTTGGCAATTATTTTTGAAATGTATCATTTTGCATTTGACTTCCAGCATGAAAATATTACTAACAATTATACATTATTTAAAAACATTATTACTTTATGTTTATGTAGTAATTACGCAAAGACAACTACAGATATCATTTGCAAATTGTAAGCACACCACAGGGTATAATATGATAGTAGTACATTAAATGTTATTTACTAGTACTTATATGGGCATACAAATTATTTATTTAATATTTATGTTACACTAGGGGGCACAAATTAAATCAATAAAGAAGAAAATAATTACTTAAATTGAAAAAGTATTAATAAGGAAAGTATTTATTGAGAAATCCATTTCAAAAAGTAATTAATTTATCTGCTTTTTAAAAAGTAAAATTCCAGCAATCAAAGAAATAATTAATGCTTCCGATTACTTTAAAGCATTCAAACAAAAAACTTTTATCTGATTAATGTGAATTCCTTTTCGCAAAACAATTAATTACGAAACAAAAGTTCAATAAATAAGAATAATTGAAAGAAATCTTTCAAATAAAACAATTTTTTCTTCTTAAGTGGTAGTATAAACAGTATTCTTGAAATTCAAACACAAATAAAATTACCAATACAGAAACTGTAGAAATAGATAACTTCATATTCATTATATCAATTCTACGTGAAAACCTAATTGATGCTTGCTTCTTATACTTGATTTTTCCAGTGAACATGACAGGATGTTATTAAAGAAACTAGTTTACACGATCAGTGTGTATGTACTGCGACTGCGGTTATTGCTTATTTCTTACTCATGTTTTCATTTGCGTTTAATTTGTTCACAACGAATACACAAGAAGAAGATTGCTAGTTGTAGGGTGTACATTTGTTATTGCGAATTGCGGTTTTTAAATTGAGGTTATTACTTACTGACGACTGGAATGGAATTCGTGCTTACCTGTAAAAAAAAAACAAAGTGTTAATAACCAAGTATAATTTAAAATGGACAATAACATGTCAAAAAGTTCCCCTGAAAACCCTCAATTTATTTTGAAAGAAGGCCGTACAACAAGCCAAGGCCTAAAAAACTACAGTACAGTAACAATACAGGATGTAACAGAAATAAGTACATTAAATTTAACCAGTGTTAGAACTCGTCGAGAGCAACAATATTTCTTAATAACTATTTTTCGAAATCTTATTTTCTTTAGCATTTTTACCCACTCTCCTTTAATTAACGAGTCGTTCAGGTATTTTCATAATAAAATGATCCAGTAGCAATAACAATGAAACGATTGTTTTTGATAAATGTGTGTTGTCAACTTTTTCAAATAAATTTTGACAAATATATCGATTAATAATTATTATAAAAGTTATAATCATTAAAAATGTCTGTTTTACGGATAGCGAGTGTACAGATATTGTGATGGCTTATGGTGAAGCTCAGGGAAACGCCGCCCAAGCCCAGCAAATATATTTGGAACGTTTTCCGGGTCGTCATCTTTCAAACGCTCGCACCTTTGTACAGGTTGTACAGCATCTCCGAGATCATGAGTCCTTTAAGCTTGCTGCTTATGATCGTGGTAGAACACACCCTGATCACATCGAGAATATTAAAGAGGATGTTTTAGACAGTGTTGAGGCTCAGCCAGGATCTAGTACTCGAATAAAAGCACTACAGCACGGAGTGTCACGTATGATAATTTGGAGGATATTAAAAAAAAAAAAAACAGTTACATCATCTCGTCGACGCCTTCAGTCATTGACAATGTCGGTGGCCATTTTGAACATTTATTGTGATTTCATGTAAGCCTGCATCCCTTTTAATCATTTTTATGCGTTTTCTTATTCCGTTAATTGTAAAGTTATTCTTGGTTGACTGCATCCTATAAATTTTCTACCATTTTTGGATTGTCCAATCTGTTGGAATATAAAAATTTGACGTATGATTTTTTTTTACCTTCCGTCACCTATAGGTAAGGAAGGTATTGTCTTTGGTCAAAAAATTCGGTGGTGAGTTTTCATTGAATAAGCACGTTTTAGGGTCTTTACAATACGATTTTACTATTTTTACGATGATGTCTGTATGTGTGTGTGTGTGTGTGTGTGTGTGTGTGTTCGTGTGTGCGTGTGTGTGTGTGACCGCCGTTTCGTTAACGATATCTCCAATACTAGAATTCCAAAAATTACAATTCTTGCGTATTCCTCTTCCTTACAACCATATGTAGACTTGATTAGATTTTGGTTATAATTGGTTAACCGGAAATACCCTCATTTGAAGATTTTAACAGTTTTTCTTGAAAAACTCAGTTAAATGTTATTATAACTTAAAGAATATATTATTATCTATACGATTTGATTCCATTTTATATTTGATATTCAACAGATATAGAGTTAAAGAAGAATACAAATAATGAATTTCACATAAATTTCATAATTCAGCCAGCTATGCTAACTTAACCATGGACACTGCTAATATATTCAGGTAATTCAAATTAACAGATGTCAGTATCAATAAATTTAAATCAATGAAAGAATAAGGGAAGTAACTCTAGTGTTATAAGTTTCTAGATATAAAAGAGACGATTACATTAGTTTGAACATGTCATGAGAAGAGATGAATATATTAATAGAAGGTGGAAGGAACATAGGAAGACCAAATATAAGATGAAAAGACTGTATTGTAGAAGACTTGAGAGAAAAGGAACTGAATGAGGTCGACACGCAAAACAAAAATGAGTGGAAGAAGAAAATAAAAAATAGCGACCCCCTAACGAATGGGAAAAACTAAAGAAGAAGAAGATGTCAGTGTCAAGTGCAATTTGCATAGTTTGTTTATGAAATAACTTTACTGGGAATACAGGATCTTTTGCAAGAAAATTTATGTATAGGGCGCGTGCAGTGACATCACTTTGCTGACTTTGGCAAGCTTTGGGACCCGTGTCAAAATGACAGCAATTAATTATGTCCATAACTGACAAGTGTTATAATTTTTCATTCAAAATTTCATAATTTTCTTAATTCATGTGGTTTGTTTGTTATCAGGAGTATGCAATTCAGTTGCCGAGAAAGGGAATCACATAATACCAAAAATTTAGAATCTTTTGCAAGAAAATTTATGTATGCATTTTGTATATAATACACAGGATTGACGGAAGGTATTGTGCTGGCCACAACAGATTTTTTACCTTAGTCCAGGTATTCTGTTCTATCTTTTATTTTTCCCAATTTGTGTTAATTTTCATCTTCTGGTGTATCTGTCAATCTATTCACCAGTTTTTAATCTTTCGTTTGTGTTGACATTCATTCATTCTTTTATTGTATTCAGTTGCAGTCACACTGGAATAGACTCATTTTGAATTTTGTAATTATGCACGCTCCACTTTTCCGAAATGCAGGTATGGATTTTTTTCTTCAGCCATAGACGAGTAATGAAATTTGTGACAAAACTTTGAAGAATTTTTATTCAATATCTAGAAGGTTTACAAGAAAAAAAATATTGAGAAATATTGTAGCACTCGACGAGTTATATCACTGGTTAAATTGAATGTACTTATTTCTGTTACAGCCTGTATACAGGTATTCAAAAAAGTTTTCCAAAATAAAACCGTATTATGGGGGAGTCATTTTGAGTAAAAAACAGGGCATCAAACCCGAACCAGAACCGAACCAAAACCGGAACTAAACCGTAACATTTTAGCGAACCCAAACCCAGAACCGAACCTCAGATATATTTTTCAATTGAACCCGAGTCGGAACCGAACCGGGTATCAAAATTCTGGTTCAGGGTTCAGCTCCGGTTTATATTCAATTTCATTTCAAAACGTAAACGTAATCGTAATACTTATAGCCGATCATCGACGATCGACGCCTTCTGCTTCTGCGTTGCTGTATGTGTTGATTTGTCGTGAAAAATGTGTTCATGTTCTTGTCTTGCGTGGTATTAATTATAAATTCCGGCACGCATTTTAAATTATTTCTATATAAACATTGTTATTCAGAAAATATTAATTCGTTTCATTAGGTCGAACCGAACCTGAGCCCGGAACAAAACCGCAAATTTTATTTATTTATGTTAGAACCAGAACCGCACACGAACCCATTTTTCAAAAAACGAATTAACTGAACCTGAACCGAATCCATTTTCTTGGCGGGTTCGATGCCCTGGTAAAAATGTTAAATGAAGATATGTCCGGAAACTTTTTGTTACAGAGTTACAGCCCTTTGAAAGTTACATTAAAATTTTGAAACATAGTATGAGGATACTACTCGTACTTATTTAGATGCATGTTTATACTTTCTTTTGTTTCTGTATCTCAACCACAGGCGTCTAATATAAGAAAGTCATGAACATTTTTTATCGATATAATTTTATATATTAACATTTATTCATTTTTAATAATAAAATAATACATACAATGCAAAAATACATAAAAAGGTACTCTTGCTAAAACTTCGTTCGTCCAGAGAATATCGACGTATATAATCAAAGAATGAATTTATATTGTAAGGTCACAGGCGACATAAAAGAGTAGGATGAAGTTTCTAAAATAAAATACTTTATTTTATTTTGGAATCATAAATATGTTTATTTCATTTTGGAATCAAAAACTTATTTATTTGCATTCAAAAGCGGGCGCAATTTGACCTATAAAGTTGCAAAGAAACAGATACACAAACAAATCAAAATTGTAGTTTATGGATAAATGTCACACAACATAATAAATTCATTTTTCAACACAACCACATGAAAAACTTTTCATATTCTTCCTCGTACGTATATGTATTATTGTCACAAAATAATTTTAAATTAACGTGGTTTAATGTAAAATTAACCAATGTTCCCATTTCTTAATTTTTAAATTAAAAATTTAATTAATTTCTATGTAAAATAAAATCGAAACTTCTAGTACCATCTTGTGTTCATTTCTGAATTAATTTATATATAGTTCATTCATAAAAATTAATAGAAAATAGTGCAAAATCTCGCTGATTCGCATTGTAATTTGTGTACATATTAAATAAATATATTTTCTAATTAAAAAAAAGTAGTTCTATATATTTCAGTTTCAAACATAAGTTAACAAGTAACAATCTAAAAATAGAACTTTGGTTTATGCAAGTCTGCTACACCCTAATATTAACGCGCGCTGAGAAGCATAATTTCACGAATTTATTTATAAAAATAACGAATTTCAACACGTTGGTGCTGCAACCAAGCAAAAAAAATTGTACCACCAGGCTGATAAGAATGTTTAAATATAACAATACAACATACAAATGATATTTTATGTGTTTTTAAAATAATTCTTGTGGTGTTTTCTCCACTATAGCTGTGAGTATCTATGACGTGGCGTCTGATATCCCATCTCATACAATAATATACATAATATCTTTATATTTAACTATGTATAAATACAAATAATTCGTAGAATGTTTAATTATAATAACATACAATTTTATACCTAAGGGTAAGGGTACCTGCCTAGTGAATCTTTGAATTTTGACAACCATAATAAAATAAAACGTTGTATGTACCACAGGCATAATCAAGATTATAACACTCGTTTGCAAGAGTAACGCAAGACAAGAATTATTTAATTTTTTTGTCTTGTTTTAGCAAGTCAAGACGAGAAGTAGCCTAGCAACATAAGAAATCTTATCTTGTGAAACACTATAATTAATATTGTACAATCTCGACGCCGCTAAAAAATTTCGCGGACAAGGTGTATACATTATTTTTTATGCAACCGTAATAAATACGTAATTACAAATTTTATTATATTTAAATAGTTTAATTTATTGAAATAGAAAGGCGCCCTTGATGGAATTGACAATTGATAAAAAAAAACAATTAGTTTTGTAAAAAGTTGCTGAAAATAAGAAAAATATATTTATAAGGTAACTATTTTCAATATTTATTGTATTTTAAAAAATAAACCAAGAAATTTATATTTGTCATATTTTAGAAACTTCACTGTCATTGTCATATCAATTCTCGTGTCAAAGTGTTTTTAGGTTGCATCCAATTTCGCGGTCTGTATTGCGTTTGCGAAATGTTTAGTTCGCTTCCGGTTGCACAAAAACATACTTATAAATGTTAGGGACTACATGACTTGGTTATTATTATTTTTATATATTATTGGGGGAATTAAAAACTTATAAAATACGACTAATTTGCATTTGTTATTATACAATACCATATAATTAATTTGCGTTGGTGGTTATACAAACTTCTATGACGATTGGTTTTTAGCAGGCAGTCAGCAGGCAGTCTACAACAAACCTTTGTCACGTGTGGTAGTTGCGATTGTGGTGAATACTGAATAAGTGTGTAAGGATATTACAAGTCGGCGTCTAGGGTGAGTAATTACTATTCTCTTTTAGTACGTGAGAACGATATCGATATTTGTCACCTTTGCGAACACGATACGAGATCATGCGGATCTCTCGAGGTCATGCGGGCCTAATGCGAGCACGATACGAGAACATGCGGATCTCTCGAAGTCATGCGGACCTAATGCGATCACGATACGAGATCATACGGATCTTTCAAGATCATGCGGACCTAATGCGATCACGATACGAAATCATGCGGATCTCTCGAAATCATGTGGACTTAATGCGATCACGATACGAGATAATATGGATCTTTCGAGGTCATGCGGACCTAATGCGATTACTATACGAGATCATGCGGATCTCTCGAGGTCATGCGGACCTAATGCAATCACGATACGAGATCATGCGGATCTCTCGAGGTCATGCGGACCTAATACGATCACGATACGAGATCATACGGATGTCACGAGGTCATGCAGACCTAATGTGATTACGATACGAGATCATGTGGATCTCTCGAGGTCATGCGGACCTAATGCGATCACGATACGAGATCATACGGATCTCTCGAGGTCATGCGGACCTAATGCGATCACGATATGAGATAATACAGATCTCTCGAGGTCATGCGGATCTGCTGTGAATGCGAAATTAATGATATGGATCTCCAGTGATTTGCCTTAGTTATGATGTTATGCCCAATTATTTGCGATTCGAAGGCCGCAGTACCATTAGCGGATGTTTGTGAGTGATGCAGTGCATTCAAAAGTTGGGTTTGCTTGCAAGTTTGTGCAGTTACGCTTACATAAATATTCATTATACTACTACTAAATAAAAGTTAACGGCAATTTATAAAAAAAACACACACACACTACGAGTACAAGTATGTTAATATACAACAATAAAACATATAGCATTACTTATAATAATTGTAACTTGTAACATTTATCTGTGAAATAATATTGTCAGTTGATGTAATAGAATCAGAATTTACTCGTTTTGCAATTCAGCGCATCACCATTAAAATTCTATTAGTTTCTGAATCATAAACCAACCGAATGGAATCCTTCGAATGTGAATCTGGCGACAGATGTTGCACGAGTTCCTGGGAACCGTTTGTCGTTTCCTGAATAATTTTACCGTGAAAACAATTTTATGTGGGTGGTCTAGAGTCCATAATAAATTTGCGACTTTTTGCAGTTTTTAACAGCAGTTTAAATGTCCGATCTCTGGTTTTTGAAAAAAACCTCTACAGATTTTGTAATGAACGTGTTTGATGCACTTTTTAGTGATTTTAACGTTGTAAAGAGTAGATTTAGAGTGAGTTTACATAGCTGTTTAAAAGTTTACTGTTTAAAATGTAAATTTAAGCAGTATTAGTTTTCTTACTGCAGTTAACCCTCGGTACATAGGGTGCTTTTTATGAGAAATAAATTTTAAATACGTCAGAGTTATTCCGCGGTTGTCAAATAAAAAACGTCATGAAAAATTAATGTGAATCTAGAGTGCATAACTTTGAAATTATTACTAAACTAAGTTACAGAAAGTCGTAAATAACTACAATGCAAATTTAAAATATATATATTTGTCTAGGTTTGGACATTCTTTTAGATATTTAGATTCGTGAAATATATCACAAATATGACATTTCATATTTTCAGATATTTTATATTATCATGTCATATTAACTATCGTTAACTTTTTTTCGGCTCCACTCGTAACTTTTGTATCATAAATTTAGTACAGCCAAAGGTAAATTTTGACAATTTTTACCTTCCGTCACCTATAGGTAAGAAGGTATTCCATAATTCAAAAAATTATATTTTTTTCATATTCCTCAAGTTTACATCCAAAAGAAGAGGTGTTTAGACTTTTGGTTATAAACGGTCAATCGGGAGCAGCTTCATTTGAAGGTTTTAATAGTTTTTCTTGAAAAAAACGCAGTTAAATATCATTTTTTTTCACATTTTATGTTACATATATTAAGTAATATTATATACTCTACATGGTGTAATAGCATTTTATACGAGTACTTCATATTCAATGGATATACAATTAAAAAATTATAAAGAAATTTGACATATCAGTGTCAAATATAATTTTCACAGAACGTTTGTGTTATAATTTACTGGAACTATAGAATCTTTGCAAGAAACTTTCAGTATGGAATTTGTACATTATTAAGACAAGTATTACAATGATCCTTATTGTAATACGAGTACAATTTGCGTAACTGAGTCTTAGGCGAGTTACGCAAAGTACTAGTATTACAAATGGACATTGTAATAGGTGTTTTTTATAATATTTTTCCTATTTCGCAGTAATTTACTTTTATTTCAAAATTATTACTGAAAGAAATATTAAAATATCAAGGTTGGCAACACTAACAGTTTCAATAAACATTTGAAATTTAATTTATTTTGGTATTTTAACAACAGTTACTTACAAGTTAGGTTAGAGTTGAAATTTATATTTTTTAAGTTTCAGTCATTTTCAATTTGACACTTACAGTAGTTACCTACTCCACAATTTAAAAAATCCCCAAAAACATTTGTAAAAATTGTTCACTGTAATACTGTTTTTGATAAAAACAGATGTACAAAATTCACCTTGTGAACGCGAAATAAGAAAAATAAATAGAACTAACGAAAGGTAATATATTGGCCACATCAGAGTTTTTTTAATGAAATTTTGACATTGTACTTACAAATATACAGGGTGTTGGCCGTGATACCGGATCATAGGATTATAATATGTACGAGGGTGGTTTGAAAAGTCCGTGCAAAAATGAAAACTACTTAATTTTTCGGGATATTTTTTTATTATTTTTCAACGTAGTCTCCTTTTAGACTCATGCATTTCGTCCAACGCTGCTCCAGTTTGTTGATCCCTTCCAAATAATAAGATTGGTCCAACTCTGCAAAATAGGCTTTCGTTTCTGCAATCACCTCGTTTGAATAAAATCTTCTTCCAGCCAACCATTTTTTCATATTGGGGAACAAGTAGTAGTCCGAAAGAGCCAAATATGGAGAATAGGGAGGATGTGGGATGAGTTGGAAATTTAATTCCATCAATTTTGCGGCTACAATCACAGATGAGTGAGTTGGTGCGTTGTCGTGATGGAAAAGGACTTTTTTGTGGACCAATCGTGGACGTTTTTCTTGTAGCTCGGTGTTCAAACGGTCCAATAACGATGAATAGTATGTACCTGTTATAGTTTTACTCTTTTCCAAATAGTCGATGAGGATTATTCCTTGCGAATCCCAAAAGACAGTTGTCATAACTTTCCCGCCCGAAGGAACGGTCTTCGCCTTCTTTGGTGCAGGCTCCCCGCTGGCAACCCATTGTTTGGACTGTTCCTTGGTCTCAGGTGTATAGTGGTGTATCCATGTTTCATCCACAGTTATGAAACGACGCTTAAAATCCTAGGAATTCCGTTGAAACAGTTGCAAACCGTCCTTGGAACACCTCACACGATTTCGTTTTTGGTCGACTGTGAGCAATCTTGCGGATAGCTTTTTCATGCCCAAGTGTTGATGTAAAATATTATGTATTCGTTCACTAGAGATGCCCACAGCACTAGCAATCTCGTGCACCTTCGCTCTTGTATCCTCCATTATCATATCAAAGATTTTATCAATTATTTCTGGAGTAGTGACCTCGATGGGGCGTCCAGGACGTTCAGCGTCACTTGAAACGACTTATAAACTGTTCTAATCTAAGGTACAGATTCACCATAATGTTTATCAAGCTTCTCCTTAGTCTTCTGAGTCGAATTTCCTTTCATAAAATAATGTTTGATCAACACACGAAATTCTTTTTCTTCCATTTTTTGAAAATCATTCGACTTTCTCAATTTAAACGAACGTCAAATACAGAGAAAGATACCGATCTGGTTGAAACTTGGTGAGCGTTCTTTCAAGACATGTCACTAACTAAACATAACCTCGATACGTACCAGTGTTGCCATCTCTCGAACTTTGCACGGATTTTTCAAACCACCCTCGTAAAATCACTTTCGTAATTATTGTAGGTAAAAAGAGCTTCAAATAAAAGATATAGGGTGGTAGCATGAATAGTGATTAGGAGATGACTAGGGAGGAGATAACTAGCAGTGTTTTAACTTTATCAATCGTTTATGGTTTATTTTAGAAAAAAAACTTCAAATAACAGTTATTGAAAAAATGATTTTATTTGAAGTATTTTTGTCTACAATAAATTATAAACGATTGACAGAGTTAAAACCCTACAAGTTATTTCCTCCCTAGTAATCTCCTAATCGCCATTCATGCTACTACACATAGAGTTTAAATCTGAATAAAGCAGCAGAAATTATGAAAATGTCCAAAATATTCTTTGACAGATTTTGGTCTCCTGAAATTTTTGCTTTTTTGACATGTGGATTCTCAAATAAGTGATTCAATCAACATTTTTAATGATTCGGTTGGTAAGCATTATGCTAGAATGGTGAAATGTTTCCAATTATATTTTCTCGGGTTTACTACTTGACTTCATGACAATAAAGAAATGATTACTTCAATATTTGATGGTCCATCAAAGCAGATAATTATCTCATTTTCGTCATTGTGTTTACCAACATAAAAGCTTAAACTAAGCTTATCAAGTGCTAGAACAGCACTTGTATCCAGAGTTCGCGTCTCTATACTTGGCTCTATTTGCAGTTCGCTTCAGATCAAATGATCTTTGCATTGTTTAATGAACCGTTCGAAATATCTTTTGTTCCGATGCAAACAGGCCGTTTTCTTGACAATGCAAACGTGAAGTTCTGTAGTGTTCTCACCATCTACATCGCAGCGTGCGCGGGCGTTGCGATGCGTTGCTGTTTCGCAACCTACCAAGATTTGTAGATGTTATTTATTGAATGTCGTGTAAGAAGGGAAACATTGCTTTTGTCCATTTTTTATGGAGGGGAATAATGACAGTTGGGGGAGGTTATTTTATTGCGAGTCAACATCGACTCATCGGTTTTTGAAAGGGTCTATACAATGAATTTTCTATCTTTGCAAATTTTGCAAAGACGAGGCAGCGTTTCTTGACTTTCTTGAATGCATAGATTTTTTGTTTCTATTTTTAAATTAAAAACAAATATACAGTACCGTCCAGATATATGGGCACAAATAATTGTAGTTTATTATCGTACCATACGTTGGCACTACTGAAAATAACCATGTTATGTCAACTAATTTTATATTCTCCAAAAGGAATAAGGATAGACTTAGAAATAATTGTAAATTCATTAATATATACGTTTCATAATACATTTTTTTTTACCTCCCGCTACCCTAGTAAGGGAGGTATAGGGATCGTGCTAAAAATCGCATATCGAAATTTTCGTAAATGACCACGTTTTAAGGAATCCAATTTTAACATTTTCACGATGATGACTGTGTGTGTGTGTGTTTGTATGTGTATATGTGTGTGTGTGTGTGTGTGTGTGTATCCTCTTTACGCTCTAACTCAAATACTATCGTTGAGAAAATTTTGAAACCTTTGTATGTCTATCTTGGTCTTATATAGAAAGATGCCATTAGATTTTGGAGTAAATCAGATAACCGGAAATGGCACTTTACTGGAAGCTCAAAATAGTTTTTTACAAAAAATACCTTTAAATGTTATTTTTTCGTGATTTATGTTATATAAAAATTAAAGATTATTAAATTTTCTACAGGTTTACATTAATACTTTTTCTATATATTTCAAATGCATGTAACTGACAGAGAGTCACTGTCAACAAATTAAGCATTTCAAATAATAATAGTAACGTTTAAAAAGAAAATAGTAAATAGAAAAATAATAATATAGAAAGGAACTTCGAAATATTTAGAGTCGGTCAGGATCGAACCTGGTATTTAAATTAAATTTTAAGTATTTACATGAATAAAAATTAAATTAAACGAGAGGTATACAAATTATTTTTCATTTTATAAAGTTTTTTTAAGTTGATGTCTAAACGTTTGTATTAGAAACAAATGTTATTAATAAAAAAATGTATTCTTTGACATTAAAAATTCTAAATCATCCTATTTTTCAAAATTATTATATCTTCCTCGTATACTGTTAAATACAATTCTATGGGCGTGCGGGCGTACGGGTATATGGGCTTTTAGCTATGGGTTTTCGGGCTATGTACGTACGGGCTTATGGGTGTATGGGCGTACGAGCGTATCGACATACGGGCTATGGGAGTATGGGTGTATTGGCGCACAGGCGTAGGTACTATCTATTATATAAATTTATTCTACCATCTACTAAATTTTTATTTTCAATTGTAACTTCATTTTGTTAAGATAGTTAAAATGTTCATAAATGTATACATATAATTATTGTATTTTAAACTTAGACTTGAAAATGGTTATAATAATAACCAAACGTCATCTTGTTAAAAAAAATCTACTTCAATAAAGAAATTATCGACAAATGAAGCTTTTAATCCAAGAATTTTACCACTGAATTAGTATTCACAGCTTCAGATAATTACAATCTGTTTCTAGTATTGTTAAAAATTAATACAACGTTTGGTTTCCATGTAATTATATTTTTGGACGATACTCTACTAATACTTGTTATTATTCTTCATTGAAAACCAAATATTTTCACTGAATCTAATCTATCGTAATACGAGTATGATAATATCAATGTATACTCTATCCCATTAGGAATTTAGTACTTTGGGGATTACTCATAGGAAATCCTTTTGAAAACCAATGAAAAATAATCCATACTTCCACAACTTAAGAGTTTGGAAACTCGATTCCGCACCCCTAAGTTGTGACTACAGGACAAGGGAACGCATAAGAAATGGCCCCTGTTGTTTTGACATAACGTCATTAGTCCCCTAGCCGGAAATGCACAATGATTTAAAAGGAAACACATTGTTCCGCTTCGTGTCAACTGAAAACATCTTCATCTGCAGACTGCTGCAGAATCAAGATTGTTTCGCAGGAAATAGGACTAGAAGTTGTTTGTAACACAACAATACGACACACGAATACGAAAATAAAGAATGACAGTACTACAAAAATATAATACTGATTTATGAATTAGGGTGTAATTCTTTCATAACTAGATTTATTATACAGAGTGTTAAAAAAAACAAATATAAGATACGAGGGTTATTTCATAAATATTGCACATTGTTAGTTTATTCATTTGTTTATTTTTATTACACTATCTCTCTAAAATCCTACAATAAACTCTCTCTACTTCTCAATAACCGAGTCCCAACGTCTGGGAAGCTTTACTTTTGCATCCAAGACACCATCTCTGTTCATCTGTCGAATGGCGTGGGTAACGGCAGCATGAAGCTCTTTCAGAGACGGAAAACGATGTCCACGCATAGGCTGTTTCAGCTTCGGGCATAGGCCCAAGTCTGGTGGACTCATATCCAGACTGTAGGGAGTATGAGGTAACACTTCCCAACCGTATTCACGCAGTTTTTCGGTTACGATATTCCCGATGTGGGGCGAGCATTTTCATGGAGAACGAGTGGCCCAACCTCGAGCAACTGAAGTCTGGTTTTGTGTAATTTTGCATGAAAGCCCAATAATAAACTGCTGTTACACTTGTTCTACATGGAACTCTGTCTGTTATGATGATTCCTTTGAGCTCTCCGAAATTTTTTTGGCCGTAGGGAATTCGGACATCTCTATTCGTTGGACTGTGATTTCAATCCCGGCTCAAAATCGCTAACCCACGTTTCATCAATAGTGATTATTCGATACAAGAATACCTGACCTTCAACGCCGAATCATTGTTTCAGTAAGGTTGTAATGTCCAAGTGTCAACAGTCACAATACCTAAGACACGTACAGGCTCCATTTATATCTGTCGTTTGTGGAAAGCAGGTTACGCTATAGTTGAAAACAAAACACACGCTTCTTCCCCAAGCCTTCTACTACATCTGACGTAAATGTAACTGTTACTGTATCATCCAATTCGCAGTGTTGCCAATCTGTGCATTATTTTTGAAATGACCTTCGTATTTAATGAACATAGTTGAGGTAAAATAAATGGAGAAGTCTTAATAAACATCAGTACGAAAATGAATCGTTTCTGAGATAAGGTTAGTTCTGACAATTTAATTCAAGTTTCTGAGATATTACAGATTTTTATTTGTATATAAAATGTCTTCCTTGCTCTTTAACATATGCAGTGCACGTCCGAAAAAATGAACCACGAACTATTTCAAGGAGGCTGAAATTAGCATTAGTTAGAATAAATGATAAGACTACTTGTCAATATCCATCTTAACAAATCGACAAATGTAAGACCATCTTGATTTATGATATTTTGCTGACACATATCATATAAAGATTTTTGTAAAATTATTACAAATGTTATATAAACTATGTATCATAACGCACAAAACTTATGCTTAGTGAACTCAGTTAGGTAGGTTTCTCTGTTAGGTGAATTCGTTCTAGGTCAAATATCATTCAGTAAGTTAGGTTTATATGAGTTTATACTAAGTGAACTCGGTTATTACGTGATCATATACGAAAGTTTTCTATTGTAAATTTAGTAAATCTTATTTGTCATCTAAAGTATCCTCTGATAAACGTTTACTATAATAAAAATACCCAAATACTGTATGAATCCAATATTCTTCCTATATTGAAATTGGATTTTGTTTATTGGTAAAACAAACAAAACAGCTCTTTGTTGTTGTGAAAACTGTACGAAACTCCTGCTGTAGCCGAATCTTCGATCAACACTGAATCATCCTAATGTCAACAAAGGCCTCTTTCGTCTCTGTGCTTCATGATTCCATAACCCTCCTTTGCACGAAATAACAGGATCGTACATCCGAGTATCTGAAAACGAATCCTGCTTTGATTCCGCATCAAGCAGGCTTCGGCCGAGCGAGTAAACAAGTGCACATCATAGAGAGCCCCATTCTGATAGTAAACTTCCCCCTCTGTTGCATATCCAATATCGTTTTTGTTATACGTTATACGCAGACAACGATGCACATAGCTTGTTTGTTTAATACTACGAATCCATTAGATGTGTGGAGATATTCTGTTTGAAGGATGTTATTGGATGGTTTGATGATGGTTATAAGACGAAATATGTTTGCTGATATGGAAATTCAATAAGGCGGAGAACCATGAATCCAGATCTCGAGTGCTTAGAGAGGGATTTTCTCGCATAAAATCCAGTACAGGTTTTATAAATATGTACTTCTTTCGTTCGCATTGAAAAATGTTTACTTTTTTTTCTTTCAATATTGTGAACATGTTAAAATAAAAATTTATTGAGTAGTCCAACGTATTTATTGAAAAATAAGTCTTAGTTCTTGAAAATCTACGAATATCGTAGGAAACACAAATAAAAGAAATATCTGCTGTTAGTAGTGAACATAGGAAATATTTCATCTTTTTTTATTACCTAACATCGGTAGCGGCTTGTGCTTTTAACCTCTCGCTAAGAGAGGTATTGGATTCATGCTAAAAATCACATATCCAGATTTCAATGAATAAGTACGTTTTAAGGTCCCTACAATCCGATATTAACATTTTTACGATGATGTCTGTGTGTGTGTGTGTGTGTGTGTGTGTGTGTGTGTGTGTGTGTGTGTGTGTGTGTGTGTGTGTGTGTGTATGTGTATGTGTGTGTGGATGTATGTGAGTGTGGATGTATGTGTGTGTGTGTGTGTATGTGTGTATGTATGTGGGATGTTGGAAGGACGATTACTCAAAAACTATAAGACTTAATATTTGTTTAACTATGTATTTCCCAATCGGACATTCATGGGAAGATCTGAAAAGGTTTTGGTAACAATTGGACAACCGGAAGTAGCAGATTCTTGAAAAAAAATCTTCTAAATACTATTTTTTGAAAAAAATTCTTGGAAATATTAAAGAAAATTAAATTCTTAATCTGACACATTTAATTTTTTTATTATATCTCGTATAGGTTTGGGGATATAGTATATAATAATATAGAATAATCTGTTGCCTAAAAAACAGTTGAGATAATTAAATGTTTATAATTGACAGATAAATACAAAATGTCAGTGTCAAAAATCAGATTTTTCTGGGAGGTACGAGTACATTTAATATATATATATACTCGTATATATATATATATATATATATATATATATATATATATATATATATATATATGTATTATTGTATTATTAATTAAATATGTATTTATTATTTATTTATTATTTATTTATTATTTATTTATTATTCCTTAACAAATACCGCTAATACTGTCAATTAATTTGAAGAATTTTGAATATAGAAGAGTAGGACAAAATTCCTCATAGAACGAAAGAAGAGATACAATTTAAATTATTTGTGTGTACAAGAAATGTTCGTTACTTATAGGGCGTGAGCAGTCATGTGACTTTGTTGGCCTTAGCACGCAGATATGAGGATCAGTGTCAGAATGACGGCTAGTAGTTATTTACATAGATGTCACAATTATCATAATTTTTCATTCAAAATTTCAAAATATTCTGATGTTTTGTCATCAATAGTACGGAATATACTTGTCGAGGAAAATAATCCACATGAAGTTAAAAATCATGATGTTTTAAATGAAAAATTATGATACTTGACACCTATGTATATTACTCGTATTGAACTATCCGGATCTCGGATCCAAATCTCAGTATCGGATTTTGAATCCGGATCTGAGTATCGGATTTTGGATCCGGATCTGAGCATCGGATTTTGGATCCGAATCTGAGTATTGGACTTTGGATCCGAATCTGAGTATCGAATCTTGAATCCGGATCCGAGTATCGTATCTTGAAAACGGATATGAGTATTGGATCTTAGATTCGAATATGAATATGAGTATCGGATTTTAGACATGGAATTTCAGTATCCGGATCGGTTCTCGGATTCGAATATTCTCAGAAATGAACCTTACATTCAATTATTTGCATCGGGTTTCATCAAAAGCACATAATAAATCAATGAAATTCATATCACATTAATATGTTACTTTACATGTGTAATAAAAATAATACAAATTTGTTTTTTTTATTCACAAGTTACTAAATAGGACTCTGTGATAGTATAAATTCCTTTTTTCTTTACATTTGCAAGAACTACCTGGCTATGTTTGAGGGGCATTATAAAATGTATTACTGTTTGTTTACTAGTGTTTACAGACCGCTTTACAGGCCCACATTAACGGTTTGAAGTTTGAATTTGAACTCAATTCCAGATGTTAGCCTTCACATTCAAAATGAAGAATCGGATCCAGAATTAAAATTTGGATCCGGATCCGTAAACACAACATCGAATCCGGATCCAAGTCCAGATCCGGATCCGTAAACAAAATATTGAATCCGGAACCGGATCCAAGTTCAGATTCGGATCCAAGTCCAGATCTGGATCCAAATCAGGATTCGAATTAAATTTTCGGATATCCGCTTCAATATCCGAATGTCGAGGATCCCGATATTTTGAAATCCGGGTTTTCGGATCGAAGGTTTGTCGGATCCTCACAGCACTAGTATATACGAATGCTCAAGCATAAAGGCCCAGGCCTTAAATGAACATACAGTTGTTTTAATCTTTATCGATCAAAGGAGTTAGCGAAATAAAAATAAGAAATTAAGATTCATGTTGAATTGCAATAAGAAAATTACTTTATTCACTATCATTATAGAAATTTGTCGATACGTTTCCTTTTAGCGTATTGATCAATTATTTTGCTAATCTAGCGCTGGCTAGCGCTAACCCGGCCGAACGCGAGCATTTATGAAATATAGAGACGCTTCTCGGTTTGATGAAACTTGCAGTAAACAATAGATATTTGTATACGAAGAGTTGAAAGTAGAAGGCTGCAACTAGATGAAATTTGCAAATATACTTTGAAATAGAGGTTTACACAACATTTTTTCTACGATCAGAAAGATTAAGTAATCGATTTTTAAATGTAATTAATAAAAATATTTCAATTTTCCACTTACATTATATCATTGCATCTATGAAAGCGTAAATTTTGAATTTCTGGACCATTACTATTAGAAACGATCTGCAAAATTTAAATTAATCACTGTGAAAAATACAATTGTATTGCAGTCCCAGTGTGCAGTTTTTCCATAAAAGTAAGCAGTGTCTCATACAAATCTCCACATCCATAACTTTTTAATCTTCTCCATTATTTACTTCTTTCAGACAAGCAACCGTCCACAAAGAGACAAACAATCTCAAACTAGCCTAGCTCTTATAATGAGCGGGAATCCCAGTTGGTTAGAGTGGCGGGAATCAGGGTATTGTTCCTTGCTGCGTTGCCATTCTCTCCGACCATTCTGTGGTTCGCGGATTGTAAAGTAAAGCTCCTTATTTACCAAGGATTCCCGCGATAATCTCCTGGTTCCTCAAACCGAGTATTTGTCTAATTAGGAGAGTCAACACTTGCGGAATTAATATGTGGCTTTCAGAAACTTTGCTGTGTTTATTGTTTTTGTATGGATTGTGGATAACTTTATAATTTAATATACGGTTTGAGCCCATTCAAAATGCTGGGCCACGTGGGAAATTACATTCCAGGTAATATTTTCTCGAAAATAATATTGAAGAATATAGCAGAACTATTAGTATACTAGGTTGGATTGAAAATAGGGTTTCATCAAGGGAAGTAGCTTGATGTTTTTGTAAATTACTTGACTTGATTTGAAAATCAAGCTTTTCAAAAATTCATTACTTGACTTGACTTGATTTTCTGTCGTTACTACTTGACGTGATCAAGCAATTTCAAGCAAATTCAAGCTACTTGATAACGAACCGATTATGTACGAAAACGCGCGAAACAGTACAATCGTAATCTAGCTGTGTGTGGTACGGCGTGGCGCGCCATATGCTGTGCTGATTTACTACTGCAAGTTAAAAATTCTGCAGAGGTTTAAAAAATTCACTCAATATTGGAATATATACTACAATGGCCCGAGAATATGTCAACAAAATTTGAAGTCCTAGTCATTATTATTAAGATAACTGTAGATGGTTAAACTATCGCACAAAAGCTCAAAAAGCTATACTCCATTAGAATTATGAATAATAATTGGGACTTCTGATTTTGTTCACATATTCGCGGAATATTCTAGTATGTATTCCAATAATGAATGGATTTTTTAAACCTCTAAGGGCCACTTTTACATGTACGGTATAAGTGATGGAATAGTTATCCGAGGAATAAATTTATCCCCAGTTTTATCGGAGGTATAAATATAAATGACTTTTACATGTATGCTATAGCAACGGAATAACTATTCCTGGAATAAGCGAATTTAAGTTAATTTTTTACTTGATTGTACCTGAAATTGACAGTTGACAGTAATCATTTCACAAAAAATGAATTATCTACACGAGTCTGATAGTGATGAAGAGTTATTAATCCGAATGAACAGAATGAGAGAACCAAGAAAATTTAAAGAAAGGTAGGTAATAATAGTTAATATGATGAAATGTGTGAAAAGATTTTCATTTTGCAGGCACAATTATTTAAATGATCTGACAGATAACGAATTTATTAGAAGATTTCGGTTAGATAAGGAAACTTTTCAGTTTCTATTAGAAAAAATTAAAAATTCTATTCAATCATTGACGGAGAGAAATTACGCCATTTCATCTTCAGTAAAATTATATTTAACTTTGCGTTTTTATGCAACATGGTCCATGTTACTCGTGGGGGATTTCTCAGGTGTAAGTGAAACATCAGCTAGCAAAATAGTAAAAGAAGTGAGCGAGGCAATTGCCTCCCTCCGTAACCAGTATCTATAGGTTTGTTCGAACCTACAGTTCTAAGCAGTTCGCGAACTAGTGAGCATGCGCATTTCACTTAAAAGCGTTCGGACCCTGTAGTTCTTAAATTCGAAATTCTGAGAACTATCAGTTCGGCGTTCGGACATGTTGGAATTTTAAATTCAAATTCTCATGGAACGGTTCCACCAGTTCTTGCTAGACAGCAAGTATTTCAAATTCTGAGCATGCGCAATGAAAAGTATAGGAATTTTGTTTGACTAATAATAGCTAGATTAATGTACTAATTTCCTTCATTTTTTATTGTCAATTATTTTTCTTAAGGTAAGTTTTATGTGCAATGTCTGATATTATCAATGTTGAATAATACTTTATTAGGATTTACACTCGAAAATCTATAATGCTATTCGAAGATTCAACTTCATCAAGCTCTTCTGATGAAGAAATTAACGAGTACCGTATTTATAATTACTTAATAACAATTTATTATTTCATTATGTATACCTTCTGCTTGATCAGTCATATTTAAACATAATTTTAGGTTATTCAAAAGTCAAAACAAATGCACGTGCCAAATTACTAATATTGTACCGCCAAATTTAATGCGAGCGTTCGAACCTGTCCAAGAGAGAACAGTTCAGAATTTGTTTTTCTAGATGCCATGCGCAGAACTCCCAATTCTGGAACAGTTCCGAACTGACTGGAACTGACGGTTCGAACAAACCTTATATATGCCCCGAACAAATGAAGAAATTCGGGAAACACAACTTAAATTTTACAGAATAGCACGTTTTCCAAAAGTAATTGGTGCAATAGATTGCACACACGTAGAAATACAGTCTCCGGGAGGTAACGATGCCGAATATTTTCGGAATAGGAAAGGCTGGTTCTCCTGGAATGTTCAGGCAATTTGCGATGCCGAATTAAGAATTTTGGATATTGTCGCTAGATGGCCTGAATCCTCACATGATCAGACTATTTTTAACCAGTCAAGTATTCGACAGTCCTTTGAAGATAATAGATTCTATGATTCTATTTTACTAGGGGACAGTGGTTACGGAGTAACAAATTATTTAATGACGCCTTTATTAAATCCTAATACACCTGCAGAAACATTGTACAATGAATCCCAAATAAGAACGCGTAACGTTGTGGAACGGATGTTTGGCGTATGGAAAAGACGATTTCCGATATTTCTCATGAAACATCAAAAATAATTATTATTGCTACCTCAACATTACACAATATAGCTGTATCCAGTAATATTGACGTACCGGAAGAGGAGCCTGATATTATTCAGATTATCCGTAATATGGATGAAAGAAGAAATCGACGAAATGAACTTCCAATTATTCGAAATGGAGATAATAATACAAGGAGACGTTTAATATTAGAATATTTTTCAAATTTATTATAATTTATATAATGTGGTAATAAAATAATTTGAACCTAAATTTTTATTTATACATATACATGTGTTTTTTAATTTCCAATTCTGCTTTTAATATTTCCATCTGAATTTTATGTTTCTCAGCTTCTCTTGTTTCTTTTTTTTCGCTTTCTTCCTGTAATAATTTTAATTCTAATTCACGTTTTTCTTCTTCACGTTTTTCTTTTCTTTTTCTTCTTTAATAATATTTATTTGCATCTCAACCAGTTCAGTGTTCTTCTTTAGTAATTAATAGTACGCATTTTTTTCTTTTTCGTTACTTACGTAGGATGCTTTTCTCCTTTTATTTGATTTATTTTGGTTTGATGACACAAAATTTGCACTATATGTCAAAAATATGTGACAAATTGATGTCAGAAATATTGACCAATGAAATAAAAGTATAACTTTATACGAGGTTTATCCGATGATATAAGCATCGGATAAGTATTTCTATGGTAACACCTTAATTTATCCTATCTAAAGTTTATCCGAGGAATGTAAAAGACATTTTGTTGTAGTATCTAAGGAATAAAGTTATACTTGGTTTATACCGTACATGTAAAAGTGGCCCTTAATATCTCGGAGAAAAATAAAGTTCCAAAATGTGCCAAAACCGAATGTTATTTAAATGGGGAAAAATCAAGTGCATTTAGCACGGTCAAATATTAAAATTAAGCGGAATCATTGCCAGTATAATTTATTTATTTATTTGGAATCATTTTGAGGGCGGTCCGGTTAAAATTCGACTTGTCCCCTTTTAAGGTCCACCATAATACATATAGGTACCATAAATACATTGTTAGTCCATATATTATACTTTTAAATCTTTTTTTTTAATTTTTAAATTTGAATATATGATTTATTTTTATAAATAAAAGTCTATATTTCAAGGTATATTATTGATATTGTTATAAAATATAAGGAAGTATATGAAAATGAAATGTAGTCTTGAAGAACTTTTTGATTTTTCTCGTAATTAAAATAATAACAACTTGATTTTTTCAAGTAATTGAAAAATAACTACTTGAAATTTTAACTACTTGACTTGACTTGAATTTCGGCTACTATTACTTGACGAGCTTGGCTTGATTTCAAGTCAAGTCAAGTAACTTGAATATCAAGTCAAGCCGTGAAACTCTAATTGAAAAGTTCACGGCCTAAGTACCTAAGCAGTTGCGGATTAAGGGGGGGGGGGGCTGTCGCCTTGTGAATTTAATTATTTAAATACGATTTATTTTATAAATTTGCGACTTATCTGACTTCTTCTGATTTTATTATATAACTAGCGACATTTCTGGTGATTTTTCTAAAACATATTCATGTTAGTAATTCGTATTTTGAAAAAGAAACACACTTGTTACTTACGTCACTCACTTTATAAGACACTTCGCACAAGCTTTGCGTTTTGCATGCGCATGCACCAAAATACCAAAAAAAAAAAAATCTGTTGTGGCCAGCACAATACCTCTCGCCACTTACGTTTTTGGTTACATAAGTATAGGGTGCGAGCAGTCATATGACATTGTTGGCCTTGACAAGCAGATATGGGGGCCCGTGAATGATAATTAATAATTATGTACGTAGATGTCAAATGTTGGAATGTTTTTTTAAAAAAGGTTTTTAAAAATATAGATGCTTCATCACCTAGGTAATTAACATTTAAAATTTTCTGTTAAATGTCAAATCACTTCATAATTTTGTTATAAAAAATACCTAGCGATCAATGCTAACTAATGTTTATGTTTGTAGACAAACAATTTTCTAAAATTTATTAGGCTATTTCTGGTTTTATAATAGTACAGTATGTTATTATTTGACAGTTGTGGATAAAGTATAGTATTCTATTCGCATGTAATGGCTATTACTCACTCGAATGATTTACATCACTCGCCTTCCAGCTCGTAATGCAAACTCCGTTCTCATGGGAATGTATACATTACATGCTCATAGAATAATATACTATTTTTTAATATTAAAGTAGTAGTTTTATTATTATGCTATATTGAAATCAGTGAAATCATTATTTTTTACTTCATGTAAAGTGCAATTAATTTTGTGAATTTTAAAAATAAAAATTGATTCGTGATCATGTAGTGTCTAAAATTGCCTGAGATCCACTTCGACCGAAAGGATAGCCGGATAAATTTGGCAATTCTATTTATAGAGAGTAAAGCAGCGACGACATTAGATTTTGATGATATTATAGATAAGTTCAGTAAAATTAGGGTTAGAAACATGTTTTATAATATTATTATAACTGACATAATTTAATATAGATACCATTGCACTTTGTATTTTTTTATTCCGTCATTTTCTTTTCCTATCCAATATAAGGGGCCCGGTATTAGAAGACGCCCCGGGCCTCCGAAGGAGTTAGTCCGCCACTGTGTCTAAGACAGAATAGGTAGAACTAGACGCATAATTAATCTTTGTGATGTTATATGAACTTGTCATTAGTATAACGTATGTCCCATAAGTTTTGTCACGAATTTCAACAATATATTTTTTGTAATAAAAATGCATTTACTTAAACTTTTGTAATATTTAATAATTATCAGTTTCATAAGCAACAAAATTATGAACTTAAATTAAATAAAGATGAGCGTGTTCTATCACAAGGCGCAACTCTCTGCGGACACGTAGTATTAGGTTTTGGGCGACAATATTGCAGAGGTCGCTAATAATGTCAGATATAAACAAAAAACCAAATTTGCAAATAAGGTGTTGCTATGGTGGTCTATTTTTACAAGAGGTGTATCCAGGCCTTATGTGGACCGAGTGAGGTGAAGCCCTGGATAGTCAATGATACATCCAACAAAATTGATTAATTTTATTGAAGAAAAACACGCTGGGGACGATTTTATCAACGCGTACATTGCTTTTCTGAAAGGTGGCGAACCCCTATGCTTCCACTATTTCGAATATTGCTTTGATTCTAATGTCTCATCCGTAGTAACAAATCTTTTAATAACCATATCAGGATCAACGTTTTAGATTATGTTCTGTTTAAATTAAAATAAACAGAACATAAACTAAAAGGCTGTATTGTTGAATTATGAGTTCTGAAAAAAAGTTTAATAACGGAGCAGCAATTTGAACTATGAATGGAAGCATACTCATATCTAATCAATCGTCGCGAGCCAGTGGAGTCACCTCGAAGAAATTTTTGTCATTCTCAATTTATTGGTTAGAATGTTTTCAATCCGATCATGGGAGATCAGCGTTGAACATTTTTGAGCAGGTATTTCATCGCGGCACAGTGCTCTATTTTTCCGTTTTATAAAAATCAATGCACAAGTTAGATAATAAAAAAATCCAATTTTCACAAATTAGCGTATTAATGTAAAACTTCGCAGAGATACATAACCTCTCAAAAATAATTGTGCGTTTAGTGCTGCCCATTCTGTATTTGTCCGCGAACTTTTCGATCAACTCTCTTGTATATAAAAAAAAAAACATTTACATGATGCAATATGATCGATATTTCTAAAAATTTTCATTCGTTTTCTTTACGCTTCAACTTTTTTGCAATAACCTGCAGTTCTGTTTTTGTTCCAATAAACTCATACTCAGCTTTTATCTCTCTACAATTTATTACTATATGTTCTAAACACAATCTAATGTCGTTGTTCAATGAGCAAAACATTTGGTGTCCCACTGGGAATATTACACACATGGTACTGCGATTTAAGGAAACTTATATTACATGTTACTCTATTCCCAAGAGTTTAATGTGTATAGTTCTCAAACTTTCAAGATATTAATCGTCTACTATCTCTTGTTTTACGACCGAGATACCCGTATGTTGCTTAGATAATTTTAAATTGCAGAAAAATGCAAATTAACTGACAGTGATATCATCTAAATCGCCATTAAATGAAAGCTGTAAAATAGTATGGTTTAATTTAATACTTTCATAAGATTGTCTCATTTAATGTTAATGTCTTGTAATCTATTAATAACATTGAATTAGTTTTTTAATACGTACACACATAAAAATGTGACCTTATAGTTCATTAGTTGGTGTCAAAAATATCACCACATTGTTAAATACGAGTAAAAAGTATAAATTACAAAAATGTACTAAATATATTTTACCATGTCTTTAAATTAAGGTTATACGGCCATCAAAGGCGTAAATTCAAATACTTTACTATTAAGAAATTCAAAATTTTATGATTTAAAATTCCATGTAAATAGCACTGTCCAAAATATGCTATTTTGTAAATTAAGTACTTAAAATGTTTCCGCTCATATAATTTCCAATGATAGTTACAAAAGACAATAAAACTGAACATTTTTGTTATTTTTGTCACTGTTTAGGTATATTTTCTTTGAACCTTGTAGAACTTCTGTGCGGTGAAATGAACAAATAAGTCATATCACTCACCAATGTTAATCAGATGTGGGAGAATTTACAAAACATTTGGATATCAGTTTCTATCAGTAATGCTTCGCAAAAACTAAATAATAATGCATAGAGCCTACAACTTGTTAAGCCATTATCAAAGCCAGGGGATTTTTTTTTTTTTCGAAAAATCAAAAATCGAAATCAGTAGTTAATTTTTCTCGGTTAAATGTTTATAACAATATTCTAAAAAAATTCAAACGAAGTTCATTTTAAATTAAAATGCCAATAATATATTATTGAACAATTCACTAATATGTATTCATAAAAAAATAAATAACACTGTAGTTATAATACACTAGACTAAGAGATAACATACATATAAATACTGTAACAGCAGAATCTTTATTCGATAAATACGCCATTAACTATAAAAACCTATGTTCTAATTTCAAACGTAATGTTAATGTTTAAACTGCCAAGAAAAATGTAAAAATATACATATGTTTGTTATATATCATAATATCTTTTGTATATTTTTTTGTTCCTTATATAATTTATTAACTATTGCTAAAATTTAAAAAAAAATATTATTATTATTATTATATTATTCAATCTACGGTACAGGTTTTTCTACAGGCTATTCCATATTCACGCAATATATATACAGTGTGTTAATTAAAAACTTGGCCATAGGCGTTTAACATGGGACATCAGTTTTTCCTTGCGCAAAAGTTCCCAAATAATTCTAGACAAAAATACTTCAAATAAATGTTGTAGAGAATTAAATTCTGCACCTGAGTTAGTTATAAAATTTCATTTTTGACATTTACTAACCGAGAAAATCAATTTTAAAGTTTTTTGAAGATTGCTGATTTATAGCGATACCCATGCAACTCAATCAAAAATTGTCCACCATTTTATATTTTGAAGCTTTTCTTCATGAGAAAACTATTCCACACTTTCAAAGAAATATGTTATTGCGAAAATCACAAACACAAACTTTTTTTGACAGTTAAGATGGCATACAATTGTTTGTAATTTTGTTTGAGTTCCATGGCTACTGCTATAAATCAGCAATTTAAAATTGATTTTCTCGGTTATGAAATGTCAAAAATAAAATCCTATTACTAATTCGGCTGCAGAATTTAATTCTCTATAACATTTATTTGAAGTATTTTGGTCTAAAATTATTTGGGAACTTTTGCGCAAGGAAAAACTGATTTCCCATGTTAAACGCCTATGGCCAGGTTTTTAATTAACACACTGTATATATTGTAACGTTTTTATTTATATGGGTGAAGTGTAAAACACAGACAAATATTATTAACCAAAGAATAAGTTTATTAAACGATAATTAATTAAGGATTAAATATAAAAGATAATAAAAACAACTAACACTATGATTAAATAATTATAAACACTAACAATATTATTAAATGCTTAAACACTACGAATTATTTATCTAACTAACATTTATATCACAACACATTTATATAACTACATTTATTTATGTTAACAAATGTTAAACTGTTTATTTATATCACCGAGTTTATATCTGGTTACTTGTATATATGAGACTGTCTCCCGCTGTTCTCCCGACGGTATTTATACAGCCCCTATCATTCTAGAACTCTTCTAAAGCGACAATGACCCGTATACAAAGGAATGAGGTCACGGCGCAATTAACCTGTCTCAGCGCGTCGGTGATTGTATTATCGCTCTGGTACGTTCTTTCGAAGGGATTACGTCATTGTTCGCGAACATGCTATCAGTAGCGGCGCATGCATACTTTTCTCTCAGGGGTGCACGTCACACTGCCCCCTCCTTAAGACTGTTTCGTTCCGGAACAGTTATCGATGGCAATATCTGCACGTATTACCCTTGGTACATTTGGAAGTCCACGTGGTACACCAAACCCGCATACACACTCTTTGACTAAGGTTTCAGCGACCGTGATGGCTTCCTGGTAGATAGGCTTCAACCTACTTAGTGAAGTAGTCCATGACAACCACGATGTATTTATTTCCGTCTTCTCTTTCTGGAACTGGTCCGGCCACGTCAATCGCAATGCGCTCAAATGGACTGCCAACGTTGTATTGACGCATTGGACTTTTCGTCGTCTATGAGGGCCGTTGCTTCCAGCGCAAACCACACATTTCTTCCACCAGTCTTTAACGTCTTTCTTGCACTTAACCCAGTAAAATCGCTGACGCAATCTTTCTAATGTTTTGTTGACTCCCAAATGGCCACCGCCAGATCCGTCATGGATCTCTTTTAACACGTCTGGTACTCTACTCTTAGGAATAACCAACTGAGTTCTCTTCTCAGTACCATGGCATTCTCAACCACACGCTTTAACAGGCCATCAATCACCATGGAGTCACATTGCGCCCAGTACGATTTTACAATCTGTGACTGTGGTGCAACATCTTCCCATATTGGTTTGCTCTCGTCGCTTTCCATTCCAGTACTATTTTCAGTCGGGTCCTTTCGTAGTCCATCGGGCTGCCTACTATCGTTGACTACTGTTATTCTGGCAATGGTGGAATGTTTTTCTTCTAGTCGACTACCATATTTGCCTCCCTTAGCATGGCCTTCTGAACCATGCGTCATGCGTCGACGCTACTTCCCTGCTTTTCAATTTCCTTTCTCTGTCTTGACTTTTGTTTCTTCCTTGTGGTGAGAAGTATGGCATCGTCGTCAACGTTATCTATCTTGAGTTTTCGTTTCCCACTCGAGCTGTTCATACGAATCGCCAAGAGCACGTCTTCCCCGCTGTCTTCAGGCCCCATTCCTTAGATTGCAATCGCAGCTGCCCGTCGGAGAACTATTCATTTCCGGTTGGCTTTCCTCTACATCTGGAATTTCTTCCTAGATTTCTTCTTTAATTCCTTGCTGAGCACGCTCTCTTTTCTCTCATGCGTTCTCTTTCTTTTTTTTATCTTCTTCTTCATATCCATCCTTGACATCAACGCATTCGTATTTACCTCTAGTATTTCTGCCTACATTTCTTTTTTTTAAATTTCTTATTGAGCACGCACATTTTCTCTCTCGTGGTCTCTTTCTTTTTCGCTTCCGTCTTCTTTTGTAACAGCGGAGTTTCTTTCTTCTTGCAAACACTTCATTTATAATTCGTCGCACTTTTTCATCCATGCCTTCGGTGTTTACATTTCCCTCAGTATAATTATTTCGCACTCGCGATTGGTTACGTGAAACTTGTTTGGCAGTTTCATGATCTGATATATATGAGAGTGCGTTAACCATAGTTCTTGAGCGACATAATTGCTGTGCTTGCTGAGTACTGCTGTCTCGAACTCCGAAGATGAGTCTCAGAGTGTCCAGGTACTCCAAATCCTTGTCAGGAGATGTACGATGTGTGAGACGAACCGAACGAGTTACATCGGCTCCAAATTCTTGCAGAGTTTCCTCGGTTTTTCTAGAAGTCTTCCCCCATCCTTGTTTCAATGTTTGTTCCAGAAATCTAGAATTCTCCAATTTCCGTTCCAACATCTGCTCTGTATTTCCAGAATTCTCCTTCAATTTCCGCTCCAACATTTGCTCCATGGTTCCAGAACTCTCCTCTACTCTTCCAGAATTCCCCTTCAATTCCTCTTCCAATTTCTGCTCCAGAATTTCATAATTCTCCTCTACTCTTCCAGAATTCGCCTCCAATCCTTCTTCCAATTTCTGCTCAAAAATTCTAGAACCTTCTTCGGCTTTTCTAGAACTCTCATTCAATTCACGTTCCATTGTTCTAGAATGTTCCATTAATTCTTCGTCCAGTACTCCGGAATTTTCCTCCACTTTTCCAGAACTTTCATGCAATTCTCTTTCCAATGTTATAGAATGTGCCTTTAATTCTTCGTCCAGTGCTCCGGAATTTATTTCCACTTTTCCAGAACTTTCCTCGAATTCCCCCTCTAATATTCTAGAATGTTCTATTAATTCTTCCCGAGCTCCAGAATTTTCCTTAACTTTTCCAGAACTTTCCTCCAATATCCGATTCAACCTTCTAGAACTTTCTTCTCATATTTGTTCTAATCTACTAAAATGTTCTTCTACAAGTTTACAAATGTCCGGAATTTGAAATATATAATCTTCAGGATTTTCACCAGAATCGTTTAATGCTTGCCGCAGTCTTTCTTGAAGCTCTATCTTCTTTCCTGTTGCTTCCAAATCTCGCTCTTCCAGTTCCGTCTTGAGATCACATACTTTCAATTCACTTAATTTCAATAGTTTCGTCATTTTATTTATTTTTATTTATTTACACAGTTTAACAACCCCACACCTGACACCAATTGTAACGTTTTTATTTATATGGGTGAAGTGTAAAACACAGACAAATATTATTAACCAAAGAATAAGTTTATTAAACGATAATTAATTAAGGATTAAATATAAAAGATAATAAAAACAACTAACACTATGATTAAATAATTATAAACACTAACAATATTATTAAATGCTTAAACACTACGAATTATTTATCTAACTAACATTTATATCACAACACATTTATATAACTACATTTATTTATGTTAACAAATGTTAAACTGTTTATTTATATCACCGAGTTTATATCTGGTTACTTGTATATATGAGACTATCTCCCGCTGTTCTCCCGGCGGTATTTATACAGCCCCTATCATTCTAGAACTCTTCTAAAGCGACAATGACCCGTATACAAAGGAATGAGGTCAGCGCGTCGGTGATTGTATTATCGCTCTGGTACGTTCTTTCGAAGGGATTACGTCATTGTTCGCGAACATGCTATCAGTAGCGGCGCATGCATACTTTTCTCTCAGGGGTGCACGTCACAATATATATATGATATGAGATTAATTAAGTACAGCATAATACAGAGCTATAATTATACCACTAAATGTTGTTTTCCCACTCTTCGTATCCAGACCTCACTGTCGTATGCCATCTTCTCTTCTAAATTTCGATCTCTTATGGCTCTTCGAATTCCCTCGCTCCATGATCTCCCAGGTTGTCCTATCCGGTTCGTTCCTGGTGGTTGCCATCTCTCCTCTTTAATCCATAAAATATGCCCAAATCATTTTAACCATCTTTTTTTCAATTCTACCTATTGCTGTTTCTTGAGCCGACATGCGATTTCTTATTTCCTCATTTATGACTCTGTCCACTCTAGATATTACTGCATTTCTTCGGTGATATCTGTTTCCACCTTCGTATGTCCTATGCGTTTCTTATTTTCTCGACTTATATTTTTATTCCACCATAGTCTATGCCGTTTTTATCTATTATTGTACATATAGTTATCCACTTGTTTCACCGTCATATCATTCTCCAATAATACATCGAATTTAGTGTCTGAATTGGTGACTAAGTATTCAGTTTTTTCCAGACTGGCTTGAAGCCCCCATTTTTGGTATTCGTCATATAAACTTGTATTTATACATAGTACACCCTACATATTTATTCAAATTTAAAAAATAACTACAAGAAATTTTCTATCTAAGGTAACTAATTCACTTTTAATTTTTAACACTAGTGTTAAAATAATAATGATCTGTCACTTTTTAACACTAGTATCATTAAATAACACCCTAAAAACAAACAATAAAAAGCCTACTTTTAATATATTTGTACAAAAAGTGTTTTTAGAATTAATTAAAAATTCTTCTTTAGATTGAAAAAATACAGATAGTGTCATGGCTCCTTGGCTCTATATAAGGAGCCGTCCCTGCAATGGCCAATAATTACAATATTACATTTTTATTAAATACAGAAGGCTTTGAAATACTATTTTTTAATTCAACTTCTAATAATATTAAACAAAAGGTATAATAATGAAATATCGGATTGAAATAAATTAAATATTTAATAAATATTTACCTTCCGTCACCTTTAGGTAAGGAAGGTATTGTCTTTAGTCAAAAAATTCAATGTTGAGTTTTTAGTGGATAAGCATGTTTTAGGGTCCCTATAATACGATTTTACCATTTTTACGATGATGTCTGTATGTATGTGTGTCTGTGTGTCCGTTTATCTGTGTGTGTGACAAAAGTTCCGGATCCCATAACTTCAATACCACGATTTCAAAAATTAAATTTTTTTCGTATTCCTCAAGTTTACATCCAGAAGAACAAGTGATTAGATTTTGGTTATAATTTGTGAACCGGAAGTACCCTCATTTGAAGATTTAACAGTTAAATTTGATTTATTGACATTTAATGTTATTATAACTTAAAGAATATATTATTCTCTATACGATTTGATTACATTTTATACTTCATATTCAATAGATACAGAGTTAAAGAATTTTAAAGAAATTAAATTTTGTAATTTAGCCAGCTATGCTAAACATGGAAACTGCTAATATATTCATATAATTCAAATTGACAGATGTCAGTATGAGTAAAAAGTAAATTAATGTGGCAGAGATGAGGATGTTGAAGTAGATGTTGGGGAAAACACGGAAAGATACGGTAAGAAAATAACTCTAGTATTACAAGTTTCTAGAAAGATACAAGAAATATGATTACATTGGTTTGAACATGTCATGAGGAGAAATGAAGAATTATATTGAAACAAGAATGAATAGTTTAGTAATAGGATGTTGAAGAAACATAGGAAGACCAAAGATAAGATGGAAGGACTGTATTGCGGAAGTCTTGAGAGAAAAGGAACTGAATAATAACGACACGCAAAAATAGCGACCCCTAACGAATGGGAAAAGTTAAAGGAGAAGAAGATGTCAGTGCCAAGTGCAATTTGAATAGTTTTTTTATGAAATAATTTTACTGGAAATTTAGAATCTTTTGCAAGAAAATTATGTATGGAATTTATACATTATACACAAGATTGACGGAAGGTATTGTGCTGGCTACAACAGTTTTTTTTTTGTAAAATTTGAAAAATGTAAAAATACTGAAATGCAAAGTCTTCTGTATTTAATAAAAATGTAATATTTAAATCATTCGCCATTGTATTTTTTAAAGAGGCAACATATGATTTATTTTATACTGGTGGATATTAAATATTAAGTACTTTTCAAATTTGAATAAATATATAGGGTATTCCATTTAAAATAAACTTCGTTTAACCTTTTTTCCATAATACATTTTTAAAATAAACGAGTTATTAAAAAAAGAACAGACCGATGAATCACCCGGTATAAAGAACTTCATAAATAGAGAACCACATAAAGTTTAACGAAGACAGTGTCATGGATACTCATAATACTGAATAAAATCGTAATGTATTTCCATTATTTCTTTGTAGATTGATGCTCTCAGTAATCTGTATATGGCAGCGATGATATGTTGATATTTACTTTTATTAATTCTGTTATTTCGTTTCATTTTTATTTAAATAAAAATAAAAAATTCAAACCATAAATGTTTATTCATGCAAATTTGGCATATTGTACTCAACGAAAACCCGAAGGGAGGGAGCAAAACCAACAAAATATGAGTGCGACGAAAATATTTCTGGCAACTTCGTTTGCTCAAACTCGTATTTTCACAAATAATTCTTTCATTTTGGCATATGCAGCAATTAAAATTAGATTCGCATCACTTGTTTCGCAAAACAAAAGATAAAAAACTGAAAAAGCCCACGCAATAACTTGGTTATCTTGTCGAGGGTCCAAATTAAAATTCAGTGAATTGGTCTGTTAGTTATAATAGAGGCTCGTTTGTTGAGCATTTTTAACTGGGGTTTTAACAGCGTCATTCAGCTGCTTGACAATAAAGGATTACTATTAATTAAAATTCAGACAACTTGATTACATTAATAAAAATGACGAATCGCAAAAAGATTAATAATTATTGTTACTGTAGGTTACACTAATAAAAGGTTTTCGAAAAAGGTTGCTTGGGTTTTGAATGGGTTTAGTTTCTTTAATTTTTAATCCAGAACTTTGGTTGAAACTTTAAATCAAATGTCTTCTTTGATCATCGTTATAACCTTTGCCGATATATATATAAATATAAATATATAATTTTGGCATATATATCCATTTCTGGGTGTACCAATCTGCTTCTATTCCTATATTTCGATAATGACAATGACCACATAGCGGTACCATCGACTCCTAAAACTGTTAATACTATCACGGAGAGAAAAGTACAATATTTTTTTTTAAAGATGTCCGATTAAGGTCATCTACGAATTGTATGAATTAATATTTTAGCTCCGCCCATTTTGTCAAATTCAGTAGTGTCGTTTAATTAGTTTTGATGAGGGTACATAAGATACTACTGTTATTTTATTATTATAAAAATTTATCTTACAGTAAAAGCACTTAAAATTCAAGACTAAGGCAACTGGCAAGTTTATTAGCTGATATAAAACCAAATTTATGTGAAAAATAAGATACTGACACAGTGTCAGTGTCATTTGTACGGCTATGAATCAATGTAATATATCTGAATTAATAAATAACCTTTGTTCGCGAAAGTATTGCCAACAATAAGCATCGTTTTAAAATGAAATGTTGTACCTTAATCGAAACAATATGAATTTTTGAAAGACAAGCCTATGTTATATCCATCTTTATAGCACACGCTTGTAGTCTTTGCAAATGAGAGAGATAAATATATGCCAATTTGTTAATTCGTTCACGATACAGATGACCTTGATCGAATATCTTTAAAATTTATTTACTGTACATAATAAATTTTATGCTATTTGAATATAGGAAAAGTAAATTTTCGCAGCTACCTTCATGTTTTAGGGATAATGTAATCGAAATTTAACTAAAGTATTTTTTTAATTCACATGAAAAATTATAAATAATACGATTGGTTAAGAAAAAAATTATATAATCGTATTTAGATAAATAATATACATCCTCTACTATTTTAAATTTTATTACTTCATCTTTTGATACTATCACTGGTACTGCAAATATACATTTTAACATTGTAATAGTATATTAAAAAATCCACCACACGACTTCCTTGTACGATTATTAAACTATACATATTTTTTTAATAAATAAATTACAAAATATTAATTTTAACTTCAAAACAGTAAGATATATAGCGACCATAAAGGCAGTTTTTAAAGAGAGTTTTGATTACAACAAAGAAATATTTGATTACAACAATGAATATGACTAATTTCACAATAAAAATATAATATTTTTTTTCTATTTCGGTGTTCTTATGTTTCTATAAACGCACTGTTTTGTACTGCAAACACGACGTTTAGAAGATCTATAAGCGTACTATTTTTGGCGCCTTTCATGTTCTCGAGTTGGTAGTCATGCTTTCATAACTGACAGATGACAGGTAACCTCAAAATGGTAAGTTGTTGATAATATTTCAACATATTACTTTTAATTATGGATTTTTATATTTTCTTTAGGTGATAGGACTAGAAAAAAATATAATATTAATTTCACAACCAGAATCAGACCTTGAATCATAAATACAATACACCTTGCAATACACTAATTAATCAATAGTTGACAAAATATGAAATTTCAATTGTTAGCGAGAAGCGTTACCAACATAAACATAACTAACAAAAAAATACCTAGTCATAATTTGACGTCGCAATATAAATAAATTTAATCGTAAAATTACCTCAATAGAAAAAATAGTATAAAAAACACGTATCATAAGGCCTGTTGACGCACTCGTCCTTTGTAAAACTCGCCTAGCGGCTCGTTTTCCAAACTTGGACTCGTACGTTAACAAATTGCCTTATGATACTTGTGTTTTAATGTACTATTATTGTACGAATCATAAAATTGCATACGTAATTTGACATGAACATTTTTTTTTGTCCTAATCCAATATAGCAAGCTTTATTACAAAAACAAAAAAGTATATAATTTTTAAATTTACATATCTCGCTTATACAAAGGGCTAATTTAATAATACTTGATGTGCTAGACGCAGAAATTAATTCTCTAAAACTTTTATTTGAAGCATTTATTTCTAAAATCAAAATAAAATCATTTTATTCAAGAAAAACTGTTATCAACTTCAAGTAATGTACCACTTCCGGTTAGCCTATTTTAACGAAAATCTATTATGTTATTTCGATTGACATAAAAGTCTTGTATACCAAATTTGAAAAGTTTTGGATTATATTTTAAAACAGTTTTTCATTAAAATCTATGATAGGCTTCATGTAAAGTGCCACTTCTGGAAATTGTGTAATAACCAGAAAGGGAGGTGCACAACTAGATGTTATAGGAGTCCTAAATACAAAATTTCAACTTTCTATGGCTTACCGTTTTTGAGTTATGCGAGATACGTACGAACGTACGTAACTACAGACGTCACGACGAAATTAGTCAAAATGGATTCAGGGATGATCAAGATGGATATTTCCGCTGAAATCTGAAAACCGAAATTTTTCGCGATTACAATACTTCCTTTACTTACGTACAAGGAAGTAAAAACGAATTTTATAATGTTTTTTTCCATACGCGTCAAAATTTAGTGCGAAAAGGTCTTACAAAATGAGTCTTTTATACTATTTTTTATAATTGGCGTCTTTTATAAATTAAAATATTTTTAAAAAATCTGATGTGACCAGCACATTATCTTCCGTCAGTTCTATGCATTTTGTACTAATTGTACTAATTCCATTCAGAAAGTTTCTTGCACAAGATTCTATAAACATAATTTTTGCGGCTATAACATTGTCACTATAAGATGAAGAGACGAAATAAATGGCTTTATTTGCAGAAAATATAGACAAAAAAATATTAGGCCAACCATTATGAATTTGTTCTTATATGACGTGTCGCGACTGGTAGTTATTACCTCATTGGGCCAGTCTTTTGTTCCCAGCCAAATGGTCATTATGTTTTAATTGTTTACCTTGAAATAAATTAGTGTTTATGTGGAACAAATGTGATTAAAGTTAATTTGAATATTTAACCTTCGCCTTACTGAAACCGGGTCAACATTGACCCAAAGTTTAGTTTTTTCTTTGTAACTTGTTAAATAAATTTTTATATATTTTTTCTTTTTGTGAATTCTCCTAAAATACTGTATTGAAATATAAGCAACAATAACCTTAACGAAAATCAACACAGTTCAGAAATAATTTGCACTTTGTTGCTCTGGGTCAGCTGTGACCCGATTTTGGTATGTTGTGTTTTAATTAATTTTTTGTCTAACTATCTTATTTTCATGCAAGTTGCGACGTATTCATTCCTGTTCACGGGTGCAATTACGATGTTTATCAATTCAGTTTACTTTGATACGTGTTAGTAGATATTTCTGAAGATGTAGAAGATGTTATAGAGGAAAATAAAACTAGTTTTGATGACAATGTATCATTTAGTGAGGAAAATAATAATATCGATGAATTTGAGGAAGAATTGAAACGTAATATTGAAGTTGCTGGTCGCACATGGAAATATATAGCTCCTAAAAAAGGTAAAACAAGAACATCAGATTTTATTCGCAAAGAAAAAGGTTTGACAGAAAAAAGCAAGGATATCGAATCAATTTTGGATTGTTTCTTTTTATTTATATGCGAGGAAATTTTAGAAATTTATGCGAATCATGGAGATGTTACGGAAATACTTGCTTTTTGCGCATTACTAATTTTATCAGGAATATTTAGAGAAGCAAAAGAAAGCCCAGTAAATTTGTGGTCTTCACAAAATAAATCTTTAACGAGGCCAATATACCAATAATTATAGTTACAGATAACTTAAGACATTTTTTTGTTTCCAGGTCTCACCTAACGAATAATAATATTTTTTATTTATAAGAATATATTTGATTTCATTTTTGTGATGTTAGCTGTATAAATAATAATTATTCAATAAAAAATATTGAAATAAATTAGTAAACTCAGTGTTTTATTTAAAAATTCATAAGATATTATAATAACACCAAAATATGCATATTTCATGATATTTTATATACGATTAAACAATAAATGAGAGTGGGTCTTCGTTGACCCTATTTTGGTAAATAAAGTTTTTAAATTATTTTAGTCAGGCAAAGGTTAAGCATAACTAACTTGGATTATCTTGAAAGATCTAGCCGCCCTAGGTTGTTGCAATTTTTTCCCTTATTGTCACAAACTGATTAATGAGGGTGATTAAGGAAGTTTTATATTAAAGCCCAACCTACTAATAGACGAATCAATACTATGCACCCTCTGAAATAACATTGTTTCACAATTTACCGACCAATCGGGGCGATTCTTACAGAAAGCAATTTCAACATATCACCACAAGAAGATGTTGTCTTTTGTTCGTTTGTCGCCAAAGAAAATTAAGAGGATGAAAGAATAAATAAGATTAGCAGCCTTATTCTCGTGACACTTGTATTGAAAACACTATTGTTACAATATTAAAAACAATATAGTTTAAGAAATTGTATGAAATTCGTACTCCCGTGACTCCTTGTAAACTGTCTCTATACAATTTATTTGTATTGTAATGTATACAAATATGAAGGTGGTTCATTTCCTTATTTGACATTTATTTACTTGTTTTTTGACATAAGTGCCATTTCCTAAACCCAAAAGAATTATAATATTTGTTATTAATAGTGGTGTGGAAGAAAACCAAAGTAGTATAGAAGGCTCAATAACAGATATAAGTACAAGAACATTTAAAACGGGAAAGAAAAAGTCAAATTTAAATTTGTATATATTTTCGGTATGACATGAAATGGTTTTAAATTTATATTCTTATTGAAATGGGTTATTTAGAGACGAAGAGAACTGGCGAAAAACTTAAAAATAAAAACAGTTAATATCGTATTACAATTTAATCAAATTAACTAGGGCTCTATCTATCATAAAATTCTAATATATAAAAATAACATCAATTTTATAATAACAACAACTACCAAGCTTCCCATTTTCTGAATCTGTTGAAAAATTCAATTACGTTTGTGTTTCTGTTGGTTATCATTATTAAGTACAATAGTACAAACTTGTTGAAATTAATCATATAATAATTATTGATTACATTTGTTACCAAAAATTAGAAACCACTAACTGATATAAAAAAAAAATTAACATCAGTAGATAACTTCTTTAATTGAATAAATATAATAGGTATGTATTTATAAATGAATAAAGAATGTACAATCCAATAAGATACATAGTTCTATTATTATAAAACTGATTTTTATCTCGATCTGTATTTGGATAATTTAGCAGATATGATACTTAAATTTATTCAATAGCATTTTCAATTTATAATATGTAAGTTAATTTTTGTAGAAGTTTGTTATTTTTTGCAAGGATAAAGGATCATTTATAATCTTAATTTTATTTTTTAATTGAACAAAATGTCCAAATTATTTAATTCATAAATGTACATTACACATATGTAAGTACATTGACTATATATTACTCTAACATATATTTCCTCTTTTCGAAGTAAATATAGCACTAATTAATGTAATAAAAAAATAAATATTTATCATTATTCACAATTTAGATAGTATTTTAAAAATTATTGTTTCCGTAACAAGTAGCTCAATTCAGAATATAATATTTTGATCACCTGAATACCAAAAATTGTATAGTTTACGATAAATTTTTGACATTTCAATTTATTGTTTTGTATACAATATACATAGTTCACGTGAGTTTCAAAATTACAACTTATTGTATACCAAACAATAATTGTTTTGACTACAATATCGTTTTCTAAACAAGTGTCACGAGAATCAGGCTGTAGGTATAAAAAATCTGATGTGGCTAGTACATTACCTTCCGTCAACTCTGTGTATTATGTACAAATTCCATAACCAGCGTCGGATTTATGCTAGTGGAGACTTGATAAGAAAGCGGGGCCCTACCTTCCACAAAATAAATTGCATACAGGATGGTGACCGGCACAGCCGAACATAGGACGTAACAAGTAGAAGAATATCGACGGATGATGGATAAATTGAAGGAAATAAAACAATATACTCCTTGTTGCAAACGTTTCGAATTTTATTAATCTATCCTCAATGCTGGCGGACAAGGAAGAATCCAGCATTGAGGATGGATTAATAAAATCCGAAACGTTTGCAACAAGGAGTATATTTTATTTCCTTCAATTTATCCATCATCCGTCGATATTCTTCTACTTATTCACATTTGGATACGAACTATACATCGATAGGACGTAACATGTAAAATCAGACTCTCCTAATTTCCTTCCTCCCTAATTATTTTAGGATAATTGTTAACTGGAACAGAAATAAGAAATAATCTAATAATGGGGTCTCGTGGCCTCTTTGGTCGCGAATCTGGGGACCCGGGTTCGATACCGACCGACGCCAAAAATTACTTCGAATATTAATGGCACAAAATTGACCCCTGTGGTGCACTCTCCACGCCAGCAATGAGTGCCCGTGAGGTGACGCCTGGTAAGCGCCCGCACGGTAAAAATATTTCATTCCGATAACTGCGTACAAAGCAGATTGGCACACCCATCAATGGGTAATATGCCGTGATGATATATTTATTTAAAAATAAATTACCCTAACATAACAGATAAACCGTCAAATATTAGTTATTTATTTTGTCTCAATTCCATGGCTATTGCTATTTTTACGGTGGTTTTCGACATTTTCATACTTAATTTCTGCCGTTACAAGGCATACAAAATTAATTTTGCTTATTGACTTTAAGCTTTACAACTTTTATTTGAAGCTTTTTTTACTTAAAATAATTATTAGGGAAGCAGGAAATTAGAAAAGTCTGATTTTGCATGATAAAGCTCTCGAATGTGCCGGTCACCATCCCGTATAATTTCTATAGCCTCTGATTTGTGAAGGCCTCTAATTTGTGGAGACCATAGGGCAGTTTGTTCGGTTTCGATTGGTACACCCAGGAATGGGCAATGGCTTTTATTTAAAGCATTTCATACTTTAAAATAATGAAAATATCTACTATAATAATAATAATATTTTAGCACTACAGGCCAAGTTGGCCCCTGGCTTGTTTAATAATATTTCTCCACTCAGTTCTATTTCGTGCCACATTTTTCCAGTTTTTAATTAATATTAAATAATATAAGTGATCAACTGATAGAGTTTTCCACATCGTTGTAATCATATAACAAGTTATTCGCATATTCATATTTTGTAGTCATTACAAACAACCGTCCATTTTGCTGGCGCCATAAAATTTCTAATGAATGAAATTCAGTTTAATGAAATAAAGGACACAATGGGCGTTTAGCAGTTAGTTTGAAACGCGGATTTTCGCGAGTGTGTGGTCGTTGGCAATGCATATTTCACACTCGGAATCCGCTGGTGTTTTACGACCGTTCTGAAATGCAAATTCGCTTTGGCGGTCAACATTACGCTCGAGAAATTATCGTAAAATGTTTTCCAAATGGTTTTCGGTTCCTATACAAACGAACCCCTACCCAAATTTTAATGTAATTAAAAATTCTTCGTTCAGCCAGCCTACCACGCCAATGGCAAGGATAATTTTATCAATTTTTATGAACAACGTTTGAAACAGTAACTATTAGAAATTCGACAGTAACTTTGTGAATATATCGGCTCATATTGTGATATTTTCCCAAATTTTAATTTTTAAAGGTCGATATTTCTATTCAAAGTTTGAAAAATTTACCTCTTAAATTGCGTATACCGCATTTAACATATACGTCTTTTAGAAAGACAAAACTACAAAATAATAATAAATTCATTGTCAATATTCCCTCCCGAATGAGACAAATTACGAAACGTTGCCTGGGCAACTCAACACAGCCCTCTATCTTTCACGCCTAGCCACCTTAGATAGACTGCGGGCTATTAATACCCCGCCGGGCTATTTTTACACTTCACACCCTGTCTCAGAGTAACCACCCCCTAATACATCTGGCTGTGACTGCAGACTTAAATAACGCAGAGGTGAACAAGGCTAATGACCTAAAGTTTCAGAAAGCTAAAGGGTTACTTAATTAACGTGCAAGATGCAAGAATTTAATTTATTGATGGATATATGTGCAATGGTTTTAAATATTAGGGTGACAATGCGTGGCTCAAGCATTTTTTTAAATATACATTACAATTTATTTCCATCCTCTATTTTCTTAGTAATTTTGCCCATGTCTCAAATTTCTCCTAAACTATACAAAACAAATGTTTTAATGACTCCTCATGTTCACTGCGGAGTCAGCAAATAAGGTCTCCTTCTTTCACCCAGCATTTGTTCTTATTTTCTTCGTTTACGCGTCTAAATATTTCTATACGTGGTGTGTTCAAAAAGTATCGAGCTTTATTTTGTCTTTTCGCGTAAACATATTAAGTACGAATGGTGTCCTTCAGTGAAGATGTGTAAAGGACATTCATGCGTACCTATAAATTTTTTCCCGGCCGCAGAATGCGCGCGCCGTTGACAGTAGGCTTATGAGTGAGTAAGTGTAGTGAACGCTCGTCGGATATTCAATTTTTGCGAAATGAAGGAACCACTTGAATTTTGCCAAAAGCTTGGCGAAACCCAAACGGAAACCATTCGGAAAATTCAACAACGGGGACGAAGCCATGAGCATCTCACGAATAAAGGATGATATCTGTATGTGAGTGCATGTGTCTGTCTGTGTGTGTGTGTGTGTGTGTGTGTGTGTGTGTGTGTGTGTGTGTGTATGTGTGTGTGTATGTGTGTATTTGTGTCTGACGATCGTTTCAGCCGCGATAACTCCAATACTACAATTCCAAAAATTACAATTTTTTCGTATTCCTCTTTTTTACATCCAAATGAAGACTAGATTTGATTTTTGTTACAAATGATAAACCGGAAGTACCTTAAATTAAAGCTTTTAACTCTATTTCTTTTAAAAAACACAGTTAAATATCATTTTTTGCCATTTTATTTTATTATAAATATTAAAGTATATTTTATTCTCTACACGATTTGATTGCATTATTTTCTTCATATGCAATGTATTTATAAAAAATCGGATGTGGCTAGTACAATACCTTCCGTCAATCCTGTGTATTATAAATTCCATACATAAATTTTCTTGCAAAAGATTCTAAATTTCCAGTAAAATTATTTCATAAACAAACTATGCAAATTGTGCTTGACACTGGCATCTTCTTCTTCTCCTCTAGCTTTTCCCATTCGTTAAGGGTCGCTATTTTTTATTTTCTTCTTCCACTCCTTTCTGTTTTGCGTGTCGTTTTCATTCAGTTCCTTTTCTCTCAAGCCTTTCGCAATACAGTTCTTCCATCTTATCTTTGGTCTTCCTCTGTTTCATCAACCTTCTATTATTAAGCTATCATTCTTCTTCCAATATATTCTTCATCTCTCCGCATGACATGTTCAAACCAATGAAATCGTCTCTCTTGTATCTTTCTAGAAACTTGTAACACTACAGTTATTTCCTTACCGTATCTCTCCGTGTCTTCCCCAACATCTACTTCAACATCCTCATCTCTGCCACATTCATTTACGTTTCATTGATACTGACATCTGTCAATTGTAAATTATCTGAATATGTTAGCAGTTTTCATGGTTAGCATATTTGGCTGATTTATGAAATTTGATATCTTTATAATTCTTTAATTTTATAGCTATTGAATATGAAGTATAAAATGCAGTCAAGTCGTATAGAGAATAGTATATTCTTTAAGTTATAATAATGTTAAATTCCAATAAATCATATTTAACTGTTAAAATCTTCAAATGAGGGTACTTCCGGTTGACCAATTATAACCAAAATCTAATCACTTGTTCTTCAGGATGTAAACTTGAGGAATACGAAAAAAATATAATTTTTGGAATCGTGACACAGAGACACACATACATCATCGTAAAAAAGGTAAAATCATATTATAGGAACCCTAAAACATGCTTATTCACTAAACTCCTCATTGAATTTTTTACCAAAGTCACTACCTTCCTTACCTAAAGGTGACAGAAGGTAAAAAACTAATTTTCATAATAATTCTTGCAATCTTTGCATGGAAATAGTTTCAAAATTCAATATTACTAATTGTTAGATGTCAGTGTCAGTGTCAAGTACAATTTAAATAATATGGCTGTCAAATAATTTTACTGCAAATACAAGAAATTTTCTTTGTGGAATTTATATAAAATAAATAAAAATGACGGATGGTATTGTGTTAGCCACAATAGATTTTTCTCTTATAGTAACTTCCTACTTGATTGATACGTTAATAAATAATTCTGTTTGGTTCATAATGTCTCATTATCTACTCTCTTTTGTAAGAAATACTTTTTGAAAACTTCGATAAAATTATTTCGCGACACGAATTTAATAAATAACAACCACATTTCAAAATCCAAACTTCTTTTCATTCATATTCCCACTCTAACATTAATTCTCATTCTCTAGACAGTGAAAACAAAAACAAGTACTCAAAAACCAGAAAAAAGCAATAGAAAAGTTGTCTCATAAAAAGTCCCTCTTGTCACGAGGGTCCTCAGTGTTGCGGCATCCGCTGCGCGACGCAGCGCTGCTGTCTGTTAAGTATTTAAAAGCGTAAACACAACTAACACCCGAGGTGTTGTGTTGGCTTGAGGCGAAAGCACAAGTGTGGGAGTGTGAATGTTTGAGTGCGAGCGCTCATGAGGAGATTTCAAACAGGAATATGTGTGAGGTTGTCGCTGCATTCAGCAAATAGGACTGAAAAATGATGAGCAGATACAGTAGCGTAACTAGGAGTTCGGGGCCCCGCCCGCAAAGATTTTTTGGGGCCCATCTTTAAATGTAGTATATTTCGAATTCAAAATTAATATTTCTAACTGAACTAAATTATAGTGCCCACATTATTTATATATCTTAGACATAAAATAAAATGTACAAGTAATGCGAATATAATATTTATTTATTTATTTGTACCACTCTATAGGATTTAAAATCTCAATTACAGACGAGGTATAAAAACAAAAATAGAAAATTACAAATTAACAGTTTGTGTCCCAATGTATTGTAACGTTTTTATTTATATGGGTGAAGTGTAAAACACAGACAAATATTATTAACTAAATGAATACGTTTATTAAACGATAAATAATTAAGGATTAAATATTAAAAGATAATAAAAACAACTAACACTATGATTAAATAATTATAAACTCTAAGAATATTATTAAATGCTTAAACACTACGATTATTTATCTATACAATATTTATATCACTACACTTATTTATATAACTACATTTATTTATGTTCACAACTTCTAGGCTGTTTATTTATATCACCAAGTTCATTGCTCGTTGCTGGTATATATCAGACTATCCCTCCGCTTTCTTTCGGCCGGTATTTATACAGCTCATATCATTCTAGAACCCTATGAAGCGACAATGACCTGTATACAAAAGAATTGGGTCACGGCGTAGTTAACCTCTAGCCGGCGCGTCGCGGGGATTTCAACATCTGAGAAATGGCGGAGCTCGTGTACTATTCTCTCAGGGGCGCACGTCACAGTATATATATATATATATATATATATATATATATATATATATATACAGCTATAAAGTAATAATTTTACTGCCCATTTTCGTCTGACGTCTGAATGGACATGTTAATAAGTAAAATAACCTGAAACTGAAAATGGTGTAACAATCCAAAGTAACTATAACTGGTGAATGTTACAGAGAATTGATTCAGACACTTTTGGTATCCCAAATGAAAGAACTTGGATGAGACAAAATTTAGTATCAGCAAGATGGATCAGTTATCATACACGGTTGGGCAAATAATAGCAATTTTGCGGAAATTTATTCACTGATCCTTTAATCTTGCGTTTTGCTAACATCCATTGGCCCGACAAGTCTTCTGATTTCTCAGCCTCAGACTTCTTTTATGGTGTTTTTTTTAAGGGAAAATATATGTCAATAATCCACGAACTCTGGATCAGTTCAAAGAAAATATTCGCCACGAAATCAGAATGTTGAGGATAGTAATGAAAAATAGAAGACCTCGATTTTGCATGCGGGTAGACGGAGCCCCTTAGCGAATAATATTTTTGGAACTGCCACCACCCTGTATACAAATTATGTTCGTAAAAAAGTGGCATTTATTGTCAAGACGTCTTAGTATAAAGTCAAGAGAATACAGTTATTTCGCAAATTAAATAGGTTACAATTTTACTGTACAAAACAACCCTTTTCTCTGAAAACGCTCTCTAATTTTAATGACTAATCTGAAGTTTTTTTATGTGATTAGTTATATTTCTGAATTAATTTTTGAGACTAATGTATTTGAAGTCGAAGCACCCTTTATTTTAAAAATTCAATTACTTCACCGTTTCAAAGTCTTTTATCACCCCCTTGTGATCCGACTTCAGAAAACTCATTTCCCTGAGTAAATATTTACATTCAATATTGGTAATTATTATCCAAATTCTCTCGATCTATCAATCACCTTATTAAACCGAGCCCTTCAGATCTTTCTTAGTTTTAGATCTGTGTCTGTAAAGACTAAAAATACTTTTTTTATTTGTGAATATTTCAAACATAAAATAAGGAATAATAAGACCAAACGTTAAAGTTTTCTCACAGCTATGAAAATAAAAATAAAATTACACATAAATAACGATTCGTCTTTTTCTTTCCAAGAGACAAAATCTGTCTTATTGGACTTAATTATATTTTTTTGTATTTGTCGTCTATTTTAATTAGATTAGTTATTTCCGAGGTGGTGAAATTAACTGCTCTTTTTCTCTTTCTATTATTTTAACTCATTTTTGCAAATAGTATCAATACCTCTTTTAAACTACAGCTGCAACAAAATACAAAAATACGAAAAAATAACCAAACTTCTATATTAAAATTGTGACAGCTAAGTTGCGAACTTTTCAAATTTAACTTTACCCTAATACAATTTTAATCTCTCTGTTAGCTCTCCGGAGAATAAAACATGGAGCAACCCAAAAATCTTATTCTCTGGTTAAGACGGTAGAATAAATTTATCTAGTAGATAGTAAACTATTACTTTATCTGAACTTGGAACAACCGGGCCTAAATGTACTAATAGTATATTCGCAAAATAAACCACTGTTCGATGCTGGTTTCAGGTGGTAACCGTGCGATTTTGTAACCGGGCATGAATAAACGAATGTTTTGGCCTTGATCATCTGTCACATGAACTGTCAGTTTAAACAATTTTTTTGATGAAAGATAGATTGAAATTATGGTAGTGTGGATATTCTTTAATGAGTTTATTTTAACTGATCTTCGTTTTATAAAACGACAACGAAAATGCCTATTGATGCTACTTGTTCATTCAGAGGTTATGCTCGTGATAAGTTAATTCGAGTATAACTATTGCTACTTTTCTTATCTCCATAATTGTCACACAAATTACATACAACAATAAGATTTTAACCTAATTTCTAATTCTAACCGCCGTAACCGCCAACTTCGCACGTGGTCAAACAAAAGTAACCAAAATTTTCATAAACCGTGTTCGAAATTGTAACCGGTGACTGAAAAATCTAACCGCGGTTAGCGTGGTTCCTTTTTCGAATATACCTTTAATGAGTGTCGACATTAAATTTCGTTTTATTTTCGAAGCTGTGAACACTAACCATAGTTTTATTTATATGTATATCTTATTTTCGTAGCTGGGAATATCCCTTTAAACTTAACTGTCCTGGAATGAAAGTGATGCCAGTCTTCTTTTTATGCTCCATATCCTAAATAAATTTCAGAATTTGCAGGAGTACATAGACTAAACAGATTAATACTTTTATTTATTGTTGAACAATATGTACTTTACCGAATACAACTTGTGTTTTGGTGAAAATACACAAGCAAACAACCTACCGTAACACTCTGTTCAGTTTGTAACTGTTTCCCCTTCATAAACAAAAACAACAAGCAACAAGACTATCTCCATCTATCGCAAACAAAGCAAGCGGTTACACACATCAAGCACTCTTGATGAACGAGCATTAACAGCAAGTGATGTTCTCCTGCACCCTCAAGCTTCAAACCCTGAGACACTCCAAGCTGGCAAACAGCATGCATGGTTGTCTGATGGAATGCTTCACACTCCGGCTTCAAAGGTTGGGATAAGAAGCAGTAATGGATATTGTTGTACTTTGCCAGAGAATGGATAAGTGAAGGATTGGAAATTTAGTTTGGAAATAGTTTATGTTTGAGTAAAAAGAAGTACCGAAGTGTTTTTTTTTTCAAAATATAAAACAAAAAATCAGGTGTGGGCAGCACATTACCAACCGTCAATTCTGTCTATTATGTGCAAATTCCATACATAAATTTTTTTGCAAAAGATTTTATATTTAAAGTAAAATTATTTCATAAACAAACTATGTAAATTGTACTTGACACTGACATCTTCTTCTTCTTCTTTAGCTTTTACCATTCATTGGGATCGCTTTTCCTGAGTTTCTTCTTCCACTTATTTCTATTTTTTTTTATCTGATACATATAAATATTTTTTTCTATTGTGGTTCTTTAATATGTGCTTTATGAAACTCATTTGGATGTCATAAAGTACATCTTAAAAGAACTCAAACATAATTTCTGTTAGGTTGGTACGTAGTACCTACATTTCTAGACATTTGTCATTTGAAAGTAAATATTATTTAAATTGTAAACAATAACAATGAAACGTCATAGTTGCGAATATCAATCACTGTTACTGTTACCAACAATCAAATAAAAATTAAAATATTCCTAAAAATGAAATCACGTATATTTGTAAATATTTTTTTGACTAAAGGACCAAAATAGAAAAAATAGTATAAAATACACGTTTCATAAGACATTTCAGCGCACTTGTCTGTTAGAAAACTCGCGGCAAGCCGCTCGTTACTAACAAAGACGCGTGCGCTAAAATCATGTCTTATGAAACTTGTATCTTAATGTACCTACTATTTTCTATTTCGGTGTTCTTATGTTTCTATAAACGCACTGTTTTGTACTGCAAACATGACGTTTAGAAGATCTATAAGCGTACTATTTTTGGCGCCTTTCATGTTCTAGAGTTGGTAGTCATGCTTTCATAACTGACAGATGACAGGAACCTCAAAATGGTAAGTTGTTGATAATATTTCAACACTTTTAATTATGGATTTTTATAGGCCTGTTGACGCACTCGTCCTTTGTAAAACTCGCCTAGCGGCTTGTTTTCCAAACTTGGACTCGTACGTTAACAGATTGCCTTATGATACTTGTGTTTTAATGTAGTATATTATACGTTATATAGATTTAGAGATAAAGAAATATAAGGTATATGATAATCTATTGTAATAAACCCAAATATATATTTAAAATTATAGGTATATTACTTACCCTTCAAAAATACTGTCAATCCTGACAATGAATTGAAAACATTTAGAAAAATTAGAAGAGGACAAAATTTCTTCATAGAAATTTAAAAAATCTAAATATGTATAAAGAATATATATACGAGTAAGTAGAATTTTTGGTGTAGAGTGTAGGTATACAAGAAATGTTAAATAAAATAGGACGCGAACAGTCATGTCACTTTCTTGGCCTTGACAAGCAGATCTGGGGGCCCGTGTCAAAATGATAGCTAGTAATTATGTACATATATGTCAAATATCATAATTTTTCATTCTAAATTTAGTGATTTTCCAATTCCATGTGGTTTATTTTTCTCGACAAGTAAAATCCACAGTCCTTATGAGAAATTAACTACGTGAATTTAGAAAATCTTGAAAATTTTTATGAAAATTTCTATTACGTCTATGTACATAATTACTAACTGTTATTCTAACACGGGCCCCCATATCTGCTTGTCAGGGCTAACGTCACATGACTGCTCGCGCCCTATACTTATGTAACCAAAAACGGTAATGGCGAGAGGTATTGTGCTGGCCACAACAGATTTTTTTGTATTTGGATCCAGATTCCTTCATTAGTTAACCAATTAATTACTACATCAATTTTGTACAAAATCCTTTCTCAGTCTACAAATAAATGGGATCCATAGCGTTGCCTACAAATTACGATTTACCAAGTAGATTTGTAATCAATTTGTAAATGGTAATCCAGGAAGATTCCGCCGTGTAACCTTACCCAGATCACAACAATGACGTGTGAAACTTTATGCCATGTGCCACGCCAGTTCTACGCCACGCCATTTCTCCGTGCATGAGCGGGATCGGGTGTCAGTAGCACTCGTAGCACTGAATTCAGAAGCGACAGAAGCGCTCCACACACGACGTGTGTGTCCGAAACTTGACACTTGTTGGTTCAGATGGAGACGAACACCAGAATAGAGAACAAAACTGTGGATTGTCGCATTTCGGATGTTAAAGGAAGAATATGACATTGACGACGGAATGTATCAAATATATGTGTGAATTAATACATAAGAACCACTCCAATAATTGCTGAATATCAATTACAATATGATATTTTAATATACCTATTCTATAACTTATAACTATAACAAAAACCATTCATGAATGACTAGTTTATTCTCTAACTTCTTGTCGAACGTACGTGAACGAAACATTCGTTCTCCAACTAAATTCGTTAGCATTGCTTAATTTCCTTATTCTGTAAAGTTCTAACGATCATTTATCAAAGACAATTTTGTTCAAATCATTCGTTTATGAACTAGTTCTTATGTAGCTGTCGTTGAAAGACGAAAATATATAAATATATTTTATTTTATTAAATTTCTGACCACAATTTGTGAAAAATTGAAGAAAACGAAATTGTATACATAGAATAAAAAAAAAAATCTGTTGTGGCCAGCACAATACCTCTCGCCACTTCCTTTTTTGGTTACATAAGTATAGGGCGCGAACAGTCATGTTACATTGTTGGCCTTGACAAGCAGATGTGGGGGCCCGTTTCAGAATGATAATTAGTCAGTATGTTTCATTCAGAATTTCAAGATTTTCTAAATACACGTAGTTAATTTGTCACCAGGAGTGTGGAATTTACTTGTCGAGGAAAATAAACCATATGGAATTGGAAAATCACTAAATTTAGAATGAGAAATTATGATACATCTATATACATAATTACTAGCTATCATTCTGACATGAGTCCCCATATCTGCTTGTCAAGGCGCCCTATTGTATTTAACATTTCTTGTATAGGTACCTACATTCTACACCAAAAATTGTACTTACATATATCTATTCCTTATATTTAGATTGTTTAATTTTAAATTCATTATATGAAGAAATTTTGTCCTCTTCTAATTTTTCGAAATGTTTCCAATTCATTGTCAGGATTGACTGAATTTTTGAAGGATATATGTAATAGACCTATAATCTTAAATATTTAACTACTAATACATTAAGAAATAATATAATGTATATGTACTTCCCAGAAAAACTCTTTAGTAATATCTATAAATTTCTGACACTGACATTTATCTGTCAGTTACAAACAGTTCAACTGGTCAACTATTTTCCATGGCATCCTTTCGGCTGTCAAATTTATTACAACAGATTATTTTATATATTATACTTCTTTTATCTCTAAATGTATGGAATATATAATAAAATATTTAAATGTATCAGATAGAGAATTTAATTTTCTTTAATATTACCACGAAAAATTTTCAAAAAATAATATTTTAAGATTTTTTTCAAGAATCTTCTACTTCCGGTTGTCCAATTATTACCAAAACCTTTTCAGATCTTCCCATGAATGTCCGATTGGGAAATACGTTGTTAAACAAATTTTAAGTCTTATAGTTTTTGAGTAACCGTCCTTCCAACATCCCACACACACACATACACACACACACACACACACATCCACACACACACACACACACAGACATCATCGTAAAAATGTTAAAATCGGATTGTAGGGACCTTAAAACGTGCTTATTCAATAAAATCTGGATATGCGATTTTTAGCATGAATGCAATACCTCTCTCTTAGCGAGAGGTAAAAATATATATTTCATCACGGCATATTACCCATTGCTGGGTGTGCCAATAGTATTCAACGAATTACAAATATGGTAAGTAGGCGAGTAAGTAGATATTAATTTTTTACCTTCCGTCACCTTTAGGTAATAAAGGAATTGTCTGTGGTCAAAATATTCAATGATGAGTTTTTAGTGAATAAGCACGTTTTAGGGTCCCTATAATACGATTTTACCATTTATATGATGATATCTGTATGTATCTATATGTATGTGTGTTGCGTGTGTTGCGTGTGTGTGTGTATCTGTGTGTGTGTGACGATCGTTTCGGATCGTATAACTTCAATACCACGATTCCAAAGTTATATTTTTTTCGTATTCCTCAAGTTTACATTCAAATGAAGAGGTAGTTAGATTTTGATTATAATTGGTTAACCAAAAACGCCCTCATTTGAAGATTTTAACAGTTTTTCTTGAAAAAACGCTGTTAAATCATTTTTTGACACTTAATGTTACTATAAATATTAAAGAATATACTATTATCTACACGATTTAATTGCATTTTATACTTCATATTCTATAGATATAGAGTTAAAGAATTATACGAATATTAAATTTCATAAATCAGCCAGTTATGCTATAACCATGGAAATAGTTACTATATTAAGAAAATTCTAATTGACAGATGTCAGTGTCAATGAAAATGTAATGAATGTGACAGAGAGATGAGACTGTTGAGATGGATGTTGGGGAAGACACGGAAAAGTAGGATATGGAATGATAGGATAAGGGAAATGGCTCGAGTGATTGTCGTTTCTAGAAAGATACAAGAGAGACGATTATATTGGTTTGAACATGTCATGAGGAGAGATGAAGAATATATTGGAAGAAAAATGAAGAGTTTAATAGTAGAAGGTAGAACAAACAGAGGAAGACCAAAGATAAGATGTAAATGCTGTATTACGAAGAACTTAAGAGAAAAGCAACTGAATAAGGACAACAAGCAAAATAGAAATGAGTGGATGCAGAAATTCAAGAATAACGAACATGTAACCAGTGGGAAAAGCTAAAGATGAAGATATCAGTGCCAAGTGCAATTTACAAAATTTTGTTTATGAAATAATTTTACTGGAAATATATAATCTTTTGCAAGAATTTTTTTTATGGAATTTGTACATAATACATTGAATTGAAGAAAAGTAACGTGCTGGCTGCATCGGATTTTTTTGAAATAATAACGTAGGTTACTTTTTGAGATTTTTTTCAGAACTGAAAATAATCTGGTAATGAAAGAACTACGAGATACGAGATATTAATAATCCGTAATCTCTACTATACCGAATGATTGCTAATGGTGGAAGATGGTGTCCGTATCACAATGATTCCCACGGTAGTTTATTCTTTTTCTAAATTGTTAACTAAATCAGTTAATAATTTTGTTACGTTTTATTTTCATTGCATTTTTATTCTCAGTTACCAGAGATCTATCGGCAAAGACAGACACTGTCCTTTATCTCAGACAGCCTTCAATAAATCGTTGTTTACGGAAAGTAACTGTCATAATTGTTCAAAACTTTTCACAAAGATACCTATATAAAATTTAATGAAACTATTAAAGAAATCATAATTGTGAAAAATGAGTAGCTTTACAATACTATAGCGTTAACCGTACTACAGAAATCCCAAAAACATTGACTGACAGAATATAATTTGTGTCACGTATGTTCGTTCAAAATTTTTAGATCGTTAACGATTTCGTTTATTAACGAAAACTTAGAATATAAGTACATCATAAGAAATCAGAACTACAACCACAGCATCATCGCTGTTCATTAGCATGAACAAATACCGAGTCAGACAATTCAAATACCGAGATCTGTACAAATGCCTTGACATGTCTCGGTGGACAAGTATATTTACCTCTTGTTGTGTGTCGAGCAAAGAACATGGGCAAACAGAAACATCCCGTCCATACGAAAGAGCAAAGCCAAAACCGCCACAAGGCACAGGTGTCTTTCTGTCACCGCAGGAAGTGAGCGACCATGTAACTAAAGATGAGGTTTCCGGTCGGGGGTTTCCCGATTCGGACATCGTTTTTAAAGAGAAATAGTTTCCGGATGACACTTATCAAATAGCACAAAAGTAATCCCTGTGGTGTTCCCTCTCAGACAGCTTTCTTGAGTCGATTTGGTAAAGACTGGTAAGTGGTAAGCGCCTCAATGGTATATAGTGTTTCCTTTAAAACAACTAATGACTTTAGAGAATAATGTTATATACAAAAAAAAATATCAAGATTAAGGGGCATATATTGTTTGGTATGAAAAATTTTGAAATTCATTTGGTTCAAAATTCATAATAAATATCAAGAGAGAAACTTTACTTAAAAAATCTGATGTGACCAACACAATACGTCCCGCCATATACCTATGGGGTCTCGTTGCCGCGTGCCTGAAGGTCTGGTCGCGAATCTGGGGAATCCGATTCGATCCCGATCAACGTCAAATTATTCGAATTTTAAATGACATAAAACTAACCCTTGTAGTAAACGCCCGCACAATACAAATACGTCATCATCATTACTGAAGTGTGTGTATAAATCGGATTAGCACACCCAGCAATGGATAATATGCCATGATAATATATTTATTTGTTTCTTTATTTAAATACATACCTGCATATTTACTAATGCTAGAAATTATATATTTTAAGTTCCTTTCCATAAAACTATTGTTCTATTTACAATTTTCCTTTTAAAACGTTACTATTATTAATTTGAGATGATTATTTTTGTGACAGTGACATTTATCTGCCAGTTACATACATTTGAGCTGAACTATGTAACCACGGAGATGTGTTTAAAGCATAAACTCCGAGATATAATTTTTACATTACTTTATAAATTTATGCATAAAATATATAGAAAAAGTATTAAAGCAAACTTGTAGAAAATTGAATAATCTTTAACTTTTATAATGACAAATTGAGAAAAAATTACATTTAAAGGTATTTTTTGAAGAAAAACTATCTTGAGCTTCAAGTAAACTGCCATTTTCGGTTATCCGATTGCCACCAAAATCTAATGGCTTCTTTCCATATTAGAATAAGGTAGAAGAAATACATGGTGTCAAAGCTTTCTGAATGATGGTATTTGAGTTAGAGCGTAAAGAGGATCCACACACACACACACACACACCACATACGTACATACACACATACACACAGACATCATCGTGAAAATGTTAAAATTGGATTGTAGGGACCTTAAAACGTGGTCATTTACCAAAATCTCGATATGCGATTTTTAGCACGATCCCTATACCTCCCTTACCAAAGGTAACGGGAGGTAAAAAATGAATTCACTAGGAAATAAACAGTTATTTATAGTTGTTGCTATGGAGTTAATAATGACAGTTTAAAATGTCAATTGAATAAAATAATATAATTTTGTTCTACTACAGTTCGGAATAAAAGGTCTGTAGTGCATTTATTTATAATAATGTGTAATATTTTACCAATTATAACTAGCAATGTGTAAAAATTCAATTATGATTATCAAAATTCATTACCCTAATCTGTTTTTGAGTATTCAATTTGTGTAATTATATGGAATTTCATTATTATAGTTCTTTTTCTTTTTTAAATTTATTCGAATTGACATTATTTACCATATATTTTTGATTTGTATTTGCATTCAAATTACCATTATTTGTCATTGTTTACATTTCACAATTTTATTTTAACCTTATTTGAATTTGATCAATATTTATTTAACTGTAGTATAATACTTTCTAGTTTCTACGCTATTGTAATTAATTTATATGCCCCAGTTTAGTATAGTTCTATCTTTACATATATAGGAATTTAACAATGTAACAATTTCCAATTTTATTTTAGTGTTCTATATTGCTTTTCTCTAGCTACATTTTCTACTTATATGAACATGAGAGTTTTATACAACGAAGAGCTTCGAAACAATTTTAAATTATTTTCCGACGTCCCTTGGAAAATACTTTATACTAGATATAACAGGATCAAATTTATCAAAAATTTATATTACTAAGGCTGAAACGAACAAAGGAATTTTATAATACATATTTTGATGTATGAATAAGGCGGTTGAAGACGCACGCTTATATTGTAGAAATGACGATTTTTTTGTTTTTTATGTACCGTAGTATATTATTAGATCTGTAGCAGTAGAAACATACAATAGAACAGAATATTTGCAAATTCGGAATGTTCGTTATTGTACATAATATTTTAAAACTAATTTTATTATCCATTTATGGGTGTGCCAATCTGCTTCTGTTCACAGATTTCAGTAATGGCGATTGACGGCGTTTATACTAAACGACGCCTAAAGGCCTCTGAGGGCACCACATGAAACACTTTTGTCTTTTGTGCTTTTGAGTGCACGCTTCATTATGTTCAGTGAAACAGTGAACATCAAATAATAAAAATCTGTTGTGGCCAGCACAATACCTTCCGTCATTCTCGTGTATAAATTCCATAATTTTTCTTAGAAAAGATTCTAAATTTCTAGTAAAATTATTTCATAAACAAACTATTCAAATTGCACTTGTCACTGGCATCTTCTTCTTCTTTAGCTTTTCCCATTCGTTAGGGGTCGCTATTTTTGCATATCGTTCATCCTCATATCTGCCACATTAATTTATTTTTTATTGATACTGACATCTGTCAATTTGAATTATATGAATATATTACTAGTTCCCAAGTTTGGCATAGCTGGCTGAATTATAAAATTTAATTTCTTTAAAAATTCTTAAACTCTGTATCTATTGAATATGAAGTATAAATTGTAATCAAATCGTATAGAGAATAATATATTCTTTAAATGTCAATAAATCAAATTTAACTGTTAAAAATTCAAATGAGACAACTTCCGGTTGACCAATTATAACCAAAATCTAATCAGTTGTTCTGGATGTAAACTTGAGGAATACGAAAAAATTATAATTTTTGGAATCGTGGTATTGAAGTTATGGAATCCGGAACTTTTGTCACACACACACACACAGACACACATACATACAGACATCATCGTAAAAATGGTAAAATCGTATTATATGGACCCTAAAACGTGCTTCTTCAGTAAAAACTCATCATTAAATTTTTTGACCAAAGACAATACCTTCCGTACCTAAAGGTGACGGAAGGTAAAAAAACAATCAGCCCAATTCTGTAACCGAGTTACTATGCATATAGTAATTATTTGAGTTTCTGTTGCTATAAACATGCCCACTCGTAGTTCCTTTTCACTATTTGGTATTCTGTAATTCGAAAATACTTATAAAAATAGTAACTTATTACTAAAGTTCCTATTCATAGCAACTAATGAAACTTGATAGTTATGATGTAACTTATTACAAAAACATTATTAAATGAGTATATTTCAGATAAAAATATGCTACAAAATAACTGTTTATAAGGGATAAAAAAAATCGTTTAGTTTTCTGGTTAAAAGTATTATTATAATTTAACCTTTCAACAGAGAATCTTTAAAATAGATCCCAAGAATCTAACAAACCAAAGGTATAAAAAAGAGGTGATTCGTATTCTGAAATGTTAGGAGTCTCAAACTATAGTTTCGAGGTATGTAGTACAATGTTTTTTATATACATTAACTAGAATCTCGTGTGATAGTTTTAATCTGCACTATACAGAAACACTTGATCAGTAGTGTATTAATGTTATGTGTTATCCTGTATAGGTACTCCGTACTCATAGGTACATCGAATGAAATAAATAGTTTATTAAATGAAAGAAATTTAAAACATATTAAAGCATAACTTCCTTCCAATCTTAACTACTGTATCTTGCACTTTTATCAAACCTTTTAATGTACCATGTAAATTATTTCATTCTTCCTTTTCATTGAAAAATATTTAAAAAAAAAATTCATCACGGCATATTATCCATTGCTGGGTGTGCCAATCTGCTTTGTACACCGATATCGGTAATGAAAAATATATTTATTGCAATTATCAAACTCATATATTTCCTTAAAATTTAAACTCTAGCGAATTCACTTCGGCATGTTTCATTTTGTGACATTTTATAAACTTTCTGAAATATCAACATATTTTCAGGTTAGATAAATGTTTAGGAACTATGGTACTTTTTGTAATGCGCATGTGCAAATATCAACGTACAACTAATTTCATTTCGATAATTATAACTGTCTTTCACGATATAACTATCCAAATCACTATGAAAGTTATATCATAGAAACGTAACTATGTAGTATCATCCAAAGGAACTATTAACAGAATTGGTCTGAATCTGTAAAAAAGACCTATATTTTTTGTCCATTAAATCCGAAATCTGTTAAATCCAGGTGTGCAATAACTCTTCCAAATCAGAACAGTGAGATACCCTTCTGAAATTTCGTATTTTCCTGGCGACTTCCCCACTTTGACCGGAAGCAGTTACCGTCATCTGTTTTCCGTCTCGTGTTTCAAAGCCGCGTGCCTCCGGGCTGCCCCCCGTTCACAAACTCTAATTAATTTTAGTGACAAACCTGCGGTTTACCTAATCCGCCGAGGGTACCAGCTGCCGGCAAAGCTTTGCAACTCTTCTCTTGTCAACAAACTTTTTGCATTACTTTTAGTTTTATTGCGTCTTGTTTATAGAAACTTTTAGCTAATTAAAAATAAGAAGCATGAGCATGAAGTTTGAAGCTCCTTCAAGTAAAGCAAAATGTTAATCATTATCACGGTGTAATTACATTTTGCAAGTTTTGTATTATTTTTTACACCTTTGTGAATAGTTTTTATATCTTGTACACAAGATATAAATGAAGAAAAGTTTTTAAAAATGCGGAAACTAAACTTATCATTGTCCTCTGTATTACCATCTATGTAAGATTGGTATAGCTGAAAACAGTATCTGTCTATAAAACATGTATAGTTCCGTAATATTTTATTCCATCAGTAGGGTGGATCGGTTCAATATAAAGATAAAAAATTCTGATGTGGCCAGCACAATACCTTCCGTCAATCCTGTGTATTATGTACAAATTCCATACATAAATTTTCTTGCAAAAGATTCTAAATTTTTGGTATTTTATGATTCCCATTTTAGTTTTTCCCATTCGTTAGGGGGTCGTTTTTTTATTTTCTTCTTCCACTCATTTTTGTTTTGCGTGTCGTCCTCATTCAGTTCCTTTTCTTTCAAGTCTTCTGCAATACAGTCTTTTCATCTTATATTTGGTCTTCCTATGTTTCTTCCACCTTCTATTAATTTATTCATCTCTCCTCATGACATGTTCAAACCAATGTAATCGACTCTATTATTATATCTAAAAACTTACTTTTGTTATTCTTTCATTCAATTACTTGCTTTTTATTGATACTGACATCTGTCAATTTGAATTACCTGAATATATTAGCAGTTTCCATGGTTATGTGAGCATAGCTGGCTGAATTATGAAATTTATACGAAATTTTTTATCTTTATTATTCTTTAACTCTATATCTGTTGAATATGAAATATAAAATGCAATCAAATCGTATAGAGAATAATATATTCTTTAAGTTATAATAACATTTAACTGAGTTTTTCAAGAAAAACTGTTAAAATCTTCAAATGAGGGTACTTCCGGTTGACCAATTATAACCAAAATCTAAACATGTCTGCATATGGTTGTAAGGAAGAGGAATACGCAAGAATTGTAATTTTTGGAATTCTTGTATTGGAGATATCGTTGACGAAACCGCGGTCACATACACACATACACACACACGCACACACTAACACACACACACACACACATACATACATATAGACATCATCGTAAAAATAGTAAAATCGTATTGTAAAGATCCTAAAACGTGCGTATTCAATGAAAACTCATCACCGAATTTTTTGACCAAAGACAATACCTTCCTTACCTATAGGTGACGGAAGGTAAAAATATTTATATTTTTAGAAAAAGGGGCCAGTGTGCGAAAGTTGTTCCAACTAATAGAAACTCTTAATAGACCAGAAAAGTGTAATGGTTAAACAAAGGCGCCAAATTTAAACTCAGTTCATAACGCCGAAAACATACTTTTGATCTTCGTGTATTTCTTACGTAAGAAATGCTTGCTCAACTTAAAAGGCCGAGAAATCTCATATTATTAAATAAATTATGTAGCACCTAGACCGATCCTTTAATTCCAGAGTCGTACAATAATATTCACATAAACTGTGCACAATTTATAATTATTTAAACAAAAATACAACACTACAAAATTCAATTCTTGATTAGATCCTAGAACTTCGGTTCATGCTTGTATTGGGATGACCTATTTGCTGTCGGATGAGGGACTATCAATGACTTGCATCTAGCATTTTAATTTCTAATAATTTTCTTCCATTACCTTTTTTAGGGGTTTAAACTGTTGCAATCTGTTACTGTATAAACAAAATATCGATTTTTTAACAAGAGTTGCTTTTTACCTTCCGTCACCTTTAGGTACGGAAGGTATTGTCTTTGATCAAAAAATTCAATGATGAGTTTTTAGTGAATCAGCACGTTTTAGGGTCCATATAATACGATTTTACCATTTTTACGATGATGTCTGTATGTATGTATGTATGTATGTATGTGTGTCTGTGTGTGTATATATATGTGTGTGTGAGTGTGTGTGTGTGTGACGAAAGTTTCGGATCGCATAACTTCAATACCACGATTCCAAAAATTATAATTTTTAGGTATTCCTCAAGTTTACACACAGAGAAAGAGGTGATTAGATTTTGGTTATAATTGGTCAACCAAAAGTTTTTTTTTTTTAGAAAAAACGCACGTTAAATATCATTTATTGACATTGAATGTTATTATAACTTAAAGTATATAATATATGTATAATATATATACATATATATACATATATATATATATATATATATATATATATATATATATATTATAACAAAGTATATAATATTCTCCATACGATTTGATTGCATTTTATACTTCATATTCAACAGATATAAAGTTAAAGAATTATAAATATATTAAATTTCATAAATCAACCAGCTCTGTTAACCATGGAAACTCCAAATAAATTCAAATTGACAGATGTCAGTAGCAATGAAAAGTAAATGAATGTGGCAGAGATGCGGATGTTGAGTTAGATGCTGGGGAAGACATGGATAGATACGGTAAGGAATGAAACAATAAGGAAAATAACTGTAGTGTTAGAAGTTTCTAGAAAAATACAAGAGAGACGATTACATTGGTTTGAACATATCATGAGGAGAGATGAAGAATATATTGGAAGAATAATGAATAGCTTAGTAATAGAAGGCGTGTACTACGGAAGACTTGAGAGAAAAGGAATTGAATGAGAACGACACGCAAAACAGAAATGAGTGGAACAAGAAAATAAAAACTAGCGACCCCTAACGAATGGGAAAAGCTAAAAAAGAAGCAGATGTCAGTGTCAAGTGCAATTTGCATAGTTTGTTTATGAAATAATTTTAAGGGAAATTTAAAATCTTTTGCAAGAAAATTTATGTATGGAATTTGTACATAATACACCGGATTGACGGAATGTATTGTGCTGGCCACATCAGATTTTTTTTCTATTTTTGTTTTATTACAAAAATTATTTATATGCTGGGCATGATAGAATATTTTCGGAAATTAATTCATACAAAATGGCCTACGGTTCTAGAGAATAATTATAGTTATTGCATTTTGTTATTAACAATATGGGTATAATATTAACAAAATTAGAAACACAAACAAATAACAATAAAAAAAAATATTTACTTGCTGGGGATTATACATATTGTCGAAAATTAATTCATATAAAATATTCTACGGTTCTATTGTACTGTACTTTGTAATATAATATAGGGATAATGTTAGCAAAATTAGAAACACAAATTGTTTTATGGTTTGCTGTCTCCATACTTTTGTGATTTCGTGCTTCTAATGATTTACATTAAACATAAAATTCTGCTTTTACGAGAAAACTTTTTATGCGGATATTTCTTGGCGAAATTGCCTACAAACAGTTGATGTTCAAAGCAAAGTACGGATTATATTGTGTTACATATTAGAATGAGGCTTTCAGAGTACGGAGTATCATTTTATACCGCCATAAAAGTTTACATCGGTTTCAAATAACGACACAACAGTCTCAACATTACAATATTTCATAATTCCGAAACGCATAAAGTTTAGAATTCATCAAGAGATAGAATGATCCATTGTCCGAGAACGGGAAGAAATAAAAATCTGGGCTTTATCAGGAGTTTAATCACGGCTGCGTTGCATATAAACACATCCGACGGACATATGTTGAAGATTTTTTCGTTTCTAGCGTTCCCATTTCGCCCACGATTAAATTTACTTCATTTTTTGGTAAAAAACTCGAAATGTTGTTTGATTATTTACAACTTTAGTATGGTTGTATAATTGTTTAAATACACTGTTATTAATTCACTAAAATTGTACGTCCCCAGTAGTAGGCTAGGCGTCAGGAAGATTAACATCGTTTTAAAAAGAAAAAAATATTTAACTATTGAAATTGGTTTATTGTAGGGCTATTTTATTAGAAAATCGAAGTCAAATACTAATAGATTTCACGGTCATCTATGGTCGTGCGGTCAGAGTGCTCGCCTGGCAATACTAGGTTGCTCGTGTGGGACAGCGATCGAATCCTACCCGAGTCAGTATTTAATAAAAACCGATACACCCAGATGAGTCCGAGTGGCAGCAGAGGTCACTATAAGCTACTCTGCATGTAACAAAAGTGTCAATAGAGGGCACTAAAAATGTCTCTGTAATAATTGTAAAATTGTATATGTCTATATAAGTATGTAAACTATGAAATTTGTATAGGTCCAAGGAACTCAGAAAAAATAACTTCATTATTATTATTACTATTATTATTATTATTATTATTATTATTACTATTATTATTAATATTATTACTAACACATTTCAATAATACTTTAGTGTATAAGCACGTTTTAAGGCCCCTAGAATCCGATTACAACATTTTTACGATGATGTCCGTGTGTGTGCGTGTGTGTTTATTGATGTTGGAAGTACTAATTCTATAAGACTTGAGACATGTTTAACTACGGATTCCTCAATCTAATATTAATGGGAGAAGTTGATAAGGATTTGATAACAATTGGACAACAGGAAGTGGTAGTTTCTTAAAAAAAACTTGTAAATATTATTTTTTTAAATACAAATAAAGAAGATCGTTAAATACTCAATCTGATACATTTAAACTTTTGTTGTCCAAATCGTATTCGTTAATATTAATAAATAAAAATAATTAATACAAATAAGGTATGACTTTTCAATAATAACTCTTGTTTTCCGAAAGTAACTTGATTACAAAAATTAGAAAATTTCGTGTTATTTATAGAACTTCAACCTCTTGTATTTTGGTAACTAGAAGGAATAGGACCTATGTTCATATGACATTTTTGGCTCAAAATGATCTCAGGAATAAGCTGTTAAAGTGTGTTACACTAGTCCTGAAACACCCTATACAGGGTGTTAATAAAAAAACTTTACACACTTTAGCAGGTGATAGTAGAGATGAAAACAAGAAAAAAATTCTAATACACTTAGGTCCAATACTCATTGGTTTTTAGAAAATTTATGTATGGATTTTGTACATAATACACAGGATTGACGGAAGGTATTGTGCTGGCCACATCAGATTTAACAACTAAGGACTCTAGGTGTTTACGATCAATTGTAAACAAAGTTGCAGCCGTCGTCGAAGAGACTCACGCACTTGATCGTAAACACCTAGAGTCCTTAGTTGTTAAATCTGATGTGGCCAGCACAATACCTTCCGTCAATCCTGTGTATTATGTACAAATTCCATACATAAATTTTCTAAAAACCAATGAGTATTGGACCTAAGTGTATTAGAATTTTTTTCTTGTTTTCATCTCTACTATCACCTGCTAAAGTGTGTAAAGTTTTTTTATTAACACCCTGTATATCCTTAACAAATACCACTAATACCGTCAATGAATATGAAGACTTTTGAACATATTAGAAGAGTAGGACAAAATCCCTCATAGAACGAAAGAAGAGATAAAATATAAAATTGAAATTATTTGTGTGTGTACAAGAAATTAGCGAGAGTTATTATGCTGGCCACAACAGATTTTATAAAATGTTAATAGGTCAAATACAAGAACAATTAATTTGAAGTTTCGCTTCATATATAGTAGGCAGGGGTAGCCATTCCTCTAAATACCGTATTAGATATGTAGATAAATATATCATCGTATCTTTTACTATACTTGAATGACTCTTGTAAGATTTATCGACAGGCCATATATTTATCGATAAAATAGTTGGCATTTTATGTAGTAAAAGATATTAACCTCATCCGGAATAGCGTTTCCTTGGTATTTATTACAACTATTCCTAACCTAACGTAACCTACTTGATGTTTTTATTTCTGATATTTTTTAAAAAAATCTGAACTTTATAAACATAACGCGAGCGTAAAAAAATTGCATACATTAAGTGTTGATACAATATAGTATATTGTCCTACATATTATAAATATTTAGGTTCAACGAACGAAATATGATCAGAAAACCAATTCCGTTTATAAAAATATAACTTCCGGTGCCAAATACCTTACTTTTAAAAATATCTTACATCCAGATAAAATACCATACCTACACATAGTTTTCTCAGTTCAAAATGTTACTTTTAATTCATACCACGTTTTTATCTATTATTCAGCTGTACTTTATTAAATACAAAAACATACAGACTGCATGCGACATATATTTTAATATGGGAAAACATTTTTTATTCAAAAATTATCTGCCCCGTAAAACTTTATTCAGTGTTTTATGTAAAGATATGTATTTAAAGAATAAAATAAGTGGGAAAATTGTTAAATTTATGCTTTTGGTGCCCGAGTAAACTTAATTTAAAGACATGATACAAATACCAAATTTGTAAATTAAATTAAACGGTCACTAAAGCCGTAAATTACAATAATACATGATCAAACCTTAAAGACATAAAAAAATTACAGGGCAGCTAATAATCGTATTTGAAAACCATTATTTTCCCATGTTAATCGCCTATGTCCCAGATTTTCATATTCACTCTATATACGAATACACCGGGTGTTTTTTACCTCCCGTTACCCTTGGTAAGGGATGTATATGGATCATACTAAAAATCGTATATCGAGTTCGAGATTTTGATAAATGACCATGTTTCAAGGTCCATAGAATTCGATTTTAACATTTTCACAATGATGTCTATGTGGGTGTGTATGTGTGAGTGTGTGTGTATATGTCGATCTTCTGATCACTCTAGCTCAAATACTATCAACTGCAGAATTTTGAAACCTTATATTTCGACCTTACTCTAATATGGAAAGAAACCATTAGATTTTTGGTAAATCGTATAACTTAAAATCGCACTTTACTAGAAGCTCAAAATAGTTTTTCTTTCAAAAAATGTCATTTTTTCGCGTTTTATTAATAATTTTTCTATATATTTTATAGATAAATTAATAAAATAATCAATTTTATAAATCCCGGGGTTCATGTTTTAAACATAAACACAATTTCTTAGTTACACAATTCATATTTCAAATGTATGTAATTGACAAATATATGTCACTGTCAAAAAAATAATCATTTCAAATTAAGAATAGTAACGTTTCAAAAAGAAAATTGTAAATAAAACAATAGTTATATGGAAAGGAACTTAATATACATAGATTCCAGCATTAGTAAATATACAGGTATGTATGTATATACAAAATGATAAATTTATCACACGGTATATTATCAATTGCTGGGTGTGCTAATCTGCTTTGGACACAAATTTCGGTAATGATGATGACATATTTGTATCGTGAGGGCATTTACCAAGCGTCCCCTCACGGGTACTCATTTATGGCGTGGAGAGTGCACCACAGGGGTCAATTTTATGCCATTTAAAATTCGAATATTTGGTGTTGGTAGGGATTCGCGACCAGACACTCAGGCACGAGACGCCATAGGTATATGTATTTAAATTAATAAAAATTAAATGGCGGGAGGTATTGTGTTAGTCACATCAGATTTTTTTTCAAGGTGCAAGAGATAAACATGAGAAATCAGTTTTTTACAAACTGTTGCTCCCCGTTTTAATTTAGAGCGATGGTTGTGGTATCAATAGAAAGATAAATGCCTGCATCAAATGACACCAAATACATACAAATCATATAATATTTTGGTCCCATAAACAATTTATTAAATTTGTTCAATTTTGTATTAATAGCAATGGCTCTGGCATTTTTTTGAACAAAAAGATAAACAAATCTTTGACACTTTATCTGTCAGAATTTGTTGGCTATGATTTTTTGTATTATTTTCTTTTTACCTCCCGGTATCCTTGTTAAGGGAGGTATAGGGATCAAGATAAAAATCGCATATCGAGATTTTGATAAATGACCACGTTTCAAGGTCCATAAAATCCGATTTTAACATTTTTACAATGATGTCTGCGGGTGTGTGTGTGTGTGTGTGTGTGTGTGTGTGTGTGTGTGGTGTGTGTGTATGGATCTTATGGACACTCTAATTCAAATACTATCTTTCGTAAAATTTTGAAACCTTGTATTTCGACCCTATTCTAACATGGAAAGAACACATTAGATTTTGGTATCGGAAATCACACTGTACTTGAAGCTCAAAATAGTTTGTTATTAAAAAATTATAGATTATTGAATTTTCTACAGGCTTGCTTTATAATTTTTCTATACATATATTTTATAGATAAATTAATAAAATAATAAATCTTATAAATTCCGTAGTCTATGTTTTAAAGATAAATACAATTTCTTTGTCACACAGTTCATATTTCAAATGTATGTAACTAACAGATAGATGTCGCTGCTAAAAAAATAATCTTTTCAAATTAATAATATTAACGTTTTAAAAAGAAAATTGTAAATAGAACAATAGTTATATGGAAAAGAACTTAATATACATAGTTTCCAGCATTAGTAACTATACAGGTATGTATTTAAATAAAAAATAATAAATATATCATCACGGCATATTACCCATTGCTGGGTGTGCTAGCCTGCTTTGTACACAGATTTCGGTAATGATGATAACATATTTGTATCGTGCGGGCGTTTACCAAGCGTCGCCTCACGGGCACTCATTTCTGGCGTGGAGAGTGCACCAAAGGGGTCAATTTTATGCCATTTAAAATTCGAAATATTTGCCATTGGTGGGGATTGAATCCTGTTCCCCAGATTCGCGACCATGAGACCCCATAGGTATATGTATTTAAATTAATAAAAATAAAATGGCGGGAGGTATTGTGTTAGTCACATCAGATCTTTTATGTTTTATAGCAGATTAGAAAATACTTGACAAAAATTAATTTATTAAAATTTGCACAAGTTATAGGTTATAACAAATTTTGACACATAATAACATTTTTTTTATCTTTTTGTTCATATGCCATTGATATTGATATTAAAATGAAATTCATTAAATTTAATAATTAGTTTATGGGCCTAAAATATAAATTACATGTATTTGGTGTCATTTGATGCAGAAACTCATTTCCCTTGTTAAATTCCATGAAAAGAAAACACCCGGTATAGTATTTCAATGTAAGGAAAAATCTTTAAAATTCAAAACATTTCTGAGAATATTCTCAATCCCTCCTTTGATCTGAATAAATAAATATAAAGTCATACATTAAACAAAATTAATATAAATCATTTATTCATTAGTTCATAGCGACTTTATCTCTCCGATATCCCATAACAATTTCATTCATAAGTGGAAAAAAAATATATGGAGTTATCAAACTACCGTTGAATACCGGAAACAGTTTTATCAGCAGATACTCCAACAACCGCCAGCGATAAAAGGAAGATAAAACAACTTGTTACGGGTCTGGCACTTGGACATAACCACACATTGTGAAGTTTATAGGATTGTGGGAGATAGGATGGACGTTAAAATTGCCAATATTGCGGAAATAACTGATAGGATTTTTTAGTAATGATGACAATAAAACGTAAAATACTAAAGTAGTAATAATAATATTAGAAAACACTAATAGCATTTTCACCGTATACTTTTACAGCTATACTTACGGTGTTATTTTGTTACTATGCTTTAACAATGACTCTACCTATAAGCTACACAACTCTGTAGTATGAAAGCTCAGAATAGTAAAATTATCTATGTAACTCCCCCTACAAAGTTCAGTATATTTTTGATATTTTTTTACCTCTCGCTAAGAGAGGTATTGGATTCCTGCTAAAAATCGCATATGTAGATTTTAATAATTAAGCACGTTTTAAGGTCCCTACAATCCGATTTTAATATTTTTACGATGATGATGATGTGTGTGTGTGTGTGTGTGTGTGTGTGTGTGTGTGTGTGCGTGTGTGTGTTTGTATATGTGTGTGTGTGTGTGTATACATGTGTATATGTAGGTCGGTCGGAAGGACGATATCTCAAAAACTATAATACTTAATATCTGTTTAACTCCGTATTTGTCAATCGGACATTACTGGGAACAGCTAATAATTGGACAACTGGATATAGCAGATTCTTAAAAAAATTCTTCTGAATATTATTTTTTGAAAATTTTTGTTCTTGCTTATTAAAAAATCTGATGTGGCCAGCACATAACCTCTCGCCGTATATTTTACCTGGCTGTATGCATAAAGCAAAGAATATTTTTATAAATACAAATAATATATTCATATAAATCTATGACGTATAAACTTCTTTATTATTCAATAATAGCATGTCTCAACATAAAGATATTTTACCATAAATTATGTTACAATAAATTACAAAGTAGAGTTTACCATATATAAATATTAGGCTGGTAACAGCAATTTTCAATTCGAACAACCTTGTTTACTCTAACTTCATATTCTTCTAGTAAAAACATTAATTTTGGGCGGTCTAAAATGTATATATGGATTGTGCATCTATTCTTACATATCTTCTTTTACATTTTATTTTTTCATACTTGTTATATCTAAATAACACTAATTCCCTTTAATAAAGTGACGGATAGATTGCACTCCGATTATTCTTATATCGATGTGTAATTTTGTCAATATTTACAACTTACTTGAGAAGAATTTGATAGCTTTTTCGCAATTCAAAGTTACTCTAGTCTACAGTACTGGTGTACATTGTCCCATAATGTTTGAAACAAATTTAAGTCCTTCAACCTAGACTTGTCATCTCCATAATAGTCACAGATCAAGAATTAAGGGATTCTCCAAATACATTTTTCTTTCATTACTCATTATTTCTGACACTGACATTTATCTGTCAGTTACAAATAATTTAAATTTGCAACTATTTTTCATGGCATCCTTTCGGTTGTAAAATTAATTACAACATATTATTTTATATATTATATTCCTTTTATCTCTAAATCTATAAAATATGTATAAAAATATTTAAATGTATCAGAAAGAGAATTTATTTTTCTTTAATATTATCAAGAAAAATTTTCAAAAAATAATATTTAGAAGATTTTTTTTCAAGAATCTTCTACATCCGGTTGTCCAATTGTTACCAAAACCTTTTCAGATCTTCCCATGAATGTCCGATTGGGAAATACGTTGTTAAACAAATTTTAAGTCTTATAGTTTTTGAGTAACCGTCCTTCCAACATCCCACACACACACATCCACACACACACACACACACACACACACACACACAGACATCATCGTAAAAATGTTAAAATCGGATTGCAGGGACCTTAAAACGTGCTTATTCAATAAAATCTGGATATGCGATTTTTAGCATGAATCCAATACCTCTCTTAGCGAGAGGTAAAAAGAGTAAATTCTCTATCTGATACATATACATATTTTATTATATCTTTTATAGATTTAGAGATAAAGAAATATAAGGTATATTAATATGTTGGAATAAATCTCACAGTACAAATAATGTCATGGAAACCAATTGAAAAATGAAAAAATGTTTGTAACTGACAGATAAATGTCAGTGTAAAAAATCCAGAGACATTACTGAAGATTTTTTCTGGGAAGTATATACATTATATTATTTCTTATTGTATCAATAGTTAAATATTTAAAATTATAGGTATATTACACATACCCTTCAGATATATTGTTAATCCCGACAAATGAATTAGAAACATCTCGAAAAATTAGAAAAGTAGGACAAAATTTCTTCATAGAATGAATTTAAATTTTAAAAATCTAAATATAAAGAATAGATATAAGCGAGAATACATCCCGAAGGAAAACGATATTTAAATGTTATACACACAAGATGATAGTGAAGATGGTCTCCATTCTGCAAGTAAAATACAGAAAAATTGTGTCTCATCGAAATAATGAGTAATGAAACAAAATTATACTTGCAGAATCTCTTAATTCTTGATCTGTGACTATTATGGAGGTGACAAGTCTATGTTGAAGGACTTAAATTTGTTTCAAACATTATGGGACAATGTACACAGGCACTGTAGACGAGAGTAAAATTGAACTGCAAAAAAGCTATCAAATTCTTCTCAAGTAAGTTGTAAATATTGACAAAATTATACATTAATATAAGAATAATCGGAGTGCAATATATCCATCACTTTATTAAAGGAAATCAATCATACAACATGTATGAAAATATAAAATGTTTTTACTAGAAAAATATGAAGAGAAAGTAAACAAGAACGTTGTTTGAATTGAAAATCCCTGTTACCAGCCTAAAATTAAGCACGATTTAAGGTCCATAGAATCTGATTTTAACATTTTTACAATGACGTCTGTGCCTGTGTGTGTGTGTATGTGTGTGTGAGGTTGTTGGAGACACGATTTCTCAAATTCTATAAGACTAAAGAACTGTTTGACTACGGATTCCTCAATCTAACATTAATGGGGAGAGTTGAATAGGTTTTGGTACCAATTAGAAAACCGGAAGTAGTAGTATCTTAAAAAAAATTCTAAATATTATTTTTTTGAATATAGAGATATAGCATAACAATAATGTACAATAATCTGTTGTAGAAAATCTCGTTACCCAAAAAACTCCATATAACTCCATGTAACATAAAATGAAAATGGCGAGAGGTATTGTGCTGGTCACAACAGATTTTTTTAAATTGTAGTACACACCTACACACACATACACACATACATACAGACATCATCATAAAAATAGTAAAATTGTATTCTAGGGACCCTAAAACGCGCTTATTCATTGGAAACACACCACCAAATTTTTTGACCAGAGACAATACCTTCCTTACCTAAAAGTAACAGAAGGTAAAAAACTATTTTGTTCTGCAGAATGCTTATGTACGAACTTAGCACCCATTACACACTAACGCTTCTTCAAAGTTACAGACATGTGTAGGTACTTATCACATCCTCAAGTCTGCATCGTAGTTGAAACTACATACACTACACATAGTCTGCGTTATTCGACATTACGCAGCAGAGGCGTCTAATATACATAATGTGTTATCAGATATGTGAGGTTGAGAACGCAACCATCATCCAACTACTGCCATTCGTGCTAATGGGCCTGTAATATCTTCCAAACATATTTACATACATCGCAAATGTTCGCGAATGAAAGAAGGTGAATGTGTGGATATTGTGCGGTAAGGAGATGTAGCGATTAGGTCTAAAAGGATTGACAAATAAGAAAGTTAACATAGAAAATAACACAAAATGAGAATAAATGTGAAATTCTCAGTAATATGAGTACGAGCCCAAAATTATTTTAACTTAATGACATTTTATATATTACAAAAAACTCAATAAATATTTTATTTTTACAAAATATATTTTATTAGCTTAAATTAACAGCAAAAAGAAAATAGTTTCGATAACAATTAGGTTTTAAACTAAATTAAATTCATTATAATACACAAATCAGAATAGTTTGGCCACAATTTTAATATTGTGTTGCGCCTCATTTATTGACCATAATGGCTTTTATTCTATTAGGAATTGTATCAACTAACTTTGCACACTCATCAGGTTTAATATTATTCCATACTAGGTGCAATTTTACTTTTAATTCGTTTACTACCTGTGCCGGATTGTTACGCAGTTCCTTTTTCATTGTATGCCAAAGGGGCTCAATTGGCGACAAATCCGGACTACTTTAAATCCAAAGACACGGGGCACCGTCCTGCTGAAAAACATATAGCTCCCTTCGCCGGACAGGTATAAAAGAATCGATAGTAAAGAAACATCTTTCAGTGTATCTTTATATTTATCAGCGTTAATATTGCCATTTAGAAAATGCAGCTTTATCATCCCCCTTCCAGACATACAACCCCAAACCATACCGCATGTAGAAAATTTCACTTTTTTAACCAAACAGTCTGTCTGGTATGTCTCGGAAAAAGTACGCAATACGCGTTTCCTACAATCTACAGACTAACTTCTAATTTGGACTCATCACTCCAAATGACCATTTCAAGCTATTACGCTGTTGCAATTTTGTAAGCAAAGGCTTTTTTTACCCTAGATTATATTTATTGTTTGAATTTTAAGGGCCTTTTGTACTGTCACTTTTACACTCCCAATCATTGACAAATAATAAAAGGCTCTGATTTAACCAGAATAATATATTTTAGAACAACAAAACACATGCATCTTTTATTTTTTTTTTACACACTCTTGACAACTGCTACTACCCAACTTGAAAACATATACATATTCTTCTTCTTGTCTGAAGTCGAATAATATTACAAAAGAAATACAAAATAAATGGCGGCAAACAATATCGAATATAATATTTTAACACTCCCACTTATTCGATATTGTTTAAATTAACAATATTGAGCATCTTAATTAACATATTGAACAAATCTTTAGTTATAGGCTTTGTTAGTATGTCTGCAAGTTGTTTTCTTGATTCAACATACGATAATTTAATATAACCTTTCTTGCAAACATCTCGAACAAAATGGAACCTGACATCTATATGTTTGGTTCTTTTGTGAAATTCAGGGTTTCTTGCTAATTTGATGGCTGACTGATTGTCTACGTTAATAACAATTGTTTGTTGGGGAAAATTTAATTCGGACATCATGGACTGCAGCCACAGTGCTTCCTTTGTGCCAAGTCCCAATGATATGTACTCTGCCTCGGTAGTTGATTGAGCAACAACACTTTGTCGCTGGCTTGTCCACGAGACAGGGCCTCCTGCTAACAGAAAAATATAACCACTAGTAGATTTTCTTGTTTCACAACACCCCGCATAGTCTGCATCAGTGTAACCGATCACTTTTATATCTGTCACAGTCCCGTACACTATACCGTAGTTCAATGTTTGTTTTAAATAACGTATTATACGTTTAACGGCTTGCCAGTGTTCATCAGTCCACTTGTTTAAGAATCTGCTTGCTTGACTCACTGCATACGCAATGTCAGGGCGGCTTACGGTAGCCAGAAAAATCAGCGAACCGACAGCTTCGCGATATGGTTCTTTTCTAGTACACTCACTCACTTTATCATTTACAGTTTTAAGATGCAGTCCTGGTTCAGCAGGTATATTAGCAGATTTGGCTTCCGTCATGTTGAAAGTTTTAATTATTTTCTTAGTGTAAGCTTGTTGACTTATCATGATTATTTTCTTTTCCCGATCGCGCACTATTTCAAGTCCAACAAATTGTTTTGCTTCACCAATAGTAATTTCAAAATCTGTTTTTAATTTTGTCAGCAATTCATTTATTGCTTTTTGCGATGGAGATGCAATTAGTCCGTCGTCTACATACAGCGCTAGATAGATTGACTCACCATCAAACTGTCCGACAAACACGCACTGATCACTGTTCAACTGCTTGAATTTATACTTATTTAAAAAGTTCACAAATTTAATATTCCAGCAACGTGGTGCTTGTTTTAAACCGTAGAGGCTTTTATTCAGCTTACAAACACTATTTGGTTGTTCTTCGTTAACAAAACCGTATGGCTGTTCCATATATATTATTTCTTGCAGTTCCCCATAAAGGAATGCAGTTTTGACATCGAAGTTTGCAAGTTCGTAATCTTTTGCTGCTGCTATGGAAAGTAACAAACGAATGGAGTCGTACCTCACAACTGGAGCAAATGTTTCTTCAAAATCGATTCCTGCTTGTTGAGTAAACCCTTTTGCTACGAGTCGTGCTTTAAACCTAATTGGATTACAATTTGAGTCAGTTTTAATTCGATAAACCCACTTATTTTTAATTAAGTGACAGTTTTCGGGTATTGGGACCAATGTCCAGGTTTTATTTCTATGTAGAGCATCAATTTCTTCTAGCATTGCTGTTTTCCATTCTTTGTTGTTATTACTGTTCACAGCTTCTTCATATGTACGAGGTTCTTCTGTAACTGCAGCAAAAGCTGCTGCTTCATAGTAGTCTGGACGCCGTAAGTTCTCTCTAGCACGTAAAGCACGTTGATCTTGATTTTCTTCCAGGTTTTCTTCTGTTATTTCTCCAACTTTAATTTCAGCTTCTTCCTCTTGCTCTTCACAGTTTCCAAAGATAAGCCGAACATTTGTAACTTCTTTATTTTTGTCTTCTATCATCTCATTTTCATTGAAAGTTACATCATGACTAATTTCAATTTTTCTACGCGTTTTATCCCATAATCGATAGTTTTCTGAATGTCCTTCGTATCCTACAAGCATTAATCTTCTACATTTTGGCTCCCACTTCTTACGTAGCTGCGGTGGGATAGACATAAAGGCTGTACTTCCAAACACTCGAATGTGTTTAACTTCAGGTTTTCTATTAAACCATTTTTCATACGCGCTTGCACCGTTGACTTGTGATGATAATGTGCGATTTAGGATGTGTACGGCAGTATTGACAGCTTCAGACCATAGTTCTGTTGGCACATTTTTATGAAAGATCATTGAACGTGCACTTTCGACAATTGTACGCATTTCACGTTCTGATCGCCCATTTTGTTGAGGCGTATATGGGGCTGATGTTTCATGAATTATCCCTTTACATCGTAAATACTCTTCAAACTCAGTATTCTTGTATTCGCGCCCGTTGTCGCTGCGCAATATCTTGATTGCATTACCTGTTTGAGTTTTAACCATAGCTTCATATTCTCTGAATCTATTTAGTACTTCGGATTTATATCTCATAAAAAAGACAGTTCTGTAGCCAGTACAATCATCTTTGAAAAGTACAAAGTAACGAGATCCACGAGGCGATTCAATACTCATGAGTCCACAGACGTCACTGTGAACCATCTCACCTGGTTTATCAGCTTTTGGTCGTGTTGAAGTGCGATGTGGTTTGCGTGCTTGTTTTCCAAGTTGACAAGCTTCACAGAAGGTTTCTTCGTCGTCATTAATTTGTAGACCTTCCACTGCATTACTTTTACTGCTATCTTTTATTGATTTAAAGTTTATGTGCCCTAGACGTTCATGCCACAATTTTAATGATTCGCTTTTGGCAACATTACATTTATATACAGGTTTATTTCTAAATAGCATCTTCCAGAGATTATTGTTGCGAACACCCACGCATGACAATTTTCCATTTTCATTATGAAATTCACACTTTTCTGGATAAGCATGAAAAGTGAATTTTTTATCGGTCATGACACCAACTGAAAATAAGCTTCTTTTTAACTCAGGAATGAATAATACATTTTCAATAGTTCGATCATGCCACTTGCCATTTACAAGAGCTTGTATTTCAATTGTTCCTATCTTCATGGCTGATATTATTTTATCATTTGCGACTTTAACTAAAATCGGCTTTTCTAGTGATTTTAATTTCGCAAACCAATGTTTCTGATTTGTCATGTGCACACTAGCACCAGAATCACAGATCCAACTTTGCTGATCATCTTCTGAAGTTGTTGAGTAAAATTTGGATATATCTGTGTTATATGCTGATTCAGTCTTCTTTGCATCTTCATCAGCAATTCGTTTTCTGCATTCGCGAAACCAGTGGCCTTTCTTCTTGCAATAGTTGCAGTTTGTTGTCTTCTTTCTTTCAGCAATATTTTCTTTCTTTCTTTCAGCAATATTTTCTTTCTTCTTATCCTTTGCTTGACGACCATAATTTTTAGTTGATTGATTTTGTAGCTTCGTTTGCAAGGCTTGAACTTGCAAAGCTAATTTTGTAACTTCATCTTCACTCGTTGTCATTCTAGATTCTTCTTTTAATAATCGTGCAGTTAAATTGTCAAATGTTTGCTGGTCAGAAGATACAGAGTCCCAAGCAGTTCGAAATGCATTGTACTTTGATGGCAAACTGCTTATTACTTTTGAGCATACTGCACTGTTACTTACAGTTTCATTTAAATCTTTTAGCTCCTTTACTAGTGACTCAATTTTCGATACATGTGTAGAAATTTTATCATTTTCAGCCATTCGATAATCATAGAACCGCTGCCACAGAAGTTCACGAGAAATCTCAGTTTTCTGTTCATGAATGGATTTCAGCTTTGACCACATGGTCGCTGCTGTCTCACAATTAACAAGACATTGTATTTGATCTTGTGTTATTGTTGTAAGTAAAATTACTTGAGCTCGGGCATCTTTCTCATCCCATTCTTTCCATTCTAGTTTTGTTCTGTCTTCTGGTTCAGTTTTTATGCCTTCCACAATGTCTTTTAACTTTTCAGCCTTAAATATAATCATTACACTAAATTTCCAGATCTGGAAGTTTGTGCCGTCAAATTTAGTCAATTGGGCTAGTTCGTGCTTGGTCGTTGACATTTTGATACTTTATTCTTTTCTTTTAAAGACAGTACTTCAATTTCTACCCATTCGCTAGTATGCAGTTGTAGTGTCTGGGCCCATAACCATTATATTTATTGTTTGAATTTTAAGGGCCTTTTGTACTGTCACTTTTACACTCCCAATCATTGACAAATAATAAAAGGCTCTGATTTAACCAGAATAATATATTTTAGAACAACAAAACACATGCATCTTTTATTTTTTTTTTACACACTCTTGACAACTGCTACTACCCAACTTGAAAACATATACATATTCTTCTTCTTGTCTGAAGTCGAATAATATTACAAAAGAAATACAAAATAAATGGCGGCAAACAATATCGAATATAATATTTTAACATGAAACATACAAAATACTAATAATCCTTTTTAACTGAGAAACCGCATAAAAATTACCTTATAAACCTTGTATCCTATTTGTTTATTTTTTCTTGTAGTACTCGTAGTAGATACCGAAATTTGTTTTCTGATCATTTCCCGCCATTGTACGGTAAAACCTCAAACATCTGATCCGCGATTTTGTTTCACAAATTTCCTTCAGGCTCGATGGTCAGCGTTAGAAGTTGACGGTGGACGACAAGTTTTTTTCTTTCCATAACATTTACATTTTTTTAAATCAAATTAATAATACCTTATACTGTCGATCGCGGAATTAAATGAGAAATCAAAATTTTTCGTGCCGAAATGCCGTTCATATGGGCATTAATTATGGATTTTTTAAAATTTTGATTATATGGTTTACCATGAGCAATTTAGTAAAATGATTATCACTTACAATAAATCTCAAGCACTTTGTTGATTTCAACAATGTATCATATTTTGTCAACATTTGAATCATACACCGTCTACTTTGTGCAAAATTTATAAGAGGCCGAAGTATTATGATTCGTTGTTATAGTTAAATTAGTTTAAAACATAATTGTTATCGAAACTATTTTCTTTTTGTTCTTAATTTAAGCTGAAATTGTGTATTTATTAGTAATAATATAATTAATAATGTTGAATTTTATTTAAACAATATTAACTAATGTGAGTATATTATACCAAATTCAAATTATTTTAAAACATATTGTACCTACGTATTCATCATTGTGCAAAATTTCTGCCTGCCAAACCCATTATCCGTTTTCATATATATACATATATATTAAAGGTTCTAAATTGTTCGTTTCAATTTATTCAAACACGTGTTTTTTACAACATTGACTTCTTCTGAACCGATTAGTTCTGTTTTAACAATTTGTTCTAATTATTTAATTGCTTTTTGGCAACTTAATTCTAAATTTAACTACATAATGTACCGACATTATCAACCAAAATTTAACACAGTTCTGATGACTGACTTGTTTACAATTTAACCTCACTAAGTAGTAAGTACTGTATTTCATTTGAACATTTTTTCAAAATTTTAATACGAAATTGTTACTAAATTTGTAGCTGCCCTGAAGAAGGAATAAAGTAATTCCGAAAGCTTGACATGTAACTTATAAGAGTATAATTTAACAACCTTCCCAACAATCTGACTGCTACACCTGTGAACTTCTTCAACTACATATATGAGGGTAACTTTATGTCAAGGTATATAAATTTATTATTGCTAATTTCAATGTATGTACATATTGTCAAATCTTTGTATAAGATTTGTGAAAAAATCTATAGACAAATAAACTTTCAGTTCCACCTTAGTTCTCTACGATTTGAATAAATTTTGTAACAAAAACCGTAAGACTGTAGAATGATACTGCAATGCTAATGCCATTTACACAATCAAGTTTTGTTGTCTTGAATTTTATTATTTCTTGAAATTGTAAATATGTAAATTGTTTTCAAATATGCATTATTACTACACTCACCTGTAAATCTTATGAGTAATTCAATAATTAAAATAGCACTGCTATTAGTCACTACTTTGCTACGTTAGTAATTTTTTATATGTAAAATGTGATAAAAATTTGTCGCCATACCTTTTCTGTTCAATAACCTTTTAGAAACCAATAGAAAATAGAAGAAAAAGTATTTGAACTTCCTAATAATGCACAAAAGATCCTAATAATGCACAAAAGATTTATTTGAAGTAAACTTTAAAATTCTTCTTGCAAAGTGCAACACACTAATTAACTGCAAAAAGAACGAAACCACATTGTAAACTCCAACTTTTGAAGTGTAGTCAAATAAAAGCTCTTTTCCTAAGCTTTCAACAAAATTGCCTTTATACTACCGTCATTTTTTAATTACTACTAAGATTAGCAGTTTATTTTAATTATTCTTTATTAAAGTGTCAGCTAAAATTAATTCTCACGTCTGATTGAAGATGATAACACATTCGGATTGTAATTTCAACTTTTCGTTTCCAAGTAAAATTGACTGACGAGGTATATAATTATTTGCTAACCTCAGGCGTTAATTTTAAACGCCGTATAAACAATTTTCATCAAACAAGCATGATAATTACATTATTATCATAATCACAAGGTAGGGTGTTCTACATATCGTTACTCGCCAATTTGACTTGCTAAATTTGATACAAATTTTATTGCCTCCTAACTATCGAGCCCTTTGGTGTTATTATAATGGTATTAAAGGTGAAAATTATCCCTCAAATCTAAAAATAGCAACATCGCATTCCAAGGGGATCAGGTATTTTTACCAGATTAATCAAAATGTAAATAAGCAGTAATACATTATTTTTTAAACCGGAAACAGTTAAGCTTATAAACACACAGAGTGGAATAGTTGGACTACTAAAAATATCTTCCCTATGAAGCACTTTCGAGAAGTCTTATCTTAGAGGCAATGCTACTAAATCAGAATAAATATTTAAATTAAATAATACTGCTAGACAAATGTAGAAAGTACAAGCCGCTACTAACCTTCCGTCACCTTTAGTTAAGATATTGTCTTTGGTCAAAAAAATCGTTGGTGAGTTTTTAATGAATAAGCTCGTTTTAGGGTCCTTAGAATACAATTTTACTAGTTCTACGAAGATGTCTGCATGTGTGTGTGTGTGTGTGTGTGTGTGTGTGTGTGTGTGTGTGTGTGTGTGTGTGTGTGTGTGTGTGTGTGTGTGTGTGTGTGTGTGTGTGTGTGTGTGTGCGTGTGTGTGTTTGTGTAACAAAATTTCTCCGACGATAAGTCCAACACTACAATTCTAAAAATTATAATTCTTTTGTATTCCGTTTCTTTACATGATTGATTAGATTTTGGTTATAATTGGTCAACTGGAAGTACCCTTATTTGAAGTTCTTAACAGTTTTATTATAAATATGAAAGAATATTTAATTGTCTATATGATTTAATTATACATTTTCTTCATATTCTATAGATATAGAGTTAAAGAATTATAGAGCTTTCATAAATCAGCCATCTCTGCTATAACCATGGAAAATGCTGATATATTCAAATAATTTTAATTGAGAAATGTTAGTATCAATTGCAATTTACATAGTATATTTATGTTCGGGTTATAATTTTGTTGGATATACAAAATCTTTTCCAAGGAACGTACATTATGGAATTTGTAGAAAATAATATATGTTCGTGTTACAATTTTACTGGATATATAGAATCTTTTTAAATTAACTTTCGGTATGGAATTTGTATAAAATACATATAATTGACGGAATATAATGTGCTGGACACATCAGTTTGTTAAACACAATTTAATACATATGTTTTAAAAAGTGGCCCTTGTGACGCTCTCTGTACGGCCGACGTGGTGGTTTTCCACGATCCGCGGATTGCGCACTTCTGATCTAGAGGCCGATGTGTTTGGACAAACAAGACAAGGATGCCCATAAAATAATGAATCTAGACCAACACGGTAATCTTCAAAGGGAGTAATCAGCAAAAGATTAGGCCACTTCTTTGCTATGGTTTTGTGGACGATGTCCCTTTGGTGTGAAGGAGCAATTTCCGGAAAAGTTGCGTCCTTGTTGTCCCACTTGCATGATGGCGCATTAGGCCTAGTGACTTGTAAAGCCAACAATTTACAACAATAGCTATTTGTGTATTAAGAGCGCAAAATAGGACATTGTCGATTGAGAGGTTGTTGCCGCGCGACGCAGGAGCGCGGCATTCTCTCGAAATCGACAGTGTCCATTTGCGCTCGAAACACACACACGATTTTTCTACAGTCGCTACCATAACAAAAAATAATAAAATGTACACTTTGTACTTACACTACTACTCAATTAATAAGGATTAATATAAAGAAAAAACGTCTTTTATATTTAATTTTAATTTATCGTTATTTCCCATTCTTCTTGACCTATTGCTTCAATCTAATCTAAACATTTTATACTTTCGTTTTTGTAAATGAATGCCCTATTTTATTTTCACAGTAGTGCGGCAATTTTTTGATTATGTAATATACCGACAGAGTAGTTATATGTCAGATTGATTTGTAAAGGTTGTAAATGTGTCACTACATTGCCATTAGTTCCTGGCTAAAGGTTTCCATTAATAATGTAGACAAATGACATTTCTCAACATTGTATAGGTAGAAATTTGGACAGCCAGCGTTTTTTCTACTTTGTCGCGCTAGAGCAGCAAAGTGAAATTTTGCGTTGACAAAAGAGAGCGCAAATGGCTACTTTCTATGTAGAGTGTAGAAAAATATATTTAATTAATATGCAGATTCTGTAATAACGCAGCAATAAACTGAACGAAAAAGATGTTAAAATACTACCGTAGCACTAACACAACAACCTATTCCTAACCTAATCAACTCCCCCATAACTATTGCTACTCGCGCAGACAACCTCGCTGGATGCGTGTTCGTGTCGCGTCATTTCCTGCGTGTCTAGTGATAGATCACCTGCAGTTGAGGCCGAGACAATGCCTCTGTGGTTACAATTCGACGCGCTCCTGAACTGCGTCTAAGTCCCCCGTGCCAACCTGCGATGCCTTTCGACCGTTCGTGATCAGATCTTGTGAGATGCGTGAGTGATCAATTTGTCTTATTGCGTTCGAAGTGATGGATATAACGCCTGGTCTTTTTGGGTATTAGACATTGTTTAGCGTGAGCTGAAAATGTGCATTTTAATCAAAATAAGAGAATACGTAAATTATCACATCGAATAAATGTGAATCTTGGGAACTACACGAGATGAGATACGACGTCGGTTAAAATGAACAAACGTTGTTCCATTAGGAGGCCATTTTAGTGGTGTACCTCACCGTGTTACGCACTTACTCCCCATCAGAGTGGAAGTGCGTTCTAATGACTGACATTTTAAAAATCACACAAAAAAAATTGGTGAATCCAATTAAGAATACAAATAGCTTAATTCAACCGGTACGGTCCAACAAATAATATTTAAAACGTACAATTAATTGTTTTAGAATTTGAAAAATAATAGGAGCCACAAAGTATATCAGTGTTTCTTAACCTTTTCTGAACCGCGGACCTATTTGTATTAACGTTTGAGATAGCGAACCCCTAGAAATTAAACCTTTAAAAACACTAGTAAATTGTGGAAATAGAACATTATAACTAAAGTTTTATAAAAAGAGAAATAAAGAGGGAAATTTTTAAAAAAACAAAAGTTTTATCTGTAAAGTTTTATTTATTAAAACACGTGATTTATTTTACAAAAGACAGGACTATTGTAGGAATAAAATAATACTAGTTCATAAAAAAAAATCTGTTGTGGCCAGCACAATACCTCTCGCCACTTCCTTTTTTTGGTTAAGTATAGGGCGCGAACAGTCATGTTACATTGTTGGTCTTGACAAGCAGATGTGGGGGCCCGTTTCAGAATGATAATTAGTAATTATGTACATAAATGTCAGAATTTTTCATTAAAAATTTCAGGATTTTCTAAATTCACGTAGTTAATTTGTCACCAGGAGTGTGGAATTGACTTGTCGAGGAAAATAAATCACATGAAATTGGAAAATCACTAAATTTAGAATGAGAAATTATGATATATGACATCTATATACATAATTACTAGCTATAATTCTGACATTGGCGCCCATATCTGCTTGTCAAGGCCAAAAAGTCACATAACTACTCGCGCCTTAATGTATTTAACATTTCTTGTATACTTACACTCTACACCAAAAATTCTACTTATATCTATTCCATATATTTAGATTTTTTAAATTTAAATTCATTCTATGAAGAAATTTTTCGTGATGTTTCCAATTCATTGTCGGAAGTAACAGCATATATGAAGGGTATGTGTAATATACCTATAATATTAAATATTAAACTATTAATGCAATAAGAAATAATATAATGTATATACTTCCCAGAAAAAATCTTCAGTAATGTCTCCGGATTTCTGACACTGACATTTTTTGACAATTTAAATCCATGGCATTCTTTCGGTTGTAAAATTAATTACAACATTATTTTATATATTATATTCCTTTTATCTCTAAATCTATAAAATATGTATAAAAATATTTAAATGTATCAGAAAGAGAATTTATTTTTCTTTAATATTATCAAGAAAAATTTTCAAAAAATAATATTTAGAAGATTTTTTTTCAAGAATCTTCTACTTCCGGTTGTCCAATTGTTACCAAAACCTTTTCAGATCTTCCCGGGAATGTCCGATTGGGAAATACGTTGTTAAACAAATTTTAAGTCTTATAGTTTTTGAGTAACCGTCCTTCCAACATCCCACACACACACACACACACACACACATCCACACACACACACAGACATCATCGTAAAAATGTTAAAATCGGATTGTAAGGACCTTAAAACGTGCTTATTCAATAAAATCTGGATATGCGATTTTTAGCATGAATGCAATACCTCTCTTAGCGAGAGGTAAATAGTTGGAACCAGCTTGTTAATATCAGGTTTAATAGTAGGTCCATGTATTCTGAGATTACAATCGACATTTTCCAATCTATCTCTATGTTTTTCATATGAACTAGTGCAAAAAACGCCTTACAAATGAAATCAACACTCTCAATGTCTTCTTCCTAGAGCAAGATAATCAGCAACCTGAGTAAAAATGATATTTGGCTGCACCGCTAATGCAACACGACAGCACGGTTTGTTACGTGCATAGAAAGTCGCCAATCGGACCCTGTGCGGCTGTGTTGCTGCCGTGTATAAAAATTTATTCAATTTTACTCAGGAATTAAAGAAGCCTAAAAATTAGCAAGTCTTTGTTCCTTGAACATTTTTTTTTACATCTTCATTTATTTATTTATTTATTTGGTGGTACTATATTGGTAGATTTCAGTAAAGCGTTCGATAACATTTATTATAAATTGATAAAGAAACTTGCTGGAATTTGAGTAAATGGTAACTTGTAATATGGTTCATGTCTTATCTGACCGACAGAATGCAATATGTTGTGGTAAATGGTTATCATTCTGATGATGCTTACGTAATATCTGGCGTACCACAGGGTTCCCATTTAGGGCCGTTGTTCTTTAGCATCTACGTCAATGACATTGTTCAATGTTTTTCTCACTCTTATTTTGTAATGTACGCTAATGATCTTAAACTCTACAGAAATCTAACATCTGAATTTTATTGCCATTCATTACAACAAGACATTAATATTATAGAATTGATGATGCCCAAGTGTAAAAATAGGTATTAGAGGAAAGGTTTTAAAATAAAACTTTAAATGTCTTATTTACACTGTTCTTTTAATTTTTCTGACCGGTTTCAATCATTTACATGACCATTATCAAAGTCCGGTAGAGACTACAAAATACAAAAATAAACAAATAAGGTACAATGCACATGACAAAAATAATACAAACATACAAAAAAATTAAAAAAATTAAAATACTTACACATTACAAACTACAGAAAAATTACTCCGCAAAAGGATAAAAGCATATTTTGAAAAAAATATGAAAAATTAATTAAAAGTAAATCGTCAGATACGTACAACTAGTAAAGACAGAATAAAGGAATCAACAGGATAATGCAGAAGGGAACGGAAATTTTATCACGTGATAGCGTCGAGGTTTAAAAGAATATTTATATTCGCGCTATTATTTAAATTAGTTTTATCATTTAAACATAGGGCTTCATTATCAATGAGCGACTTTTTAATTTCTAAGTTTTCCAAGAAATCGAGAGCTCTGCTGTTTTTGTATTTTGTAGTCTCTACCGGACTTTGATAATGGTCATGTAAATGATTGAAACCGGTCAGTAAAATTAAAAGAACAGTGTAAATAAGACATTTAAAGTTTTATTTTAAAACCTTTCCTCTAAGACATTAATAAATTTGTTACATATGCAAGTGAAAATAAATTATATATTAATGTAAATAATGTTTCTTCATTGATTTCACGAGAAACAGAACTAAAATAAATTTCAATTATAATATTAATAATCATGTAAATAATGTTAAGCTCATTAAAGATCTAGGTGTGACACTGGACCATAAATTATTATTTGATGTACATATTCACAATGCAGGGAAGATAGCCCACAGAATGTTAGGATTTTTAATACGAACTTATGTCAGATTTAAGAACCCGGTCACATTAATTAAACTATATTTTTCATTTGTTAGAAGTCACGTAGAATTTGCTTCAGTTTGTTGGAATCCCCACTATACAATTTACGTAAAAAGACTCGAAAATATACAAAATAAATTTTTATCCTATCTTCATAGAAAATTTTACAGTTTAACGTTCAGTTTAATTAGTTTGGAAAAACGACGAATGGTTTTAGATATTTGTTTTCACCATAAATTATGGAATAATTCTCTTGATTCTCCATCCCTTATTTCCCAGTTATACTTTCGAGTGCCAGGTTATGTTACCAGATGTAATATTCTGGTTGATATACCTTTTTCAGAACCACCTCTGCGGCAAATTCTTCTGTGAATAGGTTAAAATGCACCTACAATAAATTGTGTGAAACAGAATTGTGCTGATATATTTAATGTTTCTTTATCAATCTTCTTCTGCTGATAATGATTATATGCCCAAAGTTTGATTTACTGTGTATCATAAATATGTTGATTCAATAGAATTTTGTAGTGCCACTCTGTTATTACCACAAATAAATAAATAAATAAATAAATAAATAAACAAATAAATCATTTCTCGGTTCAGTTGCGGACCCCTTAAAAATATCTCACGGACACCTTATTAAGGAACGCTGCCCTATATTTAGTGATTCATGATTTTCGGATAAACAGACGGTCTGTTAAAATAGAATTCTAATTAGGGCAACTTTTGTCTAATTTACACGATTTCACTCATCTTATAGTTCTTGGGAGCCCTATGTTAGACACTGTCTCCTTGACTTTGTGTATAAATAGTTCCAAAATAGCGAAAGCAGAAAATAAAAACACATTTAAATTTTTCATTTAATATCATAATGCTTATTAAATTATCATTTAGTACAACGAACTCAAACACAATTAAAAAACCACCAATTAAAAATTATTAATAATTATAGCATAAATCATATTTCTTTCTCTTTCCCGAAATGTATGCCAGTCGAATAAAAGCAAAAACTGCTTGGCGCCTTGAAAGCGTCCCACTTGGCATACGCTGCATGGCGCCAGTAGGATGACGTCACAGCATAGTACCATCCTGCTCTGCAGTACCATGGAACTGCACATGTTGCAAGAGTCGCGGACTACAGTTACTCATGCTGACAAGTACAGGCTCTGCAATACCCCGGTACAGTTAGATACAAACATGTTGCGGTTTCCAATGATGGAAAGTGAGGAGAGAGAGAGAAATGGACGTTTGTAGGAATATTGATGAGAGAATGCCAACAATATAATGTTGAACAAGTAGGTACATATTTTCTGTAATAATTTAGAAAAGACTTACAAGTACCTATATCACTTTTAACGAAATCACTAAACTGGCTAAATGCTAAAACCAAGTTAATTTTTAACCAAAATGTGTTTGATAAAATAACGAAATCCTGAGTGTCTGGTCGCCAAAAATTATTTCGAATTTTAATGGCACAAAATTGACCCCTGTGGTGCACTCTCCACGCCAGCTATGAGTGCCCGTGAGGTGACGTCTGGTAAGCGCTCACACGGTACAAATACTTCATCATTACCGATATCTGTGTACAAAACAGATTGGCACACCCAGCAATGGGTAATATGCCGTAATGATATATTTATTTATTTATTTTATAAACAATCAAACTCTAAATCTAAAGGATCCTAATAAAAATCAGCATCAATTGAACCAATATCAGGTGGTAAAACAATATTAGTAAAATCTCGAAAAGAATTTTAGTGTTAGTCAGAATTAGTGACTTTTGTAATCAGCATTAATAGTGTTGAACGTCATGTTTTAGAGAAAGATAGTAAACTCGGTATTACGAGTATTATAGTCGCCGTCATATGAGTATGGACTGATGCTCAACTTTTTTTATTCACCCTGTTCCTTGCCCTGCGGTGTTACCGCTTCTTCATAACTTTAGCGTTTTCAATATGTTCAGTGAATTGGCAACAGTGTAGATCTCCAGTCCATACGTATTTGACGGCAAGTATAACACTTAGTTTTTTGTTGATTTCAAATAATTCATTCCCAAAAGTACGAAATGTTTTTATACAGGGTGTTACTAACCAAGTGTAACATATTTATAGGACATAGTGAAAAAGTCAAAATAAGTCGAAGAGTTTTGTACAATATGTGTCCGATCTTCAATAAGTACCGAAAAATGAGTTTTTACGGGATTTACCTCTGCTATCTCGAAAACTATAAGAGTTAAATAAGACTTTTTGTTTACCATTGAAAGGTTAGCTTAGATTGTTTTTGTTTTTCAAAAAAAATCAAATAAATGTCTTAAATAAAATGTTGTGGCGACCTTGACCAATATTTACTTTTAAATAACTTCTGAACTATTAGAGAATAATATTCTGAATTTTTGCATATCATTTTTTTTTTAATTTATGGCTTTATTGAGAAATAAAAATTTATTTAAAGACGTCGTAAAAGCTGATTTAGTATGCATTATTTCAAGAAATTAGCGTTGATTAACTTTAGAGTTCCGAAGGTCAAATTTCTAAATTACCGCCTATATTTAAGTAAGATTTGTTTTCTGTCTGTTATTATTAATAACTGTAGTATAACTATAAGCAATTTTTTTACATTATATTGTAAAACTGTAAGTGCATTTAATTTATTTTTTATTTTTATTGCATTTTAAGATATTTGTATAAATTTTATTAATGTTTGCAGTGTCATTTCCGACCAATCCGTCAAATTCAGTAGTGTCGTTTACTTAGGTTTTATGAAGGTATATAAGATACTATTGTTATTTTATTAGTATAAAAATATATGTTACGGTAAAAGTATTCAAAATTCAAAATTAAGTCAACTGGTAAGTTTATTAGCAAATGTAAAACCAAATATGTGAAAAATAAGATACTGGCAGAGTGTGTGTCAGTGTTAGTGAAACTGGCAGAAAATAATGTTATTCATACGGCTATGAATCAAAGTAACATAGCTGAATTCATAAATAAACTTACGTTACAGCGAAAGTATTGTCAAAAACGAGCAACGTTTTAAAATGGAATGTCCTAACTTGGTTGAAACAATATGAATTTTTGAAAGACAAGCGTGTTATATCCATCCTTATCGCACACGCTTGTGGTTTTTGCTAATGAGAAATAAATGTATGCCAATTTGTTAATTCGTTCATGATACAGATTACCTTGATCGGACATCTATTAAAAAAATTGATGTACATTGTTTTCATTATTATTTTTATGTAATTTTTCCAGGGTCTCTTTTGTAAATTGTGATAAGTGTCCAATATTTTGGCATTATGAAATTTAAAATTGTATTCAAAATATTTCACATGTCCCAATGAAGCACATTTGCTAGTACTATTAGTGTAAAAAAATATTCTCTATATTTCTCTATATAAATCACTACATCATTGGGAAAAAAATGTTTTCCTATGAATATAAATTTGATGACAGTAGATTATAAAAATATATATTTTTACCTCTCGCTAAGAGAGGTATTGCATTCATGCTAAAAATCGCATATCCAGATTTTATTGAATAAGCACGTTTTAAGGTCCCTACAATCCGATTTTAACATTTTTACGATGATGTCTGTGTGTGTGTGTGTGTGTGTGTGTGTGTGTGTGTGTGTGTGTGTGTGGATGTGTGTGTGTGTGTGTGTGTGTAGGATGTTGGAAGGACGGTTACTCAAAAACTATAAGACTTAAAATTTGTTTAACAACGTATTTCCCAATCGGACATTCATGGGAAGATCTGAAAAGGTTTTGGTAATAATTGGACAACCGGAAGTAGAAGATTCTTGAAAAAAAATGTTCTAAATATTATTTTTTGAAAATTTTTCGTGGTAATTTTAAAGAAAATTAAATTCTCTATCTGATACATTTAAATATTTTATTATATATTCCATAGATTTAGAGATAAAAGAAGTATAATATATAAAATAATCTGTTGTAATAAATTTGACAGCCGAAAGAATGCCATGAAAAATAGTTGATAATTTAAATTATTTGTAACTGACAGATAAATGTCAGTGTCAGAAATAATGAGTAATGAAAGAAAAATGTACTTGGAGAATCCCTTAGTTCTTGATCTGTGACTATTATGGAGATGACAAGTCTAGGTTGAAGGACTTAAATTTGTTTCAAACATTATGGGACAATGTACACCAGTACTATAGACTAGAGTAACTTTGAATTGCGAAAAAGCTATCAAATTCTTCTCAAGTAAGTTGTAAATATTGACAAAATTACACATCGATATAAGAATAATCGGAGTGCAATCTATCCGTCACTTTATTAAAGGGAATTAGTGTTATTTAGATATAACATGTATGAAAAAATAAAATGTAAAAGAAGATATGTAAGAATAGATGCACAATCCATATATACATTTTAGACCGCCCAAAATTAATGTTTTTACTAGAAGAATATGAAGAGAAAGTAAACAACGTTGTTCGAATTGAAAATTGCAGTTACCAGCCTAATATTTATATATGGTAAACTCTACTTTGTAATTTATTGTAACATAATTTATGGTAAAATATCTTCATGTTGAGACATGCTATTATTGAATAATAAAGAAGTTTATACGTCATAGATTTATATGAATATATTATTTGTATTTATAAAAATATTCTTTGCTTTATGCATACAGCCAGGTAAAATATACGGCGAGAGGTTATGTGCTGGCCACATCAGATTTTTTTACAGGTACTTATACATTTTCTTCTATGGTTCTTCTTAGACTACAATAAGTGAGTAATATAGATTTTTTGCACATAATTTATAAAATATAAATAATTAACAGTAAGTTTAAAATAAAGAAAAAAATCTGTTGTGGCCAGCACAATACCTTCCGTCAATATTGTGTATTATGTATAAATTCCATACATAAATTTTCTTGCAAAAGATTCTAAATTTCCAGTAAAATTATTTTATAAACAAACTATGCAAATTGCACTTGACACTAACATCTTCTTCTTTAGCTTTCCCCATTCGTTAGGAGTCGCTATTTTTTAATTTCTTCTTCCACTCATTTCTATTTTACGTGTCGTTCTCACTCAGTTCCTTTTCTCTCAAGTCTTCCACAATACAGTCCTTCCAGCTTATCTTTGGTCTTCTTTTGTTTCTTCAACCTTCTATTACTAATCTATTCATTCTTCAATCCAATATATTCATTTCTCCTCATGACATTTTCAAACCAATGCAATCATCTCGCTTGTATCTTTCTAGAAACTTGTAACACTAGAGTTATTACCTTACCTGTCTTTCCGTGTCTTCCCCAACATCTACTTCAACATCCTCATCTCTGCCACAAATCGTATAGAGAATAATATATTCTTTAAGTTATAATAACGGTAGATGCCAATAAATTAAATTTAACTGTCAAATCTTCAAATGAGACTACTTCCGGTTCACCAATTATAACCAAAATCTAAGCAGTTGTTCTTCTGGATGTAAACTTGAGGAATACGAAAAAACTATAATTTTTGGAATCGTGGTATTGAAGTTATGCGATCCGAAACTTTAGTCACACACACACACACAGACACACACATACACACACACACACACACACACACACACACACACACACACACACACACACACACACACATACATCCATACATCATCACTAAAAACTCATCATTGAATTTTTTGGCCAAAGACAATACCTTCCTTACCTAAAAGTGACGGAAGGTAAAAAACGTAAATCAAATGGTTCATGTCGTGTTTCATGATAATAAAGTTCTCTGCTATACAGACACAGCCGTTAAATCCCCAAATTTTCCTACGTGATAGTTAAATAAAAGAAATTATCGAATGAATTTGCATGAGATTTAAATACCATTAATCCAAATGCCCTTCCTCTACCATTTCATTTAATGAAATCTTTTGTTGGCCCAGCCTTAATAAAGTGATGGACACCAAAACCAAATACCGACATTAGCATAATTCACCTGGTTTATCGTGGTGAAAGATCTAACACCTATTCATTAACTTCACATCATCGCTGTGTTTTCATAGTCCAAGTAAATTGTGAACTCCTTGTCACTTGATAAGAATGTTAATTATGTTATTTTGAGTTATGTTGTTTATATGTGTTAGTCATTATAATACTATGTATGTTCAGGTGTTGAAATATCTTCATCAGCATTTTTGTATTTCATATTTTGTAATTACCACGCGATGAAATTTGAATGGACTGCGTCTAGATTTTTATTAGTGACCTTGTTTTTAATTCCCACCGACACGCTTTTATTTTAATCTTGCGTTTGGCTCTAATTTCCGAAATTAATCTTATGCTGCAAGTTTGTCGAACAAATGGTGAATTGAGTTGCCGGAGTCTTAAATTTATCCTTATTGGGCTGTATATAAAAGTAGAACCAATCCTTACTGCACTATTTCTATACATTTTTAAAATTATTTTATATGTACTATTTTACGTTTATGTAACAAAAAAATTGAAAATACAAACTCATTCATATAAATAACTAAATAAATATATGGCGTATTACCATTTTTTTTAAATTTCACTTGTCTTTAATAATTATAATCAATGAACGACAGACCCAGGTTGGCACACAACGTGGGACTGATTGGTGCCTAATGAAGAACCGCGTCCATAACTTAAACATTTTTAATACAAGTATTTGATTACGTGATTGTTTTAGAAAAAAATAAAATTATCATTTTAATATAATAGGGGACTATAGCTCAATCGAATTAAGAGATATGTATTAGTAAAAAAAATAGTGATGCTTAATGATGGGGTCTCGTGGCCGTGTGCCTAAGTTTCTGGTCGCGAATCTGGGGACCCGGGTTCGACCCGACAGACGCCAAAAATTACTTCGAATTTTAATGGCACTAAATTGACCCCTGTAATGCACTCTCCATGCCGGCATTGAATGCCCGTGAGGTGATGCCTGGTAAGCGCCCGCACGGTACAAATATTTCAACATTACCAATATCTGTGTAACAGATTGGCACAGCCAGCAATGGGTAATATGTCGTGATGATATATTTATTTTATTTAATAAAAAAATAAAAAAAATTAATTGAAATACCTTGGGAATGGGGGGGTTTTTTAATGGCGACTAAAAAACTGCCTATGAAAATTTAATGAATAACGAGATAGGAGGATAAAGATACTACCAATGGAAGTAAAGAATTTCAAATAGCGGAGGCGTGGCTATCAGTCCAGGGGTAGAATTCTGTAACTCGTCCGAACGGTACCGTTACTACTATAGTAACGTATTTTTTTATAATATGATTGACATTTTACGTCATAATTGTCGAATAAAATGTTGTTTTCTATGTAATCATAGTTTTTATTTGAATATAAATGTTTTGCATTAAACTTAATAATTTAAATACACTTATAAAGTATGCAAAGTTATAAAGTGTTATAATATTGGCTTATTTTTTATAAATATAATTTACAAATAGCATATATTTCGAGAATAATTAAGTCCACGAAGAAATCAGTTTGATATAAAAACTTATATTCGTGACGTCACATTTGTTTTTTTCAAATTTCGGGGGTGCATAACTCGCTTATTAATAAGAATATTGTCACTGGAAACTGCTTCTATTTCTACTAATAATACATATATCTGAAGGGTCCAGGGAAAAACAGCAAAATTGACTACTTTCGTTAACAAGTTTGTGTAAAGAAAAATTAATAAATATTATACATGTAAAATTGAATAAAATTAACTTTAATAAGTTTTCCAATGGCACATAAGTGTACAATTTTTTTTTATTTTGACATGAGTTTATACATATATAAAAATATGAAAAACTGATCTTATAATAAAAAAAAAACTGTTTCCTCCAGTTCCATTCTTACATAAATATTGAAGATCTATAATATTATTTGTTCATAATGTACTTGTAAGGTTTTTCCGCTTGTTCAATGCGCCAATCGAAACTTCTAACAATGCGCTAGATAGCATCTCGAGCACAAATTGGAGTTTTACTGTTTTTCCCCTGGACCCTTCATATCTGTACCGTTGAGAGCATTTACCGAGCGTTCCTCCTTACAGGATCTCAATTCTGTTGTGGAGAAAGCACCATAGGAGTCACTTTTCAGCTATTTAAATATTAGATATTATTTTCATGTTTCAAATTTGGCGTCAATCGAAATCATCTAACTCACACCATCACGCGACCCCATATTATTACGAACATTACCTGCCGTCAATTCTACATATTTTGTACCAATTCCACACAGAAAATTTCTTGCTAACGATTCTATATATCCAGTAAAATCATTTCACAGAGATATTATGTAAATTTTATTTGAAACTGACATAATGTTAATTAGTAAAATTTGAATATTTTAACTGTTTCCATACAGCTTCTAAAATTATTTCAGGAACAACTATTTAAATTGCACCTGCTACTGACATCTGTCAATAGAGAAACTGTGTAGAGAATAAACTATTCTCTAATATTTATAATAATGTTAATTGTGAAAATATGATATTTAACTGGGGTTTTCAAGAAAAACTGTTAAAAATTTCAATTAAGAGTATTTTACTTCCAGTTGACCAATTATAATCAAAATATGTGGATGTACAAAAGAGGAATACGAAAAAATAATAATATTTGGAATTGTAGTATTAGTTATCGAAACAGAATTTTTTGTCACACACACACAACCACACACACACACACACATTGACACACACACACACTCACACCTAAACACCCATATACAGACACCATCGTAAAAACAATAAATTCGAATTCTAGGTACCGTTAAACGTGCTTATTCAAGAAAAACTCACCAACGAATTTTTTGACCAATGACAATACCTTTCTTACCTATATGTGACGGAAGGTAGAAATCCGTACAGCTAATAAGAAAATATAAATGATATGATACATAAAAGTATGTTACAAGAATTTATTATTTTTTGTTGAAGACAAATAAATCTTTGACGTCTTTGTAGCTTCAAAGAAATTGTCTTTTGATTCTCATCTTATTTAATACATTTTATAATTACCGGAAAAATATCTATCAAATCTTCGTTTACAACACAAAATAATTAAAAATATTTCTTTTAATGCCGACTATAAACCAGCTTTTCATTTCTTAAAAACTCATTTTAACTTCAACAGAAAAATTAATTACATTGAGAAAGAACAGAAACCACGAAGCCAAGAATGAAAATTGAAAATGAGAAAAAGAATTGCGTTGAAAGAAGCGCACAACGTTACAATTAGACACACTGCCTTAAAAATAGAGAAATCGTTATCCCGAGATGACTTTCAATTAACGTCCGACATAGCGTAAGTTCCACTGGATAATGTAATTAAATCATCCGGAATTGAAAGAAACTCTTCTTGTCCTCGCGTTGTTAGGATTTTTATTTCTAGTAGTCTAACTATTTTAACGAGGGCTTCTTGTTAATTAAGACGTTAAAAGTTTAATTTAATAATTCCTTGTGATGGAAGAAAGAAATTTTTAATTATATCTTGTCTATCGCTCCAGAAATGCATTTGTCAGAGTTTTTGGTATACACTGTGTTGTTAGTTGAGATATTGTTGCGTCAACGAGATATGAGACTGCACTTTTTAACACTAACTAAAGTAATGAATGCAATAGCTTTTTTTCACCGCAGAGATGATAAGTAGATGAAGTTTTTATTTAGGGCTTCACGCCTTTCACTAACTTTACGTGTCATGTAATTTGTTACAGAAAATGATTATTAGGTAACGCATCACTAAATATTAAACTACATTAAAGATAAAATCAGATTATCATGCAAAATGAAAAACTATTTTTACTAGACTTTTCAAAAAAATACTACTATTTTTCTTTCATGAATTAAGAGTTGAGTGTTTCACCACAAAAATTGAAAACAAATAAAGAACGATAATTATGAGGATTTACGGTGTACTTTTGTCATTCTATAAGAACCAAATTAGTCCCCGTCCCCCTATATATTTGGCAATATATAAAAATATTTTTTTCTTCAAACGTCATAAAAGTAGCATTTTTTGTGACTTGATTCACAAGGTAGAAGTTTCTACGCCGCCGGAGTAGATGTAGCTAATTTCTACGCCACCGGCGTATAAATAAAATAAATATAAATAGAAACTATACAGAATCAACGAATAAGAAGTAACTTGTATAAAAGAATATCGGTAATATCGCCCAAAATGTCACTATAACACATTTGGTAACCTAAGAATAAAGTTACTAAATACCATCAATAGCTATCAAATTTAAATAAATAACCTATGAATTGATATATAAACAGAGTGCACTTTTGCGGAAATAACATATTAAAGAATAGCAGACATATATTATAATTACAAAGACGGTAATGAACATAAGAATATTTAGAATGAAAGTGATAAGAAAATTTTATATTGTTTTGCAATGATTCCTGCACATATCTTTCAGCCACACTGTTAGATTTCCATCCAATTCAACAACTTCAGTGGGCGTACATTGTAATACTTCAAATTCCGACATAATCGCACAATTTTTATTTCAACGTCAAAACGTGAAAATTTCTCTTCAATGTAATATAACAAAAAGTGAACAAATAAGTATCCATAACTACAGGGCAATTGAAATCGCAAACGTAATTACGTAAAATGTAACGTCAGTAGTAGATATTTTTTCCTTAAATATCTACGTTTGAAGAAAAAATACAATGTGTCATTCGGAGTAAAAGTGTCTTTGTGTGCCTCGCGTGCAATTGTCCGACTCGCTTCGCTCGTCGTGCAGGCTTCCACGCTCACCACACAAAGTATCACTTTTACTCTTAATAACACAATATACTATTCTTACAGAATAGAAATTTTTGAAACAAACAATAAAAGGTTTAAAAATGTGACGGTGTGTTAATAAAAAACCTGCACAAAATTTATAACTTTATTATTTAACTTAGAAAAGGCAACAATATAAATCAACTTTACCGTCATATAAACTACAGTTAAATTATATAATTAGCACAAAATTAGCCGCCAATCTAATTTATTTTTGAAAGTCAGCAAATATTGTAAAAATATTCTCCGTTTTGAAGCGGCGAAGTTTATTTTTAATTATTTATATGAAATTTCGTATGTCTATTAAATTCTGCCTAATTTTCTTAAAGATTCTTTATCTTTTCCAATAGATTCCGTCTGAAGCTTCTTATTTTGTTTTCATCTATTTTCCTAGCTTTTCTATAACTACCCTTGACTCTTTATAGTGACAACCTGCTGTCAACTCTTTTAATTATATCATACCTATTCTGCCTTGGTATTCCCATTAGAACAAAATGATTGACGGTGAATAAATTTTCCTATAATCTATGTTTTAAATAAAAATCGTCAATGACTCGCCTTCGAGCATTTTCTTTCATGAGATTTATTTTACTTTTTGTAAATAACTCAAAGGAAAATGATATTATTTTTGGTATTTAGACTAATGTTAAATTGAAATCAAATTAAAGTTGCTCCACATATTATTACGTTTTAAAGAATATTAATAAATTAAACTTTGTGCAGATTTTTTGTTAATACACCCTTACTGTATTTTTTTTATATATGATTTCTTTTACTATTTTCATTAGATAAATCACTCAGGCAACACTTTAATAAATAATCAACAATTTTCTTTGTTGTAATCAATGATTTTCTTTTGTTATACATTTATTTTTCATTTTTTTAATCAAGCATATAAAAATATAATATTTGCTTTGTTCGCTAAAATTTAGCCATTTCATGAAAAGATAACACAAAGTTATCAATTTTTTCAGGCAGTTTTGACATTTTACATTAAAATCAATACCTACTAGATAACAGTAGATGTCTGCTAAACAGGCTTATTTTAACCCTGATGGATGTACTCATATTAGATCTGCATGCTCGGGAAATCATAAATATTATATTGCCGAGCGTATGTTTCTCGGAATAGCGCCACGCAATATTTTCTATATTTGACTTACCCCAGTGAGATTGTTGAGCTCTCCAAGCCATTCATTGAGCAATTGCTCTGCATCGGTATCAGCTTCCTGATCTGAATCTGCGTCTCCGTCTGCTGACGGTTCTTCGAATCTTGAATCCATCTGCAACAACACAAATCGATCAAGAACATATCCAATTACAATGACAAATTGAACGCCGGACATTTCATAAACTATTCTAAACTTGACAGAGGTTTTTTAAAGACTACTAACTTTGAAGAAGGAAGTTTATAGTACCTATTTGTGTTTAGTTGAAAATGATTATTCTTTTTCGCATTAAAAGTAAAAATTACCGAATGAAGTATGGCACAGCTCACATGCACAATTCCTCTTAATTCCGTTTAGATTCAACATTTATAAAAAAAAATCTCTTGTGGCTAGCACAATACCTTCCGCTATTTCAATGCATTGTATATAAATTCTTGTATTTTCAGTAAAATTATGTCACAGTCATATTATGCAAATTGTACTTGACACTGACATCTGTCAATTAGTAATATTGAATTATTAAAACTGTTTAGTGACACAGCAAAGATTATAAGATTTATGAAAATTAATTTCTTTATAATTTTTTAACTCTAAATACATTGAATATGAAGAAAATAATAAAATCAAATCGCATAGAGAATAAAATATTCTTTAATATGTATAATAACATAAGATGTCAAAATGATATTTAACTGTTTTTTTTTAAGAAAAACAGTTAAGAGCTTCAAACTAAAGTACTTCTGGTTAGTCAATTATAACCAAAATCTTATCAAGTCTTCATTTGGATGTAAGAATTAGGTATACGAAAAAAATATAATTTTTGAACTTGTAGTATTGAAGTTATCGCGGCCGAAACGATCATCACACACATGCACGCACACACACACACACATACACACACACACACACACACACGCACATACAAACAGATATCGTAAAAATAGTAAATTCGTATTCTAAGGACTCCAAAATGTGCTTATTTTTTAAAAACTCACCATTGAATTTCTTGACCAAAGAATACCTTCCTCAAGGTAAAGGAAGGTAAAAAGTATTGAATTATCATTTATCATATTAGAGGTTAGCTGTCACGTTTTCATACTAATGCGAAAAGGCGAAAGATAACCACACTAATGCGAAAAAGAATGTCATGTAAAATGACAGAGAAAGTTCTCATTATGAAACAGAATTAGGATAATATAAACAAATAAATCTATCATCAGATTTTAAAAATGAGGTTGGGATCAATTTTGTGGTATTTACAAAATGTAAATGATTATCAAGTTTTATCTTAACATCTTAAGACTTGACGAAATGTTTGAAATTGAAATTTGAAATGCAGACAATACAATGCAATAAATGCAATAGAAACTACAGAAAAGGAGTTGAATTCTTTTCACATATTGGCAACTGTACAGAAAAGGAGTTCGATTTTTTTATAAATATTATTGCATTTAACAAATAACAAATCGTATTCCACGTATCAGTCCAAGTTATTTATAATTCTGTATAATTTGCACAACAGCTGTTTAAAAATTAATGTATCTACCATTGTCTTCTTGTGACATTAATTCACGATTGTAATAAATAAGACTGAGAATAGTTCAGAATAGCAAAAAGCAAGTAATAAATAGCAACATTCAGTTGAATAAAATATGAGTGTCTCTTATTAACAAAAACTCAACTGTTGAAACACCGATTTCTATTCACCTCTAGTGTATAATCAATTACTATAGAGGTCTTCGAATTTGTTCATTATTTCAAATTTTATACACATTAATGGTATGTGATAGGAATAAAAACATAAATCACTTCGTGACTTGACTACGACTAGGTTTTGTGTTAAAGAAATGTACGATAAATTCAAATACCTACACCGCAGCAAAAATAAAATTTCATTATCAACTAAAATAATAAAGAATTAATATGAAATTTTATTGTAATAGTTTCGTGTACATTTCGCCTTGCGGGAGTAATTGTTTAGGATTTAGATTATGTACGTCTGTCCCACGGCAAAATATGTTATTTCATTTCAGTCAGGATTTTTGTGTCACAGAAAGCGATTTTCTCTCTCGGTCATGTAAAAATAATTTTTTTGACAACCATTTCATAAAATAATAAATATCCCGACAGTAGCTTACTTAGGAAAGTTGATAATATCGTACACTAGCATGATATGAATATCGTACTAGCACGATATATAGTTATATCACATTCAGGAGAGTAATGATACTAAAGCAACATAGCCAGGCAGCTTTGCTGTAAAATTAAAAATTAACTTTCATTATACAATTATGTATTATAAACATGTCGATAAACATCTATAAAAATTAATCATAATCATTTATTATTGATAAAGAAAAACCTCGTCCAAATTATTTTTAAATATTAAAATGTACTGGAGTAAAGAAAATTATTCGGAATACAATCATTCAAACATTTATTGATATTACACCAACGTTTCTGTCATTACAATGACCATCTTCAAGATTAATCCTCTCTTTAGGATGTCATTTCATAGAATACACAACATATTAAATTAAACATAAAACATTCCTCAGAATTGAATAAAAGAATAAATAAGCGGTTAAAAACTTACTAACGGATAAAAACTAAAAATTACTTAAATATAAAATATTAAAATACAGTATTTATAGTCTGCAAGATGTTATAAGATCTCGGTTAACTAAAACTTTTGGAGGTAATTTCAATATAGCTCCTACATGAAGCCAAGGTAGATCACTAGTGTAATAGAAGTTTCCGCTATTTTTTTTTCTTTCATAAAAATTTATCTAAATTGTAGCTCTAGAAAGTCTTAATTGTTAAATCTATTGTGACGTAGATGTTAAACTCATTTAATTCTCAAACAGTGGAGTTTGTTAATAATTGAAATTACACAAAATGATCTATTTAAACACTTCTCTTCTAAAAATATTATGTTTAAAAACACTTACATGGTAAATAATTGGAAACATGCATGGATTTCAAAAGGGCGATAACAGAAGACTTTAAAATAGCAAGAATTTTGAGTCGATGTATGACGTAGATTAAGGGCATTAAGAACTCAAAACTTTTTTTCTACGACCATTAAGATATTTGCTTGTATATTTGTTATTGCTACGGATACACAGTACATTGTAAACATATTTTCATATCTAACGGTAACCATAAACGTGAGGTATAAATTAATATCTAACAGTTCTCTCAAAAACATATTGTTCCAAATTTAAAACTCGCGCTCCATTGACAGAGCTATGAGGTATGTCGGTAATATTACTGACTTAATCCGGAGTTCAGCCGTATTCCAGTTGTTAGTAAGTAATAATTGCTTGAAGAGTTTATTTTATTATTTGATTTTACTATAATATTATTAACAAATAAACATTTATTGAATTTCTTATTTATTATTAGTAATATTGAATGTAATGTTGGTACAATTAAAATTCATTTTAGGTGAATTTTTAAGGTTATAATTTACTTTTTTTTTAATGTCCACACTATTAGTTGTTGATGTCGATGGTATATTTAAGGTATTATCAATTGAACTTTGAATTTTGTTAGCTACAAGCAAATTATTTTGCATCAATTCGTTGATGTATGCTTCCGCTACTGTAGTCGATCGCCAATCACCATGTCTTTTTAAAGAAGTAATATCTTCTTCTGCATCAACTAAAATTTTCGCTGACGATCTGCGGAAACTGTGGCCAGTGTATAATTCAGATTGTGGAAGATTCAAATATGTAGCTATTTGTTTTCCCATAGCGCCAAATTTATTAATAGTTTATAAAAAAAACTAAAACCTATAATATTTGATGGCCGAAGATTTGACATTTATGAAAAATAATATTGTTTAATTTTTGTTTGATAGCTAGTTGCTAGGATACTCATTATCATACTGAAGTCGTGAAATGAAGACATCTTTATTATTAAATTACATATATTAATTAGAAACTAATATCGTGGTTGTATCGTGGTACATATAGCTGGGAATGTCCATTTCATGCTTGTTTTACAATATATTATTAAGCTTTGATAATTCCTATCATACAGTTTCAAGGTGTAGTTTTAATATAAATAACGCATTTCCTAATTTGTTATTATAGTGGGAGACCCCATTGTATATTTTTCGTATATACAGAGTTCCCAAATTATTTTAGACAAAAATACTTCAAATAAATATTGTAGATAATTAAATTCTACATCCTAATTAATAATAAGATTTTATTTTTGATATTTCAGAATTGAGAAACTCAATTTCAAAGTTTTTTGAAGATTGCTTATTTATACCGATAGCTATGGAACTCAAACAAAGTTATGAACAATTGTGTGTCCAGAGTAACATCATTTTATAATCTGAAGCTTTTCTTCATAGGAAAACTGTTCCATACTGTTAAAGAAATATGTTATTTAACGAAAATCACAAAACACAAACTTATTGTCAGTTAAGATATACCATTGTTCGTAATCTTGTTTGAATTCCATGGCTATCGCTATAAATCAGTAATCTTCATGAAACTTTAAAATTGATTTTCTCGATTATGAAATGTCAAAAATAATTTGGATGCAGAATTTAATTCTCTACAACATTTATTTGAAATAATTTGGGTACTTTTGCGCAAGGAAAAACTGATTTCCCATGTTAAACACCTATGGTCAGGTTTTTAATTAACACTGTATACTATGGAATATTGAAATATAATTATTTTGTCCTCCATGGTGAAATGCCTTGGGTCAAGTTTCCATAAGTGTATACCGAGATCGTGTGTGGTTTTGATTCATTCTTAAGCATCTCTTTATATCAAGCATTCTGAAGTATTCGAGCAATAACAGTATCTTAATGATTTGTTTAAGTACTTACTAAGAAAATTTAATATTTTTCATCCTATCATTTTATTTCTTCGGCGATGCACTTCAAATGATGATGTACCGTATTATGATGTAATTTTTTGTTGATATACCAAATAATTGTTTTAGTTTTCCTGTTATTAATATGACTCAAATGCATAAATACTCAATAACGGTATTTAAACTTATTTGTTCAAGCAAACTGTCAAGTACCGCTTCCGGTTGATCAAATAATCAGCTTGTTATGTAGACATATAATTCGTCCAGAAAACTCATATTATTGATATGAAATAATAGTATGTCATCTTCATTTCGTTTTAACTAAAAGAATAGCAATTTTAAGATTCGAGTCAATTAGTCCCATGTTGGGCGCCTAACCTGAACCCGTGATTCAGTTAATGTCATTAATGAAACCGTGACAATTCAGCGTGCTTTGTACTTTGCCTGAGTTCTAAGCTTTCTGCGCTTTATTGTTGAACTATAAAATATTTTTGATAACATGGAAGTATGTCGAATACGTGACCTTCTACCTTTGCGGAAAAAACTTGAAACTATGTCTAATTTTCAAAATAATAAATCAGAAAAAGATATTCCATTAGAACATAGCGTATATAACACGAATACCGACTAGTCAAGTTCAGAATGTGATGAATTTCAAAATTTTCGAACTATTTACAACAAGGAATCTCTGAAAACGAAGTGTCAGATGACAAAATTGAAACATTTTCAATATTATTTTTTTTGTTCTGTTGGGAATTCCTATTAGTTTATATAAAATATTTTTGACGTATCTATTTTTTTTTTTCGTTGTTTACCGTATTATTATATTCTTTTGTGATTAACACATTGACTGCGGCATTGGTCGCCGGGGACCAATAACATGTATTTGTCTAGTGTGGCACCATTTTTCATAAAACTTCCTCATCTTACGGATGTTATATTTGTTTAACTAAGGGTCCTAGAAATATTTTAAAAGTAGCTTATCATATTTTACAAATTTCAAATAATATGTTATTGGTCTCCGGCGTCCTATGCAAAATGTGTTAAAGTTGTTACAAAGAACTTCGTTAACACTCATTAGTCATGTGTCAAGATGGTTTCAATGAAATCAAATAAGTATTAGATTCTTAATAAACTACCTAAAATAATAACCTATCATTATAAATATATACCTATTTAATTGTATTTCAAACATTTCTATTTAATATGTTATTTTGAAATTAAAATTAATAATTCAGTATTATCATAAAAATTATCGTAAAAATCTAAAATTTTGTTATTTTTCTTATTATTATTTAATTGGTGCTGTCCAGGTCTTTGGAGGCTATTTCAGCCACAGACCTAGCTACATACCAAATAACAGTTTTCTGTATATAAATACTCAATTAATGCAACTAGTAGCCCAGCAAACGGCATAAAGCACAAAATTAAACAAGCCATAATGCAAGATTGGAAAACTCAATGGGAAACAACAACAAACAATAAGCTTCGTCAATTAAAAGATGGCCCATCCAACTGGCCATCCCCAGATACCCGCAAGCATCAGGTCGTCATAACGAGGCTTCGAATAGGTCACACTCGTTACACCCACGAACATCTCATGTAACGCTTGGACCCAAACGGTGCGACACTTGTAAAATGCCCATCATAGTCGAAGACATACTTACACAATGCACAAAATACACAACACAAAGACACAACACAACACATCACACAATACCTAAAAGACATTGAATTACTTAATAAAATATAATACAGTATGTATATTATCAAAAATAGAATGTACTACCTATGTATACTAAACTATTACTATTTGTAAAAAAAAATGTACCCGAGTGCTAGTGATTCCAATTATCGAAGCATCCGAAAATAAATCAAATAAAAAAACTCATATGTTAGATAACATAAAAGTAATGCCGTTCCAACAAATAGCGCCAGTGATGGTGGTTTAAATGACAATTAAATAAATGTTTCAAATATGTAAATTTTATTTTCCAAAGTCTGATTTTCTTATTGTCAATAATTCTAATTCAACCTTAGTCTGGTCAAAACTCATAACCGACACTTAAAAATAGAAGCAGATTAGTACACCCAGATATATATATATATTACAGGTTAGCTTTGCCTAAATAGAGTTAGTAAGTACACGAAAATAGGCAGGATTTATGAAGAAGTTTAATCCTCACTTAAAATTTACTTCCGACTTTTGACAGCAATGATTTAAATGTCATAAGAACAAGAACAGAGAAACTGATTCGAATTTGTTCATTTTATTAAATTCACTTGACAACTAAATTTTAAGTAAAGATTAAATTTCTTTATAAAACCGACCCTAAATCTCTTAGGTATAAAAAAATTACCTTCACCATATTACAGTGTAAAACGTAATACTTTCAGTTTTAATTTTTCGCACTATTTAATTCAACGAAACCACAATCTGATTTTCACACACCCTTGGAAACCATTCTATCACTAAACCACTAACACTTCTCACTAAGAACCACTATCGATTCCATCCATCTCTCACTGCTAAATGTTAATTCGCACCAATTACAAGGATTGATCCGCGCATTGCTGAGAACCAAACCAAGAATTAACACTCTCGGTTCAACACAAATGCTGCACATAGATCAACAGCGCACTCTGCAGTCAAAGATCAACTGAGGATATCAAATAGCGGGATTCATTGTAATCGTGAGATTGAATGATTGGTAGCGGAGTCAACAGCAAGGTCAAGGGAGAGTAAAAATAGACATGAGGGACGAGAAGATCAGAAATTTGATGAGTAATTAGAAATTGTTGAGGAGGAGGCCGTTTTTAATAAAAGAAAGAATTCAAAAGATACAAGAAAGTTTTAAATTGATCAGGATTTAATTGGATATATTTTTTAACAAAAAAAAGACACGAAATAAAAAATCTGATGTGGCCAGCACATTACCTTCCGTCAATTTTATGTATTATGTACAAATTCCATACATAAATTTTCTTGCAAAAGATTCTATATTTCCAGGAAAATTATTTCATATACAAACTATGTAAATTGCATTTGACACTGACATCTTCTTCTTCTTTAGCTCTTCCTATTCGTTATGGCTCGCTATTCTTGATTTTCTTCTTCTCATTTCTATTATGCTTATCGTCCTCATTTAGTTTTTTACTTCTCGCTAAGAGAGGTATTGGATTTACGCTAAAAATCGCATATCCAGATTTTAATGATTAAGCACGTTTTAAGGTCCCTACAATCCGATTTTAATATTTTTACGATGATGTCTGTGTGTGTGTATATATGTGTGTATGTGTGTGTTGGTGTAGGGATGTTGGAAGGACGATTTCTCAAAAACTATAATACTTAATATCTGTTTATCTACCTATTTCTCAATAGGACATTACTGGGAAGAGGTGAAAAGATTTTGGTAATAATTGGACAACCGGAAGTAGCAGATTCTTAAAAAGAATCTTCTAAATATTATTTTTTGAAAAATTTTGTTCTTGCTATTATTAAAGAAGAGTAAATTCTCTATGTGATACATATAAATATTTCATTATATCTTTTATAGATTGAGAGATAAAGAAATATAAGGTATATAATAATCTGCTGTAATAATTCTCACTGCTCAGATAATGTCATGGAAACCAATTGAAAAATTAAAATGATTGCAACTGACAGATAAATGTCAGTGTCAAAAATCCAGACACATTACTGAAGAATATTTCTGGGTAGTACATACATTATATTATTTCTTATTGTATTAATAGTTAAATATTTAAAATTATAGGTACCTATACTATATATACCCTTCAAAAATACTGTTAATCCCGACAATGAATTGGAAACATTTCGAAAAATTAGAAGAGTAGGACAATTTTGTTGCATAAAATAAATTTAAAATTAAAAAATCCAAATATAAAGAATAGATATAAGTAGAATTTTTGGTGTAGAGTGTAGGCATACAAGAAATGTTAAATACAATAGGGTGCGAGCAGTCATGTGACTTTGTTGGCCTTGACAAACAAATATGGGGCCCGTGTCAGAATGATAGCTAGTAATTATGTACATAGATACCAAATATAATTTTTCATTCTAAATTTAGTGATTTTCCAATTCCATGTACTTTATTTTCCTCGACAAGTAAATTCCACACTCCTGGTGAAAAATTAACTACGTGAATTTAGAAAATCTTGAAATTTTTAATGAAAAATGCTGACATTTGACATCTATATACATAATTACTAATTGTCATTCTGACACAGGCCCCCATATCTGCTTGTCAAGGCCAACAATATCACATGATTGCTCGCACCCTGTACTTGTGGAACCAAAAAAGGAAGTGGCGAGAGGTATTGTGCTGGGCACAACAGATTTTTTTTAAACTGCAGTGTATATAATGTTGAATTGACTAACTGAATAAAACCAAGTTCAAATTTTAACTGTTAGTGACGTAAATGGACTTAACTGTCTTGTATTATGTTAATCCATTATAGGTATCGTCGGAAGAATACCAAAGGCACACTTTTATGCTGTTTTATTTCTTCTTCTTTTTATTCGTGATAGTCACTAGTCGTACTTTTCATACGTCTTCTCGAAACATCATATCATCAATAAGTAACATGAAAGTTATTCATCTTATTGGTTCATGTATCGTGGGAAAATGCAAGGAAGAAAACGAAGAATGATATACTAATTCAATATAAAACTTTGTCTTGTAAGTTATAATAATGTTAGTGTACTACTAAGTTATTTTTCAGTCTTGAATCTTAATCAGCAACATGTTACTGTACAACACAATCTACCAAGAGATTTGTAAAATTCCTTTACAACTTGTTCAATATATTTCAATCGTGTACTTGGAACTTTTACTGCAACTTTTACAAACTTGTAAACTTTAAAGAGAACACAGGTGATTCTTTTTAAACTTCACCATCTCCACCACATAAAAAATTCGCAGAATATACCTCATACATCAAACTTCTTTATGTGCTGTACTCTCTATATAGGTAAGCGAAAATTAAATTTGTAGAGCCACAGCTGGTAAATTTGAATGCAAAGAAACAACAAGCCCACGTTGTTATTCAATAAGCCTAGGGCACAGAAAATGGAAGCAGGACTGGACTGACGATTATACACAATATCTCCAAAGAAAGATGTTGTTTTTACGCTGGACAGGGATGGCCCTTTTGAAGGCTTAGAAATCTATTTTAACAAGAGAGAAAGTGGATAATCCTTATTCAATGAGATTTTTTGTAACAAAGTTAATAGAAATAATATGCTATCTATATGAAGCAATTAAAATTAAAATAAATGAACATAAAAATTGAATAGTTGGCCTATATATGTTATACTTCCGACAGTCCAGGTTCTAATCCGATTGATATTAAACTTCTTAGAGTCCTGATTACTTTGCTTTTTCATTTCATCACACAAAAAGTCAACAGGGTTGAATAGTTGTAAAGATAAACAATGGCAAAAATAATATAAAATATTCAATTATATTTAAAAATTAAATGTAATATTAGTTACAAAAAATAATTGATTGTATTGACAAATCAGTAGATGTACCCACATTTTGAATGGTAATATATCATATTTTATTATTTATAGATAGGTCCACAAAACAACAATAATTTACTACTAGCCTGTGTTTGCGTTGGCACACACAATTGTAATTACTACATTCTGCATATTGATTCAACATAACTCTTAGCATTCCACGAATCAACGTAGTGCCACAATGTTTACATCTACGAAAGTGGTACAAAAATACGTAACGCGTTCAGTCGCCCATTCATGCAACTGTCGTGTGGTCGTGTGGGCACCAGCCCACGTGGGACGGAACCCACACATGGAGAAAGGAAAGTGGTAACTGATTTTTAGGTTAGACTAGTTGTGGGAAGGTAAGCACTGCTTCCGAGTTATGTAAATTGTTGATTTAGTACGTGAATGATAAAAACAGTGAATAATGAAGATAAATATATGTGAGATAATTGACGTAATAGTAAATTTGCGTCTACAACAAAGCTATTGCAGCACCCAAAAGAGTTCATTAATAGCTCATTCGAATGATGTAATAGACTAGTACAATTTTTTTTAATCCATTATGCTTGAAGTTGGCTTTTATTTATTATTAATGTTTAACAACAAAATTCTATTTATTAGAGTTAAAAAAACATATCCACTATTTTTTTTAATTGCCAGATTTGTGAAAAAGCATGTCTATTTAAATGGACTATGCATAGCAGACATTTGAGAAAATATACTGCGTTGAAATAAATGTAATATACTTATTGTTATAATTAATAAATATACACAATTATTATAAATAATTACATATTCAATAATACGAGGATTGCCTTCTATATTTTTAGGCAACCCTAGTGCTGCCATCTGGCAACTACCGTCTCTATCGTAAAGTTTGATATTTTTGGCAGTATACGTACTCAGAACGTTTTGGCGTACGAGCGCTATTTGTGTTGTTTACAGTAACTTGAAAAATTCATATCGGCCAAAAAATGAAATTAAAACGTAAACATTTTCGTGCGATTATTTTTTACAACTTTAAACGTGGATTAATTCAACAGTGCATCGATGAACATAATTTGAATTTTGGCTATGAAGTACCATCAAGGGCCAGTGTTTATGATGGTTTACCGAATTCAAGTGGCCGAAGTTCGCTCAAGGACGAATTTTGTGAAGGTCATCCAAAATCTGTTGTTGTGATGCGTGAACTGATACTGCAAGATCGTCATGTGACTTATCGTGACATTGAGGTATCCTTGAAAATTAGTGTGACCAGTATACATTCATTATTGCATGAACATTTGGCCGTAAAAAATATTTGTTCCTCATCCACTTCATCTATGCTCTTGTTATGAATGCTATAATTTCTAGCTTAGCAATGAGATTTCTTGATTAATTCTTTATATTATCCGAAAAAATTTAAGCCATTGTAAGGTACATCGCATTGTTATTTAAAATTCCCTTCGACATACGCTTTGAGTTTGCAGCATCATCGAAATTGTCATTGTGCTCTTCTGTTTTTGCTGACTTATCATCGTGAGGTGTAATATAAACAATAGAAGGCTGCTGTGCATCATTATTCGCCTTTAAAATATCTAATAATTGATGCAATGATAATCCGGGTCTTTACCCAAACTTCGTTCTCACAAAACAAAATGACAATTATATGTATTGTGTATGCAACTCCAACTGAAAGATTTATTTCTTGAAGTCGTTTTTATATCTGTCTGACTAAAAATAAATTTCTTTGGCTTTTGGCATAACTTCAGTTCAATTTGGTGTTGGTTCTACAATAACTTGGAGTTCATTTACTTGAAATAAAAACCATTTTGAAAATGAAACCGTTTAAAACATACCAAATCTTTTAGGAAACAACAGGCAATTTGTCTACAAATATATAAAACACCAAACAAAAAATTCTTTTTCATTTAGCTATCATCTGATTATTCTAATTTGAAAATACCTAACCAAAAACGTCAATCGTAATTTCTCAATCACAGCTGCAGTGGTATTACAAACATAAGATTAGTAAGATGACTCTCCATCTGATAAACGTAACGGTACATATCCAGAACACCTACACACTTGTTAAAAACGAAAACCCGATACTTGAACATCAATCTTACGTGTTCATCAAGAAGATAATAAATAGAAGCTGCATTGCAGGAATCGAACTTAATCAAGCATCTTTAAATTTAAAAGATGGAAGAGGGCCATGGGCGTCGGCAAGAATTTTTGAAAAGTAGCCACAAAAGTTTCTTACATGCAAAGATATATATATTTGCAATAAAAAGAGGTCGTTAATGTTTATTTTTGACAGTCTCGACAAAGTTATAATGTAAATTGGTCGTAACCTTTTAAGTATTGTTATTACGTACTTTTTTTAGAATTTTATCAATTTATTTATTTCGCATCAAGAGCTCAAGAGCATAATATACAATAAATTTATCCATGCTCCTGTTATGGAAAGATTAGCCGGTACATATGACACCGTTGCCCAAGGGACGCCTGAGTGTGCTTTGTGGAAGCTCTTCCCTTGTCCCAAAGTTCTACGTTTATATTTAAAATTTCTTTAATCTTCTTCATCTTCGTTGCTGCTTCAGGATCGACATGATTCGACTGAATACGATTATTTTTTACGATGATGTCTGTATGTATGTATGTGTGTGAGTGTATGTGTGTGTGTATGTGTGTGACGATTTTTTTGAATCTAATAACACCAATAATTCAAAAAAATTATAATGTTTTCGTATTCCTCTTCCTTACATCCATATACATAAGTGATTAGATTTTGGTTATAATTGGTCAACCGGAAGTACGTGGTTAAATATATGTATTAAAGAATATTTTATTCTCTAAACGATTTTATTGTATTTTACACTTCATATTCAATGTATATAGAGTTAAAAAATTATAAAGATATTAAATTTCATTAAGCAGCCAGGTATGCTATAACCGTAGTCAAGTGCTAAAACAAAAAAAAATACTTCATTTCACGTAAGAAAATATCATTGGGTTAGATAGGAATATAAATTCTGCCCTTTGATGGGTCAGAATGCAAACCTAGTTCACAAAAACGAAAAAAATATCGCCTGTCAATTATCAAATAAAATTTATAGAATTAAGTGATGTTTAATTATGTTTTGTTGCAATTTTTAATATTCAGCTCTTGTGCATTTTCACAGATATTTTTTTTATTATTGATAAAGTTTGTTTTCTCGAATTTAAATTATTTATTTAATGCATGTAAAAACGGTCGACTTTCAGACGCCATCTACTATTTTTATTGGATTCATGCTAAAAATCGCATATCCAGATTTTACTTATAGCCATATACCCATCAGAAATCCTGTCAACAAATTCGAACATTTAGAAGTGTAGGAGAAAACCTCCTCAAAAAATAAATTTAAAATTATAAAAATAATCTAAACATAAATAATATTTAAATTACACTTGGCAAAGTTCGCAAAATTTCATTCCATAAAGAAAAGACATGAGAAATTTATAGGGCGCGAGCAGTCATCTGACTTTTTTGGACTTGACAAGCAGATATGGGGGCCCAAGTTAGAATGACAGCTAATAATTATGTACATAGATGTCAAATGTCAATTTTTCATCCCAAATTTCATGATTTTCCAATTCCATGTGGTTTATTTTCCTCGGCAAGTAAATTCCACACGCCTGGTGCCAAATTAACCACGTGAACTTCTAACATTTCACATCTATGTATATGTAATACTAGTTGTCATTCTGATACGGGCCCCCATATCTACTTGTCAAGGCCAACAAAGTCACATAACTTATCGCACCCTATACTTTTGTAACCAAATACGTAAGTGGCGAGAGGTATTGTGCTGGCCACAACAGATTTTTTTTTTACATGAAATGAATTATAAATAGATTATAATAAAACTGTATTTTTTTTAATAATTTATCATGTTGATGTAATTTGAAATAAGGTATCTAACAAGGAATATGGTCGCCTTGCAACCATGCTGCCTGCGCCCATGAAGATAGCCAATGTTTCTAATAAGATATTAACGGTATAATGTCAACAGGTTTTTGAATGATTATTTCCTAACTGAATAGGAAATTAATATAATTATTACATAACTGATGCGTCAATAGAAAATGTGTTTTTGGATAATGGATTATATTGTTCTAACAAATGTTGCAACAAAGGTCTATTCTTGCCTTGACATTTCTTTTTGTTCATTACAATATTAGATACATAAATATACCATCAAACTTACACATGTGTTATTGAATACGTAAGTAATGTTATGTACAATTAATTTATATCTTATATACATGTACACCTTTATCTCGATTTGTGAATGGAGTTATGAAACAAATCGTACCTACACATGTAGGCGATGTATGAATGATATTCGAAAGCCACAGAACACAGAATGAAAATATGGGTACAGTGAAAAATACAACATTGGTCACACAAAAGTTTCTAACATACGTTTCAAAATTAAACAAGAAACTTAAAATTTAAATAAAAGCCCAATAAATAAATTAACCAGTTCATGTAAGCAAATTCCCATAGATGCTTCGTTTGCATTTATGCCTATGGCACACTGGTCGAAGAGCATGAAAGCATCGAAGAGTTCTTCAATGAAACAACAGCACGCACCCGTCATCGACGAAAAATAGCGGCGTCTCTATTTTCATCGGAGAGCTAATCGATGAAACGAACATATCTCATTTCACACTTGTCGTTTATATCTCATGTCAAAATTGAAAATAAAGTGTCAGGTGTCAACTAAAATGGAAAAAAAGAGAGAACGGGAAAGAAATTGCAGAGAAATAGACATAGCAAACATGTTAGTGATAACTAAAAAATAGATTAGCGTAATAGAAAATAAACAGAAAGACGTAGCAAGCGTCAAATGTAAAAATAAAGCATGGGATGATATTTGTAATGAATTTAATTTCGTTAATACTGGCATGTGTCAAAATTATTCTACAGAATAAAATTTACTTCCTTGAAAATCGGCGAAGCAATTTATTCTGTTGATTTACTCAGCTAGTATTTTTATTTTTACCTCCCGCTACCCTTGGTAAGGGAGGTATAGGGATTGTGTTAAAATTCGCATATCGAGATTTTGGTAAATGACCACGTTTTAAGGTCCCTATAATCCAATTTTAACATTTTCACGATGATGTCTGTGGGTGTGTATGTGTGTGTGGATCTTATGGGCATTCTAACTCAAATACCATCATTCAGAAACTTTTGAAACCATGTATTTCTACCTTATTCTAATATGGAAAGAAGCCATTAAATTATGGTGTCAATCGGATAACCGGAAATGGCAGTTTACTTGAAGCTCAAAATAGTTTTTCTTCAAATAATACATTTAAATGTTATTTTTTCGCAATTTATTATAAAAATTAAAGATTATTCCATTTTCTACAGGTTTGCATTAATACTTTTTCTATATATTTTATGGATAAATTTATGAAGAAAGTACTATAAAAATTATATGTCGGAACTTATGCTATAAACACAACTCCATGGTTACACATTTCAGCTTAAATGTTTGTAACTGACAAATAAATGTCACTGTTGAAAAAATAATGATTTAAAAAGAAAATTGTAAATAGAACAATAGTTATATGGAAAGGAACTTAATATACATAATTTCAAATTAATAATAATAACGTTTTAAAACGAAAATTGTAAAGAGAATAATAGTTATATGGAAAGGAATTTAATATACATAATTTCTAGCATTAGTAAATATGCAGGTATGTATTTCAATAAAATAAAAAATAAATATATTATCACAGCATATTCCCCATTGCTGGGTATACTATTCTGTTTTGTACACAAATTTCGGTAATGATAGTGACATATTTATATCGTGCGGGCATTTGCCAAGCGTCGCCTCATTGCTGGCGTGGAGAGTGCAACAAGAGGAGAATTTTGTGCAATTTAAAATTCGAAATATTTAGCGTTGATCGGGATGAAATCGGGTTCCCCAGATTCGCAACCAGACATCAGGCACGCGACAACGAGACCCCATAGGTATGTATTTAAATTGGTAACAATTAAATGGCGGGAGGTATTGGGTTGGTCACATCAGATTTTTACTTTATAAAAGGAAAATCCCTGGAATATAGTATATTATATTATTACGATTAGAACGCGGTCTTTTTGTGTTGCACCCATCTATTGCGGCCGAGGCGCTAGCCCAGGCCAGGCAAGCTGGGTAAAACATAATTGGTTTAATTGTAAAATTTGCCATTTCAACCAAAGGCGGCTGTGTACAAAACACAAACGAAACAACTGTCAAATAACAATTTTCAATATGGTCTGTGTTGCTGTGACGATTGCTGCCGCCAGCGATGAACTAAGGAGCTAACATTTCTTTACTAGTACAATAATGTTATTCATTACTTTTGTACTATTGTGACTTTATTATAAATAATAAATTCTTGAATAAATAATGAATTCTCTCACGTCGCGGGCAAGCTTACCTCACCGGGAAAGCAACAGCAGCCTCTTAAGTGTTATAAGAATCTATCAAACTGTTTCCTCATATAATTTTTAATGAAAGGTACAAAATACAATAAAATGAAATGAAGAGAAAAGTCACCACAACATAACTATTGCAGAATTTGCAGAACTTTTGGAATTAAATTTGTAGTAAAGTTTTACAAAAAGTAAAAGTGTTTTTCTACAATCGATAAAAAAGTTGGCTTTTCGAAAGTCATTTGGTTACAGAAAGTGAATAATTGCAGATTATTGCTAATAGTAAATAGGTCTTTGGAGACCTTACATTCAAAATTTTCATCTTTCTGATTATAGAAAAAATGTTCTGTATACCTCCACTTGAAAGTATCTTTGTAGATCGTAGACCTCAAGTACTCTCAGTCTGCAAAGTGCTACTTTCAAACCTAGGTATACAAAAAACTATTGTCAAGTCCAGATAATGATTTTTCAAAGAATCGAAAATTTAAAGGCTTAATAATATTTATTGGTTAAATATATTTATAAAAATATTCTATTTTTATTGAGCGTTCCTGTACATCCTTTTGATCTTAACAGACATGTGTATGTATGATTTTTTAATCTTTTGATATGCAGAGTCGTCCCAAAACATAACTTTCATCTGTTTGTTGATATTTTATATAAGTTATATAAGAGAAATTAGTAAAAAATATTAATAAAGAAATAAGATAATATACTCATACGTAATATAACAAGTGATATGATTATCATCGATGATATTCTCGAGTGAAACCGAGCTGCAGATTTCACGAGTCCGAAGGACGAGTTGAAATGTGCTGCTTCGGTTTCACGAGCAATATCTTCGATTATTAATCATATCACGAGCTTATATTTAATGAGAGAATATAATGAATTTCTGCAATCTAACCTAACCTAATTTTTGATATACATATTCATATTATATTAAAACATGGTACTTACCAGTTTTATTTAATATTTCGGAGTTTGAATTATTGTTATTATTTATTTTTATACTCAAAATTAACTGTCAATGTCATAAATAAAGAAAACAAATCCCGTAGTAACGACTATAAATACGGTGTTTATTTCTTTGTTTTTTATCATCGCTGTGATAATCTTGTAGCTAGGGACTTTCTGAATGTTGATTGGCGGAAAACATGTCACGTGACTAAGGAATTATATTCTCATGTAAATAATTCGGAAATAAGGTTTTTTTTGCTATAACGGCTAGTCATGACTATAAATATATTATGATTGGCAACTGAAAGACAGCCTATAAATATTTAACGAATAGCGTGTTAGGAGGAGGTTCGTACTACCAATGGAAGTACGAAATTCAAATAACGTGGAATTGCCATGACTCCAACGCTGCAATTCTCAATTCTTTACCTCTCTCTAAGGTAAGCACGTTTAAGGTCCCTACAATCCGATTTTAACATTTCTACGATGATGTCTGTCCGTGTGTGTGTATGTGTGTATTAGTGTGTGTGTGTGTATATGCTGAAAGGACGATTTCTCAAAAACTATCAGACTTAATATCTGTTTAACTACGTATTTCTCAATCAGACATTAATGGGAAGAGTTGACAACCGGAAGTAGCAGATTCTTAAAAAAATCTTCTAAACGTTTTTTGAAAATTTTTGTTCCTGCAAATATTAAATTCTCTATCTGATACTTTAAATATTTTATTATATCTTTTATAAATTTAGAGATAAAAGAATATATAAAATAATCTGTTGTAATAAATCTCACAGCCCAAATAATGCCAAGGAAAACAATTGAAAAATTAAAATGTTTGTAACGGACAGATAAAAGTCAGTGTCAGAAATCCGAACACATTACTGAGGACTTTTTCTGGGAAGTACTTACATGTACATATAATTTCTTATTGTATCAATAGTTAAATATTTAAAATTATAAGTATATAACATTATTACATATATTCTTCACAAATACTGTCATTTTCGACAGTGAATTGGAAACATCTCGAAAAATTAGAAAAGTATGACAAAGTTTCTTCATATAATAAATATAAGTTTTAAAAATCTAAATATAAAGAATAAATATAAGTAGAATTTTTGGTGTAGAGTATAAAAGATATGTTAAATACAATAAGGTGCGAGCAGTCATCTGACTTTCCTGGCTTTGACATGATAGCTAGTAATTATGTACATAGATGACAAATATCATAATTCTAAATTTCGTGATTTTTTAATTCCATGCGGTTTATTTTCCTCGACAAGTAAATTCCACACTCCTGGTGACATGATCTTAGATATTCTTGAAATTTTAAATAAAAAATTCTGACATTTGACATCTATGTATATAATTACTAGTTATTATTCTGAAACTGGCCCCCATACCTATTTGTCAAGGTCACCAAAGTCACATGATTCCTCGCGCCCTATACTTATGTAACCAAAAATGGCGAGAGGAACATTTAGGTCTATTTTGTCGAACTTTGGGCGACCATAACTTCCTTGCCAATATGATTTTTTTTGGATACAGCCATAGTTTTTAGAACGAACTATTGACGAATTTTGAAAGATTTTATAAAACTAGTAGAAAAAATAAAACTTTTAGAGCTAGTCTGTTAAAGTATTACTTTCACATTAAAAGAAAAGACTGGAAATTAAATATTTTCCAATCAATTATACATAAAAAACTATTCTACAAGGAAAACTATTACTGTATAAGTAAGTACCAGGATGTAACCTGCTATATTACTGAATTATTAAACGAGAACTTAATTAACTTTATCAGATCAGTAAAGCATATTATTGCTCTGGATAGTACGTAATAAAAGTTATTTCTACCATAAGTTATAGTTAAAAGTTTAATAGGACAATTCATTCCACACTCAAACGTAATAACTCAAAAGAGTTTAAACGACTTTCATTGAAAGCCAATAAAACTGTAAGAGTAAAAGCTACCACAAATAACAACAATCTCATATCATTAAGTGGCCAAACCACAAGTGCTTGTATGAAATAAAAACACTTTGAGGATCATTACAGTAATTTGCCGAACAATACTTGACACATATGCATTATTTCGCAAAATATCCACCTTTAACTACCAAGTTGCATGTTACCGAACTCTTATAACGACCGCCTACACGAGAAAGCGTGTGCAAGTACATAAACAAGACCATAGCTTGTAAAGGGCCTAAGGGCGAATATTGGGAACTGAAAATTTATACTGTGCGATTTTCTCCAAAGAGAAGAATAACGAATATTTTTACTATTGAAACACTTATGACATACGAGTACACACGGAAAATAAGAGGTCTCTTCTGAAAATAAGCGAACGGAAATATTTAGTGATTTGCGGTTGGCAGTAATGTGTTGCGCATAACCTCCTCTGTAACCATATGTTCTTGGATTGTTGAGTTTTTGTGATATTGTCATTTGAGTGCAACGTGTTTAAGTGTTAACAGTGATTTATGAAATGTGCGATTTTCTGGAGCAGCGATGCATCGTAAAATTTACAGAAAATTTTCAGCTTTTGAAAGAAGTTTACGGAGATGATGTTCTGGGTCGTATACAATGTTACGAATGATTTTCACGATTTAAAAGTGGTCGTCAGTCATTTGAAGATGATCCTCGACCAGGAAGGCCTTCGACTTCAACTGATGACTCCCACGTTCAGGAAATCAACGATCTGCTGCATGCAAATCGACGATTGACTACCAGAGAAATTGCAGAAGAGATTAGCATGTCAACTGGGTCATGCCATGACATTTTGATTAAACATGCATCGAGTTGCAGAAAAATTTGTTCCTCGTTTGATGATCGAACAACTGAAAGAAAAATGAATGGATGTTTGTCGGCAACTCCTTGAACAAGCCAATGACGATGAAATATTGCAAAGGGTCATAACATAAGACGAATTAAAATCAGTGCTGAAAGGACGCCGTTTTCAGACTGAGACTATTGATAACATCAAAGCAAATTCGTTACAGACCTTAAAGGCTATTTCAAATGAAGCTATCCAGCTTTCCCGAAATGGAAACACCGCTGTGAAAAGTGTGTGAATAGGAAAGGGGATTACCTTGAAGAGGAAAAGTACCAATAATCTTTAAAATTAATAATAAATTAAAGAAAAATAAAGTCTGGTTATTTTCTGAACAGACCTCGTATATTGGTGGTCTATGAATATATGTCTGATATTTTTAAAATGAAAAAGATGTTGAAAATATTTATTATTATGTGATATATTTTTACCTCTCGCTAAGAGAGGTATTGGATTCATGCTAAAAATCGCATACCCAGATTTTATTGAATAAGCACGATTTAGGGTTCATAGAATCCGATTTTAACATTTTTATAATGATGTGTGTGTGTGTGTGTGTGTGTGTGTGTGTGTGTGGATGTGTGTGTGTGTGTGTGAGGTTGTTGGAGACACGATTTCTCAAATTCTATAAGACTAAAGACCTGTTTGACTACGGATTCCTCAATCTAACAGTAATGGGAAGAGTTGAATAGGTTTTGGTAACAATTGGACAACCGGAAGTGGTAGTTTCTAAAAAAAAAATTCTAAATATTATTTTTTGAAAATTTGTTACTACAAATATTAAAGCTAATTAAATTCTCAATCTAACACACTTAATTTTTTTATTATATCTCGTATAGGTTTGGAGATATAGTATATAATAATATAGAATAATCTGTTGTAATAAATCTCGTTGCCCGAAAAACATTTGCGATATTTAAATTTTTGTAATTGACATGTAAATGCAAAATGTCACTGTCAGATTTTTCTGGGAGGTAAGAGTACATTTAATATATATTATTGTATTATTAATTAATTATATATTTAAATTACAGATATGTTAATATTACATATATCCTTAAGAAATACCGTTAATACCGTCAATGAATTTGAAGAATTTTGAACATAATAGAATAGTAGGATAAAATTTCTTATAGAACGAAAGAAGAGAAACAATTTCAATTATTTGTGTGTACTTATAGGGCGCGAGCAGACATGTGACTTTGTTGGCCTTGGCAAGCAGATGAGGATCCCTGTCAGAATGACGGCTAGTAGTTTTTAAACAGATGTCACAATTGTCATATGTCATAATTTTTCATTCAAAATTTCAAAATGTTCTGATGTTTATTTGTCATCCATTAGTATGGAATATATTTGTCGAGGAAAATAATCCACATGGATTTGGAAAATCATAATGTTTCGAATTAAAACTTATGATACTTGACACCTATGTATATTACTATCTCTCATTCTGACACGGGCCCCCACATGTACTTGCCAAGACCAACATAGTCACATAACTGTAACTGCTCTCGCCCTATACTACATAAAATGAAAATGGCGAGAGGTATTGTGCTGGCCACAACAGATTTTTAATATAATGAAAAATGAATTGGACAATACTGAACTTACATGTGTTATAGGCTGCAAAATTTAGAAACGGCCACACAAACAGAGAAGAAATTTTTATTGAAGATATTGAGTCTTTCAATATCTTCAATAAAAATAGTAACAGTCTTTGTTACTATATCGAATACCGTTGATAAAGTCAACGTAATTGGTTTGGAAAAACAATAATTCAAGTATTCATACAGAGCTAGACTACGAATATTTTAGAAAAGAGCTTAAGGACTTCAGAATTAACAAGAAGCAAAAACACAGTCACAAACAATTCTTGAAGAACGATTGCATCATTTTAAGAAAAACAAGACTGATTTCCTATTGAAAGTAGATTCTTCTGCATTACATATTGGAGAAAAATAATAGTACATTATACACTAAGGAAAATAAATGCACGGGATCTTAGTACCGCCTAGGCTCACGAGACCACGGTCTACGGCCCGCTTTGACACGTATTCAAGTATCTAAGAAAATTTGATAATATAATCTCTTTTTACAAATATTTTAGGGCCCCGCTAACATATTCCTGAGACCTCGCAATATCGCCAGCCGACCCTATGAGAAGTAACACCTTATCAAAATATTCTGCTGATACCCCAAACTAGTATCGAGCATGCGGTATTATACTGGTTGGTGGTGGTTAGGGGTGAATATAGGGATTTAACATAGGATTTTTGTTTTATACAATTTCCTGCTCTCCTATTCATTTTACGCAAAAACCTGTAGAGTGCAAAGTTATACAGAATTAAAAGTTGCATTTAAATCTGTTCATACATTTTTTATTATGTTTCTAATTTCTTCTTCATTTTTAAAAGAAATTTCAAAATTTCTGTTAGTACGTAACAATAACCATGACATTTGTTTAATTTTTTTCCTGGTTTTCAGTTAAACGTTAATTTGACTTATGGAAAATAAATCTCGTATTCTTTGAAAACTATTTCCACCACAATAATAATGACATGTTCCTTATTCAAATGAACATTAATTATTTAATTTATTTTTTACAATTTTTTTTTTTTTTGATAGAATATGAATAAGATAATATTGTGACATAAATCATGGCTATTGCTACCAATTAACGTAACTTTTGAAATTTCTTTTTAAAATAAAAAAGAAATTATAACCATAATAAAAAATGTAAGTACAGTTTCGTATGCAACTTTTAATTCTGAAGACATTTCCGCTCTACAGTTTTTAATGTAAAATAAACAGGGGCGCAGGAAATTATATTAAATAAAAATCCCATGTTCACCCCTAACCTCCATTACCCTATATAATTGAGAAGCTTTTTCTCTCTGTAGGTATTTTTTTTTCTTTAATAGATACACTTACTTTATAAATATAAACAAGATGAGTACTTGATTTGAGGGAGGAGAGCCCGAAATTTTTCTTTGCCTAGGGTCCGAAAATCTGATAAAAAGGCACTGGAAATGCATGATTTTTTGGGCTGCAAACACATCAAGGAAAAATAAAAAAAATTCCTCCTGAGGTGTTCGTTCTCTGTCGTTAGTAAAATCACCACAATAACATATTTTTTTTAAGAATTAAAAGCTTTCGATAAATTTCATTTCGAAAATTTTTACTTCTACTACCAAGAATACAGCGAACATACTTCTGAAAATTCGAAGAAATTGTTGATGTAGTCACTGCAGCTGTTCTTAATTTCTTTATCAACAAAATATAGAAAACAAAATGCCCCTACAGAAATTTGCCAATAGAAGCGGATTAGCAAACTTTTGCATTTTTTTAAAAGAAACTTCGGAATTACATATTGGAAAAAACCAAAATGCTTGAAAAAGAGCTGGATTTAAATTCGATTTGACTTGCAGTTGAAATCCATATCCGTCTAACAAACTTTGAGTATCATAGGTCAGGCTTTAAAGTTTATTAAACTTTTAAAACTTCTGGAAACAACTACTGACAAATTCATCCATCCTGGAAATATTCAAACGAGGGAAAAATTCGCACAGCCCACAATTCAGCCCTACAAATCAATGGCGACGTTGCAATCTTTGGTTACGATCATAAAAGGATTTCCAGCATCGTAAATAACCGTGAAAAGAAAAAAATAAAGCCGGTGAGTTCCGCGTGAGTTATCGCGAGTTCGCGTGGCAACGCGGATGTCTCGTGAACTTGTGAAACCTGAGACGCCGAGGGCCAAGTTTGAGGTTACGTGATGTGATCAAAAGGCGGGAATTTATACTCGGCACCCGCACGCAATCATTCGCGAGTTATGGATATGAATTAAAATGTTCTCATTGTTTCCTGCTCGAAGAGAATATTATGTAATTTCATTGTGACATGATTTACGGCGACTGCTATTATACGAGATTTGAAACGACAAATCTAACTACTCTTTAAAGGAATGTATTTCACTTGGGGTTCATATTGTATTTAATAGGTATATTTGAGAGGGCAATATCTATTCTATTCTCTCATACGTCTTTTTCAAATCGAATTTTACATGGCAAAAACAACTACAGCCGTATTCATAGTATTTCTGACGTGGTTTAAACCTGGTCTATCTTCGGACTAAGATTATTCCTTATTCATAGTAACGACTAGCTTAAACCTAGTTTAAACTAGGTCTAAGTCCCTACCATTGTAACGAAAATATAGTGGGCTTTAAGAAAATTGCATTCGTAAGACATATGAAATTTTTATTACAATTTTGATATTAAATGAATAAATTCAGGGTATTCAAGATATTTTTGCACACATAAATGATGAAGAAATGATCAGATGTCAGTGTTGAAGGTACTTAATTTTAGAAAATATAACGAGAGCCAGAGTTACAGATAATGAAGATGCTGAATTAAATAATGCTGGACGTAACGAAGTAGGGAATTTATTTAGACAAAATCACAATAAGCTCGGAAACGAGAACACTTCAAACCTCACTTGTAACTGTCAAATATTTTTATACAAAAATTAATGTGTTAGACAAATGTTAATTATAAAAAAATGATTTTTACTTAATTTCATACGTGTGCTGTAAATTGCAAGCAAGCTAAATTAATAATAAAACAGAAAATACTATTCCCATTTTAAAAAGTGATATATTATTAATCGCTCGCACTACATTACCAAAAAAATAAGGGCCCTGGGCAAAACTTCTATTACCTTCTCATTCCCCCGCTTTTGTGCAACCGCAATTACTTCCATTACAAAATGAGATATGATGTATTACACATAAATAAAAATTAATTTTATCTACTCTGCTAAATTATTTCCTCGAGCAATTTTATTTATTAAATATTCGTATTTTGATTTATAATTTTTTTCTTCTCGTTTTTCCTCATAACTTGTACATATGAATACACGCTTCTATAAACTTATTGTTGTGGCACATACTATTCTTATTTTAGACAATATTAAGTATTAATTTGTACACTGACAACTAAATGACATTTGAAAATATTCGAATATTTATGTCATTATGTCTGAATCTTACTTCATATTCATCGCAGACCATGTTCAGATGGATACAAGGACTAAACTCAGTCTACGTAGTCTAGGTTTATACTGGGTCTAAAATTTATTTTGAATAGGTCTATGGTGGTCTAATTTAGACCTAGTTTAAACCTAGTCTATGTAGACCTAGTTTAACCAAGTCTATGTCAGTTATTATGATTACGGCTGCTAGACTTTCAGAACAGATTATTATGCAAACCTCGCTCTTCGTTGCGAGAAAGGTTCAGGTCTACACTTCCACGGTGACCTAAGACCTAATCGATCTTAGAAGCAGTGATAAATGGAGATGAGACAGTTTTTCTATAACTATTTTTTCCTCGCAATTCGTATACACACAAACATCCATATTCCACCGATATTATGACCTACAGTATATGAAGCGGAAACTCTCCCACTATCTCGGCAACATTTGGATCAGATTTTTTTATAAATTAATTAACGTCCCAAGAAGTCACACCGAGCATTACTGTATGACCACTACCGTATTGATTTGATTTGCACTAGCGGTATAATGACGGTACAATAACGGTACGATGACGGCACGATACTTCGTGCTCCCATGTATTTTAATGGACCATTTTACATCTACGTTCTCGGTACGATGACGGTAGGATGACGGCATATTGATATTTACTGATTTACATTAGCGATACGACGGTGTTTTGTATTTAAAAAATATTGTATCATAGCGACAGCGTCTTATTTACATGCAAGGGGAAGGGTAAGGTTGCATTTGAAGAATGTACATCCACGTCACGTTGACGTTCATGCCAAAATCAGCTGAGTTGAGGTGAACATATGCTAGTACTTGATTGACATCTGACATCACAGATCCTGACATGTTCTTACCTTCCGTCACCTATAGGTAAGGAACGTATTGTCTTTGGTCAAAAAATTCAGTGATGAGTTTTCATTGAATAAGCACGTTTTAGGGTCTTTACAATACGATTTTACTATTCTTACGATGATGTCTGTATGTGTGTGTGTGTGTGTGTGCGTGTGTATGTGCGTGTGTATGTGTGTGTGTGTGTGTATGTGTGTGTATGTGACCGCGGTTTCGGCCACAATATCTCCAAAACTAAAATTCCAAAAATTACAATTCTTTCGTATTACTCTTCCTTACAACCGTATGCAGACTTGATTAGATTTTGGTTATAATTGGTCAACCGAAAGTATCCTCATTTGAAGATTTTAACAGTTTTTCTTGAAAAAAATCAGTTAGATATTATTTAACTTAAAGAATATATTATTCTCTATACGATTTGATTGCATTTTATATTTCATATTCAACAGATATATAGTTAAAGAATTATAAAGATAACAAATTTCATTCATCAGCCAGCTATGCTAACTTAACCATGGAAACTGCTAATATATTGAGGTAATTCAAATTGACAGATGTCAGTATCAATAAAAAGTAAATGAATGAAAGAATAAGGGAGATAACTCTAATGTTTCTAGAAAGATATAAGAGAGACAATTATATTGGTTTGAACATGTCATGAGGATGATTATACGAGTATTGGAAGAAAAATAAGAAATAGTTTGTTAATAGAAGGTGGAAGAAACATAGGAAGACTAAATATAAAATGGAAGGACTGTATTTCGGAAGACTTGAGAGAAAAAGAACTGAACGAGGACGACACGAAAACAAAAATGAGTGGAAGAAGAAAATAAAAATAACGACCCCTAACAAGTGGGAAAAACTAAAAAAGAAGATGCCAGTGTCAAGTGCAATTTGCATAGTTTGTTTATGAAATAATTTTACTGGAAATATAAGATCTTTTGCAAGAAAATTTATGTATAGGGCGCGTGCAGTGACGTGACTGCTAACTTTGGCAAGCAGATGTGGGGACCCGTGTCAAAATGACAGCAATTAATTATGTCCATAACTGACAAGTGTCATAATTTTTCATTCAAAATTTCATGATTTTCTTATTTCATGTGGTTTGGTTGTTATCAGGAGTATGGAATTCAGTTGCCAAAAGACGCACGTCATCAACCTGAAAAAACCTTATAAAATTAAATATAAAATATTGGGTGTTATTTATTTTTTAAAAAAGAAGAAAAAATACTAGTATTAAGTACTATTGATGATATTTACAATTATTTTTAAGTCAATCGTTATTCCTTTTATGGAATATAAAATTATTTGAAATAATTGTAGTTTATTTTTGTACCATACGTTGGCACTACTGAGAATGACCATATTGTGTCAAATAATTTTATATTCCGTAAAAGGATGAAGTAATTGTAAATTCATTAGTATATACGTTTCTTTAATACTAGTATTTTTTCTTCTTTTTTAAAAAATTAATAACAACTAATAATTTCTACAAGTTATATTTAATTTTATAAGGTTTTTTTTTCAGGTTAATGACGTGCGTCTTCTGCCTAATCATTTTTACTATATTAGTACAATATTTTTTAGTAAAAAGAAAAAAGTTATATTTTTGTCGATAAACAAAACATCCTAATGGACTGTATATCTCTTGTAGATTTCGAGATCCCATATTGAACAGTGAACATGTTATCCCAGACACCTATATAATAAGGGACAAAGAAATATATATATATATATATATATATATATATATATATATATATGTATATTTATATATAATAGTCATCACAATAGTAATCGTAACAAAACTTTTGGTAAATAAAAAATACTCCTACATTCGGTGATTCGGTATAATAAAGATAGTAATATCTCTTAAATGTGTCCATTTGCATACATCACGCCTTAATTTATTCCTGCTTAGATGACAATGTATAAAAATGACTTCATACAAGACGTACGATAACTATAATGCTCCGCATTTACATATGACTGAAGTAATAATATTTCACATGGGAGATATTCGTCAAATTGAGGAAATCCGTTTGAATAATCACGCCGGTATTACCCTTTCTCATATACCGCGACACGCGAAATTGAAATAAAGACGAAATATTGTGATTTTTGTGGATTTTGGAAACGCTATGCGCGCATTTTTCGTTCGGGGAAATTTTGGGCAGTCAGGCAAGTGTCAGATTTGAATTCAAGATAAGTGTGAAATATGTAATGCCATTTGTATCACAATGGACTCTAATCAAATTATAATATTGTTTAAGTTCCCTTTGTTTTTGTTTTCAATGGGTTAGCAAATAGGTCAATGTCTTTATTCATTCTGATTGAGATCTTTTTGATCTGTAGCTGTAGAAATTATATTTTGAGCGTAGGATTTGTTATATTTTTAGGAGATGCAATGATAAAGTTTATGCAACGTTATGAAATATGACCTACACTGTAAAATAAAACACGGAAATTGTATAGCAGGAAATGTAATGGAATATAATTTTGCGCGATTATTATCTACATACATCATCTGTTTTATCTTGATATGTCCTTCAACTAATTCTTGTATGTTATGTAATTATTTTAGCAGCAATGTCGAATTAGTCAGAATTTTCCAGAAAACTGCACACTGTCAACCGTATTCATAGTAATTAATATAGACCTGGTTTAAACTAGGTTTAACTTAGACTTAGACCATCTTGAAAATATTCATAGTAAATTTTAGACCTAAATGTAGACCGAGTATCCTTCTATCAATCTGGACATGGTCTTTGATGAATATGAAATAATCTTCAGACATAATTATTCAAATATTTTCAAATGTCATTTATTTGTCAGTGTGAAAATTAATACTAATATTGTTTAAAATAAGAATAGTATGTGTAATAATAATAAGTTTATAGAAATGTGCATTCATATGTACGAGTATACAATATATGTCTCCGGATAGAGTTTACAAGAGGGAAAAAATATTTATTATTGATTTTATAAAGAAATGTTATAAGAACTTTTTTTGCTTGACTTGAAACACTTCTGTCATTCACACCTTTAATTAATGCCAAGTGTCAAGTTTAACCTCACATGTATCGTTATCTTTCAAATCGTTAAATTAATATCGCAAAAATTATTTTTATTGCAATATTTCTATGTAGTTTAATGTGAAAAGTATTGACAATATTTTTACACTAAAATGCTAACGTTAGAGCAGAAATCGTTGGATAGGTAGGAATGGTTCAATTTTATGGCCTCCAGGGAGCCTAGATTTGACAACTGCAGCTTTTCATTTGTGGGAACGTTTAAAATAATTAGTGTATGCAGAAAACTTATCCAATGATGCAGAGATATTAAAAAATCGCCTAAAAAATGCTATGTCCGCCTTAACAGTTAAGGAAATACAGAATACCTTTAAAGAACTGCGCCGGATGATTGAATTATGTAGCGACGAAGGTGGAAGGTTAATAGAATAATTTAATATTTGATTTTTGTTTGAATGATTTAATAAAAAAAATCTAATATTTTTTTTTTGTTTTTTTTTATTATTGACCAACCACAAGTTATTATTGTAGTTTCAATTGCAGATTAGTTTCTTTAAAGTCAAGCAAAAAAAATCTTCCTATAGCATTTTATTCTAAAATCAAAAATAAGGATTTTTTCCCTATTGTAAACTCAATTCGGGGTCATATTGTATATGAGAAAAAATGGGAAGAAAAAAAATTATAAATTAAAATGCGAATATTTAATAAATAAAATTGACCAAGGAAATAATTTAGTAGTGTAGATAAATTTAATTTTTATTTATGTATAAGTATAATATATTATTTTGTAATTAAAGTAAATGCGATTGCACAATAGCGCGGGAACGAGAACAGTAACAGAGGTTTTTTCTAGGGCCCTAATTTTTTTCGTGTGTGAGTGAATAATTTTATTATTTCATTTTTTTAGAATACGAGTAATATTTTCTTTTATTATCAATTTTAATTCTTTCTTCCGAAAAAGTAATTCTTAAGCGCAAGTCCCGGGCAACTGCCCCGATTGCCCTAGTCTAACGGCGGTGATGTTTTTTTTAATATATCAGAAAATTTATTTGTGTATAAAACTGATTGAAATTTACAGGAAACGTGTGAAATTAAATAGAAATCATTTATTTATACTCAAAATTTGTCGAACACATTAGTTTTTATATAAAAATATTTTACAGCTACTAGGGTGGATTGAAAAGTTTCCGAAATCATTGAGAAGGCCTTGGTTTTTCGAAAACAATCTTATGTCGTTGTTTTGTTTAACTCTTTATATGAACTGTCAAGAAATTTCATTACAATCTGTCTATCAGTCTAATCGTGAAAAGCGTCTGTGTCGATATCTAGCGTTAAATCAATAATGGTTAAAAACGAAGTTCGTGCGGTGATCAAGTTTTTTTATTTGGAAGGAAAGATGGCAACGGAGATCAAGACCAGGTTGGATGCTGTCCTTAGGAATGCTTCTCCTCCGTTTTTCACGGTGAGTTTCTGGGTTTCGGAATTTAAGCGTGACCGAACACACACACCTGTGACGAGCCACGTTCAGGTCGCCCAAAATCGGTTACCACACCGGAAATTGTGGATAAAGTCCATGATGTGGTCCTGGAAGATCGCCGAATGAACGTGAGTGAGAATGAAGAAGCCACAGGGATCTCTTATGAACTTGTAGTTCATATTTTACATAATAAGCTGGTCATGAGAAAAATGTGCGCCAGGTGGTGCCGCATTTGCTTAGTTCGGAGCAAAAGCGCATTCGGGCACAAACATCAGCCGAAAATTTGGAGTTTAAAAGACGTTCCATAACCATGGATGAAACTTGGATACAACACTACACTCCAGAGACGACAATTCAGTCGAAAGCGTGGATTGGACATGGTGAGTTGGCCCCGAAGAAAGCAAAGTCAGTTCAATCGGCAGGAAAGGAGGTGGCGTCAGTCTTTTGGGACGCCAAAGGCATTCTGCTAATTATCTTAATAAAGGAATAAAGGAAAACTGTAACTGGACAATATTACGCCACACTTTTAGACAAGCTGAAAGAAAAACGGCCGGGAATTGCAAAGAAAAAGATCTTGTTTTACCACATATTGTTCAACAATAATTGACCGAACTGTGGTTTGGAATCGTCCCCCATCCACCATACTAGCCCGATTTGGCTCTTTCGGACTTTCATCTTTTCCCGAAACCCAAAACGTTCCTCGCTGAAAAGAGATTTAGATCCAACGAAGAAGCCATCAAAGCAGTAAATGCTTATTTTGAGGACCTCAAAGAAAACCATTTTCGGGAGGGAATCGAAAAGTTAGAAAAACATTGGATCAAGTGTGTTGACCTCAGAGGGGACTATGTAGAAAAATAAAATGTAGTCCGTGTTATATATATATATATATATATATATATATATATATATATATATATATATATATATATATATATATATATATATATATATATATATATTCATGTTATTCCGGAAACGTTTCAATCCACCCTCGTATAAGTGAGGTTAGAAGTGTTCTGTTCCCCGGGTTTTGTCTCAATAAATTCCTTGCTTCGTTACGTCTAGCATTATTTAAGTCAGCATCTTCATCATCTGCATCCCTATCTCTCATTTTATTTTCTAAATTTAAATACCCATCTCAATTATATCAAATGTATAGATATTATAAACGTAAGTACTTTCAACATTGACACCTGATCATTTCTTCATCATTTATGTATGCAAAAATATCTTCAATATCCTGAATTTACTCATTTAATGTCAAAATTGTCAATTTGGAAATTAATAAAAATTTCATATATCTTACGATTACGAAAGCAATTTTCTTAAAGCCCACTATATAATTGTTACTATGACATGATTTAGACCTAATTTAAACTACTTATTTTGAATACGGCTGTATATGTATTTTCTAAAATATTGATGTCTGCCCCTCGTTTTTCTTTGTACGGTTTGCTACAATAGAATTTTCATTTCTAATTCTTCATTTGTTTCTTCAATTGGAGCGTAATGCAATGTCGCGCTTTTATAAAAATAAAGCAATAATAATAATACAGTTTTCGAAGCAGTGAGACAAAAATAAAGCAAGAATGTAATCAAGTTTCTGAAACCACAATTGTTGTCTTATTTATTTCCAGCAAATAATATATTATTAAATGTATCGATACTTCAATTAATTTCAAGGATAATTTCCAGTTTTATCTCTTCCAAGAAATACGATGTAATATAATAAACAAATAAATAAAAGCATGGTGCCATTTAATGTTAAAATGTCTTTAGAGTTTAAATCGAAGAATGGGTTTTATTCATTCTGGAATTTCCAATAAAATATATATATTTTATATTCCGCTACCATAGGTACGGTGGAGCTAAAAGTAAAATGTCGATATTTTGATAAATAAGCACTTTTTAAGGTTCCTGAGATAAAATTTTAACATTCTTATAATTTCAAAATAAAAATTAAGTGGAGGATGGTAATGTCAGGCCACATCAAATCTTTTGATTTTTTCATCTACAAGTAGTGTATGCAAATATTATTATACGTATACAGGGTAAATTCAAATATTATCAAATCCCACAAAACTTTAAACGGTGCTTTATTCGGAAAGATTTAGGGAATAAAATTCTAAATTTTTTGGGACCCAAATTTTAAACTTTTGATACCAGTGTAAACCTAATTTAAAGAAGTGGTAAATTATTATTCAAAAAAAATCTGTTGTGGCCAGCGCAATACCTCTCGCCACTTCCTTTTTTTGGTTACGTTAGTGTAGGGCGCGAACAGTCATGTTACATTGTTGGCCTTGACAAGCAGATGTGGGGGTCCGTTTCAGAATAATAATTAGTAAATATGTACATAAATGCCAGAATTTTACATTAAAAATTAAAAAAAATTCTTAATTCAGGTAGTTAATTTGTCACCAGGAGTGTCGAATTTACTTGTCGAGGAAAATAAACCACATGGAATTGGAAAATCACTAAATTTAGAATGAGAAATTATGATATATGACATCTATATACATAATTACCAGCTATCATTCTGACATGGGCCCCCATATCCCATATCTGCTTGTAAAGGTCAACAAAGTTACATGACGGCTCGCGCCCTAATGTATTTAACATTTCTTGTATATCTACACTCTACACCAAAAATTCTATTTATATATATTCCATATATTTAGATATTTTAATTTTAAATTCATTCTATGAAGAAATTTTGTCATACTCTTCTAATTTTTCGAGATGTTTCCAATTCATTGTCGGAAGTAACAGTATTTCTGAAGGGTATGTGTAATATACCTATAATATTAAATATGTAAGTATTAATACAATAAGAAATAATATAATGTATATACTTCCCAGAAAAAGTCTTCAGTAATGTCTCCCGATTTCTGACACTGACATTTATCTGTCAGTTAAAAAAAAAATTTCAACTATTTTCCATGGCATTCTTCGACTGTAAAATTTATTACAACAGATTATTTTAGATATTATATTTCTGTTATCTCTAAATCTATAGAATATATAATAAAATATTTAAATGTATCAGATAGAGAATTTAATTTTCTTTAATATTACCAAGAAAAAATTTCAGAAAATAATATTTAGAAGATTTTTTTTCAAGAATCTTCTACTTCCGGTTGTCCAATTGTTACCAAAACCTTTTCAGATCTTCCCATGAATGTCCGATTGGGAAATACGTAGTTAAACAAATTTAAAGTCTTATAGTTTTTGAGTAATTGTCCTTAAAATCTTCCAGTAATATTATTAAAACTGCTGATTTTTGACACTGACATTTTGCATTTATCTGTCAATTACAAACATTTAAATATCTCAACTCTTTTTGGGCAACGAGATTTGTTACAACAGATTATTTTATGTTATTATATCCTATATCTCCAAACTTACACGAGATATAATAAAAAAATTAAATGTGTCAGATTGAGAATTTAATTATCTTTAATATTTGTAGTAACACATTTTCAAAAAATAATATTTAGATTTTTTTTAGAAACTACCACTTCCGGTTGTCCAATTGTTACCAAAACCTATTCAACTCTTCCCATTACTGTTAGATTGAGGAATCCTTAGTTACACAGATCTTTAGTCTTATAGAATTTGAGAAATCGTACCTCCAACAACCTAACACACACCAAACACACACACACAAACACACACACACAAACACACACACACACACACACATACATACATACATACACACATACATAATTGTAAAAGTGTTAAAATCGGATTCTTTGGACCTTAAATCGTGCTTATTCAATAAAATCTGGATATGGGATTTTTAGCATGAATCCAATACCTCTCTTAGCGAGAGTTAAAAATTAGATTTTTAGTTGTCAAATTAATATCTGTTGGATAATTTTTTTAACCAGCAGCTAAAAATTAACTACTGAGTTACATAATAGACCCAAATATTTGAAAAACACTGTTTTCCCATCTTACGCATTTGTCACAAATTTGTCCAGCTAATATAAAATCATGTTGAATTCAAAACTTAATTCTATCAAAATGTTAATGAAAAATTCCGGTCCAAAATTTTAAACAAAATTGAACCATAAAATTGTGTCTCCTATAAACTTTTAAGTTATTATGTCAATGTATAAAACTATGCTTTTATCTTTGCAATATACGTAGTTCGTGTCAAATATATGATGTCGTTTCTAGCACATATTTTCTGTACAATGAAAATTCTTTTTCATAACCTTGATTTATAAAGCGGAAGAAAATAGTTCAAGATCACAGCTATAAAAATTCCTCTAACATAAAACGATTGTAAGAACTGCATTTTTAAAATTTATTAAATTCTCCAAGATCATTGTAAGTTGCTGCACATAAAACTTGTGAATGGAGCAATAGAATGCGCAATATTTCCTAAAGCTGTCTTCACGGCACATCATTAGTCAAACACTAGTTGCAGTTGTTTTATTGGACAGAATAATTACTGCTCTTGGGAATTAAATTATTAATTAGTATAAAGTGAACGAGTTTCTTTATCTTGCAGCTATTATATCACAGTGAAAGTTAGTTAGCAAGATTTATTTCTAGCTAACAATCGCAATAATTTTTATTTTGCTTAGATTTTTAATGTCAAGTAATGGACAAGTTACAGTAGATTAATATTCATGTATGATAATAATTGATAATGGACGAAAGGAAAGTTTATAATAAGATTTTTCTTTCATATGTATTTCTGTATACGTGGCAACTTTCAATTTGAAATTTCACTTTGAATGTGTTGTAATATTCCATTCAAAATTAATCCAATATTAGTGACTATTTTCGGGAGTAATATGCCTACAAAAATAACAATAAGAATTATCTTATAAAAAAAATTTTAGTAGTTGACACATAAATTTACCAGTAGTAGACACCTTCTAATGTTTTCCGAAATAATTTACTCCAATACATAACTCACACATTAGAGGCCACATAATTTTGAAATGCATTTTTCACTTCGTTACCACAGTCGTATGCATGAGATTGTGGCAGTAATTCGGTTATATGTTTTTTTTTGTATTTTCGTGATTTTTTCTCTTCTAACTTGAAAATATACAGGAATTTGGGAAAATATATAGCTGCATTTATGGGATCAAATAATGAAAATACTGTAATATTTTTTTTAAATGCCTTTTATTAACTATTGGCAGTGGGTCTCAACTAAAATCACTTAGGTACAATTAAATCCATTACCAACAGTAAAATTTGAAAAAAAGTCCTACAGATTTATAACAACTTATTTATAAACTTATCTCCATAAGGATTTACACAAAAATTCAATAAGTAGCAAGTCGGATATATAAAAACTCTACTTTTGTAAAATGTGATGATTTTAGCATTAACCAATGTTACACATTTTTAATGTTTATACTAGTAACAGCAAAAGGAATGTTAAAAACACGATGAAGTTTTTCTTTTCAAGTGACTTGAAAAGTGTCTTTATAAGTGACCTTACAAGTATATTTACACGATCAAGTTTTACGTGAGTTAAAATATCCAAAAGTTAAGTAATACCTACATAAATTGTCATTGAATTTACATCAATTAAACTTTTCGTATATATCCATCACGAGTTCAATTATTTATGTACTCCATTTTACCATTTTTCAGTTTAATACCGTCACTTATAACACTTTACACATCAAAAATATAAACACAAATGACATTTGACAGTTACTTGACAGTCAAAACTTTTAGGAACTTTTCAGAAAAAGTAGCGCATGTTCCAGTTTTTCGTTAAAAGTCTAGTCATCTGTCTCCCTTGCACCAAAATCATTGTGCGAGAGAGAAAACATTACAAGTGAAAGAAAAACTTCATCGTGTAATGCACGTTTTACATGATTATTTGCATATGAAAAAGTATTCAGCGCGATGTGTGCTGCATTTGTTAAAGATCGATCAGTGTTGATGAAACATGGATTTACTACTACACAGCATTACTGGACCATTTGAACTTTTCCATCACGAAAATGCACCCACTCACACTTCTTCAATTGCAGTCGCAAAGCTCCATGAAATGCATTTTAAAATGCTCCCGCACGGCGTACTCGCCAAATTTAGTCCTTACTGACTTCGTTATGCCCAAGTCTGAATAAATTGCGCGCTGGAAAAATATTCCCTTCAAAAACGGAAGTTTTTTTTATAACAAAGTTGCATAATTTGAGGTTACAATTATTAAATATTTTTAGACCAAGAGCAAATGCACCGATTACACCAGTACTTTCTATTTTGCGTGTCATCTTCATTCAATTACTATGTTCTGTCAAGTCTTCCGCCAACACTCCTTCCATATTTTCTTTAGTCTTCCACTGTTTCTTCTACCTTCAAATATATTCTTCATCTCTCCTTATGACATGTTGAAACCAATGTAATCGTCTCTTTTGTATCTTTCATACTTTTCCCTATCTTTCAGTATCTTCCCCAGCATCTATCACAACATCCTCATCTCAGCCACATTCATTTTCTTTTCATTGATATTGACATCTATCAATTTGAATTATCTGAATATAGAGTATGTATACGTCGCGTTGACATTCATGTCAAAACCAACTGACTGGAAGTACGCATATGCTAGTATGTGATTGACATGTGACATTTTTGGACTTTTTGATATTTGAAGCAATTTATTATATTTTTTTTTATTTACTGATAATTTGCATTCGGAGTGAGACTCGATACAAATGGTTCAGAATACTAAACATGTTTTTTATACATAATATTAAATCTTATAATAATTATGAAAATAATATCAACAATAAATAATAACCCAATTTAACAAAAATACAAACACATATTATAATAAAGAGTGATTTAAATATTTTGTAGTTTACGAGTGTAAACTACTTATCCAAGTAAATTACATTTGAATTTGATAACTTTGCCTAAAGCAAAGCAACTAATCGAAGAATAATTATGACTCATTCAAGCAAAAGCTTCGCAATTTTAAAACTGAAATTAAGAAGTAGAAAATATTATTAATTTTAGTAGGGTCTGGTTTATGAAACATGTTTATTAAATTTTCCTGTGAATTTATATTAAATTGATTTATAAAACTACTTCTTATGGGGTTGTAAATTGGACACTCTATGAATAAATGGCAAAGAGATTCTAATTTATGAGAATTGCATATAGGACATATTTGATTTGTTTCTATAGTATATTTAATCCCGTTGTAAAATATTCTAAGTTCGTTTTTGTTAGATAAACGTAGTTGACTAATTATTTGTACTTTTTTAAATGGCATATTGAGTTGCAAATAATCGGCTGTACCTATTAAAGTATTTTTTCAATAGTTTATAGTTTGGGTTGTATTTTGACATGCTTACTCTTTTCAGATCTTCCTGAATCAAGGTCGTTTTGTATGTTTCAAGCACTGTATCAATTTCTTTCAGAGAGGCAGTTTGATTTTCCCAAATATACCCATAACCTAGGGAAACTAAAAACAACCTAATTTGAGAGGCCCAATTGAATTCAGTTTTGTTTGTTTCCGAATTATCCAGTTGAAGTAATCTATTGTAGAGCAATCTGGGTAACCGGTCATTTTCCATGAGTTGTATTTTTTTCCACCAAATCAAAATTCGTTTCCAGACTAAGTTTGCTATATGTCGGATACCAGTTTCAGTTCTGATGAAATGGTTAGGGATATTTAATGGTAGATGCAATTTATTATATTATATTGCGGTTATTTAAAATATATAATGTATTTTATGATTTTAATTTAGTATATTTGTTATTTGTATTAGTCACACAAAAGTAACTTTTATAACGAAACGTCAGAATCATATCATACGTCAGATACAGACTCTGCAGGTCCACCTTGATGCAAAAAATTGAAAATATTACTTACAAGGAGATGTTTACTTCCACTCAGCTAACGTTGACATAGGTGCCAACGTGACGTGCACGTACTCTATAATAGTTATCATAGCTGGCTCATTTATGAAATTTAATATCTTTATAATTCTTTAACTCTATATCTGTTGTATATGAAATATAAAATGCAATCATTACCGATATCTGTGTACGAAGCAGATTGGCACACCCAGCAATGGGTAATATGCCGTGATGAAATATTTATTTATTTATTTTATCAAATAATATATTTTTTAAAATTTATAATAACATTAAATATCAATTTAACTGCGTTTTATCAAGAAAAACTGTTAAAGGTTGCAAATGAAGGTACTTTCGGTTGACCAATTATAACCAAAATCTAACCACGTGTGCATATCTAAACTCGAGGAATACGAAAAAATTATAATTTTTTGAATCGTGGTATTGGATTTATGCGATCCGAAACGAACGTCACATAATATATACACTCTCACACACACGCACATACATACATACAGACATAATCGTAAAAATCTGTTGTGGCCAGCACAATACCTCTCGCCACTTCCTTTTTTTGGTTACATAAGTATAGGGCGCGAACGGTAATGTTACATTTTTGGGCTTGACAAGCAAATGTGTGGGCCCGTTTCAGAATGATAATTAGTAATTATGTACATAGATGTCAAATGTTAGAATTTTTCATTAAAAATTTCAAGATTTTCTAAATTTACGTAGTTAATTTATCACCAGGAGTTTAAAGTTTACTTGTATGCCTTAGATATTTAACATTTAATTCTGCTCCACATGGAATTGGAAAATCACTAAATTTAGAATGAGAAATTATGATATTTGACATCTATATACATAATTACTAGCTATCATTCTGACATGGGCCCCCATATCTGCTTGTCAAGGCCAACAAAATCATATGACTGCTCGCTCCCTATTGTATTTAACATTTCTTGTATACCTACACTCTACACCAAAAATTCTACTTACTTGTTTAATTTTAAATTCATTTTTGATAAAGAAATTTTGTCCTCTTCTAATTTTTCGAAATGTTTCCAATTCTATTAATACATTAAGAAATAATATAATGTATGTACTTCCCAGAAAAAGTCTTCAGTAATGTCTTCGGATTTCTGACACTGACATTATCTGTCAGTTACAAACAAATTAAATTTTCAACTATTTTCCATGGCCATTCTTTCGGCTGTAAAATTTATTATAACAGATTATTTTACATACTATATTTCTTCTATCTCTAAATCTATAGAATATATTGTAAAATATTTAAATGTATCAGAAAGAGAATTTATTTTTCTTTAATATTATCAAGAAAAAATTTCAAAAAATATTATTTAAAAGATTTTTTTTCAAGAATCTTCTACTTCCGGTTGTCCAATTGTTACCAAAACCTTTTCAGATCTTCCCATGAATGTCCGATTGGGAAATACGTAGTTAAAAAAAATTAAAGTCTTATAGTTTTTGAGTAACCGTCCTTCCAACATCCCACACACACACACACATACACACACACACATCCCACACACACACACACATACACACACACACATCCACACACACACACACACACACACACACACACACACACACACACACACACACACACAGACATCATCGTAAAAATGATAAAATCGGATTGTAGGGACCTTAAAACGTGCTTATTCAATAAAATCTGGATATGCGATTTTTAGCATGAATGCAATACCTCTCTTAGCGAGAGGTAAAAATAGTAAATTCGTATTGCAGGAACTCCAAAACGTGCTTTTTCATTAGAAACTCACTATCGAATTTTTTGACCGAAGACAATACCTTCTTTACCTAAAGGTGAGGGAACATAACTGATCAGATGATCATAGTTCATTGCCAATAGCAAAAGCATTCCATCCTTTGCTTTGTGTATCCTACATCGGAATCGATAACAGACCAACCACATCCATTCCATAGTGCACGCAAACTACGCCATATTGTCATATCGATTCCCGCACCCCTGGTTGCAAACCCTTGTGGCTTGTGGCATGTGGCATAGCCTCAAGGTCGTGTTATGTATGTCATCTGTGAGTTATGGCGGGTTGACATGAAACAGGGATAGGTTAGAGAATGAGATGAATTCTTCTGGAATTAAATTCTTCAAATGTAGGTTAGGTCGGGAAAATTTCTCATTTAATCTAGTAGGTCAGTTGTGCAGTATACATATGTAAGCGATATGAAAAACTAAAAAAAATATATTAACTGATATAAAGGATTTTTACGAACTTCCGTTTTTATTTCTAATGGGCGTACTACACATCAAAAGAAGGCGATAAATGTTAAAACACCTTAGGGCCAATCTTACAATCCCCTGTTAAAATTTTAATGTTTAAATAAATAAACAATATTCAATGGGACCATTGACAGCAATGATAAATTTGCGAGTAAATTTGTCATTTGACTGTTCGTTTGTCTATATAACTAACTGGCAGCTGGCAGTAAAAAAATAACCGTCGATTGTAAGTTTGGCTCTTAGTAAAAGTTGTATGATAAGAGGGATAAATTATTTGTAATGAACATTACTAATACATATGGTCAAGTCATGAGCTATTAGATGGTTAAAGTTACCACAAAGTCTCTGTATAACCATACGTTAGGAAGTAAGGATATCTTACAAGGCCAAGGCATTCTTGTCGAATTTCAGTCGCGGCTGATATTCAGAATTTACCCCTCGGCGTCTAAAATTTGTTGGTGTCAATTATGTTTTTCACGTCGTCCTTGATGAGTTTGCAAATAACCAGTATTTCACTGAATCGCAAATATTTGAAGACTAGCTCTTCGTCTGTTTGGGAATCGCGCAATGTAAAAGCTGCAGCAGCTGAAGTTTGATGTAAATAAATTTCCGGTAAAATTTTGAATGCAGGAAACTGTGGTTTAAGGAAACTAAAGGGTTTTCCAATAAGAGGTGTTATTTTGAATAGCCCGCTATTTCGGTAGATGTCGCTTTTGAAGCTGTCATTTTTTGACTTTTGACAAGTAGAAACTACGCCATTAATAAAAATCTGATGTGGCCAGCACATAACCTCTCGCCGTATATTTTACCTGGCTGTATGCATAAAGCAAAGATTATTTTTATAAATACAAATAATATATTCATATAAATCTATGACGTATAAACTTCTTTATTATTCAATAATAGCATGTCTCAACATGAAGATATTTTACCATAAATTATGTTACAATAAATTACAAAGTAGAGTTTACCATATATAAATATTAGGCTGGTAACAGCAATTTTCAATTCGAACAACTTTGTTTACTTTCTCTTCATATTCTTCTAGTAAAAACATTAATTTTGGGCGGTCTAAAATGTATATATCTGGATTGTGCATCTATTCTTATATATCTTCTTTTACATTTTATTTTTTCATACTTGTTACATCTAAATAACCTTAATTCCCTTTAATAAAGTGACGGATAGATTGCACTCCGATTTTGTCAATATTTACAACTTACTTGAGAAGAATTTGATAGCTTTTTCGCAATTCAAAGTTACTCTAGTCTACAGTACTGGTGTACATTGTCCCATAATGTTTGAAACAAATTTAAGTCCTTCAACCTAGACTTGTCATCTCCATAATAGTCACAGATCAAGAACTAAGGGATTCTCCAAGTACATTTTTAATTCATTACTCATTATTTCTGACACTGACATTTATCTGTCAGTTACAAATAATTTAAATTATCAACTATTTTTCATGGCATTCTTTCGGCTGTCAAATTTATTACAATAGATTATTTTATATATTATACTTCTTTTATCTCTAAATCTATGGAATATATAATAAAATATTTAAATGTATCAGATAGAGAATTTAATTTTCTTTAATATTACCACGAAAAATTTTCAAAAAATATTATTTAGAAGATTTTTTTTCAAGAATCTTCTACTTCCGGTTGTCCAATTATTACCAAAACCTTTTCAGATCATAGAGAATTTAATTTTCTTTAATATTACCACGAAAAATTTTCAAAAAATATTATTTAGAAGATTTTTTTTCAAGAATCTTCTACTTCCGGTTGTCCAATTGTTACCAAAACCTTTTCAGATCTTCCCGGGAATGTCCGATTGGGAAATACGTTGTTAAACAAATTTTAAGTCTTATAGTTTTTGAGTAACCGTCCTTCCAACATCCCACACACACACACACACACACACACACACATCCACACACACACACACACACACACACACAGACATCATCGTAAAAATGTTAAAATCGGATTGTAAGGACCTTAAAACGTGCTTATTCAATAAAATCTGGATATGCGATTTTTAGCATGAATGCAATACCTCTCTTAGCGAGAGGTAAAAATGGAACGATGCACGCTTCAACAACGCATTGAAACTATAAAAATGGTGAAAATTTGGCAGAGACGGTTCGTAAAACTCGACAATTTTTGGGTCGTCGTGAAGCACCTTGTCGGACCGCAATACAGAAATTGGTGGAAAAATTCGAGCTGTTGGGACAAGTTAGTGATGTGAAGAATAAAACCCGTGCACGTCGCTCAAGAACAGCCGAGAATATTGCTGCTGTAGCCGAAAGAGTTGAAGAAAACCCAGGTTTGTCCATTCCTCGTCGTTCTTTGGAATTAGGCATTCCACAAACGTCATTACACCGTATTTTGCATAAAGATTTGGGTCTTAAGGCTTATAAAGTCCAGTTAACACAAGAACTCAAGCCGGCCGATCATTAACAACGTCGTGTCTTTGCTGATTGGGTCGTTGAAATGTATGAAAATGATCCGGAATTCCATTGAAAAATCATCTTGAGTGATGAGGCCCATTTCCACCTCGGTGGCTTCGTCAACAAACAAAATTGTCGCATCTGGGGCTCAGAAAACCCAAGAGTTATTGTTGAAAAGCCTCTCTATCCTCAACGTGTGACTGTTTGGTGCGGTTTATGGTCCGGCGGAGTCATTGGACCTTACTTTTTCGAAAATGAGGCTGGAGCAACAGTTACGGTGAATGGATTGCGCTATCGAGAGATGATTAATGATTTTTTATGGCCGGAATTGGATGGTATTGATCTGGACAACGTTTACTTTCAACAAGACGGCGCTACGTGCCACACAAGCAACGAAACCATTGATCTTTTACGGGAAAAGTTTCCGGACCGTGTTATCTCTCGAAGAGGTGATCACAATTGGCCACCGAGATCTTGTGATTTAACACCTTGCGACTTCTTTCTTTGGGGCCACGTGAAAGAGAAGGTCTACGCCAACTGCCCAGCGTCGACTCAAGACCTCAAAGATGGAATTCGTGAGGCTATCGAGGACATAGGACAGCCACTTTGCGATTTGGTTATGGAAAATTTCATGAAAAGGATATTGTCCTGTCAGCGTGGTCGTGGTGGTCATTTGCCTGATGTTATTTTCCACTATTAACGGCATACCTTCCTCTTTATAATGAAATAAACATCCGATCATTTATATTAAAAAATGGCATTAAAACCCTTTATATTGAATCTAATTATTAAAACAACAATTAACATAGGCTTAAGCTTTAATATTCATGTTTAATATAATGCTAGTGACTCGTTTTCTTCTAGGCAACGAAGTTTAGTTCTGAATTGCCCCATGAGTCTTTGGCGAGTTTTCAATTTTATTTTGTTTACCTTTTGAAGAATCCATCTACTTAAATGTTTTCATTTTGGGGCTCCTACAGATTATTGTATATACAACTCTTGTAAGTAACGCCCAAAAAGTTCCAATATAGAATTTAAATTGAAAGCAAAGTTTCCAGATAAAATAATGTTGTGTGCAGCAATTTCGGAAGCAGGCGTCAGCCGAAGTTACTTGATTTCACCAACTTACATCATTTAACCGATGATGTTAAGTTTTGGTCTGATCCAGCTTCACTCCACTACGCCCGAAAAACAACACAGTGCTTGGTGACAAAAATATATCATTTACCCCGCGGAAACAATCCTCCTGACGTTTCTCTAGCGAGATTATGGAAACGTTTTACATTTTACTTACAATGTGCAGAAGCCCCAAAATGAAAACAATTAGGCGTAGGATTTTTCAAAAATAAATTTTAAAACCCGCCAAAGACTCATAGGGCAAGGCAGAACTAAACTTTGTCGTAAACGGGCTATTAACTCTTTATTAAGGCAGTGGTCACACTGGACAAGTGGGATCGACTAACGCCGATTGATTGCGATCGATTAAAAATTATACTAACACTAGCTTATGGGAATGGTCACACTGCATGCATCCACTATGGTCGAACATCAAACATGTTTGATTTTCTAGTCAGTCGACAGCGATTGATGTGTTTACGCATGCTCAGTATTGTCATATTTTTCATACCAACTTAACTGTTTTGGCATTTGTGTACAGGTTAAAAAGAATATTGTTAGAATATTACAGCCATATTACTAGTAGCATGACGGAAATGTGGAGAGTTAATGAAATAGACATAGTTGAAAAACTGTGTAAAAAATAATATACAATTTTATGATCAAAGCACACCAGGATACAGTAATAATTGTAAGACAATGGAAAAATTATGGATGCAAATTTCTCTAATTTTAAAAACAAAAACTCATAAGGTTTGTCATTTATTTAAATATTCCTGAAAACATATATTTGCGGCGTTTCAGTGCAAGAAAAAAATTATTTTCTTTCAATTTAAGTTGGTATCATTTTTGTGGAAATATTTACGTCGATTCATGCAGTGTGACATATCTCCTAAAATTTCGGTCGGTCGCTATTGATCTACGACTGTTGATCTTGGTTGATCGATTGCATTCTACTCAATGTGACCACTGCCTAGCCCTAATTAAAAATGTGGTATTAGTGTATGAGCCTGTGTTTTACGCATTGCACCGAATTTTTGTAATTTCTAAGAATATGATTTTTACGCATTATTATTTTTTAAACATATTCTTGTTGGTAAACAGATGGGATTTTATATGATTTATATTTTTCCTAATTTATGTATTTTAGTACAGTACAAATACGAGTAACACACGTGTCCGTCAAGCACGATGTAACCGGATGAGTTGCGAAAAGCTGGTACCCGTACTAGGGATAAATATGAAAATTAAAGCTTAAGCTATGTTAATTGTTGTAGTAATAAACATATTCAATATACTTTCCTTAAACCGCAATATCGTCCACTCAAAATATTTCCGAAAACTTATGTACATATGTTACGTCTCTGCATAATGTCATTTGGTTTGTTTATTATTTATTAGATTGATGAGGCCATTGCGATTTTCACTTTTCACACAAAAATATCAAACTTTTAGCAAACTCCTATGGCAACTTATAACGACGTAAATCTTACGGTTAAAAAACAAATGAGAATTGAAGTGGATAACAACATAATTTTGTTATCTCTCTTATACTACTTTCTACTCTTATACTCGCCGTCAAATAAATATGAAATGATGCTCAACTTTTTCCATTCTCCGCACCTATCCCTTGCCCAGAGGCTGATTCTTCATAACATTTTCATTTTCAACATTTCAACTACAGTGTAGAAGTCTTCAGTCAATACTTACTTAACGGAAACTAAGGTATAATGTGTTTTAGTTTTACGAGGGTTACTTTTTATATTTCGGGATTGGGCAACCCTAGCCGTAGTGCTGCTATTTGGCAACTGATGTCTCTATCGTAAAGTTTGACATTTTTGACGGTATACGTGCTCAGAACGTATTGATGTACGAGCGCTATTTGTGTTGTTTACAGTAACTTGAAAAATTCATATTAGTCAAATTAAATCGTGAATATTTTATTAAGGGTGATTAGCGAGCTTTTGATTAGCATTGTTTTATCTCTTTCAATCGTTTATGTATCATTTTAGAGAAAAATTAATTGCATGTATCTTTTATTTGAAGTATTTTTCCCTAAAATAATCTATAAACAATTGACAGAGATAAAACAATGCTAGTCAAATGCTCGTTAATCTCCCTTAATCACTGTTTATACTAGCGGCCATTGATCTTATTTATTTTTATATAGCTTTTATTTTACATATTTCTTACAATCGGTATTTTGATTTTTTAAAGAAATTTGTCAACGGATCTGAGTTAAAAATGGTACCTAGTAGTCACGCCGGTGTGTCAGACCGGAATGTACTATATTCAGGATACTACTGATCATAAACAAACGAGAATAAGCACTGGAAAGTCGGATATAAGAGTTACGAAGGTACTTAGAAAGATAGGTTATTTAAACCGTGAAGTTAGGAATTATTCAGAATAATATTCGTGGCCGGTCTCACAGACCGTGTGGGGCTACTGTATGGTTCATTGTTGTTGATGGACGTGAAATCATAAATACAGCCGGGATTCGAATCCGAAACCTTCTGTAAACAAAGTGGCAATAAAACAAATCTTTCTTTATTTAATTTATGTGAGCTTAAAATATATACTCGTAATAAATAATCCAGAAAACGCAAAGACTAAGAAGTTTGAAGAATGAATAATATCAAAATTTCCCAGCTTTTCCAATAGTACCTCCCCTAAACATGATTGCGTGTCGCCGCTACATTTTGTCGGCGCCATCCAGGCATCAGTTACTTGCATCCGGGTGATTCCGAGCAAGTCAACTCCAACTCCGGGGCTCCGGTTCATTACTAGTCTGGACACACGACAAGGGCTTAATTACTGTCCGATGTCACTTGCCTACCACTGAACACTGTATCAACCGTGACTGGCATCATGTCATATGATGCTGACGGACTGCAGGTTTATGGAGGGATATACATGGAATGGAATGAAATAGTAGTAGTAATTATATTGGATTTTTTGTAATGTAGTTGCTGGTTGTCGATTATTTGAAATTGTTTGGATTGGAGCCAATAATATAAAATTTAATGTATTGAACAGTGATTTAACTTTTGGAATTTTTGCAGGAGTATTGCATATCGAAAGGTCAAGGATTTTCATTTTACAGGAAATATAAATTTTAAAATGGAAAATTGCCAAATAAAATTCGGAAAATTCAAATACAAAAATTTTCACAATCAACATAAACTAAGGAAAGTCATATACAGTAAAATTTTTGAAAGATGTCCGATCAAGGTTGTCTACGAATTGTATGAATTCAGATTTTTGCTCCGCCCATCATGACAAATTCAGTAGTGTCGTTTGCTCAGTTTTTATGAGGGTACGTAAGATACTACTGTTATTTTATTATTATAAAAATATAGATTACAGGAAAAACATTCAAAATTCAAAAATAAGTCAACTAGTAAGTTTATAAGCAAATGTAAAACCAAATATGTTAAAAATAAGATACTGACACAATGTCAGTGTCAGTGACTCTGACTGAATATAACGTTATACGTACGGCTATGAATCCAGGTAATGTATCTGAATTAATAAATAAACTTACGTTACAGCGAAAGTATTATCAACAACGAGCATCGTTTATAAATGGAATGTCCTAACTTAGTCGAAACAATATGAATTTTTGAAAGACAAGCGTGTTATATCCACCCTTATCACACACTCTTACAGCCTTTGCAAAAGAAAGAGATAAATGTATGCCTATTTGTTAATTCGTTCGTGATACAGGTGCCCTTGATCGGACATCTTTCAAAAATTTTACTGTACTAATTTTCCAAAAAATTAATGTTTTAAAATATGATTAATTATCTTTATTTATGAGGTCGCGTTATTTTTTAGATTAACACCTATTACAGGGTATTTACGGACTTCAGTTTTCATTTTTAATGATCAAAAGTAGGCGATACGAGAGTTACCTTTTATATTTCGGGATTAGAGAACAAAAACAAATATTTATCATCGAAAATGGCTTTATTGTTTTTCAAAATATTAACCATAAAGATGCGTGTCGATGTTGGAAGGTCGATTTCTCAAGAACTTTAATACTTAATATCTGTTTAACTACGTATTTCTCAATCGAACATTACTAGGAAGAGTTGAAAAGGTTTTGGTAATAATTCGACAACCGGAAGTAGAAGATTCTTAAAAAAAATCTTTTAAATATTATTTTTTTTAAATTTTTGTTCTTGCAAGTATTTAAGTACATTAAATTCTCTATCTGATACATATAAATATTTTATTATATCTTTTATAGATTTAGAGATAAAGAAATATAATTTATAAAATAATGTGTTGTAATAAATCTCACAATCCAAATAATATCATGGAAATCATTTGAAATATTAAAATGTTTATAACTAACAGAATTGCCAGTGTCAAAACTCGAGAGACATTACTGAAGACTATTTCTGGGAATTACATACATTATATTATTTCTTATTTTATTAATAGTTTAATATTTAAAATTATAGGTGTATTACATATACCCTTCAGAAATACTGTCAATACCGACAATGAATTGGAAACCTCTAGAAAAATTAGAAGAGTAGGACAAAATTTCTTGAAAGAATGAATTTAAAATTTAAAAATCTAAATATAAAGAATAGGTATACGTACAATTTTTGGCGTAGGTGCTGGCCATAACAGATTTTTTTGATAGTTAAAACTTTACTTTGATTTTATTGAAATGTCGTTTAGTTTGAATTTGAGTAATAAAGTAATATAAACTACGTAAATTTGGTTAGATGGACTCCTAGATATTATTCTAATCTCAAAACACCATAATGGTGGTTCGAAACACCATAATGATAATTAAAAATTCTAATTAGGATCACCCGGTCTGTAAAATCAGCGTGACTGCTCGTGTTATAAATATTCATGTGACTACTGTAGGGTTAAGAAAAACAATAGGTTACAGTCGGATTGTGACATCGTAGAAGTGTAGACCTGAACCTTCCTCTTAGAAGCGAAGAGTGCTTTATAAATAAATAAATATGTATATCATCACGACATATTACCCATTGCTGGGTGTACCAATCTGCTTTGTACACAGATTTTGGCAATGATGGCGTCGGTCGGGATCGAACCCGGTTCCCCAGATTCGCGACCAGACACTCAGAATATTCGCGTATATGTATGTACATATATTTATTTGATAAATATTAACTTACCATAATTGTAATTTTTATGTACAAAAATGGTTTAAATAAACACATAATTATTGTTAAGAATAATAATAATAATAATAATAATAGTAAAATCCAATTTTCAAATAGAATTCCATGCCAACTATATGAGCATGTGTGATGTGTGATAGGCCACCTTCAATGGTCAAAAGTATCAACATTATCGAAACACATTTTGCGAATAAAAGCATTTTAGCACACTTATAAGTCGTGAAGCTGAATTTATTTATAAATTCAATTATGTACTTGATTTTATGTCAGTGATGTAAGTCGGGGCGACAGTAATGTGCAAATAAATATAAAATGTGTTCATATTACCATAAGTATTTCCATAAAAACAAGACCTCATATGATCAAAGCATTCAGAGGCAATTAATATACATATAAAAAACAAATAACAAGTAGCATTACAGTTAACCTAATAAATAATCCTTAGCAATGCATTAATCTAATCAAAAAACAAAAGTAATCATACCAGTTTTATTACCGCTCTAAAAACCAGCTCTGCCTCATAACTCTAAAAATATCACTCGTGCCACTGCCGCCAGATGGATACACGTAGATTTATTGCTCAAATTTAGAGAAAAATCTACCACGGCATTATTAATCGAGCCATTCTTCCGAATTAATATTCTTCTCTACGCGGCGAATAATTCCTGTCTCATATTTCGTCCGACTGAAACAGAAAGATAAATTGAAAGAAAGGGTTGGGTTGTTGGAGACATCAACAGCTTCTGTTTCACGGGACTTTGGCTTTCATCGTAGGTTAAATAATGGAAAGCCATTAAAGCAGAGAAGAAAATTTATATGCCACGTGGAAATAACACGGAAATTATCCCGGAAAACGGAAGTTTACTTCAAGAGTGTTCTTCACTTTGACAAGGAAATTCTACGTGTGAGGTTTTTTTTTATTGATATTGTTTCTTTTTTACAATTTCCGTAGGAATATGAAAAGAATATATTTTCATATTAATGGGGTAGATATCTTACAACGCAGAATCAAAATATGTATGGAATATGGAAATAGTTAGATGTTCAAATATTAATAATTGACAGACGTAAGTGCCAAGTGTAATTTACATAGTATAGTAATTTTACTGGAAAAATATAATCATTTGCAAAAAACTTTGTACACCTAGGGAATTTATATAGAATATATATATACAGGGTGCAAAAAAGTGGGTCATGCCATAGACGTTTAACATGGGAAATTGGTTTATCTTTGTGCAAGGGTTGCCAAATTATTTAATGTAAAAAATACTTTAAATAGAAGTTATAGATATTTAAATTCTGCATAAAAATATGTAAGCAAAAAAATTAATTACAATGTTATAACTATTTATATATTAAGGGCATAATTAAAAGATTATAGCACGAGGAATGTTTAAAGCTCGACACGTAGCGGATATTATTTAATTTCCCGAGTGCTATAATATTGATTATGCCCGTGGTACATTCAATGTTTTATTTTATTTTGGTTCTCAAAATACGAAAATTCACTGGGTACTTATAGGTATAAAATTGATAAAATTGTATGTATATTTAAACATTCTACGAGTTATTTGTATTTATACATTGTTAAACGCCACCTCATAGATACTCACATTTATAGTGGAAAAAACATCACCAGAATTATTTTAAAAACACATAAAACATCATTTGCATGTTACATTTAAACATTCTATGAGCCCAGTAGTATAAATTTTTGTTGCTTGGTGGCAGCACCGTGTTGAAATTTGCTATTTTTATAAATAAATTCAATAAAATAAAATGTTAATAAAATCGTGAAATTATACTTCTCAGCGCGTGTTAACATTAAAGCCGGATTTATAATGAAGTAACGCAAACCGCAACGTAGTTTATGTAAAGTACGAAGTAACGTAAGCGAATTAGGTGATTTATATTAAAAAGTAGTTCCACCACTGCTAGCCAATCAATTCGATATCTTTCGTTTAACTTCGGCATCAAGTTTGAATATCGGTACTTCTGTCAAATCATAAACCGTTTGATAGGTTAATTGATGTTTGTTGGGTTTTGTGTTTATTTAGATTTAAAAAGAAAATCACGACGTAAGTTCAAACCAACCTCAAACAACAAACAATCAAAACAAAATGAAATCTGCCAGATGGAGAATGGTCGATAATAAAGATTTCTGCGCAACCGTGCGCAACGTTCAAAATGCTGCCTTCTGATTGGCCAGCGGTATAAAATTTTAGTTAAGACAAGGTAGAAAGTTGAATGTTGGGCAACTATTGCTTTACATATTTTACCTTACTTCTTACTTTACTTGAATATAAATCATTACTAGCTCTAGTACACGCTCAACTGTTTACGTTACCGATACTATTCAAGTTACCTCTTACGTTACTTCATTATAAATCTGGCTTAGGTGTAGCAGACTTGCATAAACCAAAGTTCTGTTTTTAGATTGTTACTTGTTAACTTCTATTTGAAATTGAAATATATAAAACTACTTTTTATAGCTTAGAAAATATATTTAATGTACAAAATTTACTACGCAAAGTTTCGGTTTTATTTCACATAGAAATTAATGAAATTATTAATTTAAAAATTACGAAATAGGGACATTGGTTGTTTTTACATTCAACAGCATTAATTTAAAATTATTTTGTGACAATAATACATATTTTCATTCGTACAAGAAAAAATATGATGAGTTTTACGAGTGGCGGTTTTCAAAAAGTGATTTAATTATGTTGTCTGACACTACCTACAAAACCACAATTTTGATTTGTTTGTATATCTGCTTCATGGCAAATTAGTTAGTGTGACATTGTTTTCGATTTCTATTTTTAATTATTACTTTTATAATGTTGTAGTTACAGAATGTATGCCTAGAGTACAATACATTTTTTTAAAGTGCGGTATTCGCGATTATATTTTACCCGTCAAATAAATATATATTTTCTTTAATTGGCTGAAACTTATGCTTTAAGTAAATTGCATAAACTTACTTTATCGCTATGTGTTATGTATTATCACTGTTATATTTTTATCCTTGTAGCATAAACCAGTCAGGATTGTTTAGATTAAAGATAATTAAAATAGATAATACCTCACGTCCTCTCAATTCTGTTGTCTACAATTTTTTTTCTTGAAATCTTAGTCATATACAATTTATTCTTAAAAAATATATTTACTTACCTACACCTTCATAAGGGCAAGATCGTTCAGTTTTTTATAGGAAACCAAATGCATATAAATACATGAGTACATACATTTTGTTTAAGAATCTGTAAAATCCTATACGTACCCTGATTAAGGTATAAGTGTATACTGGAACGTGAGTTTCGTAAAAATGCTGTATGACTGCGAGATTTCGAGTAATTGCTGATACCTAATCTACACCACGGTCAAAACATGTGTTTACTTTCAAATCATTACTGCTGAGACAAAAGGAAGTTGATTTTTTCAGTTATTGCGTTTGGATTAAATTTGGTTTCCCAACGTATGTAACTTTATGAAATCAAGATTATAAATCTATCTTGGAAGGTATGCGTAAATACAATTGAAACGTTAAAGGAGTCTTTTACGTTTTAAGTATCAAATATAATACAACCGCAATAATTGAAAAAAATGACATATAACTTTTTATCCCAACACTAGCGAAATTTTATTAGAATTCACAGAATTTGACTAATTTCCGTAACTACTGATATTATTAAACACTAAATTTTATGAATTTAGTTTCCTAACTTGACTTTATCTATTCATATAATTTCAAACTTTGTTTCAAATTCAATTTACCCAGTACTTCGTGATCATACTCAACTGTTTACCCGCGGTTGAACGAGTCCATCTGGAATTAGCAACGGGGGGAGTGAGGTATGAAATAGATCCTCCAACCACAAATAGACCTTGGATTGTAGAAGTTTAAATGAGCCCACGATACGCGATATGGAGAAAGTAATTAAACACTAATATAACCAGAAATTGGCAGAGACAGATCAAGTTATACTATAACGGATGTATGTATTTACAACATTAATATGCATGCTCAAGTAAACAATTAAAAGATAGAAAAGGTTGAATCATTATGAATATAATTCAGGAACGAAAATGTAATGGATACATACTTGAAAAATATTTTCAAATAGTACAAAAGTGATGCTTAGTAAAAGCCCTCAACGGTAGAGATACATAGTGTAGCTATACTATACATTTTAAGACAAAAGCCGCTATCTTATCAAAATCACAATATATTCTTCAATTTGCATCTACAAAACGCTTGGCGCGTTCCTTTAGTCCATTCAAAGCGTTATGGAAGTCTGAAACTCAGTTTCACGAGGCTGGGCTACTCATTTTCCATGACAATGCTAATGCCCGTAACTGAAAAACTGCGTAAATACGGTTGGGCAGTACCTCATACTCCCTAAAGTCCGGACATGAGTCCACCAGACTTCGACATATTCCCAAAGCTGAAACAGCCTATGCATTGATATCGTTTTCCGTCTCTGGAAGAGCTTCATGCTGCCGTTACCCAAGCCATTTGACAGATTTCGAGTAAAGAGAGATGGCGTCTTGGATGGAATAGTAAAGCTTTCTAGACGTTAGGACTCAGTCATTGAGAATTTGAGAAGCAAAGAGACTAACTAAAGGATTGTGAAGAGATAATAAACAAATGAATAATCCAACAATTGTGTGCAATATTTATAAAATGACCCGCGTAAGTACAGTAAATTTTATTAAAGATGTCCGATCAAGGCCATCTGTACATGAACAAATTAACAAATTGGCATACCTTTATCTCTCTCATTTGCAACGACTACAAGTGTGTGTGATAAGAATGGATATAACACGCTTGTCTTTCAAAAAATCATATTGTTTCGACTAAGTTAGGATATTCCATTTTTAAAACGATGCTCGTTGTTAAAAATACTTTCCCTGTAACGTAAGTTTATTTATTAATTCAGATATAATACCTTAATTCATAGCCGTACAAATAACGTTATTTTCTGTCAGTGACATAGACACTGCCATTGTGTCAGTATCTTATATTTCACACATTTGGTTTTACATTTGCTAACAAACTTACCAGTTGACTTATGTTTGAATTTTGAATGCTTTTGTGGTAACATATATTATTAAAATAATAAAATAACAGTAGTATCTTATGTACTCTCATAAAAACTAAGTAAACGTGTCGTTTATTTAGTTAGTAGTGCCTACTGACTTTGACAGAATGGGCGGAGGTAAAATCTTAGTTCATACAATTCGTAGATGACCTCGATTGGAAATCTTTCAAAAAATTTATTGTAACTTCCAATCTGTATCCCTGACAATCTATATACCTCAGAAACAGTTAAAATGTTCAAATATTAATAAGAATGATTAAGGAAATTATATAGTAGAATTAATAATTAACAGATATACCAAGTGTAATTTACATAGTACCTTTTCATTTCATTTAATATTACTGATATTAACTTTCCTTCATTTTTGTTTCATTAATGTAACATAAGCCCAGAATTAAATTTTGCTGTCGAATTATATTGTCACCTTTCTGTTCATTATCGTAAATGTAATGCGCCTTTTGTGCCTGTTACATTATTCTACATTACTTTCTTTGTGTTCTGTGCCGTTGTTTTAAGTTAATCTGTTTTATTTTCCGTCGCTTTGATATTTCTTGCAATTGAATTAGTCTTTATGGTTTCATTTTCATTATAACACACATAATAATTTTGTAGTACGTGGAACATATAGCAATGTGTGTAATTATATATACAGACTTTTACGGAAGTATAAAAATGCCTTCTTTTATGTTTTCTGCGAAATGTAGTAAAGATATGTTATTATTACGTGTGAGATATGTTTATTGTGTTGTTTATTTACATCTCTTACAAAGAACAAGCACATTTTATTATGACGTCTTTGATTTATTGCACTGTATGACATGTGTGCAAATTATATTGTATTTATTAAACAGCTATGAAATCTATGAATTTACATTTTTGCTTCTATCTAGTTACTTTGTAATTAATTAATAATAATAAAAAAAACTGAACCATCGAATTAGTTTTATGAAGAGACTACTACTGTCTAATTAACCGAGATCATAATCTATTAAGGTTATTTTTCGAGATACTAAAATTGAACACGTTAATAAATATATGGCTACTATATATAATAAAAAAAAAATGTTATCATCACGACAAGAAATCGTTTCTTAAACCGGTTAGCCAGTGTTTTGAGCTGAAATAATTATTTTTTTTTAATTCTAAAAACGAGAATTTTTTATCGATTGACGATAAAAGTGCGATTTTTTTGACAGCTAACAGTCTGTAAAATGACACTTTTACTACCTAGGCAATAAAGATATTTTTACAGCCTATTGTTGTTATGGCTATTAGCAACTGCCTCAACAAACTCATAGCAATCGTTCAACAACCGCCTAGCAATATAATTTGATGGCGATAACTTTTAAAATAGGTATTAAAAATAATTACTAAATTAACATTAATTCTAAAATCACCAAAAATATAATGTGTCCAACATTGCACTATACGCAGATTTATAACATCGGGAGCATCAATCTCTGCTGTAAATATGGAATTTTAGTGCCAAGTTAAATAAATAACTATTTTTCATTCTTTTCAATTAGACAGAATAAAAGTAAATACATTTTACACTAATATTAATTTTAAAGAAATATAACGTGTGTAAAAAATACAATTTATGTATAAGTATACTTAAATAAAAGTTTTTTTTTTCTATTTTGGTTGTCTAATATGTAATTTATGAAACGCATTTGTATGTCATAAAGTATTTCTTAAAAGAACTTAAACCTAATTTCTGTTAGGTTGGCAACTAAATTTTTAGACAATTGTCATTTCAAAGTAAATATTATTTCTAGAAGACCTATTATTGAAATGAAGTAATAATATGTAAGTAACTAATAGTTATATTATTTTGTTATAAAAGGTAAATATTGTATTTTAAACGAAAATTATTTATACTTTCCTGTCAATATAAATATTTCGCAAATGACAGTTGAAACTTTAGCTACAAAAAGCTTTTTAATTGTTATAATCAGTATCAGTTTCACGGTTAAGTATGGTTGCTTATGTAATATTAGAATAGTGTATCTATAGTTTTATTTCAAAAAGTAGTTTAAATTCATTATATACATTTAAAATGACACATAAAGTTACGAATGTCAATCACTGTTATCAACAATTAAATAAAAAATCAAATATTCCTAATTCATATACATAAATTAGAAAATAAAAAATATCAAGATATTTTAACGGAATGTCCATTAGAAAACTCGCCGCAAACTGCTCGTATAAAAGCACGTGCGCTAATATCATGTCTTATGAAACTCGGATTTTAATATACTATTTTGTTTCTTGAATAATTTATTATATTTACGTTTATTTAATTAATCTAAACGCTTCAAATATTGGTTTAAGAGTTAACCGATTTTGAACAAACCCGTTTTATTTTTTTTCCGATTTATCACCCTGGTTATGTATGTAACACTATTGCATAATTTAACCGATATCGTATCTTTTCTAGTTCTCGAGATCACAATGTTCATGAGTTCATATGATTGACACCATTTGGTGTGGAAATTCATAATTTAAGTCTATTACACAAACCAAAAATTAATATTATGAACCCTGAAGCGTTGAGATATAGCTTGGGGTAGTAAATTTCCTCCCTTAGGAGGAGATGCCAGATAATTTATAATAAAATATGAGGAAAAATGAGCATTTTATAGTAGATTGAATATATATAACTTGGTTATTTTTTTGTAACTTTTTCAACAACCAAGAAAGCCGATTTGCAATAGCAATAATAATAATAATAATAATAATAATACCCTGTATTTTTCTACAGGAACCACTCCAAATTACTGACCAAATACAGTACAAAAAGAATTTAATTTAAATATAATTTTAAAATAAAATTAGTTAAAGAATTTTATGTATTTTGTTGTTATCACATATCATTGTACTGAGATATTTTATTATACATGTTACACATGACAGTGACAGGAGCTTTTGCAGATAGGTTTGTTTTTGTCGGTGATACATAAAATAATTCTTGATTTCTCGATGCTAAACTTGGTGTATGAAAGTTTAGCTTAGCTAATAAATATGAGCAATCTATTTTAATATTTATTATTTTAGACAGGAAGTTATTGCATGTTGATTTTTAATGATTCCAAATTGACTGAATTGAGAAGTATGTTATTCTTTCCGGGTAAGAGTTATGTTGCCGTAACCATAGATATTTGGTAAATCTCCTAGAATATTCCTCTAGAATAAGTTTTCGTTTACATGGTACCAAATAATTATACCATACTCTATTTTGGATCTCGCAAAAGTGAAAAATAGTGTATTTATAATTAAAATTTGACGGCAGGATTTACTGTTTTTTATAACGAAACCTGTACTTACTTCTGTTGGTTGCCATAACAGTCTTCCGTGTATTATATGGAATAATCGTAACTAAAGGATCAAATGTTAATACCTAAGTTTTTGATGGTGAATATTATTTCTAAATTATGAGAATTAATTTAATAATTGAAAGTAATAATATATTCTTTCGTGTATAACTTATTATTTTACATTTTAATAAATTATTTAAATTGTTTTGGATGCACCAATCATGGATTCGGATCAGATTTATTTATATTTTACAACAATCATTTACCGTACAGATTTTGGAAAATATTTTAACGTCGTCGGCAAAAATATTTCACAGTCCATATCGGCAACAATATCGTTAATAAAAAGCAGGAATAACAATGGCTTGAAACGAACGACAATTGTTGTACTATTCATAGAGAATACTATTTTCAAGGTATGAGATAAACAATTTGACAAGATTTTCGATAAAGCCGTAAGGATTAAGTTTATGTAACAGTGAACCACGATCTACGTATATGATCGAATGCTTTACAGATATCTGCATAAATAATATCCATTTGCCCATGGTTATCGAAAGTACCTGTAGCAAATATCAGAATCATGAATTCAATTGCTGCTGCCGAGTGCACTACAGGGGCCGCCTTTGTGCGATTTGAAAACGGTCAAATTCGAACTCGGGCATTTAAAAAGAAATCCTACTACCGTATTTATAGGATTCCATCCATGGAATATCTACACCTGCACTAAAAAACAAATGTAACTTTTAACACTCATTTAAATGAAGATTTTTATCCCTTTGACATCGATTTTTAAACTGTTCTAAATAGGTAAAAACAAAACTATTGCTACAAGTTACAATGTATTTTTTCTATTTAACCTGCAACAGCCGCAATAGACATTAAAAATAATTGCATTGAAGTACAATTACATAACCAAACATTTGCTCTCCACCATCCACCCGTTCACATACTATATATTTTCTATTTTGCGGAACTAATGCTGTTCATTCACCGCGTCTAGTCGATAATATAGTACGTGTATGGTATCGATGGCGCACGTGAGCTCATTTGTAACTGCTCTGAACCGATAAAGTGTAATAAATTGACATTTCGTGTAGGATAGATGAGTATAGAGCCTCGTAAACCCGAACACGGTTACCTGTCACACGGCAGAATTCAAGCCATTCCACCATATGGAACAAAACTGTGGAAATATTTGAGTAATTGTATCGGTTTATCTTCCGGATGATGATGGTGAAATATGACGCATTTAATGGAGAAAAAGGTTTCTGAGTAGGTTATTTTTTAAAGAAAAGAGGAAGCATAAAAATGAATGTGTGCTACTGTGATACAATTTATCAATCGAATAGTAGTATTTATTGAAGTAGTTTTAATTATAAAGGGTGACAGGAGAGAAGTACTAGTGCCAAATCTCGGGGCTGTATACTACACATAATACTAGAGTTCGAAAAATATGTAATAAAAAAAATCTATATAAAAATATGCATAAAAAATATATATGCACTTATCCCATGCTAAAAATTTGTAAAAATAATAGTACATTTTGTATTGAAAATAATTTATTGACTCGAGTATTTAAAGTAGTGAAAAATATAAATATCTATTCAAAATGGCCGCATAAGTCGATCTGGCTATGGCAGAAAGGGACCGTATCTATCGGTAGTTCATTCAAGGCGAAGGTGTACCAAAAGAACGGTCTAGAAGAAGTTGAGACACCCCTGAGCAACATACTCTTTCCTAGCAAACATTGGGTGTTCCAACAAGATTCAGTCCTTGCCATAAATACTGTCACATGATTTATTATTATTATTATTATTAGTATTATTATCACTATTATTAGTCATTTTTCGCTCCTTGGGAGCATAGGGCACCCTCAGATGTTTCAAGGCATTTTTTTCCAAGGTTGCCAGCTTTATTCATGAGATTATGTTGTCTACTATTTTTTTCTATTTGGTCTTATGTTTAGCTTCCGTCTTTATGTCGTGCCATGTTTTGATTAGTTCTTTGTTTTCTTTGTGTATCTCTTTTTGCCATGTATTTGGGGGTCTTCCTCTTTTCCTCTTCCCTTTTATATTATATTCTAGTGCTTCTTTCGTTATGTCGATTTTCTTTTTTTTTTTATAGTCGTATCTATTGGTTCTACATTGCATATTTTCCAAAGTTCTTCGTTTGATATAATTTCTGGGTAGTAGATTTTCAATATTCTTTTAAACATTTATTTATGTGTCTGTACCAATTTGGTATATTTTGCATTTGTTGTCCATGATTCCGATACATATAATAGTGTGCTTTTTACATTACTGTTAAATATTCTAATTTTGTTCTTAATTGATATTTCATTCGATCTCCAGATTCTTCACTACCGCCTTTTTCGTTCATTATACTTCCCAAGTAACAAAATTGATTCTCTCGTTTAACTTCGTTTCCGCTAATTTTGATTATTGTTTCTTGTCGTTCTTTTATTGGCAGGATTTTGCGTTTCTTCATATATATTTTTAGTCCTACCTTCTCTGCAATTTCTTTCAGTATTGTCGTTTTCCTATGTATTTCTTTTTTTTTAATTCTCTTCTATCAGACATACATCATCAGCGAATTCTAAGTCCTCGGTTTTCCAAATTTCCAAATGATACCTGTTTTATTGTCTGATACTTTTTCCATAACGTAGTCTATAATTATAAGAAAAAATATTGGCGATAAAAACATCCCTATCTTACTCCGCTTTGGATCTTTATATCTTTTGATAGTTCTCCATTTACTTCAATATTGGCGGAGTAATTCTGGTACAACATTTTATCATTGCTACAATTTTCTTTGATAAGTCATATTTTTGTACCATTCGATAAAATTGATGTTTATTGTTTTCTGCCATTCTATTGCATTTTCTATTACTATTCTCAGTGTCACATGGTTTACAGGCTGCTAAAAATTTGTAAAAATAATAAAACATTTTGTATTGTAAGTAATTTATTAACGAGTATTTAAAGTAGTAAAAAAATATCTATTCAAAATGGCCGCCTTTGGCTTTAACGCAAACCTATGACGGTCTAGCCATTCTGCTATGGCAAAGCGGACCTTATCTATCGGTATTTCCCGCACTGCGAAGGTGTACCAAGAGAATGTTCTAGAAGAAGTTGTGAAACCCCTGAGCAACATACTCTTTCCTGGCAAACACTGGTTCTTCCAGCAGGATTCAGTCAGTAAAAATGAGTTTGAATTTTGAAAGAAGAAAATGTACGTTCAACCTCATAATAAATTATAGGTGCTAATTCAAAATGGGAAGTAATTCGCCATTTAAATATTTGTGTCAGCAAGAACTATACAGAAGAAATTGTGTTGGGTGACCAAGTAATAGCATAAATAAAGGTCTCAAAGGAGCTACAATCAACGCAATATTAGACAGCCCTGCTGCTTTAAAGGCAGTAGGTGCCCTCAATTGTGAGTCAAAATTAGTTTTAAAGTCTGAAATTGTAAGGACACCAATCAACAGCTGGCATGGGGAGTTTAATACTAACTAGCGCCCAACGTGGGACCGTAGTTTTGTGATTGTAATTACTAACATAAAACAAGTGTAATTAAAAAAGAAAAAACTGGAACCTTGCCAAATAGTGGACAAGTATTTTGAATGAATGAATTTTCGAGCTCAGCTTTCCGTAGTTTATTGTGCTGCTTTTGGAATTCACTCCGTGTCGACTTAAACTAGCCGCAGGTCTTCCGTACTTGTACGGGCCCTTTTACCGGGGAGTAATAACATGCATATATTCTACACCAATTATTCATACCTACAATGTGAACATACGCTCAATATTCTCACATCAGCACCCTTAATATTTATACATACATCATCTTCCATTCTTCTCGGCTAATTACCGACCTATCATGCATCATGATTGCATTGTGTGGTGCGATATATCACCAGAGACATCTATATAGCCACCGGATAAAGCAAAACGCGTAGCGCATTCATCGGGATCCGAGACAGTGCGTATGGGAGCGGTTTCAAAGCGATTAATATGAGATTAATTGTCAGGAGTGGTGATTATTATTTTAAGGTGGGGTGATATTGTGCGTTGTGACGCCAGTTATGCTTGTCCAAATATCATAAGTGAAGCGCTAGACAATTCATTTCTATCTATTATATACTCCAAAATATTAGAAGTTATAAATTCATTAGTTTAACTCTGTATGATACACAAACACTAACTTGGTATCTAAAAAATCTGATGTGGACATCACACGACTTCCTTGTACGATTATTAAACTATACATATTTTTTTAATAAATAAATTACAAAATATTAATTTTAACTTCAAAACAGTAAGATATATAGCGACCATAATCTAACCCGGTTCTTTTTAAAGGGAGTTTTGATTACAACAAAGAAATATTTGATTACAACAAAGAATATGACTAATTTCACAATAAAAATATAATATTTGTTATTGTACGAATTATAAAATTGCACGTATTTAACGTAATTTGACATGAACATTTTTTTAATGTTTTTGTCCTAATCCATAGCAAGCTTTATTACAAAAACAAAAAAAGTATATAATTTTTAAATTTACATATCTCGCTTATACAAAGGGCTAATTTAATAATACTTGATGTGCTAGATGCAATTAATTCTCTAAAACTTTTATTTGAAGCATTTATTTTTAAAATCAAAATAAAATCATTTTATTCAAGAAAAACTGTTAACAACTTCAAGTAATGTACCACTTCCGGTTAGCCTATTTTAACCAAAATCTATTATGTTATTTCGATTGACATAAAAGTCTTGTATACCAAATTTGAAAAGTTTTGGATTATATTTTAAAACAGTTTTTCATTAAAATCTATTATAGGCTTCATGTAAAGTGCCACTTCTGGAAATTGTATAATAACCAGAAAGGGAGGTGCACAACTAGATGTTATAGGAGTCCTAAATACAAAATTTCAACTTTCTATGGCTTACCGTTTTTGAGTTATGCGAGATACGTACGTACGTACAGATGTCACGGCGAAATTAGTCAAAATGGATTCAGGGATGATCAAAATGGATATTTCCGCTGAAATCTGAAAACCGAAATTTTTCGCGATTACAATACTTCCTTTACTTACGTACAAGGAAGTAAAAATGGGTCGGACCAAATAATTTTCTGCCTACATTTCAAATTTTAGAACCTAATCTCGATATCTCGTTTCATGTTCGATATATCCCTGAAGGTGTGGTCTCCATTTTCTCTGAAAATACCCATAACCCAAAAATGAATGGAAATTCAATCTTGGCAACTTCGTCACCTAGACCTAAAGCAGCGATGACATACCTAAGTCCCACAGATGAAAAAGTGATCCGAGGGATAATTTGAACGTACCCGCGTGGATGCTCAAAAAAATCTAATTACCATTTTGTAAATTATACAATATCAATTAGATTTTAAATCTTGTCAAAATGTAAGAAAAAATATTAAAATTACTTGATACACTTCATATCATATCACAATGTTGATATAGTAACGAGTATCAAAAGTTTGAAATATCGTGCAAGTGTGAAGTTTAGCAAACGAGATGAATTATACACGAGCAATACGATATTACTTTCGAGCGACTACAAAGAATAACATAAGTATTTTCAAGAATTTTATTTCAAATGACAATTCAATACCAACTGCTGTTTTGAAACCACAAACAAATCAAAGCCGCCTAACTATGTTGATTTGGTCTCATCATTGCGACATAATCATATCGTGCGAGTACGATATTCATATCATGCTGGTTGTACGATATTTTCAACTTTTTTAAGTAGACTACTAATGCGATATCTATTATTTTCTGAAATGGTCGTCTAAAAAAATTTATATCATATTACTTATTAGTTTATTGATATTATTTGTCAAAAAAACACATACTTACGCGTCAAATTCGTATTTTCTTGTTATGCGCAGCCAATATTGTCAACCTACAGTAAATACGTACAATATCACACTTTCTTACTCATTATATCAGATCACTTTGCAATTGAGAATAACTCCAAGTAATTAAGTGAAACATTTTCACTGCATATTACGAAATTTAAAAATTGAGCCCTTACAGAGACAAAAATTTAAAAATTCATTAAAAAAATAGAAACATATGCTCTCATAATAAAACATGATAAATGCTCGTAAACACAAAAAAAAAATTGAAAATATCATTATCTACATGTGTAGATTCTTTACGCATCGTATTTGCATGAAAATTTTTGCTGTGTGGAGTTACACGATTTTTTTTTCTTATATTACTGACTTTTAAATTTTGTAAAGACTCAAACATGGTTGTAGAAAAGAGTTTTGTGTTAGTGTGCCCGTGTAGAAGTAATAATATGAAAAAAATAGTTTAACTAGTGCCTCAAAACGAAGAGTGAAATGATTGTCTCAAATAAACATAAAACCATTTACGAAATCTAAGTTTGGGGTCTCTAGAACACGAATTTACTATATTTACGATAATCTCTGTATGTGTGCGTGCGTACGCGTCTGTGTAATTGCGTTTGTGTGTGTGTATGTAAGTGAAGATTGTTTTGGATCGCAAATCTCCAATACCACAATTCCAAAAATTATAATTTCTTCGTATTCCTAGAGTTTATATACATATGCAAACGCGATTATTTGGTTATAATTGGACCACCGGAAGTAGCCTCAGTTGCAACTTTTAACAGTTTTTATTGAAAAAACGCAGTTAAATAACATTTATTGACATTTCATATTAATAAATTTTAAAAAATATATTATTCTCTATACGACTGGATTGAATTTTATACTTCATATTTAATAGATACAGAATTAAAGAACTATAAAGATATTAAATTTCATAAATTAGCCAGCTATGCTAACTATGGAAACTGCTAATATATTCAGATAATTCAAATATAATTCATTATCAATGAAAAGAAAATGAGTGTGGCAGATATGAGGATGTTGTAATAGAAGTTAGAGAAGGCACGGAAAGATAGGATAAAGAATGAAAGGATAAAGGAAATAACTCGAGCGATAGAAGTTTTAGACAGATACAAGAAAGACGATTACATTGGTTTGAACATGTCATGAGGAGAGATGAAGAATATATTGGAAGCAGAATGAATAGCTTAGTAATAGAACGTAGAGAAACAGAGGAAAACCAAAGATAAGATGGAAGGATTGTATTGCGGAAGACTTGAGAGAAAATGAACTAAATGAGGATGACACGCAAAATAGATATGAGTGGTTCATTTTGATGGTCTGTTAATTCAACAAAGCGTTGATGAACACTTCTGCAACCAGGCAATAAAGTTAAAAAAATATAAATTCATTAAATTTCATAAATCAACCAGCTATGCTAACCATGGAAACTGCTAATATATTCAGATAATTTAAATTGACAGATGTCAGTGTCAACGAAAAGAAAATGAATGTGGTAGACAAGAAGATGTTGAGATAGATGTTGGTGAAGACACGGAAATATATGATAAGAAATGAGAATGATACAAGTTTCTAGAAAGATACAAGAGAGACGATAACAGTGGCTTGAAGAAGTCGTAAGAAGAGATAAAGAGTATATTGGAAGAAAAATAAACAGTTTAATAAGAGAAGGTAGAAGAAACAGAGGAAGACCAAAAAAAGATGGAAGGACTATATTGCGGAAAACTTGAGAGAACAGGAATTGAATGAGGACGACACGCAAAATAGAAATGAGTGGAAGAAGAAAATCAAGAATAGCGAATGGGAACAGCTAAGGAAGAAGAACAAGATGTCAGTGTCAAGTGCAATTAACATAGTTAATTTATGAAATAATTTTACTGGAAATATGTATATAATCTTTTACAAGAAAATTTATGTACAGTAAAATTTTTGAAAGATGTCCGATCAAGGTCATCTGTATCACGAACGAATTAACAAATAGGCATACATTTGTCTCTGCCTTTTGCAAAGTCTATAAGAGTGTGCGATAAAGATGGATATAACACGTTTGTCTTTCAAAAATTCATATTGTTTCGACTAAGTTAGGACATTCCACTTTAAAACTATGCTCGTTGTTGATAATACTTTCGCTGTAACGTAAGTTTATTTATTAATTCAAATACATTACCTTGATTCATAGCCGTACGAATAATGTTATTTTCTGTCAGAGTCACTGACACTGACATTGTGTGATTATCTTATTTTTAACAAATTTGGTTTTACATTTGCTTATAAACTCAACAGTTGACTTATTTTTGAATTTTGAATGCTCTTACCGTAATATATATTTGTATAATAATAAAATAACAGTAGTATCTTACGTACCCTCATAAAAACTAAGCAAACGACACTAATGAATTTGTCATAATGGGCGGAGCAAAAATCTGAATTCATACAATTCGTAGACGATCTTGATCGGACATCTTTCAATTTTTTTACTGTATATGGAATTTGTACATAATACACAAGATTGACGGAAGGTAATGTGCTGGCTACATCAATTTTTTTATATATTTACGTAAAACATTTTGTTTACAACTTATTTGAAGTCAGTCTCACGGCCGCGCAACTGTCAACGTCTTATGAATAGTGCGGAGATGATAAGGACAAACATTATCATTCATACTCCAGGGGAATTCGAACCCGAGACCTTTAGATTGCGAAGCGGCATCGTTGCCTGTACGCTACCCTGGATGACAATAATATCATTATCACAATAATTATTGTAGCACACTTTTAAGAATTATAATAATCCATTTATTTTAATTCTATATGTGTAATATGCAATTATTTACATAAATAACTGTAATTTTAATGCAGATTAAATATATTGTAATAGATGTACATCCAATGTAACAACATTTAAAAATAATATGCTAAATTATGATTTGCATATTAATAACGTTCTTGTATGTAAACGTGTAAATAACTGATAATTATTAATCAATATACAATTTGTTTGAAGGTAATATATTAAATATGCCAATCAGTTTCACATATCTTTGTTTTACTTTACATGTCATAAAAGTAAATTGGCAACAAACTGTTAGAATGTTACATTTAGTGATTTTTCAATATTATATACAATATACGAGAAATTAATCTTGATATTAACTGCATTTCTTAATGACTTCCTCTTTCGTTGCTGATGGTGTCATAAAGATTATTAAAACGAAAGTACGAGCATAATATATAAGTATTAAAATACTTTTGAAATATATTAAAGATTTTTATAACATTTTACAGATTTGAAAGTTTATTAGGAATATTGTATACGAGGCAACATTTTCTGATATTCGTAATTTAACTCTTTAATGGATACACATTTTCTTTAAAATCCAATCTACCCATTTAATAAATAAGGACGATGACGAAGTTCAAATTCATCAGCTACATAGATATGGAAAAAAAAATAACAAATAATTTTCCGAATTTTGAAAAAATCTTTTTTTGCCGATTGGCATTAAAACTGCGATGTTTTTGACAGCTTTAATATTTATAATAACATTAAATGTCAAAAATCAATATTTAACAGCGTTTTTTCAAGAAAAAATATTAAAATTTGCAAATGAGGGTACTTCTGGTTGACCAATTATAAACTAAATCTAATGAGTTCTTCATATGGATGTAAATACAAGGAATACGAAAGAATTATAATTTTTAGAGTTGTAATGTTGGTTTTATTCACTATAAAAAAATCGTCACACACACATACACACGTACAGACATCATCGTACAAATAGTAAAATCGTATTCTCGGGACCCTAATAATAATAATAATAATAATAATAGATTTATTGCCATAAAGATATTACAACAGTAATTGTTTACTTAAAAAGACTACGTCACAGTAAGAAAATACTTCACCAAATTAGACATTTAAAAATTCATTTATATCATAATAACATTTATCAATTAAATATTGTTTTAAAGCTCTTAATATTTTTTTATTATTTTCAGTGTTTTTACCTCTCGCTAAGAGAGGTATTGCATTCATGCTAAAAATCGCATGTCCAGATTTTATTGAATAAACACGTTTTAAGGTCCCTACAATCCGATTTTAACATTTTTACGATGATGTCTGTGTGTGTGTGTGTGTGTGTGTGTGTGTGTGTGTGTGTGTGTGTGTGTGTGTGTGTGTGTGTGTGTGTGTGTGTGTGTGTGTGTGTGTGTGTGTGTGTGTGGATGTATGTGTGTGTGTGTGTATGTATGTAGGATATTGGAAGGACGATTACTCAAAAACTACAAGACTTTAAATTTGTTTAACTACGTATTTCCCAATCGGACATTCATGGGAAGATTGGTAACAATTGGACAATTGGACAACCGGAAGTAGAAGATTCTTGAAAACAAATCTTCTAAATAATATTTTTTGAAAATTTTTCTTGGTAAAATTAAAGAAAATTAAATTCTTTATCTGATACATTTAAATATTTTATTATATATTCTATAGATTTAGAGATAAAAGAAATATAATATATAAAATAATCTGTTATAATAAATTTTACAGCCGAAAGAATGCCATGGAAAATAGTTGCAAATTTAAATTGTTTGTAACTGACAGATAAATGTCAGCGTCAGAAATACGGAGACATTACTGAAGACTTTTTCTGGGAAGTACATACATTATATTATTTCTTAATGTATTAATAAATACATAACATATATCCTTCAAAAATACTGTCAATCCTGACAATGAATTGGAAACATTTCGAAAAATTAGAAGAGGACAAAATTTCTTCATAAAATGAATTTAAAATTAAACAATCTAAATATAAGGAATAGATATATGTAAGTAGAATTTTTGGTATAGAGTGTAGGTATATAAGAAATGTTAAATACAATAGGGCGGGAGTAATCATGTGATTTTGTCGGCCCTGACAAGCAGATATGGGGGCCCATGACAGAATGATAGCTAGTAATTATGTAAATAGATGTCAAATATCATAATTTCTCATTCTAAATTTAGTGATTTTCCAATTCCATGTGGTTTATTTTCCTCGACAAGTAAATTCCACACTCCTGGTGACAAATTAACTACGTGCATTTAGAAAATCTTGAAGTTTTGAATGAAAAATTGACAAGTGATATCCATGTACATAATTACTAATTATCATTCTGAAACGGGCCCCCACATCTGCCTGTTAAGGCCAACAATGTAACATGACTGTTATATACTTATGTAACCAAAAAAGTAAGTGGCGAGAGGTATTGTGCTGGCCACAACAGATTTTTTGAATTTAATGGCAGATTATTGTACATTCTAATAGCACCATAAGGAGGACCTTTCCTATACATTTCAAATCTGTGTGTTGGATAACAGAGATCTAATGTTCCTCTTGTTGTCATATTAGAGTAGTTATCTTTATTTTAACAAAGAGATGTTGATTTTTTCTTACATACACTACAAGCTCAAATATATACATAGAAATAACTGTGAACATGTGCAATTCTATAAAAATAGGTTTACAATGAGTTCTAGAAGAAGCACTTACCATACATCGAATTATTCTTTTTTGCAATACAAATAATTTATTCGCTTCCTTGGATCCTCCCCAGATAATTATGCCATATCTTAATCTACTGTAAACATGTGCGAAGTAGTATGTTCTGAGGATTTCAAGACGTATTGTTTCTGAGTTTGTAAATATCAAAAAAGATTGTACTTAGTTTTGCAATTTATTGATGTGTTTTGACCATAAAACGTGCTTATTCACTAAAAACTCACCATCGAATTTTTGACCAAAGACAATAATATATTCTTTACCTAAAGGTGACGGAAGGTAAAAACAAATTAATGTTTCATGTTATTATTTGATTGCTAATATTTATATAATATTGCGAAATCCATTAAGTTTATGAAAATTTATTATTTTAGATAGACACAACCTATGTATGTATTTTCCTAATTAACAAAATTAGTATTAAATGGTACAGTCTGCGTGCTTATAATTACTATAATAAAGCACCCATTTCTCACATTATCACAAACATGTAAAATTAATTACAATTAAAATTCATGTTGGAAAACTAAACTGGTCAATATATCACAACTGTCATCATTTTAATAAAACAATATTCATTTCACAATAGTATATACAGTTACTGATCCTTTTGATATACAAACGCGATTTATAATCGCGAAAATAATATATGAACATGTTTATTTAATTTACAAGTATTTAGGCGTTATTGTTATTCCACGCATTGAGTGCATAAAAGCGTTCATAATGAACTGTAGTTTTGTCTGGCTGCAATCTGCCTGCGAATTAACTGTTGAGTGAATTGCATTATTTGCAATCATGCAGTGATTTTTTTTCTTTTTATAACGTAGTTTTGTTGTACATTTATAGTTATGAAATGAATTTATGGATAAAATACTAATAAAATAAATTATAAATTCAAATTGTTTGTTTGTAAATACATGGCAATTATGAGTAATAACTTGCGGTTTATGAGTTTCCATTTAAAATAAAATTAAACATAAAAATAGTAATGTTTATTTAACTGCATTAAAATTATTGCAAATTTAAATGAGCCATTTTTATTATTATTATTTTTTATATTACTATTATTATCATTTTGTTTAACAGTACAAATAAATACGATAAATTAATACATATAAAGTAATAGACAGTACAATAATCATGGATGAAATTATGAAGGTTACGCGTTTCATAAAATTACACTTAACATACAGAAACTTACAAGTAACAAAATATCAATGTGCGCATTCGCAGACAACAGTAATTCTGACAAGCAGTAGCAGTAGAGAGAAAATGTAATTTAACATAAATGTCTGGAATGAAACCATATCAAAGTTTAAAAAATTTACACAAGAAAGACTAAGATGATGACAGTACCAAGAGAGCTTGAAACAATAAATTTGACGACAAAATTACAAAAAAATAAAGCAAGTAAACAAGTTCCAATATTTAGGAGTCCAAATTAAAAATAATGTATTACAAGAGACTGACATAAACAACAGAATTCAGAAAACAGCAATAAAAAACTGTTTCATAGAAAACCAGAGATTAACATTAAAACGAACAGTATACAATTCAATATACAGATCCATTTTAACATACGGCTGCGAATCATGGGTATTATCGAGTACAATAAAAAGTAACATTCAAGCACTTGAAATGAAATATTTAAGAAGAGTACTGGGAGTAACACTACGAGATAGAAACAGAAATGAAATGTTTAGAGAACTACAATGTAAGTCTGTATTGGATCGAGGAGAGACAACTAGCTTGCTGGGGGTACATGGATCAGAATGAACGAAGATAGACCGGTGAGACAAATATAGATGACGAACGTGGTAGAAAAAAGAGACCGAGGAAGATACAAACACAACTGAGATATGGTAATCCTGCACATCTTTGAGAAGAAAAGATAAAAGATAGAATACCTCAACTAAGGTAACAAAAAAAGCATACCTCAAATTTTTATGTTACAACATGTTGGACAATCCAAAAATTGTAGGACATTTATAGGATGCAGTCAGTCGACCAAGAACAACTCTACAATTGACGGAACAAGAAAACGAATAAAGATGATTAAAAGTGATGCAGGCCTAAATGAAATCACAATAAATGCTCAAAATGGCCACCGTCATTGTCAATACACTCTGAAGCCGTCGACGTAATGATGTCACTATTTTCAATATCCTACAAATTGTCATATGTGACATTTTGTGTTGTAGTGCTATTCTTCGAGTACTAAAACCTGGCTGAGAATCAACACTTATTTTATTTATATACATGTAAAAAGGTGCGAACGTTTGGAAGATGATGATTCGGAAAACGGTCGAAATAAATTTACTGGGCTTTGGCAGTATTTCTCTGAGCTTTACCAAATATATATATTTATATATATATATATATATATATATATATATATATATATATATATATATATATATATATATATATATATATATACCGTGAGTATTTTTTAACATGAAACATGGGATTTGTCATATCCATGGTTACGACTTGCCATTTAATTGACAGCAGTGTATTTGCCTGTCTCATTTAAAATGAAACATAGAGGATGAATTTGACAGAAGTATTATATTTAAATATTAAATAAACCAACTAACTAAGCAATGACCCAATCTATTATAAAACTCTTGTACCACATTCGATAATTGGGCAACTGTAATATGTTGAGAAATGTTTCGAATTTGTATTTTTAATTGATGTAAATTTTAAAGATTTCCCCGTTTAAACTTTTGATTTTAAAAATCCCCAAATAAAAAAAATCTAGAGATGTAAGATTGGGTGACCTAGCAGGCCATTCTACTTCTCCACCGCGTCAAATCCAGCGACGGGGAAATGTTCTATTTAAAAAGTTTCGTACAATTTGGGCATTATGTGAAGGAGCGCCGTGATGTTGAAACCATGGGTCTTCAATGTTTAATAATCTGATCGCAGGTATGACTTCATTTTCCAATAAATATAAATAATATTGAGCAGTAATATCCCCGTTAATAAAAAATGGCCCAATAATGTGGGTTCCTATTATGCCAGCCCAAACGTTAACTTTCTCGGGTCGTTGAGTCCTCGTACTGTGAAACAAATGTATTTTCCCTAGACCAATAACGACAATTTTGTGAATTTACCTCGCCATGTAAATAAAAAGTTGCTTCGTCCGTAAAAATTATATTTTAATGAACGTTTTCAAACATTGTTTCACAATAATTTATTCTTCGGCCCGTGTCGTCCACCACTAACTCCTAGTGATTTTGGAAATGATATGATCTGTAATGCTCTTTTTCAAAAACCCTATGTACAGTAGCTTTGCTTACAGCTGTAGCTTACCCAATCTCTCTTAATGTTAATATGTTGTTATTTTGTATTAAAGTCAGAATTTCATGTTTTTTCTGTGCAGTTAATATATTAACAGGACCTATTCCTTCTGTTATGTGCAGGTTGGACGCAACCATTTAATTTAAACGTATTCACTATTCTTAAAATTGTTGCTGCACTTGGTGTAGGCCTGTCGGGAAATGAAGCGCGGCAAAGTGCAACACTTTTGCCTTTAACTTTAAAATTCGAATAATTCCATGTAATAATCTGCACCTTCTCTTCCAAAGTATAAACCATTGCATTTCAAATTGGATTTTTTTAACACTGACAAATTAGTAGACAAATGTCAAAATTGTCCCCTATCTTTCATTTTAAATAAGACAGGCAAATACATTGCTGTAAAACAAATCGTAACCATGGATATGACAAATCCCATGTTTCATGTTAAAAAATACTCACGGTATATATATATATATATATATATATATATATATATATATATATATATATGTAGGGTGTTCTTAAATTGGGTGATCAGCTTCAGGTAGAACGATTTTTTGATTAATTCTGAGTCAATAATCCTAATGAAAAAAAATTGTACGCTCCTTTATAGTGTCGCACGAGCTACTTACAAAAAATGTAAATTTGGCGATACCGAATCAAATAGTTATAGCAGTTATCAAGTAACTACGCAAATCTATTTGAATGTTAAGTCAACATAATTATAACATAGGTATAGTCAGTGGAAATAAATTGCTTGGAATATTAAGTTCCCGGGCTATTTGTCTAGTGCTGCAAGTAGGATCTTATGGACAGCATTAATTAAAAATATTACTTACACTTTAAACACACATTAATAGATATTTATACACCAAGTGTGTTAAGATCATGTTTATTCATGAAAAGAATGTTTAAATCTAAGGTAAATTCTTTGAGTGAATAAACATTCTTAACTCACGTGGTTTATAGAATATTTTATTCAATTTTGAAGAAATAATAATAAAAACCATTATAATATTCAATTTTGACAAGACACAAAACTAATAAATTAGTATGCTGTACATGACAATCGGCGTTGATAGACGTCAAGTCGTTTATTTATAAATTAAAAATAAGCTTTATTTTCTGTCATTTGTGTCGTGAAAAATAATGAAAATGGCTGATCTGTCTGATAAAGACTGTGGTGAAAGTGTTATTTTTGTGCCTGATGTTATGTTAAATGCATTATTTGTTGTGAGTTAAAATTCTGCGAGAATGACAAAAAAAAATTAGTTCACTAGCAAATAAACAGTTGCTTATAGTTGCTATGGAATTAATAAAAATAGTTAAAACGTCAAAATTAAATAAAACTATATTTAAATGTGTTTTTCATAAAAATTAAATAACTAGGCACGAAAATACATAATAATTTTCGCAACAACACATATGACAGTTCGCATATTTTTGTGAAAATAATATAATTTACTTTGTTATAATAGAAACAGGTGTACATTTCTATTAAAATTTGTGGCTAATTGTATAGTATCTGCCTAAAAATATTTTTATCACAGATATATTCCGGTTACTTAAAATTTATTCTATTATTCCGTGGTTAGCTAACTTGACATTTATTCTTACTTTGGTGAAAACGGCCTTTAAACTGTGAAAAATTAGTCTCCATACATTTATTACCTTCAACTATACACTCTCAACAGTATACTTTCGAGATCAATTGTTTAAGGAATAGTGTTGCCTCTATCGGTAGTGTCAGTTCTCAAAAAATCTAAATTGTAAAATTAGTAAAATTTAACTTAAAATATCGGATATGGCCAACGCAATACCTCCCATTTAATTTAATTTTTATTCATGTAAATACTTAAAATTAAATTAAAATTAAATACCGGGTTCGATCCCGACCGACGCCAAATATTTAGAATTTTAAATGGCACAAAAATGACCCCTATGGCTCACTCTCCACGCCAGCAATAAGTGCTCGTGAGGTGACACCTCGTAAACGCCCGCACGGTACAAATATGCCATCATCGTTACCGAAATCTGTGTACAAAGCAGATTGACAGACTCAGCATTGGGTAATATGCCGTGATATTATTTTATCTATTTATATACTTACTTATATTGACATTGCTGGCGTGGAGAGTGTACCACAGGTGTCAATTTTGAGCCATTTAAAATTCTAAAATATTTGGCATCGGTCGAAATCGAACCCGTTCCCAAGATTCGCGTAAGTGACGCCTGATAAACGCCTGCACAGACATCTGCGTACAAAGCAGATTGGCTTACCAATCAATGGGTAATATACCGTGATGATATATGTTTCTATTATCTTAACTACATTTTTATATATTTGCTTATGCTGGAAACTGTATTAAGTTCCTTTCCATATAATTATTGTTCCTTTTACTATTTTCTTTTTAAAACGTTAATATTATTCTTTGAAATGATTAGTTTGTTGACAGTGACATATTTCTTACAAACATTTGAGATCTGAATTGTGTAACCATGTATATGAGTTGTGTTTAAAGCGTAGGCTCCGGGATTAAAATTATAGATACTTTTATAAATTTATCCATAAAATGTATAGAAAAAGTATTAATGCTAACCTGTAGATAATTTAATAATCTTTAATTTTTATACGACATAAATTTCGAAAAATAACATTTAAAGGTATTTTTCGCAGAAAAACTATTTTGATCTTCCAGTAAAGTGCCATTTTCGTTTATCTGATTTACTCCAAAATCTAATGGCATCTTTTCATATAAGATTAAGGTAGAAATACAAGGTTTCAAAATTTTCTGAACGATAGTATATGAGTTAGAGCGTAAAGAGAATCCACACACACACACATACACGCACATAAACACATTCACGCAGACATCATCATGAAAATGTTAAATTGGATTCTAGGGACCTTAAAACGTGGTCATTTACCAAAATCTCGATATGCAATTTTTAACACGATCCCTATACCTCTTAAGTTAGCGGGAGGTAAAAATGTGACAGTTATGATATTGATATTATCGGGCCTAAGTAAATTAACTCTAATTAATATCGATCATAAATCGCGAGTTAGATTTATAAAACTTGATCCACATTTATTAACCATAATAATAAATAATTCCCTCATTCGTTTATCAATTGTACATATGTAAATATCCCATCTATAAAACGTATCTCGTCGACCCCTGTTGCGCTAGGCGCCATAAAATCTTCTCGGGTATTAAATTGAAATATCATTGAGAGCATGTAGCAGGCTCGACAGCTTCGAAGCCCAGAGAGACGAGCGAGGAACTGTGTGGAAGGGTTATAAATAAAGCAGCGAGAGATACACGACTGATAAGTAACGAGAGTTTATAGGTGGAATGCATGAGGCGAGTGAATGCATTGTTGCAACTGTGGCTTTGTCTTAATTAATAGAGTGCTTGTTGAGAGGAATATTGATGGGCCGATGTAACGTGTTTCAATGTTGATGGGGTTGTCAATATGGAGAGATCGGCACCAATGTCATCATCAGTGGCATAGCAGACCTAGTTTAGCTTTGTCGGCAAACATAATAAGTGCGTACTTGTTTTGTATTAACAAAGGCGTATTGGTTTATAGGTAGAACATTGCCTTATTGATTCGACGGCCAAACGATTTGTAACATACAAGGGTTATTTCATAAATAATGCACAGGTTGGCAATACTTCAAATTGTATGATGCATCAAAAGTAACATTTACTTCAGTTGTAGTAGAAGATTTGAGGAAGAGCTTATGTTTTCAACTACAGCGTAAACTGTTTTTCACGCGTGTCTTAGGTATTGTGATTGTTGAGGATCAGACATTGCAACCTTACTAAAACAAAGATTCGACGTTGAAGGTCAAGCATTCTTGTATTGAATAGTTGCTATTGATGAAATGTGGATTATAGATTTCGAGCCAAAGTTGAAATCACAGTTCAACGAGTGGAGAGGCCCAAATTCCCCACGGCCAAAAAAAATCGGAAAGCTCAATTAAAAGTCAAACAAATGATGATCTTTGCTTATGAATCATGCAAAAACTGCGCAGAAAATTACACAAAATCCGACTTTAGTTGCTCGAGGCTGGGCCACTCATTCTCCATGACAATGCTTGCCCCCACATCGGAAATGTCGTAACCGAAAAACTGCGTGAATACGGTTGGGAACTCAAGCTCCCTACAGTCCGGACATGTGTCCGCCAGACTTCGACCTATTCCCTTAGCTGAAACATATTATGCGTGGACAAAATTTTCCGTCTCTGGAAGAGCTTCATGCTACCGTTACCCAAGCCATTCGACAGATGAACAGAAATGGTTGCTTGGATGGAATAGTAAAGCTTTCCAGATATTGGGACTCAGTAATTGAGAAGCAGGGAGACTATATTGATGGATTTTAAAGAGATAGTGTAATAAAAATAAACAAATGAATAAACTAACAATTGTATACAATATTTATGAAATAACCCTCGTATAAACAATAATATAAACTCCTTTTCAAAATTATCGCACCACTTTTAATTTGTTATTTATTTTAGAAAGTTAGCTTATTTACGGAATGTTTTATGGTTTTTATTGGATGGTGCTAAAAATCTTATATCAAGATTTTGGTAAATGACCAAGTTTTAAGGTCCCTAGAATCCAATTTTAACATCACGATGATGTCTGCGTGTATATTATGTGAGTTTGTATGTGTTTGTGTGTGGATCCTCTTCACGCTCTAACTCAAATACTATCGTTCAGAAAATTTTGATTTTTCCACCTTATTCTAATATGGAAGAAGACATTAGATGTTCGAAAAATACCTTTTAATGTATTTTCTTCGAGATTTATGATAGTACAAAAAATAAATATTATTAGATTTTCTACAGGTTCGCATTAATATTTTTTCTACATATTTTATGGATATATTTATAAAATTATCTATAATTTAAATCCCGGAGCCTACGTTTTAAACACAACTCCATTGTTACACAGTTTAGATCTCAAACGTATATAACTGACAGATAAATATCACTGTCAAAAAACTAATTTTTGTAATTAATAATAGTAACGCTTTAAAAAGAAAGTAGTAAAAAGAACAATAATTATATGGAAAGGATCTTAATACAGTTTCAAGTAAATATGTAGGAAAGTAGGTATATAATTTAAATTAATAACAATTAAATGGCGAGAAATATTGTGTTAGCCACATCAATTTTTTTAACTTAGTATTTTGCAGGTAATTAGAAATTTGTAGAAAATAACGCAACATAATGTACCTTTATATTAATAACTACAATATTATACAAAATAAACACAATTTGATTTTTTAAAAATAAAATTAAAATCATGAATAAAATCATTTGATACTTGGTATTACCACCCCTTACATTAATAATGGCTTGCATTCTTCGTCCCATGCTTCGAATTAAATTTCGAATCACATGGCGAGGTACGTTTTCTCATGCTTGTATCACAGCTTCCTTTAGCTCATCTAGAGTGCGTGGGGCGGGTATGAGTTAGAAATCTGTCGTCCCGCTCTGTCGTTCATCTCGGACGACATTATCCATGTCACCTACAGTCTCTTCAAACCTCGTTAAAGCTTGTCCTATAGTACTACGATTAACTCCAAGGTCCCTGGTCACATGAATTAGACTGTAGTCTCCATTCAATGGAGTTAATGCCCGAATAACTCAAAATTCGGACAAAATATCAACCTCTATTCTTTTTTCCCCACACAATGTGTTTCAGAAAATGTATGTACTTCAATAGTTTTGATTATATACATTCAAGCACTATAGCAAGTTCAGAAGAAAATATGAAAGTTGGCACTTTATGAAGTCTTTATGAGTTATTTCGAACAAATAAATGACCACATGGACTAATTTCTGATCAAAATAATCTAAAAAAATAATTCAAGTGGCCTTTCAGTCTCACTTGAGTCGTCGTATATGAAATTATGTACAACTACAGAAACAAGCTTTATTTTCTTATCCATTTTAACAAATTAAACTTCTTCTATAACCTCAGATTTAAACATCAAAATCATTTACAGATCTGATGCGTTCGTAAAAACTTCGATAATCGGATGGATCTGATATATCTGCTACGTCGTCGAACAGATCCGTCGGATAGCTCTGACTGACTACGAAAACGCATAATATCACCAAATATTGTATACTAATGAATGTGTTAATGATCATTTTCTCAGTGTAATTAATACAGCAGCATTAAAAACGAATTACCATAAACCGGAATGTTAAGTGTGTAAACGGTATCTCAACTCCAGTTTAGAGTCAAAACTCACGTAGTTACATCGTTTATCTCTTGTCACGGCGATTAAGCATATTTTTCACCGCCTACTTGGTCTAGTCACCGTCGTGGCGCCGAAGACCGTATGTTGCTAATACCGGAGTTTTCCAAGAAAAATGAAAACAAAAACCCTCCGGGTCGAACGTATCGTTTATCAGCGTACGGTATTGAAAGTTTGTTATTAAAGCCGATGAGATTTTTTTAGTTGCTTTTACAGGCGTCTAATAAAGCTGTGAGGTGATCGATAGAAATGCACATAAGGGTTGAAAGGGTGATAAAGTCTTGGATTTTACAGGACATGTTGCCGACAATTTTATTTCTTCTGTACGGATTTTATTTCTTTGCAGTTACTTTGATACACTTTAATAAAACATTGACACAACAATGTTGTTTCAGCAAGTCAACGAAATGTTTGTAGCGAGCAATTGTTTTCTTTCCAATCTTTGTTCAGTGTATATAATTGAAAATAAAGTTAACATCGAATCGGTTTGATAACAAAAATAACGAGAATTTTTATTTCTTTCAATAAGCAATAATTTATTCATCACTATTAATGTTGTTAAAATGCTTCGTCAATGAAATGAAACTTGGCATACACAGAGCTCAATTAAAAACGTATAACGCCTGAAATTCATAATAAAAAATCTGATGTGGCCAGCGTCAATTCTGTGTATAAAATACAAATTTCATACATAAAATATCTTTCAAAAGTTCTATATTTCCAGTAAAATTATTTCATAAACAACTTCTTCTTTAGTTATTCCCATTCGTTGGGGGTCGCTATTCTTGATTTTCTTTTTCCACTCGTTTCTATTTTACTTGTCGTCCTCATTCAGTTTCTTATTTCTATACAGTCCTTCCATCTTCTCTTTGGTCTTCATCTGTTTCTTCTATCTCCTACCACAAAGCTGTTCATCCAATATATTATTTATCTCTCCTCATGATATTTCCATGTCAATGTAATCGTCTCTTTTGTATCTTTCTAAAAACTTCTGTTACTCAAGCAAATTTCTCTTATCTTCTCATTCCTTATCCTATATTTTAGTACCTTCACATCCATTTCAACATCCTCATTTCTGCTAGATTTATTTTCTTTTCATTCACACTGACGTCTATTAATTTTAATTTCCAGTATAGCTGGTTGATTTATGAAATTTAATATCTTTATAAATTTTGAACTCTTTATCTATTGAATATAAATAAAAATGTAATCAAACCGTACGGAAAATAAAGTATTCTTTAATATTTACAATAACATAAAATGACAAAAAATGATATATAACTGCGTTTTTTCAAGAAAAACTATTAAGAACTGCAAATGAAGGTACTGTCGGTTGACCAATTATAACCAAAATCTAATCAACTCTTCATATGGATGTAAAGTAGAGGAATACGAAAAAAAATATAATTTTTAGAATTGTAGTGTTGGAGTTATAGACGGAGAATTTTTTTCAAACACACACCCATACATACACACATATACATAAATACGCACACATATAGATATCATCTTAAAAATAGTAAAATCTTATTCTAGTGTCTCTAAAATGTACTTATTCATTAAATCTCGTCATCGATTTTTTTTTGACCAAGGACAATACCTTCCTTACATAAAGGTGACGGAAGGTAAAAAATCCGATGTGGCCAGCGCATAATCTCCCGCCAATTCCATGTTTAAAATAGCAATGAGCTTTAAATTACGTATCATTTCCGAGTGATCGTTTGTAAACAACTTGTTCCAATAAATAGAAAAGTCCATAATACGAAATATTGGATTATATTTTATAGTTGTTCCTCGAAAATCTGTTAAGCTCTACCTAGTCCAAATCTAATATGTTGTTCCAAATTATATTCATGTTTTAAATATCAAATTTGAGAAGTTTTCAATTATATTTTATTATATTTTTCAAGAAAATCTGCTTAGAGCTACCAGTAAAGTACCACTTCCGGTTAATCAACTTTAGAAAAAATCTAATATTTCGTTCTCATCAAACAAAAATCTTAAATACCAAATTTGAAAAGTTGGATTAATCATAATATATTTTTCACGAAAATCTGTTTAGAGCTTCAAGTAAAGTAACACTTCCGGGTAATCAATTTTAGCCAAAATCTAATATGTTGTTCCTCTTGATATAAAAGTCAAAGTTTGGGATTATATTTTAATATAGTTCTTCATTAAAAACTGTTATGGGCTTCAAGTAAAGTATCTCTTTCGGTGGCCAATACTTCCCAAAATCTAATCTACTCTTTATATAAATTCAGAAAGTTTAAATACGGAAAATATAATTTTTTGGAAGTATATGAGGTATTGTGGAAGGAAAAATCGTCACACACACACACTCAGATATCATTGTAAAAATAGTAAAAACGTGTTGTGGAGACCCTAATTCGTGCTTATTTACTATCGAATTTTTGGACCGAAAACATTACCTCCCCGGCGGGAGGTAAAAATGGCGAGGACACAAAATGGTGCCCTTATACATATGAAAAACACCCTACCTACAAATCCTTGACAATTATTTACCCTTACCAAATGAATTTTCTCGTTAGGTTCGTTCTGTTTACTTGAAATAACGTAAAATAAATTGCCGAGCAAATCGAAATCCAATACTCGTGTCTTTGTTCGCTAGCGCGGGTGGTATTGACAGTGTTACATATCATTAATATGTTTTCATATGCATTACTCATCAGTATGTTTGATATGCAAAGTTGAGGCCGCTTAGCGCGCGTTTGTGAGTTTATTCTGGAGGCGCGCGTCATTAAAACATCACTTCCTGGCTCTACGACCACCGATAGAATGGAATAGATGTTGTGATGGCGGCCTTCAACAGACGCTCTACATGGTTATGAGATTGTAAATGTTTGAGGGAAATTGTCAGAAGAAATTTAGCAAAACGGAGAACGAATTTTCACACTCGCTTAATAATATGATAGGTTGACGGCTCAAATTGGTAATTCATCCAACAGAATGGCTAATATCGTAAATATACAGCGTCAGGTGTATGTGCAAATTTCACGATTTTAAGTTTAACCCCCCGAAGGTCGCACTTTTTAGAATGACAGGAGCAGACGCGCCACAGCATTTACACCGCATTTAGTTCTTCACGGTTATAGGTCAAAAATGACAAAAAAAAACATATTCTATGTAATAAAATTTCACTGAAAAATGCATTTTTTTTGTATGCACAAACTATTCTAGTTATCGTTAGTGTTGAAACAAATTATGAAGTGATTTGACATTTAACATAAAATCTTAAAACCGACTATTCAGCTACAGTTTTAAAAAATAAAAGTATGAAAATGAAAAAACTAATGTAACTTTGGCTTTTTATATGGAAAGAATTACTTATTAAACGTAATTATGTTTGTACTCTTTGAAATGTAGGATTTGAATTTGACATAACGATTGAATAATATTATTCCATCGAACTGTCAATATTATTCAATTTAGCAACTGTAACGAAGCTCATTAATTGAAAACAATCGGTTGAATTATGTTATGGGCGTATACTATTTGAAAGTTGTGGATAAAATCATTTTTATATGTTACTTATTTCTTTAATTTTATCATTTACGACGATCAACTCTGTGATATTATTTTTATTATGTTCTTCATGGGTGTTTGCTACAAACCATTATGTATTTAGACATTTCTGTAAGTATTTGTACATCATTAGTAATTAATTTTGTTTGATGAAGTCTAATGTCTTAGTCTTAGTCGAAACGTTGACGTGAAATAAATATTTCATAGTGACTACTTGTCGAATTATTCTCCCTGGACCCTTTAGAATGGGTAAAATCTGACTTTATTTTTGCAAAAAAAAATATAAATACATGCTTTCGCGCTCTAATTTTGTTTTTCTTTGTTATAATTTAGGTAAAAAAAACATTTCAATAAAAAAAAATCTGTTGTGGCCAGCATAATACCTCTCGCCACTTCCTTTTTTTGGGTACATAAAGTACCTATAGGGCGCGAACAGTCATGTTACATTGTTGGCCTTGACAAACAGATGTGGGGGCCCGTTTCAAAATGATAATTAGTAATTATGTATATAGATGTCAAATGTCAGAATTTTTTATTAAAAATTTCAAGATTTTCTAAATTCACGTAGTCAATTTGTCACCAGGAATGTGGAATTTACTCGTCGAGGAAAATAAACCACATGGAATTGGAAAATCATTAAATTTAGAATGAGAAATTATGATATTTGACATCTATATACATAATTACTAGGTATCATTCTGACATGGGCCCTCATATCTGCTTGTCAAGGCCAACAAAGTCGCATGACTGCTCGCGCCCTAATGTATTTAACATTTCTCGTATACCTACACTCTACACCAAAAATTCTACTTATATCTATTCCTTATATTTAGATTTTTTAAATTAAATTCATTCTATGAAGAAATCTCTTCTAATTTTTCGAGATGTTACCAATTCACTGTTGAGAGTAACAGTATTTCTGAAGGGTATGTGTAATATACCTAGAATATTAAATATTTAACTATTAATACATTAAGAAATAATATAATGTATGTACTTTCTAGAAAAGTCTTCAGTAATGTCTCCGGATTTCTAACACTGACATTTATATGTCAGATACAATTTAAATTTTCGACTATTTTCCATGGCATTCTTTCGGCTGTAAAATTTATTACAACAGATTATTTTATATATTATATTTCTTTTATCTCTAAATCTATAGAATATATAATAAAACATTTAAATGTATCGGAGAGAGAATTTAATTTTCTTTAATATTACCAAGAAAAAAAATTCAAAAAATAATATTTAAAAGATTTTTTTTCAAAATTTTTCTACTTCCGGTTGTCCAATTGTTACCAAAACCTTTTCAGGTCTTCCCATGAATGTCCGATTGGGAAATACGTAGTTAAATATAAAGTCTTATAGTTTTTGAGTAATTGTCCTTCCAACGTCCCACACACATACACAACACATACATCCACACACACACACACACACACACACACACACACACACACACACACACACACACACACCCACACACACACACAGACATCATCGTAAAAATGTTAAAATCGGATTATAGAGACCTTAAAACGTGCTTATTGAATAAAATCTGGATATGCGATTTTTAGCATGAATCCAATACCTCTCTTAGCGAGAGGTAAAAAAATAGAATTTCAAGGAGGGTGGATATTCTAGAATTCAGCCAAAATGAAATTATTTGGTTTTTAATTCTTTTATCAGATATTTTTTTGAAAATAGTAAAATTTGCATAACATGTTAATTAATGTAACCATTAAGCAATGATGAATATTGCATACAATATACATTTAAATATAAATATTGTTATAGCATGTCCATTTCATAAATTCCAATCACTTTCGCATTGTGTCTTGTAATTATTTCTTTCGCTGTTTGCAATGAAGCCCTCTGCAAATGGAATATTTAACAGATAAATGATCCTTTAGAGCCATTTATAATTGAATCTCAGTAATATTTTCTTATTCATCTCCGATTACACGGACAATTTACTCGTAAGACGAACATAAAGACCTAGACATATTTATCTCCATACCTATTTGGAATATCATTTATTCATGAATATCATATCCAGTCATGTGAGCTGTATTTTTAATTAGATAGGAACTTTTTTGTAGCTATGAATGGTTTACAATTACCTCTAATTGTATCTACAACTGCGCAAAACGTAAATCTAAGCTTAACTTAGACTTAAATATATCTCTGATTGCACAACAGGAGAGCTATTCATCTACTAATCCCATTTTGATCCAGATATATGAGGCTGGCTGGGACCAGTGAACGGAAATGCATTTAAGAGTTATGACTTCAAAGTCGCCATTTCCATAACGGACACATGGTAGACAGTGTCAGTGTATAGGTTATGTTCGACCGTAACATGAGAGCAGTGTTAGTCTTAGATTTACATGCCGCACAAAGTGCAGATATATTTCACTACATTGTTGTGTTTTGAGTTCAAAGATACTTGAAATTTGACTCGTTTGAAAAGGAAGAATTTCAATTGGAATGGAGACTAAGTGTCAAGTCTAATTTTATCTTATATTATTGTTCCCAAATTTGAGTACACCTTTAGACTTGTAAATAAATAAATAAATAAACTAAAGAAATTTAAAAACAAGCTTTTGTTAATTTGCTTAAAAATTTAAAAGTATTTTTTCTTAGGAATTCTACCTCGGTAAATAAAAGCGTGGTCGTAACTATAAATATTTTATTTGCCGAAGCAGAATGCTGAAGAAAAACATTTTTTTTCTTTTTAGTGCATTTTAATAAAAGCTAGGTCTTAAAAAAGTTTTTTATTTATTTATTTTATTCTTTGTTATCTAATGTCAAAATGTTTACTCATTTTAAACTTTTGATGATATAAATTATTTTACCATTATCTACTAAACAGCGTTAAAGTTTTTTCTGAAAATAGTAGTTATTGTCATAGAATCACATAAGAGTGCAAATACAAAATACCTATTAAATTAAAACAAATAATTATCTAATTTAATTTTTTACCTCTCGCTAAGTGACTTTTTGGATTCATGCTAAAACTCGCATATCCAGATTTTAGTGACTATGCACGTTTTAAGGTGCCTAAAATCCAATTATAACATTCTTACGACGATGTCCGTGTATGTGTGTGTATGTATGTGTGTGTGTGTGTGTGTGTGTGTGTGTGTGTGTGTGTGTGTGTGTATTTATTGCCAGGACGGTACAAATATTTCATTATTACCGATATCTGCGTACGAAAGCAGATTGGCACACCCAGCAATGGGTAATATGTCGTGATGATATTTTTACTTATTTATTTATTTATGTTACAAGGAGTAGATAGCGATCTTTTGTGTTGAACCCAACTAACGCCTCGGCCGCAATAGCTGGGTAAATCACAAAAATGGCGGTCTACGCCGAATGGCATATACTATTTTTTTTCAAGTGTTTAAAAGAAAACTTTGTGCATATTTTTAAATTGTTTTAATTGCAGAGTTTACAATTTCAGCCAAAGCTGGCTGTGTAAACACAAACGATACAACTGTCAAATAACATTTTTCAATGTGATTTCTGTAGCTGCGGCGACTGCTGCCGCCAGCGGTGACATAAGAAGCTAACATTTTTTTACTAGTACAACAATGAACAGCATTATTGTTCTAGTAAGATAATGAATATATTCTATAATGTGTGTACGGTAGCATAATATGAATATTATAATACGCTTAAAGAAAAAACATGTTTAACTACGAATTCCTCAATCTAACATTAATGGGATAAGGTTTTGGTACCAATTGGACAACCGGAAGTGGTAGTTTCTAAAAAAAATTACGTAGGTATTCTAGTCTAATTTTTATTCACAGATTTTAGTAATACTAATATATCTGTACCATTGAGAACTGAGGGCACTTTCCAGACGTTATCTCAAAGTTGTGGAGAAAGCACCACTGTTTTGACAATTAAAAATAATTTTCAAGTTTGACTTAGGTCGGATTCGAATCCGAGATGGCCGAAACACAGGCGGTCTTTTAACATAATGAGTCACAACTTAATATGATTAATATTTGAACGAGTAATTTTATAGCAAATGACTGTATCTTGTTGGTCATTAAAAACTGTACATTCGACGAGCAAATATTTTAATTTCAGGAAGTATGCAGAAAATTTACGCTTAATAAAAATTTCTGGTGAAACCATAAATTATTCTTGACTTAACAGTTAATAATATTGTCTTTAGATAAGAACCTAATTTACTAACATTCCTTATACGTTTCTTACATTTACCACACATAAATTATTCTATAATAAATGTCAACACACTTATTAACATTATATAAACTCAACCGCGATATACTACCATATTTGTGCCACTATTCATTTTGAACTTATTTCCCCAAACAGGGAACTAAAACAAATTAACAATGCAAAATCTGTTGAATGTCTTTTATTTTGAAGTTATTGATAAAAAACAAATATTAATATTTAAACTATCTCACTGTCTCTCTTTGCAATTGAATTAATTATTTCTAAAAGGGCACTAGTCACATTTTACTAATTTTACAGTACACAAAAATAAACATTTTATAGACTGATCTATTATATCTGGTGTTTTAATTTTTTATATAAACAATATACATCGTTACAAACAATTAGGTCAAATTCATGAAAATTAAATACTGCATCTTGCAAAAAATTATAATTAAACTGACTGGACAAATTTCCTAAAAAACAAATAATAATTATGTGAAAAAATATAAATGCTTTGTTAAATTAGGTCCTGGATATAAATTCCTAAGTAATATTCTATCATCACCGGCTTATTGGCAAAATAAAAACAAGTTTTAATGGAATAATTCGGCAACTGGGAACTGGGCAAACCAACAATATTTTTAACCCTTTCATCCCCTGAAAAATGGTGGCCGAAATTAATAAAATCTTTATACAAATGAAACAAGAACAAAACTATTTCTAATAATGAGGCTCTAAATGTAGAAGAACGTGAAATAACGGAATTGATACGAAACGATCCAGTTACTTGTGCAAGATATTTTGATTTCAAAATTAATAAATTAATACTGCTTTTGAAATAAAATTCGATTATTTTTAAAATTATTATATGGGAGACAGTTATGAGAGGGTGATATTTCAAATGCGGTGATTACCTCGTGGGCACATGTTCCTTTGGTTAAACGATACTCCAAAATACAAAATTCGATTATTTTTCAAATTTATTATGCGGGAGACAGTTATGAGAGGGTGGAAATTCAAATCCGGGATCACCTCATGGACATATATGCATTTGGTTGAAAGATGCTCCAAAATTAGATTCTTTTGACAAAATTAATGTCCGGGAATGTACATAGACACACATACACAGTTTCTATTTATTTATTTAATTGGTTTATTTGGGAAGCCGATAGTTACCCATTTATGGGCTACCACATATTAACAATTTATAAATTAGATTTTATGATACAATCGAGCATTGAATTTAAGAATATAAACAAAATAACATTTTAATTATTATAACTTAATCTAGAGTACAAAGTGCGCTTTTAAGTTAATGAATGTTTAAACAAAAAAAACCTGATGTGGCCAACACAATACCTCCCGTTTAATTTAATTTTTATTCATGTAAATACTTAAAATTAAAATATATTTAAACGCCGGGTTCGATCCCAACCAACGCCAAATACTTCGAATTTTAATTTGCACAAAAATGACTCCTGTGGTGCACTCTCCACGCCAGCAATAAGTGCTCGTGTGGTGACACCTTGTAAACGCCCGCACGGTATAAATGTTATCAACGTTATCGAAATATGTGTACAAAGCAGATTGGCACACCCAGCAATGGGTAATATGCCGTGATGATATATTTATTTATATACTTACCTATATTCATTACTGGCGTGGAGAGTTCACCACAGCGGTCAATATTGTGCCATTTAAAATTCTAAAATATTTGGCGTCGATCTGAATCGAACCCGGTTTCCCAGATTCGCGTGCAGTGATGCCTTGTAAACGCCCGCACGGTAAAAATATGTCATCATTATTACTGACATCTTTGTACAAAACAAATTAGCTCACCTAGCAATGGGTAATATGCCGTGTGATATATTATATATTTTTATTATCTTACCTGTATTGCACAAATTATTACACAGTGACATTGACTGCAGTGCGTTATTATCTGAACTTAAATTCTCAGTTCCTACATACGCTTCTCGTAAAGTAAATACTTTTTACAACAATATTGCCAAAACTAATTTAATGCTCAGGTCGCCCATTTTCACTTGTTGTGATAACTACAACCAAATATGTACCTCATGTGATATATTTTGTTGTACACTCTATTCATTACGTTCAATTGGAATTTCTTATTTTGAAATTGATTGTTAATCTTTATTGTGAATCACTTGTTACTGTTATATATTTATTTGTTATTTACCTTGTAAATGGATATTTTCTGTTGGGTAATAAATTATTATTATTATTATTATTATTATTATTATTATTATTATTATTATTATTATTGTTATTATTATTATTATTATTATTATTATTATTATTATTATTATTATTATTATTATTATTATTATTATTATTATTATTATTATTATTATTATTATTATTATTATTATTATTATTATTATTATTATTATTATTATTATTATTATTATTATTATTATTATTATTATTATTATTATTATTATTATTATTATTATTATTATTATTATTATTATTATTATTATTATTATTATTATTCTAAATATTTACTTATGCTGGAAACTGTATTAAGTTCCTTTCCTTATAATTATTGTTCCATTTAATATTTTCTTTTTAAAACGTTACTATTATTATTTGAAATGATTAGTTTGTTAACAGTGACATATATCTGTCAGTTACATACATTTGAGATCTGAACTGTCTAACCATGGAGTTATGTTGAGTGTTGTACTTCAAGCGTAGGCTCCGGGATTAAAATTATAGATTTTAGAAATTTATCCATAAAATATATACAAAAGTATTAACGCAGACCTGTAGAAAATTTAAAAAACTTAAATTTTTATAATAACAAATCTCGAAAAAATTACGTTTAAAGGTATTTTTCGAAGAAAAACTATTTTGAGCTTCCAGTAAAGTGCCATTTCCGGTTATCTGATTTACTCCAAAATCTAATGGCATCTTTCCATATAAGGGTAAGGTAGAATAACAAGGTTTCAAAATTTTCTGGACGGTAGTATTTGAGTTAGAGCGTAAAGAGGATCCACACACGCACGCACGCACACACACACACCCGCACACGCACACACACACATACATCATCGTGAAAATGTTAAAATTAGACTGTAGGGACCTAAAACGTGGTCATTTACCAAAATCTCGATATGCGATATTTAGCACGATCCCTACACCTCCCTTACAAGGGTAGCGGGAGGTAAAAATCAAGATGTTGAAATGAATTATTGTAGGATGATATTATTCTGTTAACAGGTGAGTTTTTGTAATTATTAGAATTGACTCTTGGGACATAAAAAAGGTTATTATTTTTTGTGTTTACAATTGACACACAAAGTTGGAATTATTGTCAATAATATTATGATTGTCAATTAAATTGTTAAATATTTTAAATAAATGTATCATGACAGCGTTAGTTATTTTTCGCTCAAAGAAGCAAAAGTAAAAATAAATGCAGATTTAATTTCCCAATACCCGTTATGCCTAGAGTTTCACGGCTTGACTTGATATTCAAGTTACTTGACTTGACTTGACTTGAAATCAAGTTAAGCTCAAGTCAAGTAATAGTAGCCGAAAGTCAAGTCAAGTCAAGTAGTTACAATTTCAAGTACTTGAAAAATCAAGTAGTTATTTTTCAATTACTTGCAAAATTCAAGTACTTATTTTTTTTAATTACCAGAAAAAGTTCTTTAAGACTACATTTCATATTCATATAGTTCATTATGTTTTATAACAATATCAATAATATAACTTAAAATATAGACTTTTATTCATAAAAATAAATCATACATTCAAATTAAAAAATTAAAAAAAAGATTTAAAAGTATAATATATAAATTAACAAACTATTTATAGTAATATTCAAAATGAAGTTTTCCAATGTTGTTATAGTTATCAACGTCACTGGTACCTAGGTTCAAATAGGATTGTATTTCCAAGAAATTTTCTAATCATGCCAGACAACCTAATACAATTTGCTGTCGTATCCCTGCTCGTTTCAACGTTACCTAACCTAACTCTCCGTGATGCAGGAATCGTGCATCCTGCTGCGCGCCTGCTGCTGCTGCATGTGTGCAGTGCAGTGGACGTGCTGACAGCAGGACGATGGCGAGTATTGATCAAGCAGACTTCATGCCGAGTGAAGTGCAAGCAATGCTGATGAAATGGAGAAAATTATGTGGAAGATGGTTTAACGCTCAGGATGGTTGGATTACTTAAATATATATACAGGTGTTTCAATACTTCAGGAATTAAGTGGTAGACACTACATGATTCATCACGAATCAAAAAGATTTTTTTCAAAATTCACAAAATTAAGACTATAGCTCTTGAAATATTCATAATGCTACTGGCCAACATGAAATTTGTTAAGTGTTAAATGATTAAATAATTAATTATTTTTATTTAAAGATTCGTGCCGGCCAATGGCAGTAAAAATGTAGTGCATTCGTGATGAGTATGCCATATTTTTCTCTTCAATCAAAAATTAAAATATCTCTCTACCAAATGCATAAAAGCTTTCATTATACAGGATGAACACGAGAAATTGTAATTTTCTACTAGAACATTGACTTCTCGTTAATAGCCATAGTAAAAGGTATTGTCTTTGATCAAAAAAATCGATGAGTTTTTAGTGAATAAGCACGTTTTAGGGCCCTGCGATACGATTTTACCATTTTTACGATGATGTGTGTATACGTGTGTGTATATGTGAGTGTAAGACGATAACTTCAACACTACATTTCTAAATATTATAATTCTTTCGTATTCCGTTTCTTTATATACGTATGAAGAGCTGATTACATTTTGGTTGCAATTGGCTAATCGGAAGTACCCTCATTTGAAGATTTAAAAAGTTTTTCTTGAAAAAAACCTTGTTAAATATATTTTTTTGACACTTATTATAAATAGTAAAAAAAAAATTATTAGCTATACCAATTGATTGCATATTATACTTCATATTCAATGGATTTAGAGTTAAAAAAATTATAAAGAAATTAAATTTCATAAATCAGCCAGCTATGCTATTACTATGGAAACAGCTACCATATTAAGAAAATTCTACTTGACAGATGTCAGCGTCAATGAAAAGAAAATAAATGTGGCAGATAAGTGAGGTTGTTGAGATAGATGTTGGAGAGGACACGGAAAGATATGATAGGTAATAAGAGGATAAGGGAAATGGCTCGAGTGATACAAATTTCTAGAAAGATACAAGAGAGACGATTAAATTGGTTTGAACATGTCATAAGGAGGTTGCAGAATATATTGGAATAAGAATGAACAGCTTAGTAATAGAAGGTGTAATAAACAGGGGGAGACTAAAAAGAGAAGAGAAAAGGAACAGAATAAAGACATGTAAAATAGAAATGAGTGGAAGAAGAGAATCAAGAATAGCGTTCCCTAACAAATGGGAAAAGCTAAAAAAGAATATGTCAGTGTCAAGTGCAATTTACATGTTTGTTTATGAAATAATTTTACTGGAAATATATAATCTTTTACAAGAAAATTTATATATGGAATTTGTACATAATACACAGAATTGACGGAAGGTAATGTGCTGGCCACAATATTGAAAGAAATACTTCCTACTGTACAAAAATAGCAATCTAGTGACCAGTACTACTTGTAATTAAGAAAACAATCATACTGCCCCTACTCATGTTCTTGTTGCAGTGTTTTTATGCATAAAAAACTTTGCAATCATTTGAAATGTTCATTATTTCTCAATTCGAGACCCATTTTAAACAAGAGAAAATAAAAGCTACCCTTGCGTTCATTTAAAAATATTTAAAAAACAAGCAAAACTCTGCTTTCATCGCCGTTATTGCAGTTTCCAGTTGGTTTGTATCCTACAATTAAAATGCATTCTTCTGCAATATGTACAAGGAGGGTACGGTAATATTAGAAATAAAATTGTACTCCAGCGATTCAACTCCGACGATAAAGAAACACTATAAAACAGTACTTCATATATGAATATGAGTTTACTTAATTCTATTAAGTACTGCATAGAAATTTATGTTTAAAATTAAATGAAATATGTAACCCTCAACGGTAATTGAACCAGAGACATCTAGATTATTGGGTATAAGAAAATATTACATATAAAAATCTTCTCCTTTGGAATATTGATTTATAATTCCCATGATTTTTAATATGTTTGAAATTCAATATAATACCTACTGGTTATAAAAAATATAGTTTATTTACATAATGGTATATTGAATAATAAGAACCAAAAATCAGATGTGGCCAGCACATTACCGTCCGTCACTTCTATGTATTTTGTAAAATTCCATACAGATAGTTCCTTGGAAAAAAATCTATATTTTCAGTAAAATTATAACACGAACTACTTCTTTAGCTTTTCCCATTCGTTAGGCGTCGCTATTCTTGATTCTCTTCTCTCACTCATTTCTATTTTGCTGATTCATGAAATTTTACTCCCTTTATAATTTTTTAGCTCTACGAGTATATCTGTTGAATATAAAGCCAAAAGTGAAATAAAACTATATAGAGAATAGAAAAATCTTTAATATTTACAACATAAAATGTCGAAAAATGATATTTAACTACGTTTTTTCTAGAAAAACTGTTAAGAACTGCAAATGAAGGTACTTTCGGTTGACCAATTATAACTAAAATCTAATAAAATCTTCATATGGATGTAACTAAGAAGAATAGAAAAGAATTACAATTTTTAGAAATGTAGTGTTGGAAAAAATTCGTCACAAACACACACACACACACACACACACACACACACACACACACACACACACACACACACATACACACATCCACACATACACAGACATCATCGTAAAAATAGTAAAATCGTATTCTAGGGACCCTAAAACGTGTTTATTCATTGAAAACATAAAATTTCACAGAAAGGTACTCTCGCTAGTTATTAAGACTATGGTGATATTATCTTTTACATATAACCTTATACTAAAATGTGAACTGGTAGAAATATGTATTTTTAAATTTGAAATAAAATATTTTTTCCGGGATAATTAGTTTATTCTAATTTAGCAGAAAACACATCACAAAAAATAATGTAATTCTAGAGGTTGCTTTAATTCACTTTATGTTTCTGTGTGTTTAACTTAAAATAAAAAAAATGTTGTTGATCAAAAGAACGCATGGTATAGCCCGAGGGTCATTTTATTAAAGGGGACACATCGAAAAAAATTCCCCTAGATGTATTTTAATTTTTTATGTGCACTAGACGGGACAATTTATAAAATAAATTGCCACAGGCCAAATTAATTCAGATTTTATTTGTAAATGAAACTAAAACAAAATTTATTTATATGAAAGTTTATTTAAATGTGATTAATACTTTTTTGATATATATGTGGCTTAATAAAAAAAAAACAATGTTCACATTTCGTAAATCTCGGAATGAGTGATTTAAAATCAGTGTTAATTCCAAAAGTAACTTTCTGTAAACTTATCATTCTATACTATTGCTCATAATTTCATGATTTAAAATGTCTACATATAAGATAAAAGCCCTTCAAGATTTTACTGACATGTCTAGTCTACAGGGTGTAACAGCTAAACGAGCTACCTCAAATATTTTATATATTATTAAAGATACAATAAAATACTATACTACAATCTTATAGAAGACTAAGAGAAACATCCGATAAGAGAAAAAAGAATTATTTAAACCAGTGATTCTCAAGTTACAACACAAAGTTATATTTTTACCTTCCGTCACCTTTGGTAAGTAGTAAATTCGATAGTGAGTTTCTAATGTATAAGGACGTTTTGGGGTCCCTAAAATACGAATTTACTAATTTTACGATAATATCTGTATGTATGTGACGATCGTTTCGGATCGCATAACTCCAATACCACGATTCCAAAAATTATATTTTTTTCGTATTCCTCAAGTTCAGATCCAAATACAGACGTGATTAGATTTTGATTCTAATTGGTCCACTGGAAGTACCCTCAATTGCAACTTTTAACAAATTTTCTTTAATGATTATAAATTTTAAAGAATATATTATTCTCTATACGATTTGATTGCATTTTATACTTCATATTCAATAGATATAGAGTTAAAGAATTATAAAGATTACTTTGGTCTGAACATGTCATGAGGAGAGATGAAGAATCTATTAAAAACAGAATGAATAGCTCAGTAGTAGAAGGTAGAAGAAACAGAGGAAGACCAAAGATAAGATGGAAGGACTGTATTGCGGAAGTCTTGAGAGAAAAGGAACTGAATGAGGACGACACGCAAAACAGAAATGAGTGGAAGAAGAAAATAAAAAACAACGACCCCAAACGAATGAGAAAAGCTAAAGAAGGATGTCAGTGTCAAGTGTAATTTGCATAGTTTATTTATGAAATAATTTTACTGGAAATATAAGATCTTTTGCAAAAAAAATTATGTACGGAATTTGTACATAATACACAGGATAGACGAAAGGTAATGTGCTGGCACATCAGACTTTTATAAATAGGAAAGTATATATTTTTAGGCGTATTCGATAAAGTATTTTTTTCTGAATTCAACCATGTAATCATTTTATATCAATATTTACAATATGACAATCCATTTATCATATATAAATAAATTCGTGATAACATAGTCGACATTTCTACATCTCCAACATTTCAAACGGTTTCCACTTTTCCACATTTCCGTATCCTGTCAGAGATATGTGAAACCATCTAAAACCGCGCTATATAGCTAATGGAGCTGAAAAACTGGGAAAGCTGGCACGACGTCAGGTTTTTCCAAACCGTTTGTGGTCCAGGATTCATTGGAACAGATGCAGATGGCGCTATGTTGGAAGTTTTTACGGTCATTACGACACTGTAATGAAATGATCCAACACAGTGTATTTCGCACGAATACTCGGTTTGCTAGCATTTAAAGATAATTCAATATAGAAGAAAAAATCTGATGTGGCCAGCACATAACCTCTCGCCGTATATTTTACCTGGCTCTATTCATAAAGCAAAGAATATTTTTAGAAATACAAATAATATATTCATATAAGTCTATGACGTATAAACTTCTATATTATTCAATAAGAGCATGTCTCAACATAAAACAATTTTCACATATATTTATATATATAATATAATATATAATCTATAGGATATTTTACCATAAATTATGTACAATAAATTACAAAGTAGAGTTTACCATATATAAATTTTAGGCTGGTAGCAGGGATTTTCAATTCGAACAACGTTGTTGATTACTTTCTCTTCATATTCTTCTAGTAAAAACATTAATTTTGGGCGGTCTAAAATGTATATATCTGAATTGTGCATCTATTCTTACATATCTTCTTTTACATTTTATTTTTTCATACATGTTGTATCTAAATAACACTAATCCCCTTTAATAAAGTGATGGATAGATTGCACTGCGATTATTTTCTTATATCGATGTCTAATTTTGTCAATATTTACAACTTACTTGAGAATAATTTGATAGCTTTTTCGCAGTTCAATGTTACTCTAGCTACAGTGCTGGTGTACATTGTCCCATAATGTTTAAAACAAATTTAAGTCCTTCAACTTAGACTTGTCACCTCCATAATAGTCACAGATCAAGAATTAAGAGATTCTCCAAGTACATTTTTCTTTCATTACTCATTATTTCGATGAGATCCAATTTTTCTGTATTTTACGTTGCAGATTGGAGACCATCTTCACTTTCATCTTGTGTTTATAATATAAATAACGTCTTCCTTCGAGCTGTATTCTCGCTTATATCTATTCTTTACATTTAGATTTTTTAAATTTAAATTCATTCTATGAAAAAAGTTTGTCACTCTAATTTGTCGAGATGTTTCCAATTCATTGTCGGGAGTAACAGTATTTCTGAAGGGTATGTGTAATATACCTATAATATTAAATATTTAACTGTTAATACATTAAGAAATAATATAATGTATGTACTTCCCAGAAAAAGTCTTCAGTAATGTCTTCGGATTTCTGACACTGACATTTATCTGTCAGTTACAAAAAAATTAAATTTTCAACTATTTTCCATGGCATTCTTTCGGTTGTAAAATTAATTACAACAGATTATTTTATATATTATATTCCTTTTATCTCTAAATCTATAGAATATATATAAAAATATTTAAATGTATCAGAAAGAGAATTTATTTTTCTTTAATATTATCAAGAAAAATTTTCAAAAAATAATATTTAGAAGATTTTTTTTCAAGAATCTTCTACTTCCGGTTGTCCAATTGTTACCAAAACCTTTTCAGATCTTCCCATGCATGTCCGATTGGGAAATACGTAGTTAAAAAAATTTATAGTCATATAGTTGTTGAGTAATCGTCCTTCCAACATCCCACACACACACACACACACACACACACACACACACACACACACACACACACACACACACACACACACACACATACACACACACACATCCACACACACACACACAGACATCATCGTAAAAATGTTAAAATCGGATTGTAGGAACCTTAAAACGTGCTTATTCAATAAAATCTGGATATGCGATTTTTAGCATGAATGCAATACCTCTCTTAGCGAGAGGTAAAAAAAAGACTCAATGGAAATCATAATATAGGTAGAATTTTTAATCTCTGGGAGAAGATATATCTGATGTCAAAATCATGATAGAAATAAAACATATTGACTGATTTTGACTCGAAAGGGAAAATGCATATATCAAAATCAAAATACCCTAGAAAAGGAAGTTTATATTATTTTGACAGCTCAATTATCTAGTATATGTAAGAACAGTATTACACATTAAAAAGTGTATGATTCTTCTCGACATACGTAATTGAAGTAGTTTCTTTTTGTCACACAGGTTAGAGAATCTGTTCATAAAACGACGTATGTCGTAACTGTATTCGAAATATAATTTGGACTTGTCAACATTGTCCGTATACAGGTTGATCATTTTATTTTGATATCTATGGACTATAAGAGCTACGAGTTATCGGTTAAATTAGCAAATAATTTCTATTTTACAAGATTATTTTAACAAGCGTAAATTTTTTTTTCAACCAGTGGTTTTCAAACTCTGTGGACCAATTTTATTATTTTATATGGGACCACATACTTTTTATTTTCTTATTAGACAGAGAATTTTATTCTTCATTGATATATTTGCATAACCTTAGTTGACAATTTTTATCTCCCGCTATACCCTTGGTAAGGGAGGTATAGGGATCGTGCTAAAAATCGCATATCGAGATTTTGGTAAATGACCACGTTTTAAGGTCCCTAGAATCCATTTTTGTGTGTATGTGTGTCTTATAAAATATAAATTGTTTGCTATTTTAACCAGCCACTCTACAGGATAGTGGAAAGATATTTTCAACACGTAAATTTTGAGAGTTGAAAGTTCTTTCAAAATGCTAAAGCAAAATTATGGAAAACTTTTATTTTAATAAATACAAGTAGTGTTATACAAGTACAGACTAATTATTAACATTAAAATTAAATGTAAATGACGTACAATTGTTAATATTAATGCTTGACGGCAAGGAATTGAACAAATTGTGATTTGTTGTCACTGTAGTGGTAGGGGAATCGGTGGAATCTGTCAATGGTTGAGGAAATACAGAATTGTCGTCAAAGTTATCCTCTGCCATTATCTATGTTTATTACAATTATAAAAACTCTAACAATATACCCTCAATACCTCAAATATACCAAAGTGTTTCAAATCGCGCCGAATTATAACCTAAAACTGCGCATGTGTCCCCGACAAGGACGCCTTGAGGTAGAGCTGAGGCTTCCTCAGCCGAGGTTTGCCGAAGGAACGTCTATAAAACACTCCTAACTCAGGTACTTGAGGACGTCTCAGCCAAGGAAACCTTAAGGTTGAGTTTGAGGAGCGATTATTAATACGGGCATAAGAAATAAGACTCGTTTGCTTACCTAGCATTTGCTTGATTTGCTTACTTCATTGAATGCACTATTATTTTTTTTAAATTCAAAATGTCAAAGATGACAACACAATTTGTCACAAACTTTTAATTCATAAAAATTTGGATTATTGTGATGGTGAAAGATATAGTGTCTACCTATACGTATATTTTATTTATTGGTATAATAGTATATAAAACTAAATAAATAGTTGATTGTTACATTAAATAAAATTCAATGATTTTGAGTACGAGGTCTGTTCAGAAAATAACCGAACTTTATTTTTTAAACTTTATTATTAATTTTACAGATTATTGGTCCTTGTCCTCTTCAAAGTATTCCCCTCCCCTATTCACACACTTTTCCCAGCAGTATTTCCATTTCTCGATACAGTCCTGGATAGCTTCATTTGAAATGGAATTTAAGGTCTGTGATGAATTTGCTTGGATGTCATCAATAGCCTGAAAACGGCATCCTTTCATCACTGATTTTAATTCGTCTTCCGTTATGATCCTTTGTATGAACGTTTCATTGTCATTGGTTTGTTCAAGGAATTGCCGACAAACGTCAACTGCATTTTCTTTCTGTTGTCGGTCATCAAATGAGGAACAAATTTTGTTGCAACTCGATGCATGTTCAATTTTTCAATCAAAATTTCATGACATGGCCCAGTTGAAATGCTAATCTTTTCTGCAATTTCTCTGACAGTCAATCGGCAATTTGCATGCACCAGATCGTTGATTTTCTGAGCGTGTGAGTCATCAGTTGAAGTCAAAGGCCTTCCTGGTGGAGAATCATCTTCAGTTAAATGACGGCCACTTTTAAATCGTGAAAACCATTCGTAACATTGCGTACGACTCAGAGAATCATCTCCGTAAGCTTGTTTCAAAATGTGAAACGTTTCCGTGAAAGTTTTCCCCAGTTTCACGCAAAATTTTATGTTGCACCGTTGTTCCAGAAAGTTGCACATTTCAAAAATCGCTGCTAACACTTGCACAAGTTGCACTCAAATAACATATCATGAAAACTAAACAAGATATCAACAATCCAAGAATATGTGGTTACAGAGGAGGTTATACGTAACGCAATGCTGCCAACGTCATATCACTAAATATCTCTGTTGGCGCGTAATTCAAAACGTTCGGTTATTTTATGGCCAAACCTCGTATATTCCACAATATTAATTAAAAATAAAAAGATAACTCTATAGTATAATATAAAATAAAAATTCTATCCTCCAACTTTATCAAGTAGGTATCAAGTAATTTAAACTTCGATGAAACTAATCTCATAATCATAAAATTGTTAAGCCACTTAATGTCAAATAATCCATTTCTTCAATACGAAAGCTTCATAAAAATAAACGATTACTACCAATTAAAACTTAAACCTAACTCTGTCTAACAGAATCAAATTTCCGGTGAAATTTAAGTTTCAACTTTTTCCAATATCCAGTCAAAACTTTCCATATCCTTCTAGCGAGATACAGAAATCTTTTCCTCGTGCAAAACATCTGCAATAAAATCCAAACAGAGCGAAGAGTCTTTTCAACTTTAATATGTGAGATATATTACGTTTTAGAATTATATTCAATTTTGAATGACAGCGGTAAAAGCGGAATGCGAAACAAATATTCTGAATATTTGAATTCTTCGCTTCCAAGATAAAATATTGGTTAGAGATAAGAAGACAACGAACAGATTAAGTGACATCTGACACTTGAGAGAAATGAGAGTCATTTGCCAACAAGCGAACTCAACAGATGAAAAATATTCCAATGCATGAACTTTACGTTATTATTCTTTAAAATATAACATGTTTATTAAGAAAATATTTCCCATTTTTACCTCTCGCTAAGAGAGGTATTGCATTCATGCTAAAAATCGCATATCCAAATTTTATTGAATAAGCACGTTTTAAGGTCCCTACAATCCGATTTTAACATTTTTACGATGATGTCTGTGTGTGTGTGTGTGTGTGTGTGGATGTATGTGTGTGTGTATGTATGTAGGATGTTGGAAGGACGATTACTCAAAAACTATAAGACTTTAAATTTGTTTAACTACGTATTTCCCAATCGGACATTCATGGGAAGATCTGAAAAGGTTTTGGTAACAATTGGACAACCGGAAGTAGAAGATTCTGGAAAAAAAATCTTCTAAATAATATTTTTTGATTTTTTTTCTTGGTAATATTAAAGAAAATTAAATTCTCTATCTGATACATTTAAATATTATATAATATATTCTATAGATTTAGAGATAAAAGAAATATAATATATAAAATAGTCTGTTATAATAAATTTTACAACCGAAAGATTGGCCATGGAAAATAGTTGAAAATTATAATTGACAGGTAAATGTCAGTGTCAGAAATCCGAAGACATTACTGATGACTTTTTCTGGGAAGTACATACATTATATTATTTCTTAATGTATTAATAGAATTGGAAACATTTCGAAAAATTAGAAGAGGACAAAATATCTTCATCAAAAATTAAACAATCTAAATATATATGGAATAGATATATGCGTAAGTAGAATTTTTGGTGTAGAGTGTAGGTATACAAGAAATGTTAAATACAATAGGGAGTGAGCAGTCATATGATTTTGTTGGCCTTGACAAGCAGATATGGGGGCCCATGTCAGAATGATAGGTAGTAATTATGTATATAGATGTCTAATATCATAATTTCTCATTCTAAATTTAGTGATTTTCCAATTCCATGTGGAGCAGAATTAAATGTTAAATATCTAAGGCACAAGTAAACTTTAAACTTCTGGTGATAATTTAACTACGTAAATTTAGAAAATCTTGAAATTTTTAATGAAAAATTCTAACATTTGACATCTATGTACATAATTACTAATTATCATTCTGAAACGGGCCCACACATCTGCTTGTCAAGCCCAAAAATGTAACATTACTGTTCGCGCCCTATACTTATATAACCAAAAAAAGGAAGTCGCGAGAGGTATTGTGCTGGCCACAACAGATTTTTATATATGAGTCGTTAATTTGCCAGATCAATTATTTCCACAAAATAAAGGTTACAGAAAATTGATGAAATAATATAAATTGTTTTTATAATTTATCTGAAAATTTGTTTTCCTTCATGTAAAATCTCCTTAATCTATTAAGCCCATTTCTACGATTTAAATATTTATGATGGATCACAAATAATTATTATAAAAATACAGGTTGACACTGAAAAACGGTTCTCTCAAAATAACTTCTTTATTTATTTTTTTTTTTTCATATTTGTAAACTAGGCGTAGTGGCTCATAAATCATGGTATTTGGCATGATGGTATTTTACAAAAATAACTTACTATTTAAACAATTAAGTCAAATATAAATTAAAGTCATCTCAATTTATCCAGAGCCTACCTGATATATCAGGTTAATTATGCATCATTTTCAATTAGGTTTTTGTAATTTGTTTCTTCAATAAAAATGCACTTCAAGCATATCGTTGAATTCGTAATTCTACGTAGATTCCAAATATATAAAAATATATAGGATGTCCCATTTGAAATGTAAAAGTTAATGTCACTTCCTGTCAAACCAGAAGCGCTACCATCATTCCAAATACCATGCTTTGTGAGCCGCTAAACCTAGTTTGCAAATATTAAAAGAGAATTAGAAAGTAATTATACATAAAATAGTTATTTTGAGTGGCCCGTTTTTCAGTGTCACCATATATATGTGTCACTATTCGCACTGAGTATTCATCTCTCCAGTTAGAAAAGTGTTCTCCTTACGATTTACACAAAAAACTTATGAAATTTTCACTTATTTCGATGGGAACTTGTAGCTCAGATAGTTAGAGCGTCCTAAGAGATATAGTAATGTAATGTAACAAACAGTTTATATACGTATGGTGCATCTTTAAAAAAAATTTGTAAATATAATGGAATATTTCCCATTTTATTTTCTGCGCGCACATTTTTTGTTCAATATGCAATTTAAAATATCCGGGGTTTATTTAGAACGGCAAATAATGCATTAATGTCAACGACCTATGAAATTGCGAACGTTAATTTTAATGCATTAAAAAAAACATATTTACCCTATCTTTCTAGCAATTGGTCGCTGACATATTTGAAAAATAATTTCGATAATCAAAAAGCACGTTCCTGATTTGAATAAATATTGGACGATGATTCAAATTTACGCAAATAAATTAAAACATATAGTACAGATGTAAAATTATTCAGATGATTTCTCTTTTTCTACTTTTACGAGTATTCTTGCAGACTTGACCTCAGGTGACTAATAAGTTATAACGGTATTTATTGTAACTTGCAATGATGAGTTTCCAGGGCACACGGCTTGGTTTGATGCGTCGCCTTGCATTAACTAAAGTGGCAATGACATATCTTCTCCGAAAATTCACACGAATGATAAGCCTTCCGCAAAACATTGGCATAAAAGAGCCCTAATACGTACAGGGAATCCGAAAAGGATTGCTTGGATTGTGATTGGGCTCTTTTCTTGTAATTTTTAATCTAGTAATTTGGTTGTTAGATTAAATTAAACGTCATACTTTAGCGTTTATTCTTTTAAAAGTTAAACACCAGTGAATATTTGTTTAGCAATGACAACTGACTAACAAAAGACCGCGTGCGATTTATTTGACATTTAGAAACACTTTTCATTATTCATGATTTGAGTTTCTAAGTTGTTTGTATCATCATGAACCGCGAGCTATTAATTCATCGAGTGCGAGTTCTGTGAGTTACATATTACAAAAGGAAATAAATTTATGACAGATCATTTTTTAAAATAAACTGTACGAAAAGCTATTATATATCGCTACATTACACGTTGAGAAGAAAGAGTTTTTTCAAAACAAGTCAGGGTTTGGTAGAAAAGCCAGAAAAGTAACGAAATCCAACAATCGTCAACTGGATGAGCAAGTCAACAACAAATCTGAAATCTCAACGAGAATGCTGGCTAAAACTGGACCGAGTGCCATATTGCCAGGACACTAAAAAATAAATGCAATATTAGATACACAAAGAAGATTGTCATCCGCGAAATAATAGAGGATCAAAAGCAAAAAATATGTACAAGATGTTGGCGATTGCCGGAAAAAACTTCCGGAAAATGATTCATTTTGAATGATGAAAGTTATTTCACTTTTAAGAACTCTGATAAAAATGGAAATGCAGGGTTTTACATTGAGACTATTCCTGATGAAGTTCAAGCGAAAACCAAGAAGAAATTCGAAAAAATATTCTCGTATGGTTGGCAATTTCACCTTTAGGAATCTCCCAACCATTTTTGTCCTTCCTTAAATAAGTGCATTAAGCAAATGCCTATCCCTTTAGTTAAAAGATATCATGTTAACAACAATTATTTAAATTTGGACAGAGTTAAGTTCATCACATTAAACTAAATCTGTGGCAAGTATATGTCGTTGAAAACGTCATTTTTGATGCGAACAACAATAATCCACCTTGTGTGCCCGAATTGTGCCTAATGGGAAATTTTTGGTCTTAAGAGAATGGTTTACATAAAATGTTGACAAGCAAAATGTGAGACCAAGCTCAGACTCATATTAAGTACTTTATCATAAAAGATGGTTGAAGGCGTACCAAAAAAAATTGGACCTTGTTCGGCGAATTGGAATTATTTAGTAATCGTGTTTATTTCTCATAATGTACCACAGTTATAGGTTTAAAAATTGCGTTTACCAGATGTTACCTTACGCGATATCAAGGCAAGTATTTGTCGTTCAAAACGTCATTTTTGATGCGAACAACAATAATCCACCTTGTGTGCCCGAATTGTGCCTAATGGGAAATTTTTGATCTTAAGAGAATGGTTTACATAAAATGTTGACAAGCAAAATGTGAGACCAAGCTCAGACTCATATTAAGTACTTTATCATAAAAGATGGTTGAAGGCGTACCAAAAAAAATTGGACCTTGTTCGGCGAATTGGAATTATTTAGTAATCGTGTTTATTTCTCATAATGTACCACAGTTATAGGTTTAAAAATTGCGTTTACCAGATGTTACCTTACGCGATATCAAGGCAAGTATTTGTCGTTCAAAACGTCATTTTTGATGCGAACAACAATAATCCACCTTGTGTGCCCGAATTGTGCCTAATGGGAAATTTTTGATCTTAAGAGAATGGTTTACATAAAATGTTGACAAGCAAAATGTGAGACCAAGCTCAGACTCATATTAAGTACTTTATCATAAAAGCTGGTTGAAGGCGTACCAAAAAAAATTGGACCTTGTTCGGCGAATTGGAATTATTTAGTAATCGTGTTTATTTCTCATAATGTACCACAGTTATAGGTTTAAAAATTGCGTTTACCAGATGTTACCTTACGCGATATCAAGGCAAGTATTTGTCGTTCAAAACGTCATTTTTGATGCGAACAACAATAATCCACCTTGTGTGCCCGAATTGTGCCTAATGGGAAATTTTTGATCTTAAGAGAATGGTTTACATAAAATGTTGACAAGCAAAATGTGAGACCAAGCTCAGACTCATATTAAGTACTTTATCATAAAAGATGGTTGAAGGCGTACCAAAAAAAATTGGACCTTGTTCGGCGAATTGGAATTATTTAGTAATCGTGTTTATTTCTCATAATGTACCACAGTTATAGGTTTAAAAATTGCGTTTACCAGATGTTACCTTACGCGATATCAAGGCAAGTATTTGTCGTTCAAAACGTCATTTTTGATGCGAACAACAATAATCCACCTTGTGTGCCCGAATTGTGCCTAATGGGAAATTTTTGATCTTAAGAGAATGGTTTACATAAAATGTTGACAAGCAAAATGTGAGACCAAGCTCAGACTCATATTAAGTACTTTATCATAAAAGCTGGTTGAAGGCGTACCAAAAAAAATTGGACCTTGTTCGGCGAATTGGAATTATTTAGTAATCGTGTTTATTTCTCATAATGTACCACAGTTATAGGTTTAAAAATTGCGTTTACCAGATGTTACCTTACGCGATATCAAGGCAAGTATTTGTCGTTCAAAACGTCATTTTTGATGCGAACAACAATAATCCACCTTGTGTGCCCGAATTGTGCCTAATGGGAAATTTTTGATCTTAAGAGAATGGTTTACATAAAATGTTGACAAGCAAAATGTGAGACCAAGCTCAGACTCATATTAAGTACTTTATCATAAAAGCTGGTTGAAGGCGTACCAAAAAAAATTGGACCTTGTTCGGCGAATTGGAATTATTTAGTAATCGTGTTTATTTCTCATAATGTACCACAGTTATAGGTTTAAAAATGGCGTTTACCAGATGTTACCTTACGCGATATTAAGGCAAGTATTTGTCGTTCAAAACGTCATTTTTGTTGCGAACAATGATTATCCACATTGTGCCCTATGGGGAATTTTTGATCAATACTTAAGAGAATGGTTTAAATAAAAGAGTGACAAGCAAAAATTGAGACTGAGTTTCAGAATCGCATTAAGTATTTTATCATAAAAGTTAATCTTAGCCTTGTACAATTGATGGTTGAAGGCGTACCAAAGAAATTAGACCTTATTTTGCGAACTGGAATTATTTACTAATTGTGCTTATTTCTCATAATGAACCACAACTATAGGTTTAATTTTTTTGTTAAAATGGTATGTATTTAACTACGTGTTTACTTTTTATGACCATTCAAAACTAGTCCCAAATTCTAAACCATCTCTTAAAAAAGTGACCTAATCTATCGCTGATTGCTAATTGCGAAGATTCCCATCTTGACCCGCGATTCGCCATCCTATGTGCATCTTTTTCATGTTGGTCTCGTCGACCCTTCCATGCTCTTGTATCTTGTTCTTCTTTACGTAATGTGGATAGACTCCTAAGTATTAGGCTTATCATATCGATCAAAATCTGGGATGGAAAACGTAACGTAACGATACCCGGTAACGTTAACGTTTCATTTAGTATTTTTTTAAAGCATTATAATTACAAAATAACGTTATGTAACCGTAACATAACAAATAACGTTTACAAATTTTATAATATTTTTGCCCTTCGAAAGTATAATTTCCAGATAATTTAATTCGTATTTTATAATGAATAGATGTCACTAGTGATCAAATTCAAATGTTGAACACTTTATTTCATTTTTTAGAATAAGATAAGTGTTTAAGTTTTTTAATACATTGTTTTTAATTTTATTTTTTAATGATTTTTTATTACAAATTTGAGAATAATATGGTTATTGTAATGTTATAACGAAATAAAAATAACGTTATTATATTTTTATTATTATATTATTTTGTTTTTTATTAAGTTATTTATAATGTTACATAACAAATTATTTTTTATATAACATTATAATATAAGGTAACAATTGGTTAACGTTATCCCAGCCCTGATCAAAATTCTGATCGAACATGATATCATTACCAGCTGAAGAGTCCCACCATTTGACGTTGAAGATATATTATAAATGATGTACTTTAGGCTGGTTGGACCGACGTAACTTAAATTAGAAACATTCCTTAAATTGACAATATTGGATAAAAATTAATGCACAAAATGTTAGAATTATTCTAAATGAATAATGAAAAAGCAGATCACATTCATAAAATTTAAATGACCTTTAGCAATTTAAATCGTAAAGCTTGGCCTTCTGCAATAAAATGGAAACAAAAAATGAATCTGCGCACACCACATGGAAATATATTTACCATTCATTATCGGCGCTATGCGAACGAAATCGTTTTATTTGTTCACAGGGGTGGACTCGCCCAACCTCTAATCAAATAAAGAGAAGCGCATTGCAGAGAATATAAATGGAATTTTTATTACTCTGTGCTTTATTTGAGAAATAAAATAGAATGAGCTGATTGCAATGGAATATTTTTTGTGAGGTGATAAATCCTTGGAAATAATCGAAGTCTGGCAGGTATTTCACGATTGTGAAAAAGATTCATTATTTGGATTTTATGGCCGGGATGCAATGATTTCGGAATTAGAAATGAAAGACAATAAAACGATGGATAAAATTTAAAACAAACTTTATAGCATACGAGTTTATGAAGAATTCATGAGTGTGACTATGTTTAAATTGCGAAACGAATATTTTATTCTCTCGTTTGTATTTTCTTTATGTTTAATACCTTTATGAATTCAACTCTTTCTTTGTTGATTAATGACAAGTTCTACTTTAATTTAATATGATTAATTGAATCAGTTTCCAGACTTAACAAAAGGTCTACATCGTATTGCAATTTTTGAGGTACTCAGATATAACGGTATATTTTAATTAAAATTTAATAATTGCAAGATTATGATATATAATCTTATATTACTTGGTTCAGTACAGTTTCATTTAAGGACGTAGTAATTATAAAAGTATAAAGTATGCATTTTGACGTCCTTTCCCGTATTCTGATTTAGCATAAACTTTTAATTTAATCTTCTTCTTTCGCATCATTCTCAACCATAACCGCAATGGTACAATGGGGTCATTTCACATTTTCTAATTTATTTATTTTTTCTTAAAAGAATAGGTCAAATTAAATATGTAGGTGTATGTTTTACACCTTACAAGTCTTTAATTTCAAATATTTGGGCGCTGACGTGACGGCTACGTCACGGCTTAGCGGATGCGGCAGTACAGCTCTACCGATTTTGTTTGGAACTATCATTGTTTGGGTTATCACTTGTGAGTTTGATTTTGTGACACCAACATATTGTTAACTAAAAACATATTTAATACAACTTTTGATATTTATATGTTTTATTTACATACCTTTACTCTTAACTCTGCTGTCACCTGTTACAATTTTAGGTTAGTTTGCGTACTACAGCAAACGGAAACCAAATGTGGGTATGTGTGTGTGTGTGTGTGTGTGTGTGTGTGTGAGAGAGAGAGAGAGAGAGAGATAGAGAGAGGAATGTCTTTGTGTGAGTAACAAACCCTGACGTCACGAATTTTATATTACTATATTTATTAAATGAGACGGATTTCACGATTTAATAAAAAAAACAACATTTTTTCTCTTAAAATACTACATAATAGTTATTTATGTCACAAGTACATAACGCATAAGTTTATTGGACGCGTCCTTGTTTATAACCGAGTGAGATCGTGAGAGAAAAAGAAATAAACGTTGCGTTTACAATTATAAGCATTTTTATTACAACGCAGTAATATTTCATCAATTTCATTTAATAAAAATCTTAGTTTATAGCAACCTGTCGATCGCGGTCAATCAATCGATTGCCACGACGAACGGGGTTGTTTTTTAGCGATTGACAAAATGTCTAAACTGCTTGATTCAAACCAGTCCGAAATAGAACTTGAAATAATAAACATTCAAAACAATCAGTTAATCAAGAAGTAGTTTCGAAATACACACAGAAGAAATTTCCGGTTTGAACAAAAATTGCTAAAAATATCTTGGCTTGTTTTGGATCAACATATTTGTCAGAATTTGTATTTTCAAATATGAATAATATAAAAAACAAACTAAAAAATAAAATTACAAATGTTCATTTGAATCAATGCTTGTGATTAGTTACGTTATCATATCAATTTAACTATGAAAATATCGCGAAGTCAGAACAATCCCAAATTTCACATTGATTTACTTCATAATATAAAAGTGTTTATTTACATTTATTATATGAATATTTATGTACAGTAAAAAAAAAATGTCTGATCAAAGTGATCTACGAACTATATGAGTTACGATTTTAGCTCCGCCCATTCTAAAAAATTCAATAGTGTCGTTTATATAGTTTTTATGAGGGTACATAAGGTACCATTATTATTTTATTATTATAAAAATATAAGTTATAGTAAAAGCATTCGAAAAAAAAACAATCGTCTTATATCCATCCTTATCGCTCATGCTTGTAGTCTTTGCAAATGGCAGAGATAAATGCCAATTTGTTAATTCTTTCATGATACAGATAATCTTGATCGGAGATTTTTATTTATTTTTGCTGTATATTGTATATCAAAATACCTGTATATAAGTAGCTCACGTAGTACAAACGATTGAACACCCCTGGTTTAAAGTATGCTACCTTATAATCCTTGAAGTTTAATATTTCTTGCAATGGTTGAATACCCCATTTTGTACCATGGCACCATGGGTTCATACGCCAAAATACGTGGGAAGCGAACTTGTACACGTTATGCGTTAATGACGATTTATTTTTACCGTTAAGGGTGATTGCCAAGCGTTACCGCACGAGCTCGCAAAGTTCAGTTGAAGGGAACACCACAGTAATCATTTTGATGCTATTTAAAAATTGGAAAGTAAGTCGGATTTCAAACCAGGCAGTCAGAACCTAAACATGAAATACATAGACGCAATATATCCCAACGTTCAGTACCGCACCGTGGGTAAAACACGCCTTTGTGCAAAATTATATTTCACCGCCCCCCATAGTGCATAATTTGCAAAACAACACACGCTTTACAGTATAAATTACACTTTTGATTCTTTGAAAAATGCTAGATTTAAATATTGATGTAATTTTCTTTGTTATATTCATATTTGTAATCAATATTATTAGGTTATAACATAACCACAATCGTTTATTGTAATCAACAATTTTACAGTTATAGTTTGCATTCCAACATAACATTATAACAATGCCAATACTTTTTTCTACTAAATTTTAATAGTAAATCAAGAAAATACAAAATCGGCAGAAAAGTGAAATAAAATGATCTTATTAAGATTTCAGAATTGTAAATATAAGCATTTGTGTCTTCACAAAATGCTAGTATTTAAATATTGTATTAATTGTCGGTTTTTTTCTTGTAATCAATATTTTTTAACGATAATCAAAATAATCTTTGTTGGTAATCAACATCTTCACAGTTATTATTTCAACATTTACAATGCTAGAAAAATATATGTTTGCGTTTGTAGGAGAATTATTTTACTTATAACTTATAACTAGATTTCTAATGCAAACAAATTTTTAAAAAAATGTTCATTTCTATAACATATTTTTTTACGAATAAGAGCCTTTTATAAAAAAATACTATTATTTAATGTCTTGAAATGGCGTCCCTTATGGCCAGGCGCCTTTATTCGGGGCACAACCTGCCCACCCGCACGGAGCTGCCCTGCTTACGTTTCAATATTTATAAACAACGACACCTCGACAAAGAAGAGAAATCTCCCCAGCCCGCTACTGTTTCTCGAGTGTAATATATAATGATCCAGAGACGTTCGTGTTCATCCCGACATGCAAGACATACCCGGGGGTAAGCTCTCAGCTCTCCTCCGCTGCTGTGTCTGCCTCGTAGCTTGTATAGCGCTAAACGAAAGCAATTTTCAACACCTTATGAATTCCGCGTGTGGAATTATTCAAATTAAGGCTGCCGTTTGTCTCTCCTCGTTTCAAACACTCACGTCTAGTTACTATGAGTGATGTTTATGTAAACGATTTACTTTTGTTTCTGTTGGAATGTTGGTGAGATAGTTTAAACAGGGATCTTTGATGATTAAAATAGTTGAGCAATAAAAGATGATGGTTTGCTGGTGCTGGTTAATTGTTTCGGAATTGAATTATGTAGATGTTTTGCTTTAGAATGGAACGAGAAACTATTTTAATTGTCTTATGAAAATGAAAGTTTCAGTAACTGCAGAATTTGCTTTATAGCTTTGTTTGGAATTAGTCTAAATAATTATATCATCGCAAATTTCGGTAATGACGGATGTTATTCACAATAAAAAGTGATCCAACTAAGTGGAAATCATACATATGAAATGATTCATGTATGACTTCCGAGTTATGCAGACTATATACTCGTTTATGACATTTGTTATTTAAAATTAAATCATTTCGACAAAAACATATTCATATTTTCAAAAATTATAATGTGTGATAATCAATATTTTGACTTGTTGAAGTTTGTATATAATGTCCAATGAACGTGAAATGAAAATTATGTTATTAAATAAACAGTTTAATACGTATATATGAACTTTTTTTTTCGTTATCCCGATATGGTTTATACTCAATCATGATGGACTAATTAAAAAGGACCATACTGTTCCCGTAACCACAGTAAAACATAATAGTAAACAGTTTACGAATTGATTTCTATTATATCTGTACCATAGAGAATATTTATGTTTACGACCAGTCACATACAGTATCTATTAGTGATAAAAAATAAATAAATATATCATCACGGCATATTGCCCATTGCTGGGTGTGCCAATCTGCCTTGTACACAGATATCGGTAATGATGAAATATTTGTGTGTATCTATTAGTGATGACAACAAATAATACATAAAATACAAGTATCATAAGATAACGAGCTGCTAGGTGAGTTTTACAAAGGACGAGTGCATTAACAGGCCTTATGAAACATGTTTTTTTTTATACTATTTTTTCTATTGAGGTAATTTTACGAGATTTTTAAAAAATATGACTTCCCAAAAATATTACTTGGTGTTTGTTTTGTCAGCTATGTTGGTAGCGCTTCCCTCTTAACAATTGAAATTTCACATTTTCACAGTTTGTATATTGTGTGTTGTGAATTTTGTCTGATTGTAAACATTAATACAAATAATAAATCTTCTAAATGACGTGTTATCAGTGTTTTTATATACGTAAAAAAAAATTAGAACCGAGAACTCAGTCCGAAGACTGGGTCCGGTTAGTTGGGTACCTGGGATAGTTAATGGAAGCGATCTTCGGATACGGATATCCTGTTTTATTTGAAATATTTTGTTGAGCGATATTTTTGTTTTGTTTTTGAAATATGAAAGCCAATCCAAATATATTCAACCAAGCATTAAGTATTTCTACTTATTATCATGGCTGGACCACATCGTTTGTTCCATAATTCAATGGTCCAGTGCAATGCAAGCACAGTCGGCGCCTCAAAACACATTAAATAGTATACTTACACCGCGCGTAGTAAACATTTAGTCCACATACTAAGTATGATGTATTGAGATTTTTAAGGAATATAGTTAAATGATATTTAGACGTGTAGTTTTATTAAACCAACTTTACTGAACAACGGCTCGTTTTGAACATAGATATAAATGTTTTAGCCAACATAAATGTTTACTTTTAAATACACTACACCAAATGATGTAACAAGATGACGGCGAATGATATAAATACTCTGTACCAAGCCGTTTGTATACAATTGGTACACATTTTTGGTAAATGACGTAAAGAAACAGCAAGCTTCCCAAAGCGATTTTTTGCTATCTATAACTACGTTTAATTCAATTAAAATTGTATACTAACCAGGGATGGAATACCGTTAACAAAACGTTACGTTATTTCATAACGTTATAGAAAATAACATAAATAACTTAAGAAAAAAAAATATCCTTATATAACATTATTTTTGTTTTGTTATTATAGCTTTAAAATAACTGCATTTTTATTAAATTTGTAAAAAAAATAATTAAAAATTAATATTACATTATACGATTATTAAAAAAACTAATCCTATTCTAGAAATAAAATGAATGGTTTAATTATACAAAACAGCAAGTATATATTATTAAGAAAGAACATTATACTTTCATCGGTAAAAATCTTCTAAGCATGAAGAACTTTAGAGTGAGTCGTTACGGTTACATAACGATATGTAGTAATAGTTACGTTATTTTTAAAAAAATTAAACATTATTATAACGTTATCGGGTATTATTACGTTACGTTTTCCGTCCCTAGCTTTAACATTTAGGGAAATTGTGTAAGTTTAGTGATATTTACAATTTTAATAATTTAGCAATGTTCACTATTTCTCCTTATTGCAATTTTAGGTTAAGATGACTGACAGTTGAATCTACGCAAGCGCGTGCAACGTACGAAGTGTGTACCAGTAGTACCAATATATTTAGTAAGTTTATACCGCTGTACACATACCATACTAAGATAAATTTTAGTACATACGTACACTTGGTCCGCGTAGTAGAATAGTACACACGATGTAAACCTAGTCATAGAAAGCAAGCGTCCAGTGGACTCTTCAACTTTTAGAATAAATATAGATGCTAGGTGACTTCTTAACGTAGGATTATACGTAAACACATTGTTGTTGGATGGTGTTGAATTTAGTGTATTGGTTCTTTTAATTTGAAAAAAATAACGTAACGTAGCAATAAGCAAAATGCAGCCCCTTCTTTTACAGACCAAAAACATTTAAAATAACAAAATAAAGAGAAACTTATGTAATGATGCATTAATAGAGACAATCACTAAACTAAAGAAGAGTGCTGAATTCGAGCCATTATTATTTATTTCATAGCATCGTTATTTCAATATCGATGTTGATTACAGCAAATTTTGAAAAAAGAAAATGATAACAAAAATAATGCAGCAACATCAATAACATTTTCCTGTATTACTTTTAAATTGAGTAACAACATTGTAATTTTCATTTTTATTTTCCCTCGCATAATTGCACCCTCTTTGAGTACATTTTCCAGCTTATGATCCTCACTCACTACAAATCATGATCCATGTGACGCACATTTACTCCGTTGGTAACACAGTGTGTGTTCCACAGCATACTGTCAGTGTCGCTCGCATGATGACAACAGAATCCCCATTGTCCAGTTTCCGCTCGGAAACGCAATATGTGCCTATTATTTTTATCTCGCGCACAGCTAACGCGTGCCGGCTCCCGAATAGCGTGATGGGATAGTTGATGGACTCTGTGAGTTAATGCTGATGTAGCTGATGCTCTTGATGGATACGAAAAGTAATTTGTGGTTTGATGCTCGGATTTAAATTGTTTGTATGGTCATTTGCAATGCAAAAACAGTGTATAACTACATAGAAACAAACATTTTAATGTTAGTGAAGTGAAATTTATATACTGAAACTTTTAAAGGTTTTATTTTTATTAATATTCATTTCACGGCTAGAGCAATGGGGGTCAGAATTCCATTGTTTTTTTTTAACCGAAGTCTTGCACTTAGTAGCTATAGTAGCAACTGTTTTTTTTTTTACCTTCCGTCACCTTTATGTAAGGAAGGTATTGTCTTTGGTCAAAAAATTCAATGAGTTTTTAGTGACTAAGCATGTTTTACCCTATAACACGATTTACCATTTTACGATGATGTCTGTATGTATGTCTCTCTCTCTCTCTCTCTCTCTCTCTCTCTCTGTGTGTGTGTGTGTGTGTGTGACGAAAGTTTCGGATCGCATAACTTTAATACCACGATTCCAAAAATTATGATTTTTTCCTATTCCTCAAGTTTACATCCAGAAGAAGTGAATAGATTTTGGTTATAATTCTTCAATCGGAAGTAGCCTCATTTGAAGATTTTAACAGGTTTGATTTATTGACATTTAACGTTATTATAACTTAAAGAATATATTATTCTCTATACGATTTGATTGCATTTTATTCGCCATATTCAATAGATATAGAGTTAAAGAATTATAAAGATATTAAATTTCATAAATCAGTCAGCTATGCTAACCATGGAAACTGCTAATATATTCAGATAATTCAAATTGACAGATGTCAGTATCAATGAAAAGTACATGAATGTGGCAGAGATGAGGATGTTGAAGTAGATGTTGGAGAAGAGATGGAAAGATACTGTAAGGAATGAAAGAATAAGGGAAATAACTTTAGTGTTAAGTTTCCAGAAAGATACAAAAGAGACGATTACATTGGTTTGAACATGTCATGCGAAGAGATGAAGAATATATTGGAAGAAGAATGAATAGCTTATTAATAGAAGATTGAAGAAACAGATGAAGACCAAAGATAAGATGGAAGGCCTGTATTGCGGAAAACTTGAGAGAAAAGGAAGTGAATGAGAACGACACGCGAAACAGAAATGAGTGGAAGAAGAAAATAAAAAGTAGCGACCCCTAACAAATGGGAAAACTAGAGAAGAAGAAGATGTCAGTGTCAAGTACAATTTGCATAGTTTGTTTATGAAATAATTTTACTGGAAATTTAGAATCTTTTGCAAGAAAATTTATGTATGGAATTTATACATAATACACAGGATTCACGGAAGGTATTGTGCTGGCCACATCAGATTTTTTAAATAGTTATTTGTATGATGGATGTAAAAAATATGCAGAACTGCAGTCAAAAATATTATTTATTATTCTTAGGCCGTTATTTGTATACTAAGAGTTGCTAGTAGCTCAAGTCAGATGTATTTCTGGCTAATAATCAGACTCGCTTTGGCGACCTCACGTCCGCAAGTACAATCATACAGAACTTCCAATGGGCCACTAGTCCATAACTGACTATTTTATTTGATTTTTCGGTCACTGATCCTAACACGTTCTTTCAAAATTAATATCTACATAGTAAGACGTCCCCAGAAGACACGTGTAAACTACGATTAACGTCAAACAACATCAGGCGAAAAAATCGATCTTATCGGAGACGACCAAACAAATAAGTGGGCTCTAGAACGACGCAAGCTATCATACTAATTACAAAAATGGCGAAGAAAGCAACAAAAATAATTACTTTAATTAAAAATTATTAAGCATTACACGAAGATAAGCACATTATCTTTATCCAGGTGTGACAGACTCTTAAACACCTTTTGAGAGCAAGTATCTCCTCTTAATTTCTTCAGCATCTTGAGTAAAAGCTCCGTTAGTCCAATTAAAATCCATTTTAATCCTACTACAAGTAATTTCAAACCAATTTAATGCATTTCCATGGAGAATTTAATTACGAATACCTACCACCCATTTAAATTAACTGATAAGCGATCAGCAGGGCTCCGACAAACCGTCTCAAGATCACATCAGCTTCCTTTACATTGTAAATTGTAAATTGACAGCCATTGTACGGATATCAAGATTATAGAGTTGGCTATGCAACATGGGCAACATGTGATTGTCGCGCATCGCCGAAGCGCAGTGACAGTTGAAAGTACATGGTCGATGAATTTGTCAGCGTTAATGTTGGGTGAATTTGAGAAATTAGTGACTATATTCCTACACAAAGGGAAGAATTTATCAAGTATCGTATGAAGAATGTGTAAGTATATAAAAATGGTATATTTAATAAGCTAATAATCTTTGTATATCAATGAGAATAACACACTGAAACTTGCTGATACATCAATTAAATTTTAGAAAATAATAATGGCGGAGCTAGACTCTACTCCGGGGGAGTCTGCTCCTTCGTTTACAATAGTAAAATATTGGGTGGCAGAGTTTAAACGAGGCCTTACGAGCTGTAAAGACGAACATCGTAGTGGTCGACCAAATGAGGTGACCACGCCAGAAATGGCGAAGAAAATTCACAAAATGGTATTGAGTGACCGTCGACTGAAAGTGCGCGAGCTAGCAGACATGGCAGGCATTTCAAAAAGTGCTGTACATCACATATTGACTGAAAATTTGGACATGAGAAAGCTGTGCGCAAGATGGGTGCCGCGATTATTAACAATAGAACACATGAAATGAATTTTGTAAAAACTGTAACTGAGTTGCGGAACAGTTATTTACATACCAAGTGCGGGAACACTTGGTTCCCGGATGAGTGGCAAGCTCGCGCTGCCATAGGACAATGCCAGGAACCAAGTTCACGCACACGGTTTTACAATATCTTTTGTACAAATAATTTTATTTATTAAAACTTTATTACGTAATATTATACATGTACTGCTTTGTAGCTAATTTCAGAGTGATGTATCATATTTAAATTCCAATTAGTTTAATGTTTATTTCTATGTAATGTAGTGTTAATCATGGTATGTAAATAACTATTTATTACTTACCAAGTATTTCACTTGTGGTATATAGAAAATTTAAACAATAAACTTGTTAAATTTCTTATTGTTTTATTACAATTTACATTACATTTGTTGGTTATATGTTACCAACATCCCGAGTACTATGTCTTGCCGACTTCCGCCGAGCAGAAATTGTTGCCCACATTGTGAACCAAATGCACTAAATTCATTATTTTAAAATTAAACTTCATTCAATATTCCACCATTTTCTCTTATTATTAAAGAGTGTTTGAGAAACTATACTTTTTTATTATAAATTTAGTTCTTAAAGAAATGAAAAGAAAAACAAGAATATATCAGTAATGATATCTTTAATATTAATTTATGAATTATTGGCTCACATTTAATTCCACTACACCAGAAATAAGATCTACATCGGTTTCAGAACACTTTAATCATTTTCAATGATTATATGTATACACTAACACAAGCATTAAATTAAATGTATATTGAGCTGTCATAGAAAAACCTAGAATTTTGTTTTTTAATTATTTTGGCGGAATTAGATAAAATTTTGTACATAATACAATATGAAAACGTGATTGTCTGACTCACATAATTTGCAAAACTCTGTTCATAATTGATTTTTTAAATAACTAGTACGTGAAAATTTACTGTACCGTTATTAAATAGAAGATTGCTAAAATTATACATGCCAACAAGTGATATTTGATTTATTTCAGTGGCTTCCACAGTGCGTTCTGTTGCCTTTACATGAATTTTATTACTGCTACTAGCGCCTTCTTCAGCGGCACTGTTAATTTTCTTTTTTGCAATTTCTACCTTATTGGTTACCGACTCTTCCACATAACTCTCTGCTACTGACGACAAACGCCAACCTCCATGTCGTTTAAGAGTGAGAATAATTGCAGAATCATTCGCATTTGGAAATCAGATTCTCCTAATCTGTATTTTACAAAAACTAACACAAGCGGAGGTTTTTTCGAACAATTGAAGTATTTTTTGTCGGTTAAGGCCTGCTTCTACTACCTTTAGTTAAAGTGACAGTGATAACCAAAGGTTATGTTGCAAAATTGTTCTTATCACATCTGGTTAGTGCTAACTGGGAGTTAAAACTATTGTTCGCATCGCTTCTAAACTTCAGTTTAATTCGTAACTAATGGTTGATAAATAGACACTTTAACTATAAGTGGTAGGATCGGGCCTAAGCCTAGAATTTTTATGTTTGGTTAAACTGACATTAACAGACGACTTAACCAGAGATGAAAATTCCATTTCTAAATGTGTTTAACAATATTTTATTTTGTGCAAAAAAAACATTTATAATTTTTTTAATTCTTTATCAAATGTACCCATATTTTTGGACGGACTGTATATCCTCTGCTTTGTTTTTGTAGAACAGGGAGGTTAAAAGTTTAAGGAAAACAACGATAAGTATATCGTATATTCATGTTCATATGAATTTATAGCTCATATAAAGAACATACACCGACAGAATTGTAATGCTACGTGCATAATAACTAAATTACGATAGTTTTAACTTGGAGTACATATAATTTTCTCTAGATAATAAACTTTTATGTACAATATAACACGTTGATCCAGACATTCACAATAAACGCAGTTTGCAAACTCATAAACTGAGTCTGTACATATCGTAAGTTGTGCGGCTGGCTGAGACGATATTTCATATGGTACAGGTTTAGTCCTCACTTGTAGCTCGTATGGGTGGATATGGACTTTCTCAATGTCCAACGAAATGTCGCTTGGAAATTAGGTTATATGTAAATGCACACTGTAGGTTGCAAACCAATTAGTGAGGTGTGAATAAACCAAATCTGTTAGCGACGTGGTACTGGCGCGGAGGTAGTTATATTGCATGGAGTATTAAACTTAAAATGTGCCGTAAACGTGAAATTCATTTTTTATTACGTCGTTTTAGTTTTTGTTATGAGCCGCGGTTTAGTACGCACTTTTGCAATATTCGGTACGGTGTTTAATTTTAATGTTTTAAAGTATATTATCCAATACCGAACGAGGTAGCTTGACTTGACTTTGACTTGTCACTGGCCGAGCCGACTACGCCGTAGTACTGGATTCTGGTTACGCCAGGCCTACCCACCCACAAGTTTTTTTAGACACACACATAAATAGTCGGCCCTGCTCAGGACACGACGCGGACTAGAGAAGAGCACACTAGTCAACAAACACAAACATAAATCACAAAAAATTGTTTAACGTCTAATAGACTCCCCAACTATCTACATAGAAATCTATGTTGGTATTTTTTAGATCTCGCTAAGAGAGGTAATGGATTCATGCTAAAAATCGCATATCCAGATTTTATTGAATAAGCACGTTTTAAGGTCCATACAATCTGATTTTAACATTTTTACGATGATGTCTGTGTGTGTGTGTGTGGATGTGTGTGTGTGTGTATGTGTGTGTGTGTGTGTGTGTGTGTGTGTATGTGTGTGGGATGTTGGAAGGACGATTACTCAAAAACCATAAGACTTTATATTTGTTTAACTACGTATTTCCCAATCGGACATTCATGGGAAGATCTGAAAAGGTGTTGGTAACAATTGAACAACCGGAAGTAGAAGATTCTTGAAAAAAAATCTTCTAAATATTATTTTTTGAAATTTTTTCTTGGTAATACTAAAGGAAATTAAATTCTTTGTCTGATACATTTAAATATTTTATTATATATTCTATAGATTTAGAGATAAAAGAAATATAATATATAAAATAATCTGTTGTAATAAATTTGACAGCCGAAAGAATGCCATGGAAAATAGTTGAGAATTTAAATTGTTTGTAACTGACAGATAAATGCCAGTGTCAGAAATCCGGAGACATTACTGAAGACTTTTTCTGGGAAGTACATACATTATATTAGTTCTTAATGTATTAATAGTTAAATATTTAACATTATAGGTATATTACACATACCCTTCAGAGATACTGTTACTTCCGACAATGAATTGGAAACATCTCGAAATATTGGAAGAGTAGGACAAAATTTCTTCATAGAATGAATTTAAATTTAAAATAATCTAAATATATGGAATAGATGTAAGTAGAATTTTTGGTGTAGAGTGTAGGTATACAAGAAATGTTAAATACATTAGCGCGCGAGCAGTCATGTGACTTGACAAGCAGATATGGGGCCTATGTCAGATTTTCAAATTCCATGTGGTTTATTTTCCTCGACAAGTAAATTCCACACTCCTGGTGACAAATTAACTACGTGAATTTAGAAAATCTTGAAATTTTTAATGAAAAATTCTGACATTTGACATCTATGTACATAATTACTAATTATCATTCTGAAATGGGCCCCCACATCTGCTTGTTAAGGCCAACAATGTAACATGACTGTTCGTGCCCTATACTTATGTAACCAAAAATCTGATGTGGCCAGCACATAACCTCTCGCCGTATATTTTACCTGGCTGTATGCATAAAGCAAAGATTATTTTTATAAATACAAATAATATATTCATATAAATCTATGACGTATAAACTTCTTTATTATTCAATAATAGCATGTCTCAACATGAAGATATTTTACCATAAATTATGTTACAATAAATTACAAAGTAGAGTTTACCATATATAAATATTAGGCTGGTAACAGCAATTTTCAATTCGAACAACTTTGTTTACTTTCTCTTCATATTCTTCTAGTAAAAACATTAATCTTGGGCGGTCTAAAATGTATATATCTGGATTGTGCATCTATTCTTATATATCTTCTTTTACATTTTATTTTTTCATACTTGTTATATCTAAATAACCTTAATTCCCTTTAATAAAGTGACGGATAGATTGCACTCCGATTTTGTCAATATTTACAACTTACTTGAGAAGAATTTGATAGCTTTTTCGCAATTCAAAGTTACTCTAGTCTACAGTACTGGTGTACATTGTCCCATAATGTTTGAAACAAATTTAAGTCCTTCAACCTAGACTTGTCATCTCCATAATAGTCACAGATCAAGAACTAAGGGATTCTCCAAGTACATTTTTAATTCATTACTCATTATTTCTGACACTGACATTTATCTGTCAGTTACAAATAATTTAAATTATCAACTATTTTTCATGGCATTCTTTCGGCTGTCAAATTTATTACAACAGATTATTTTATATATTATACTTCTTTTATCTCTAAATCTATGGAATATATAATAAAATATTTAAATGTATCAGATAGAGAATTTAATTTTCTTTAATATTACCACGAAAAATTTTCAAAAAATAATATTTAGAAGATTTTTTTTCAAGAATCTTCTACTTCCGGTTGTCCAATTATTACCAAAACCTTTTCAGATATTCCCATGAATGTCCGATTGGGAAATACGTTGTTAAACAAATTTTAAGTCTGATAGTTTTTGAGTAACCGTCCTTCCAACATCCCACACACACACACACATCCACACACACACACACACACAGACATCATCGTAAAAATGTTAAAATCGGATTGTAGGGACCTTAAAACGTGCTTATTCAATAAAATCTGGATATGCGATTTTTAGCATGAATCCAATACCTCTCTTACAGCCTGATTCTCGTGACACTTGTTTAGAAAACGATATTGTAATGAAAACAATTATTGTTTCGTATACGATAAATTGTAATTTTGAAATTCACGTGAACATTGTTTCTGAAACAATATTGTATACAAAACAATAAATTGAATGTCAAAAATTTATCGTAAACTATACAATTTTTGGTATTCAGATGATCAAAGTTGTATTGCATGGAAAACAATAATTGTTTTAAAATATTGTATTCTGAACAAGAAACTGAGCTACTTGTTACGGAAACAATAATATTTAAAATACTATCTAAATTGTGAATAATGGTAAACACAATTTTTATTACATTAATTAGTACTATTATTGACTTCAAAAAGAGGAAATATGATTTGTTAGAGTATATAGCCAATGTACTTACATACGTGTAATGTATCTTTATGAATTAAATAATTCTGACATTTTGCTGAATTAAAAAAAATACATTTAAGAGTATGAATGATCCTTTATCCTTACAAAAAACAACAAATTTTTACAAAAATTAACTTACAGGTTCATCAATTGAAAATGCTATTGAATAAATTTAAGTATCATCTCTGCTAAATTATCCAAATCCAGATCGAGATAAAATTTCTATTTTATAACAATAAAACTATGTATCTTATTAGATTGTATATTCTTTATTCATTTATAAATACACATTACATTTATTCAATGAAAAAAGTTATCTACTGATGTAAAAAAAATAAAAAAAATATTTCATCACGGCATATTACCCATTGCTGGGTATGCCAATCTGCTTTGTACAGATATCGGTAATGATGGAATATTTGAACCGTGCGGGCGCTTACCAGGCGTCAGGCAATCGTTGCTGGCGTGGAGAGTGCGCCACAGGGGTTAATTTTGTGCCATTAAAATGCGAAGTAATTTTTGGCGTCGGTTGGGATCGAACCCAGGTCCCCAGATTCGCGACCAGACAGTCAGGCACACGTCCATGAGACCCCATCTACTTATTTTTATGTTTTTCGCCAGTTTTTTTCGTTAAATAATCCATTTTAACAAGAATCTAAATTTAAAACCATTTCTTGTCATACCTAAAATATTTTCGAATTTAAATTTGGCTTTTTTCTTCTGGTTTTTAAATGTTCTTGTACTTATATCTGTTATTGAGGCTTCTATACTTTTTTCGGCTAAATTCTAGAATAACGAGAATCACAAATTTTGCTTTGATGGTTATATATAGTTGCAAAACCGTTATAAACACTAAATTCCACAAAAATTAGGGCACGGAAAGCTATCCGTATAATAACAGGCATAATATTTATAGTATTTATGGTGATTTTGGCATTTTTTCTGAAAAAAGTAAGGTTACATGAAGCACATATTTCTATATTTAATTAGTTACTTACACTTAAATACGAATAATACTATTTCATATAATGTATATTTGCAAAAATATGTTTAATATCCTTTCTTCTTCTTGTTTTTATTACATTTTTAATTTATAATTTTACGTTCATGTGTCAAAATATTGTCAATAAACATGAATATAGTGGATATTGAAGTTACAAACAGTGGTACGAAAACTGTTATTTTTTTCGATTCAAAACCCTGTATTACCGACATTGTTACTTTTGCCGCACTCGGCTTTTGCCAAATTGAGTTCTTTGCGTTAGGTATCGTTATTGTCTATATTTTTTTATAAAATCATATAAAAATGAATAACGCAACCACTCGGCTTTTGCCAAATTGAGTTCTTTGCGTTAGGTATCGTTATTGTCTATATTTTTTATAAATTCACATAAAAGTGAATAACGCAACCACTCGGCTTTTGCCAAATTGAGTTCTTTGCGTTAGGTATCGTTATTGTCTATATTTTTTGATAAAATCACATAAAAGTGAATAACGCAACCACTCGGCTTTTGCCAAATTGAGTTCTTTGCGTTAGGTATCGTTATTGTCTATATTTTTTTATAAAATCACATAAAAGTGAATAACGCAACCACTCGGCTTTTGCCAAATTGAGTTCTTTGCGTTAGGTATCGTTATTGTCTATATTTTTTTATAAAATCACATAAAAGTGCATAACGCAACCACTCGGCTTTTTCCAAATTGAGTTCTGTGCGTTAGGTTACAGTGACATTAAAGTATTTTTTTTAATTTACAAGCGATAGTTTTTTTCAAATAGTTTTCACAAAAACATACAATTTTACAAATAAAGCCACTGTTTTAGTAACACTGGTTTACCCTATATTACCGACTTTCAATTTGAACTATGTTCGTGTTATTTGGTTTGGTAATAATTTTAGGTTAAGTTTTATTTTAGCTAAAATATATATAAATAACAACTGCTGTACCCCATATTTATGTTTTAATATGATATTTTATCGAAACGTATACTGTGTCTTAAAAACAAGCATTTCTAGTGTTCATTCAGTGAAAAAAACACAACTCTACAATAGGTAAAATCTGACTTTCTTTTTACAAAAAAGTATATAAATACCTCCTTCCGTCCACTCATTTTGTGCTTCCGTCCACTAATTTTGTGTTTCCTTGTTATTTTTTAGCTAAAACAACACATTGCTAAACAAAAATTGCAATTTTAAGATTCTCGTCTTTCTAGAATCCAGCCCTTTTTTCTTCTTCCACAACACTATTAATAACAAATATGATAATGCTTTTGAGTTTAGGAAATGTCACTTATGTCAAAAAATCAAGTAAATAAATGTCAAATACGGAAATGAACTAACTTCATACTTGTATACATTACAATACAATAAATTGTATAGAGACAGTTTACAAGGAGTCACGGGAATACGAATTTCATACAATATCTTAAACTATATGATTTTCAATATCGTATTCAAAACAATATTGTTTTCAATACAAGTGTCACGAGAATAAGGCTGTTAGCGAGAGGTAAAAAAAAGGAAGTGGCGAGAGGTATTGTGCTGGCCACAACAGATTTTTTTAACGTAGGATTCTACCACATGCATGTATGTATTTGAATTCTATGAAGTTATTGGTATTGTTCTTCCTACAGCATTCCAATTATTGTTCTTAAAAATAGATGCGAATTTAAAAAAATATCTAGTTCAATTCCATATCCCGGATAACCTTCTTAATTTTAAAGTTGTCCCTTGAAATCTATAGGTAGCATGGTTTCCAGTTTTATTTCAGAATTGTTGTTCTCATTTCTTCTTGCATTTTTGGTGTACTCATCCGAAATTGCATTATTGCTGAATTCTTTCTGTATTGTTGATGCTGTTGCAATTACATAGTAAACCTGAAAATAAAACTAATATCCGAAAGCGAAAAAGTCCTAAAAAGACTGTTGATAAAATGTATCTACAATATTAAATTTTATCTTGTCTAATTATTATGTAGTTGAATTTAATGCCGATCATTTCAATCATGTTATGTTTATGTGAAGTGTTCTTTTATTCTACTATCCAATTCCGATTAATCGCCTGGATATTAATCCTATCCTGCCCTATGTTGTTTGCTAGAAACTTCATCTAAATTCCTTTTTTTTTGCTCCGTCCTTAATAATGTCTTCATATCTTTATTATAATTATTACACATTTTCACTTCATATCACTATACTAGTATGTCAAAAAAGTTCCGGAAATTGGTCAATAAAACACAAAATAACGAATAATCCAATCATCAAAACATTTTTTAAACGCATTTTCACGAATCGACTTCAGTACTCGCCGCGAATTCTCTTTTATGTCTTCTACCGACTGAAAACGGGTATCTCGAAGTAGTAATTTCAGTTTTGGAGAGAGGAAAAAGTCAGCCGGAGCCATATCAGGGGAATACGGTGGTTGTTCGATAAGATTTGTTGAGTTTTTGGGCAGAAATTAATTCACACTGATAGCCTTGTGAGATAGTGCGTTATCGTGGTGCAAAATCCAAAATCAAACGCCACAAATGGAGCACTGTAAACAAACTAAATGACAAATGGCACTCAAACTCCGCGTGAGCATAGAGGACAGTTGTGCCAACATAGCGACAAAAAGATTTTCGACACTCCCCTTAAGCGGGCTTTTTTAATATACAATTCCCAGTATTTTCTTGACAGAATGTACTGCACATCACCTCACTACACTTCATTATCATATTATCAAATAAAATAAAATAAATAAATAAATAATAATAATAATAATAGACTTTATTGACATCAGTCAAGGGCGGGGTTCAGCCAAAGGCTGCTTTTCAACCCAACCAAATACATACATAATACAAATAAACAATTATGAACGCCGATATGATTATAAAGACATAATACAAAGAAAAAAAATCTGTTGTGGCCAGCACAATACCTCTCGCCACTTTCTTTTTTGGTTACATAAGTATAGGGCGCGAACAGTCGTTACATTGTTGGCCTTGACAAGCAGATGTGGGGGCCAGTTTCAGAATGATAATTAGTAATTATGTACATGGATGTCAATTGTCAATTTTTCATTCAGAATTTCAAGATTTTCCAAATACACGTAGTTAATTTGTCACCAGGAGTGTGGAATTTACTTGTCAAGGAAAATAAACCACATGGAATTGGAAAATCACTAAATTTAGAATGAGAAATTATGATACTTCACATCTATATACAAAATTACTAGCTATCATTCTGACATGGGCCCCATATCTGCTTATCAAGGCCAACAAAATCACATGACTGCTCGCGCTTTATTGTATTTAACATTTCTTGTATATATACAATCTATACCAAAAATTCTACTTACATATATCTATTCCTTATATTTAGATTGTTTAATTTTAAATTCATTTTATGAAGAAATTATGTCCTCTTCTAAATTTTCGAAATGTTTCCAATTCATTGTCGGAAGTAACAGTATTTCTGAAGGGTATATGTACTACTTCCCAGAAAAAGTCTTCAGTAATGTCTACGGATTTCTGACACTGACATTTATCTGTCAGTTACAAACAATTTAAATTTTCAACTATTTTCCATGGCCTATCTTTCGGCTGTAAAATTTATTATAACAGATTATTTTATATATTATATATCTTTTATCTCTAAATCTATAGAATATATAATTAAATATTTAATTGTATCGGATAGAGAATTTAATTTTCTTTAATATTACCAAGAAAAAATTTCAGAAAATAATATTTAGAAGATTTTTTTTCAAGAATCTTCTACTTCCGGTTGTCCAATTGTTACCAAAACCTTTTCAGATCTTCCCACGAATGTCCGATTGGGAAATACGTAGCTAAACAAATTTAAAGTCTTATAGTTTTTGAGTAACCGTCCTTCCAACATCCCACACACACACACACACACACACACACACACACACACACACACACACACACACACACACACACACACACATACACACACATACATCCACACACACACACACACAGACATCATCGTAAAAATGTTAAAATCGGATTGTAGGGACCTTAAAACGTGCTTATTCAATAAAATCTGGATATGCGATTTTTAGCATGAATGCAATACCTTTCTTAGCGAGAGGTAAAAAGGATTAATGTAGAATAGACAACAAATATTTTAAACCACTAGCAAATCTTCGCAGATAATATCACAGGACAATACTTAATTACTAATGCACACATAAATCTGCACATTTCCTTAAATAATATTTAAAAGAATTTACAGAAAGAGATTTCATACTGTCTAATAAAGTGTTGTATATAATATAAATAAATATTTCATCACGGCATATTACCCATTGCTGGGTGCGCCAATCTGCTTCATACACAGATATCGGTAATGATGGAATATTTGTACCGTACGGGCCCTTACCAGGCGTCATCTCACGGGCACTCAATGAAATTACACAATCACTACGAAGCTTAATTAAGAACGTCCGTCTCCTACCGTGGTTGGAACAAAACTCCCCAATACCGATCGAGATAGCGGTGCCGAATTCCCGGGTTTAACTAGTGGGGGTATAGATGTTTATGGTGCTATTATTTAACAAGAAAAACTACATCAATCGCCGTTTCTAAGCCAAACTGGGTTGAACATAAACGAGGCTGTACCAACTTGGAAGCTGATCCGCGTAATCTATGTTCAAAATGTACAACAACAATAACACCGCCAACGAAGTGTTTTACAGGACCGGTGGTGGAAGGTGTCCGAAATTACTGAAGAGTAAAAACAACAGTCCACACAATAGAAACAGTGAACCTCCGCCAATAGTCAAACAATCACTGGGGAATATTATCCTAATCATTTAACTCAATAATTGGTCCAAGAAATTCGCAAAAACATACCAGGATAGTAAAAAAAATAATTTAATTTCATTACACTAACGCACGCCCCCATACAAGTGCAGCGTCCATGGTTAAAATGCAACAACCAAAGAAAATTGATAATGAAAAGAACCGAACACTGTGAATTACGCGCCAACGGGCATATTTAGTGATATGCGGTTGGCAGCATTGCGTTGCGCGTAACCTCCTCTGTAACCACATGTTCTTGGATTGTTGATATCTCGTTTAGTTTTCGTGATATTGCTGAGTGCAACGTGTTTAAGTGTTAGTGGCAATTTTTGGAATATGCGATTTTCTAGAGCAACGACGCAATGTCAAATTTTGCGTGAAAATGGGGAAAACTTTCACAGAAACGTTTTAACTTTTGAACCAAGCTTACGGAAATGATGCTCCGAGTTATACGCAATGTTACGAATTGTTTTCATGATTTAAAACTGGTTGTCAATCAATTGCAGATGATCCTCAACCAAGAAGGCCTTCGACTTCAACTGATGACTCCCATGTTTAGAAAATCAACGATCTGGTGCGTGTAAATCGCCGATTGACTGTTAGAGAAATTGCGGAAGAGGTTAGCATCTCAACTGGGCCATGCCATGAAATTTGGACTGAAAAACAAGCATCAAGTTGCAGCAAAATGTGTTCCTCGTTTCATGACCGAACAACAAAAAGAAAATCGAGTGGACGTTTGTTGGCAACTCCCTGAATAAGCCAATGACGACGAAACATTCATGCAAAGGATCATAACGGGAGACAAAAGATGGGTTTACGCCGTTTTCAGACTATTGATGACATCAAAGCAAATTCGGTACTGACATTAAGGCCATTTCAAATGAAGCTCTCCAGAACTGCTTCGCAAAATAGAAGCATCGCTAGGAAAAGTGTGTGAATAGCGGAGGGGAGTACTTTGAAGGGGACAAGGACCAATGATCTGTAAAATTAATAATAAAGTTTAAAAAAATAAAGTTATTTTCTGAAAAGACATCGTTATTATACTAAGCATCCCTGGTACGTGGTGTCATCTTAATCAAACCTTGAATTTAGTCTCATAGTCATGTTTATAAGAAATCGATTATTTGATGCTTTTCACGATCGCTTGGGAAAAGGGGGAATATATAAATACTGCATCGGTGAAATGAATTATTGGATAATTCAATAAAGTAGCAAAACGAGAGCGCCCACTACAATTCATTTGAAAATTTTTCCGGTCTGGCAAACTCACCCTATCTATTTTCCAACAAAAACACACTCATAAAGCAGGAAAACAATAAAATCTACTCACCTCTCTCAGTTACTGCAAACACGCAAAAACAGCGATAAAAATATCCAGAGTTTCACTTCACTCCAAACACATTACGGCCACAGAACCTGCAAGCAAAATAAATAAATGTAACCTTCATAACCACACTCGTCGATAGGGATGGAGTTTGTGGATAGAGAGAATATACCGTAATGGCAGAACTTATAATACGTAATGGAACAATTCTACGAATCTCAGTGCAGTTTTATTGCATTCTATTGCAATATACTAATGATATTATTTGATTTTATTTCTACATTACAGAATAGAGTTCATATATTTATTTTAAGTTACATTCGCTAACAGGACCTGATGTGTCGTCCTGCATTAACTTGGACAGGAAGACATATCTTCGTACATTCTTCCTTCACGCTCATGTAAAATCGTGTACAAAAGTATAGCAGAGAAGTTGCCTTATATATCGCGTATTTCTAATTGTTTATTGCGAAGATGTCCGTCCTGGTTTGCCCGTCTTCTTCTAGAGATAGGTTGACAAGCATCTCTTCGACAAGGGGTCTTTGTTTCTTCTCTTTACATGAGTCTACCTTCTAAGTCAGAGGTGGGCAAACTAGAAAGGAGGAAGACCTACTTTAAACGTCTACACCTCGTATGGATCAACTGGATTTTTTTACCTTCCATCACTTTAGATAAGGAAGGTAGGTTTTATGATGGTGAGTTTTTAATGAATAAGCACGTTTTGGGGTCCCTAGAATAGGAAGTTACTATTTTTATGATGATGCCTGTATGTGTGTCCGTGTGCATGGATCATTTCGGCCGCAATAACTCCAATACTACAATTCTAAAAATTACAATTTTTTCGTATTCCTCATTTTTACATTCAAATTAAGACATGGTTAGATTTTTTTACAACTGATCAACCGGAATTACGCATGGCAATGCATGTTTTTACAGTTTCTCAAATTTAGGTAAATAGTCTGATAAATGCTGCTAAATAGTCATTAATTATGCAGCTCCTGTATTTGGGGTTTATAATTTTCATTTGCGAAATAGCTGCTTCACAGAGATATGTGGAGCCGAATAACAAAATCAAACATAAAGCACTCGAATTCAAACAGGGGTATTTATCTGTTGATACTAGTGTCCAAAATATTTTTTCATTTGCCCTTGCTTTCAATACAATGTCGGATTGAAGCGTTGAAATTTCTGATTCTAAATTGGATGATTGTATTTAAAATTACTGGCAATTTTTGATGCAATCTCTCAATGTTGTTTTCTCCAAAATGGTAACATATAAAACTAAAAAATTGTGATATTATCCTATGATACCGAATCATAGATCATGTTATATCAAGATAAATAAAAAACGCATTCGAAATTAAATACTACAGAAGAATCAAAGGTGATACGATACGAAATTCATTGAGGAAAAACAGTTAAGACAAGAGACTACGAAGGAGATTTGGATAGCAAAAATAAGAGAAAAGACAGAACAAAGATGGCCAAGAGAAGCTAGGGATGAGAAGAACTATGTGCGAAACTGATACTAGACTACGGACGAAAAACAGGTGGATTGATGGGAACATTTTGTAAGGATGGACAAAAGACCTACGAAGGAGGTTTGGATAGACAAAATAATAGAAAAGAGAGAGAAAACAAAGAAAAGAATGAAATGGAAAGAACTAGAAACTAAATTCATACTAGTAGACGTTATTGAGGAAACCCAGTTAAGTTGGTTAGGATATCTTGTAAAGATGAACTAGAATAAACCTACGAAGGAATGTATCTATGTAATTATATAAATATTCAATTATTCGAACGTAGTGTTTGCGCACCATCCTTTGTTTATTCGATTATACTCGTAACTTTGTTTCATTATCAGAATGTGAATCTAATACGTTAAGGTGTAATTCCTATTGTTCTAATACGTCTTTGTAATATATTTATTCCGCGCGAGTATAAATGCTTCCATAACCGTAACAATGACGATATTTTTAATTGAAAGCCTTCTCGAGCTGATCGAAGCTCTACGTCTGCAGTTACTTCCGGTAGAGCAATAAAGACGTGATAGATAAATATTGAGCCATGTAAGGCAGCGCTGGAGAAAATTGAAAATTGTTTTCTTTATTTTGCGATCTGTTCTTGTTTTCATTTTATTTGCTGTGCAGAATGGTTTCTAGTTTATTAATAATATTTTAGACCAAGAATTGGATCTTGTTTTTATATCATTCACGTTAAAAGAAAATTACGTGATAATTTTGTTATAAAAAAATCTGATGTGGCCAACAAAATACCTCCCGTTTAATTTAATTTTTATTCATGTAAATACTTAAAGTTAAATTCAATTTAAATACCGGGTTCGATCCCAACCGACGCCAAATATTTCGAATTTTAAATGGCACAAAAATAATCCCTGTGGTGCACTCTCCACGCCAGGAATAAGTGCTCGTGAAGTGACACCTGGTAAACGCCCGCACGGTACATATAAGTCATCATCGTTACCGAAATCTGTGAACAAAGCAGATTGGCAGACCCAGCAATGGGTAATATGCCGTAATGATATATTTATTTTATTTATTTATATACTTACCTATATTGACATTGCTAGCGTGGAGAATGCACCACAGAAGTCAATTTTGTGCCATTTAAAATTCTAAAATATTTGGCGTCGGTCGGAATCGAACCCGTTCCCAAGATTCGCGTGAAGTAACGCCTGGTAAACACCTGAACGGAACAAATATGTCATCATTATTACCGACATCTGCGTACAAAGCAGATTGGCTCACCCATCAATGGGTAATATGCCGTGATGATATATGTTTTTATTATCTTACCTATATTTTTACATATTTACTTATGCTGGAAACTGTATTAAGTTCCTTTCCATATAATTATTGTTCCATTTACTATTGTCTTTTTAAAACGTTAATATTATTATTTGAAATGATTAGTTTGTTGACAGTGACATATATCTGTCAGTTACAAACATTTGAGATCTGAATTGTGTAACCATGTGTATGAGTTGTAGCGTAGGCTCCGGGATTAAAATTATAGATAGTTTTATAAATTTAACCATAAAATGTATAGTAGAAAGAGTATTAATGCAAACCTGTAGAAAATTTAATAATCTTTAATTTTTGTATAACATAAATCTCGAAAAAATAACATTTAAAGGTATTCTTGGAAGAAAAACTATTTTGAGCTTCAAGTAAAGTGCGATTTCCAGTTATCCGATTTATACCGAAATCAAATAGCTTCTTTCCATATTAAAATAAGGTCGAAATACAAGGTTTCAAAATTTTACGAATGATAGTATTTGAGTTCGAGAAGATCCACATTCACACACACACATATACACAAAAACACACACAACACACATACACAACACACACACACACACACACACACACACACACATTCACACCCTCAAGCATAATTGTGAAAATTTTAAAATCGGAATCTATGGACCTTGAAACGTGGTCATTTATCAAAATTTTTAACATGATCCCTATACCTCCTTTACCAAGGATAGCGGGAGGTAAAAATAAATGATCGGAAGTGGAAAATATCTTATATGTACAACTCTAGAAGTAAATATTTTTAACAGTCTCGGAGTGACATCGTCGACTGGTAAATACTATTTACGTCTCTTGTAGCATAAATCAACTATTGTTAATCAGTATCAAATGCAAGACATTCATATTTTATTTTTAAATTATTTATTTGGATTTTGGATTTCTAGGATGCCGAATGATGTGATTAATTTCATTTTTGTGCCCTTTTAGTTGCCATAATTTTTATATTTTATTTCAAGCTAAGGTACATTAGAATTATTGCGAATTATATAAGGGCGGTAAGTAAATTGTGTCTGTAAAATATGATAAAGTGAACGTTAGATAAAAAAGGTTGAGAAACAATCAGTTTTACAAACATCGTACAAAAATTCACAAAAAAAATCTATTGTGGCCATCACAATACCTCTCGCGCCCTTTCCATTTTGGTATATAAGTATTGTATTTAACATTTCTTGTACACACAAAAAATTCTAATTACACCTAATCTTTATATTGACGTATATCCTATAATTTTAAATTCATTCTATGAGCAAATTTTCTCCATTTCTTCTAAATATTCGAGATTTTTCATTAACGCGATTGGCGTTATTTGTGAAGGGTTCATGTAATATACCTATAATTGTAAATATATAATTAATAATTAAATTTTCCAGAAAAAGCCTTCCGTACTATCACTGACATTAGTGACGTTTATCTGTCAATTACAGACATTTTAATTTCTCAAGCTACCATGAAGATGTTTGGGCTGTGAGCAGGCTGAGATTTACTACAACAGATTATTTTATAGGTTATATATCTATATCTTTGAATCTATAGAAGGTATAATAAAAAAATCTGATGTGGCCAGCACATAACCTCTCGCCGTAAATTTACCTGGCTCTATTCATAAAGCAAAGAACATTTTTAGAAATACAAATAATATATTCATATAAGTCTATCACGTATAAACTTCTATATTATTCAATAAGAGCATGTCTCAACATAAAACAATTTTCACATATATTTACAAAAACTATAGGATATTTTACCATAAATTATGTACAATAAATTACAAAGTAGAGTTTACCATATATAAATTTTAGGCTGGCAACAGGGATTTTCAATTCGAACAACGTTCTTGTTTACTTTCTCTTCATATTCTTCTAGTAAAAACATTAATTTTGGGCGATCTAAAATGTATAATCTGAATTGTGCATCTATTCTTACATATCTTCTTTTACATTTTATTTTTTCATACATGTTGTATACAAATAACACTAATCTCCTTTAATAAAGTGATGGATAGATTGCACTGCGATTATTTTCTTACATCGGTGTGTAATTTTGTCAATTTTTACAACTTACTTGAGAAGAATTTGATAGCTTTTTCGCAGTTCAATGTTACTCTAGCTACAGTGCGGGTGTACATTGTCCCATAATGTTTCAAACAAATTTAAGTCCTTCAACTTAGACTTGTCACCTCCATAATAGTCGCAGATCAAGAATTAAGAGATTCTCCAAATACATTTTTCTTTCATTACTCATTATTTCGATGAGATACAATTTTTCTGTATTTTACGTTGCAGATTGGAGACCATCTTCACTTTCACCTTGTATTTATAACATTTCAATATCGACTTCCTTCGAGCTGTATTCTCGCTTATATCTATTCTTTCCATTTAGATTTTTTATATATAAATTCATTCTATGAAGAAATTTTGTCCTCTTCTAATTTTTCGAGATGATTCCAATTCATTGTTGGCATTAACAGTATTTCTGAATGGTATGTGTAATATACTTATAATTTTAAATATTTAACTATAAATACAATAAGAAATAATATAATGTATGTACTTCCCAGAAAAAATCTTCAGTAATGTCTCCGGATTTCTGACACTGTCAGTTACAAACATTCAAATTTTCAACTATTTTCCATGGCATTCTTTCGGCTGTAAAATTTATTAAAACAGATTATTTTATATATTATATTTCTTTTACCTCTAAATCTATAGAATATATAATAAAATAATTAAATATATCAGATAGAGAATTTAATTTTATTTAATATTACCATAAAAAAATTTTGAATAAATAATATTTAGAAGATTTTTTTCAAGAATCTGCTACTTCCGGTTGTCCTATTGTTACCAAAACCTTTTCAGATCTTGCCATGAATGTCCGGTTGAGAAATACGTAGTTAAACAAATTTAAAGTCTTATAGTTTTTGAGTAATCGTCCTTCCAACATCCCACATACACACACACACACACACACACACACACACACACACACACAGACATCATCGTAAAAATGTTAAAATCGGATTGTAGGGACCTTAAAACGTGCTTATTCAATAAAATCTGGATATGCGATTTTTAGCATGAATGCAATACCTCTCTTAGCGAGAGGTAAAAATTAAATATGTGGGATAGAGAATTTTGTGCTGTTTTACCTCTCGCTAAAACAGGTTTTAAGGTCCCTACAATCCGATTTTAACATTTTTATGATGATGTCTGTGTGTGTGTGGATGTGTGTATGCGTGTGTGTATGTATGTATGTGGGATGTTGGAAGGACGATTACTCAAAAACTATAAGACTTTAAATTTGTTTAACTACGTATTTCCCAATCGGACATTCATGGGAAGATCTGAAAAGGTTTTGGTAACAATTGGACAACCAGAAGTAAAAGATTCTTGAAAAAAAATCTTCTAAATATTATTTTTTGAAAATTTTTCTTGGTAATATTAAAGAAAATTAAATTCTCTATCTGATGCATTTAAATATTTTATTATATATTCTATAGATTTAGAAATAAAAGAAATAGAATATATAAAATAATCTGTTATAATAAATTTTACAGCCAAAAGAATGCCATGGAAAATAGTTGAAAATTTAAATTGTTTGTAACTGACAGATAAATGTCAGTGTTAGAAATCCGGAGACATTACTGAAGACTTTTTCTGGGAAGTACATACATTATATTATTTCTTAATGTATTAATAGTTAAATATTTAAAATTATAGGTATATTACACATACCCTTCAGAAATAATGTTACTCTCGACAATGAATTGGAAACATTTCGAAAAATTAGAAGAGTTGGACCAAATTTCTTCATAGAATGAATTTAAATTTAAAAAATCTAAATATAAGGAATAGATATAAGTAGAATTTTGGGTGTAGAGTGTAGGTATACAAGAAATGTTAAATACATTAGGGCGCGAGCAGTCATGTGACTTTGTTGGCCTTGACAAGCAGATATGGGGGCCCATGTCAGAATGATAGATAATAATTATGTATATAGATGTCAAATATCATAATTTAATAATAATAATAACAATTTAACTACAAGAATTTAGATAATCTTGAAATTTTTAATGAAAAATTCTGACATTTAACATCTATGTACATAATTACTAATTATCATTCTGAAACGGGCCCCCACATTTGCTTGTCAAGGCCAATAATATAACATGACTGTTCGCGCCCTACACTTATGTAACCAAAAAAGGAAGTGGCGAGAGGTATTGTGCTGGTCACAACAGATTTTTAATATTTGTAATAACATAAATTTTCAAAAAATAATATTTAGAAGTTTTTTGTTAAAATACTACTACTTCCGGCTGTCTAATTGTTACCAGAATCTATTCAACTCTTCCCATTACTGTTAGATTGAGGAATCCGTAGTTACACAGGTCTTTAATCTTATATAATTTGAGAAATCGTACCTCCAACAACCTAACACACCTACACACACACGCACATACGCGCACACCACACACACACACACACACACACACACACACACAGGCATCATCGTAAAAATGTTATTATCGGATTGTAGGGACCTTAAAACGTGCTTATTCACTAAAATCTGGATATGCGATTTTTAGCATGAATCCAATAGTCTGTTCTCAATATGCAGAATTATGTGGCAATTCTAATTTATAAATAGTAATATGTACTTGGAATTTCTATTATAATGTGATACGATATACGGTGTCATCTTATCCGTTACAACTGATCCGAATGCCAATTTTAGTGAAATGATTGGCCACTATCTAACCCTTTGACTTCCAAGAAGTAGCTATACTTCAGAATGTTGCGAATGTGATCTCTGATTGAATCACGTTTGAGGATTAAAAAACTACAACAATGGCTCCGCCATCAGTCTGCTTGAATTCCACTGCATCCCTTAGCAAAGCCAGGAGTACTTGTATCTCGTGAAAGCCATCTCAAGTGCATAATTTACATCTTCTCTGTTCTCCAATTCCCCCAATTTGGACAAAGAACAAAACTACAAAGCTTCTAACTATTTTTAAAGTCTTCCATTTCTTACTCGTGATCGTGGTCGGAGGCACAAAGGCTTGTCTTTCTGTCTGTCACTCGCACTAGCCTATAGAAAGAGGAAATTGATTTCAATGGAAAAAACTACACGCCTTGAGCACGACCAGCGGACACAAAACTTTTATTGGGTCACTGGAAACGATATACACGACAAAACATTTGTACGGGTGGAAATTTATACGACTATTATTTTTACGACAATATATATTGTATTAACGGTCGATGTAGTAAGTCTTTAATTTGTAGACATAATATAACGTAACCTAATATCTAATGCACAAAACTTGGGCCGCTATACTCGTTTTACAGGGTGGCATTTTTTGTTTGCAACTTTTATAAACATAAATTAAAAATATAGGTGATAACAATTACTCGAAAGTTCAGTCAAACAGCATTTATTCTTACTTGCCAACGTTTCGGTGCACCCTTGCACCTTCTTCAGGGTCTACAATAATTATACAACAAAAATGTAATACGTACAAAATGACATCTTACTGTAAGTTTGATAATATTATCAAGCTTACAGTAAGATCTTACAGCTTGTTAAATTTATGTACAGAAAATATATTCGTACAAAACATTCATTCAATTTATTAAACATCGTACATAATATTCGAAGAGCATACATATATCCATTTGCTTTAAAAAAAATAAAAAACGGCAACCGGATAATACGGAAAATAGCCGGAAATATCCTGTGTAAGGATTCTGGTGACATCAATGATATGACTCCTACTGGTCGTCTGTACACCAATAATAATGTAGCAAGTTGTAGGAATTTAATTAAAATGTAAGGAAATTAATGAAACTCAGTTTGACCTGAAATTTGCCTTTTCCTTTTTGAACTTTTCCAATACACCAAAATATACGCTGTTAAGTCCTTGAATATCAGTTCTTGCATTCATGTTATTGCAATCATCCCTGATATGTAACATTTCAAGAATTATACGTTTGAAGTAATCTTGCTCTTCCTCCAAACGTATGTTTCTTGTTGAAATCCTTACACAAGATATTTCTGGCTATTTTCCGTATTATTCGGTTGTCGTTTTTTAGAGCAAATGGATGTGTGTATGCTCTTGAAATTTTTTGTACGATATTTAATAAATTAACTGAAGTTATGTACGAATGTATTTTGTGTACATAAATTGTAACAAGCTGTAAGATCTTACTGTCAGTGTGATAATGTCCATGTTATTTTGTATGTAATACATTTTTGTTGTATAATTGTTGTAGACCCTGAAGAAGATGCAAGGGTGCACCGAAACGTTGGCAAGTAAGAATAAATGCTGTTTGAGTGAACTTTCGAGTAATTGTTAACACCTAATCCACATCACAGTCGAGTAATTACCCACAATTAAAAATATAACCTAACGCACAAAACTCGGGTCGTTATGGTTTAGGAAAAATTTTGAATGGACGATACTATGTTTGAAGGAGAGTATATTGAATATGCTTATTAATATTCAATCAATTCAAATTTTATATGTTTTTGGACTGACCCCAGTCCTGTAAAAATGGATTGACAACTTAATTGTACAATAATAGATTACAGTGATGCTTATTTTAGGTATTAAAATTACAGTTTACAACAAATTATTTAATTTTCACACTTAAGTTTTTTGAATATCAAAATTACATTTCTTACATAACTGAATAACAAAATTACTGTTTCTTACATAACTATCAAAATAACAATTTAACTACCAAGATTACAATTTAATACTCAATCATTTAAATACCAACATTATAATTATATTTGATCTTGATATGAAATAGATTAAGGTTTTTAAGATATGTTATTAAAAAGATTAGAATTCATATCGTGAGGTGAGTAAGAATTTATGTTGGTATAACGAATACTATAAACGTTTTGCATACAGAATCAGATCTGCTATGCATTCCTGTAAGTCAAATCCATTACAAGATTAAAAATCGACACGCAGCTGATAGCTGATATTTCATAAATTTAACTCATACATCACAACTGCGGATCAATTTAATCTAATAACCTCTTACAACGATGAAAAATCGAGATATTTACTTGAAACTTATTTATTATCTGTTACTACAGACTATTGTCCTTATTATTAATTGTAGACCTACAGTTTATATTAAAAAAGTTAAGAGTGAACTTAAACGCTAATTTTTGGCGTGGAAAGGTCCAGAATTCTACTTGCGGTTTTACCAAAAATTATTTTTTAATAGTTTTTACATTTCTGAAAGAAATTTAAATTAGCTTTACAGTGATGCTAAATAAACTTTAATTCAACATCACTTTGCTGTGATATTTGCTCGTTATTCGTTTGCCGATGTATTTTCACGTTTATTTGAAGTATCATTTGTTTTTGATTATTGTAAACTGCCAAAGAAAAGAAAATCTACATACTTTTATTTAAATTTACTTTCTTAAATCTTAGATAGTTTGAATTGTTCGAAATAAGCAAATAAAACTGATAAATCGGGCAAACTTCAAAATACTTGCAAAAACAAAGAAGATATGAAAAATATCACGGCTAACTAATAACGCATTACATGCATTATTTTGAAAAAATAAGTAGATTAATTTTTGATGAAAATGCAAATATTGACGCCTGGCATCACAAGGATTGTGCATTCGATCCTACGCGATTCAGTTTTTAATAAAAATGATGCACCCAGATGAATTCGAGTGGCAGCAGAGGTCACTATAAACTACTCTGCATAAGGGTACCTCTATATATAGAATACGGACATGGGCCAAGATGGCTACCATTAGCGGTCCAATGTCGAACATACTGAGAATTCATTTCCCTATTTATTTCTAAGAAATGTTATATTATATTATAAAGGAATATTAAATAATCACACTATGAATTTGTAAAAGTAGTAAATATTAATTTATTTAACAGATACACAATTATTATTATGACTCATATTTAGAGATTATGTAGATTATAAGATATAGGTTATTATTACATCTAATTTGATATTTGTAGTTATTATTTACAAAATATTTACATATTCCAAACTTACCTTTTAAAAATTTAAATGTTTTGTACTTAATATTGGTAATTTTTATTTGTTTTCAATATTGTCAATAATAGTAAAATACACAAGTAAATAAAAATATTACTTACACTTTAATATTAAAAGTATATTTAAATGTGTTTTCATTAAAATAAAACAAGTAGCCACGAAAATACATAATAGTTTGCGTAACAACTCATTTGACATTGGACCGCTAATAGGGGACAAAAATCGAGCCACACCATGGCCATACCCTGTACATAGAGGCAACGATATATCGATAAATAAAATATATCGAATATAAATATTCGATAAATATTTGAACGATATATCGAGTAATATCGTTACGAAATTCGTATTGACTAGTGGTGGGATCCGGATCCGGATAGTTTCGGTATCGGATCCAAAATTATCCGGATATCCGGATAATTGAATATTGAACTATCCGGCTCTCGGATCCAAATCTCAGTATCGGATTTTGAATCCGGATCTGAGTTTCGGATTTTGGATCCGGATCTGAGTATCGGATTTTGGATGCGGATCTGAGTTTCGGATTTTGGATCCGGATCTGAGTATCGGAAATTTAGATCCGGAGCTGAGTAGGGATTTTGGATCCGGATCTGAGTATCGGATTTTGGATCCGGATCTCAGTACCGGATTTTGGATTCGAATCTGACTATTGGAGTTTGGATCCGAATCTGATTATCGGATCTTGAATCCGGATCCGAATATCGAATCTTGGAAACGGATTTGCGTATCGGATCTTAGATTCGAATATGAGTATGAGATATGGAATTTCAGTATCCGGATCTGCTCTCGGATTCGAATATTCTCAGTATTGAACCTTACATTTCAATATTAGCATCGGGTCTCATCAAAACCAAAACCAAATAAATCTGATGATAGTCGACAATACAGTTTTGTTTGATGTAGTTAATTAATAGTTGGCAGATATAAATTTCTGTTTTACAACTTTTAGCATCCGCTAAGAAGGAAATTCTTCGATTCCACTGAAATATAAGTAACAAAAACAACCCTTTTTATGTGAAACACGTGCACGATAGGTATTTCGCTACCTGCAACGAACCTATGGCCATTGTTTCTCAAATTTCTTTTTTCTTTACATTTGCACATACTACCTGGTTATTTTAGAGGGGTATTATAAAATGTATTACTGTTTGTGTACTGGTGTTTACAGACCGCTGTATATATAAACAGGCCCACTTTAATGGTTTGAATTTGAAAACAATTCCAGATGTTAGACTTCACATTCAAAATGAAGAATCGGATCCAGAATTAAAATTTGGATCCGGATCCGCAAACAAAACATCGAATTCGGATCTGGATCCGTAAACAAAATTTCGAATCCGGATCCAAATCAGAATCCGGATCCGAATTAGGATCCGGATCCAAATTTGAATTAAATTTTCGGATATCCGCTTCAATATCCGAATGTCGGATATCCAAGGATCCGGATATTTTGAAATCCGGGTTCTCGGATCCAAGTTTTGTCGGATCCTCACAGCACTAGTATTGACTGAGTGGTAAAAGATTAAACAAATTATTTTTAGTCAGTGTCAGATTACAACTTATTAAAGCAAAATTTGAACTTATACATTAATTATGCACCATGCCTGTTTCTTTTGTACAATAATAAATTAATCTTTAAGTAATATTTAAATTACACTTGGCAATAGTTCACAAAATTTCTAGTCCCTGAATCTACCTCTCGGTCATTTATCAGAGACTGGCCCACTCAACCAGAACCACAGACGCGTTTCGCTCTTATTGGAGCTCATCAGTGTGGTGTACTGACGCCTCTTTCGAGGCACTGAGACTGGTTGAGCGAACAGATGATAAACATCTCACAAAGATTTCAAGCCTGCAGAGGTAACTAACCACATGCAGAGCCATCTATCGAGAAAACCGCGATCTTAACTAGCAGAATAATAAAGAAAACTGTACAAAGTACAAATGCAAAGTGTGGTGTACAGACGCGTCAGTACACCACACTGATGAGCTCCAATAAGAGCGAAACGCGTATGTGGTTCTGGTTGAGTGGGCCAGTCTCTGATAAATGACCGAGAGGTTGATTCAGAGACTGAAATTTTGTGAACTATTGCCAAGTGTAATTTAAATATTATTTAGAGCAGTTCACCAAGTGTCGCATCGATATATCGAATATATCAATATCGGCTCAAAATATATCGAAGGTGCCAAAAGAGGACACTAAAAATGTCTGTTATGTGTAAAATGTGAATTGTATATGTAAATTGTAATCATTTGTATAGGTCAAATGACCTTATAACAAATAAATACATCATTATTATTATTAAAGTTAATTTAAATTGCTTTTAGAAAATATAAAATTTATAGATTCCATTTCAAAATTGAAAAATGATATAACCTTCGGCGAAACGAAATAGAATTCTTTTCATACAATAATATGACATTTAAATTCGCTCCCAGTTTTATCTTCTTCTACTTGTTCCATTAGGCCTGTTAATTTTTGCAATTTTTATGGTGTGTCCTCTGTTGATGTGGCCCAGCTTTCTCTCCATCTTTTTGGTGGGCATCCTATTGGTCGTCTGGTTGTCGGCTTACCATCTCTGCATATTTAAATTAACCTTTCTTCATAAGCTCTGTCGACATCGTTGTTCCATTCTTTTCTTCTAGTTTTTGTGAATTTTACTATATCTGTGATATTACACTGCCTCCTTACTCCTTGATTTCTCATTCTATCCATTCTTCTTTTTCCAATTATTCATCTTAGTGTACTCATTTCGACTGTTCTCATTATTCGTTTTGTTTTTGCTATGTCTGCTAAGGATTCTGCTCCATACGTCATAATTGGTCGCAACATGTTCTTATATATTTTTATTTTTGTCTCAGTTTTATAATTTAAATTATAGATCTAAAATTAATAGTAAAGAAAATTGCCATTTTTCCTTATTTTTTAAATCATTCTGTATAAAATAAACAGCAGTCTCTGCATTGAGCAATTTAGAATTTACCGTCATACGTTGTGTTTAACGTCTGTAGACGCCATTAGTCTCTCGATAGATCATGCTTTTATTAGAACGACAATTTTAAAAATAATTTTTCATTACGTAGTTATAAGTTGTGGCCAGAAAACCCACAACTGCAAACCAGTACTACGTTAATTAAATATTAGATCAAGTTTTATATTAAATAAAAAACAAAACTACTTTATTTTTATTTCTGAACTTCTCGACTGCACTGAAAAATTTAATCAACTCAACAACCCAACCGCATTTTCTAAACAAGCATGTAAATTTTCACCGCAGTATCGATTAGACATTACGAAGCCCGTACTCCATTCTCCGTACGGGCTGTATATCTCCTGCATTTGCAATGCAGCAAGTATGTACGGTACGCTGAAGTTGGAGTTCGCAACTGATGCCGAGCTTTCAGGAAGCATCGGCAGATGCTGTTTCATTCTCAAAGCTCCAAGCTCAATAGTTTGTTTGGAATAATTGTGAATGACGGTTGTGCTTTTCAACAAGGTTTGGTGTTATAAAGTTTCAGGTGGTGGATACTAGTGAAGTAATAAATGGCGGTCTATATTACATTTTAGAATTAGAGGTTAAAATTATAACTATAAAAAGCAGATTTTTGTTTTGCGACTGCATGAAAGAATATAATTGAATATAAAGTAATGATTTATTTAGTTGCCTCTAACACCTCACTGTATATAATCTTAACCAATAGTTGATGTTGATCCGCATATCAACGCTGATTCCTGAATCATTCCAATTCACCTTTAAAAATCAAGCTAATCTAGTAACTAAAATCACTGACTACGTTTATCTCGCACTAGTTTATCCACTATGCTAACCCGCTTGAGTTTAGCGGGTTAAACGTGCGAGATAGACACATTATTTAGTTGATAAGTTAAGTAACTTAAATAATGGGTTGAGTTAACTAACCTACTTGAAATTTTGCGTGATAAACGGTTAAGGCTATGGATTAACACAGTTTTTTTTTAAATTTGTAAATAATTATTAAAAATATATAATACTACACTCAAAACTTCTAAAAACTGTTTATTTCGAGGTTTGCATCAAAATCTTAAGCGTTTAGTTATTATTATAATAAGTCATCCGCATAATTTTCCATCTGTGCTTGTTTAACAACAGTGGATAATCGCTAATTATCCTGTAGTCACTTATAAACATGCAATATAAACGAGCAGGAGTTATGAGTTAATTTTAAGTCACTAGATTTTTAAGCGGGTTATGTCACAGCGAGATAAACGTAGTCACTGATCAACTGATTCATCATATTCGATGAAATAAGCACTGATCTTTTGATCCTAATTTTGACATTTATAGTTATGTCCGCATTCTAACTGTTTTACTCATTTGTAACTTTTTTTCTCTTGCTTCTTCTTTATGTTTCTTTAAAGCCAGATTGGTTTTGTTATTTTCTATTATACTTTTACATGTTTCATTTTCACTATATTTAAAAACACTCCTTTATTGGAATCAGTGTAATCTGTACCTATATCAAATTTAAAATATAATATTATTACAGGAAAATTATGAAATATATTTTATAAATAAATTAAAAATTTACATATTAACACTTTTTTAACAGAAAATACAATTCCCACGAATAAAATTACATCACAATTACATTAACTGTCAAAAATCAAAACAAAACTGAATCTATTGATCACGATAAATTAATTCAGAAATCAAGATGATGAATTAGAACAATTGTTGATCTATTTTATTTACATGGTTAAAAGGTAGCTATGAGCATTTTACAACAGATGTTCAAATTTGTCACCATAGATTTGTATACGTAGTTTCGCTCTGCGTGGTATTTGCAACAGCTTAAATTTGATACACTTTTCCATAAATTCACACCATGACAACTATAGTTTAATATTAGACCTATGAGCCATAACCGTTTTCACTTTTCCCCCAAAACTATCAAACTTTTAACAAATTCCATTATAAATCAAACAACCCTTACTAACAGCCGAATTCACTATTACTCCGCAGATCAAAAGTTACAGTTTCGTTTTGGTTTTTGACAATGCAATTTTCTATTAATATAAAAACTAATGGGGCAAAGTTACAAATTATTACGATAGCCGGTACCCGGACTTCGGGCATTGGTCGTGTATATTACATTATAATTATCAAAATTAGCTTGATTTTTAATGATAAATTGGATTGATTCAGAAATCAGCGTTAACTGTGGATCAATTCTTGATTAAGGGATGGTAAATTCAGCCATAAGTATTTTAACATATACCGCGTTCTTTTGACCTGTTTAAATAAAAATTTAAAATAGAAATACAAAAACAACCAAAGACAAACTATAAAAAATACTTATTGCAACTATAATCAACCTAGATTTGTCAGTAAAATTTTGATGGGCTTTAATGATGAGATAATTTAAATCACAGAATTAGTGATCAACAGTAATAGAGGAGAGTGGGAGACGACAAAACAACGAATTTAATTTTTTTTGACAACAAAAAATAAGTATGCGAAAAGTGATTGAGTTAGGAGGATAGCTACTAAGTACATAGTTATGCCCTGCGCAAAATGATAGTACTAGCTTCAGTTCCAATGGAGCTAGAGGAGCAACGATAATTTTTCATATGCAGTGTCATAAATTCGTCATTATCAAAATAAGAATTTTTGAGAAATAAATACAATTACTTATTGAATAAGTTGTATTCAGTAGGATATGAGGAAGACGAGTAAACATTAACATGCATATTATATTTTAATTTATAGTTTTTATATAAATTTATATTTTGAGGTTACCCGTGAGGCAAATTGGCAGGGCAAAATGACGAATTAGTCACCATGTTGGATAAGCGCGACTTCATGTATGTATATATACCGGATGAATACTTGAAACCCGAACATAGCCCGTTAAGACGGGAAAATAGATTTTCGCAGACTGTTGCTCGCCGTTTCTGCTGACAACAATGTTTGTGGTATTATTTGAAAGATAAAAAATCTGCATCAAATTACACCAAACACATGCAAATTTGTAATATTTTATATCCATAAGAATAAGAATATTTCATCACGGCATATTACCCATAAATTAATTATTCAATTTCTTATTAATATCGATAGCCATGATGGCGTTTGAACAAAATAACAATCAAATGTTTGACATTTTATTTGTCAGTTAGCTACAACTTTTTCTTATTTTATTTTTTTTAAATATTTTGTAACATATTAGAAATGGTTTGAAGTATAATAAATTAATAAAATATTAAATAACAAAACTTGCACAAGTTAAACGTTATAACGAATACTGACAAATAAAAAGTCAAACATTTGTTTGTTATTTTGTTCAAATTCCATCATGGATGTCGGTAGTAATAAGAAATAAAATAAATTTATTAATTAATTTATGGATTTAAAATATTACAAATTTACATATATTTGGTGTCATTTAATGCAGAATTTTTTATCTTACTATTGATGCCACAAATATTGTTGTCAATTTAAATGGCGAGCAATAGCCAACGAAAAACGATTTTCCCGTGTTAATGGGTTATGTTCGGGTTTCAAGTATTCACCCAGTATATGTATGTACGTTGAAGAAAAAGAATGTGAAAAATTAAAAAGAAATGCATAACAATAAAAAGGAATGTTTTACAGGAAACGGTTTCTAGTGAATTACTAATTATTTCAACTAAACAAACATTTTATGCCTCGGTTGTGAGATACCTTCATCTGAAGATTGGATAAAGTGTGATTAATGTTAATCCTGCTGGCATGAAGTTTGCGCAGGTTACGAAAGAATAGATCGATTCAAATGTAACGATTGTGCATAATTGTCATCTTGCCCCAATAGGCTCGTCATTTTGGCCCATAAGTGAGGTAAAATAACAAATTTACCGAATAATTTGTTATTTTGTTTATAAAGATTTTGAATGATCATTTAGTTCTTGTAATAAATATATCATCACGGTGCCATTGCCGGGTGTGCCAATCTGCTTTGTACACAGATATCGGTAATGATGAAATATTTGTACCGTGTGGGCGCTTACCAGGCGTCACCTCACAAGAACTTAATGCTGGCGTGGAGAGTGCACCACAGGGGTCAATTTTGTGCCATTAAAATGCGAAGTAATTTTTGGCGTAGGTCGGGGTCGAACCCGGGTCCTCCGTTTCGTGCCCAGACCAATAATAATAATGATAATAATAATATAATAATAATAATAACAATAATATCGCTGCTGCCACTCGGACTCTTCTGGGTGTGTTTTTACCTCCCGCTACCCCTGGTAAGGGAGGTATAGGGATCGTGCTAAAAATCGCATATCGAGATTTTGGTAAATAACCTCGTTTAAGGTCCCTAGAATCCATTTTTAACATTTTCACGATGATGTCTGTGTGTATGTGTGTGTGTGGGTGTGGATCCTCTTTACGTGTCAACTCAAATACTATCATTCAGTAAGTTTTGAAACCATGTATTTCTACATTATTCTAATATGGAAAAAAGCCATAAGATTTTGGTGGCAATCGGATAACCGGAAATGGCAGTTTACTTGAAGCTCAAGATGGTTTTTCTTCAAAAAATTCCTTTCAATGTATTTTTTTCGCAATTTGTTATTACAAAAATCAAAGATTATTCCATTTTCTACAGGTTTGCTGTAATACTTTTTCTGTATATTCTATGGATAAATTTGTAAAGTAATATAAAAATTATACCCCATAGGTAAATGGCGGAAGGTATTGTGTTGGTCACATCAGATTTTTTTTGTTATTAAAATCTGACTCGTGTGGGATTCGAACGCAGTCCCACACGCACAAACCTTGTGATGCCAGGCGAGTACTTTTAACCTCACGACCACAGATGAGCTTTATTTAGTTATTTCAAATAATCCAAAGTAAGTCGGTCGGGCTCTAACCCAGGTCCCCAGATTACTTGAAAAATTTAATGTGTTTGTTTTACAAGAGTTTTTCCTTAAGCTCGTCATCTTGCGCCACTCTCCCCTAGTGCGAAATATCAAGTTTCACAGAAAAATACTCTCGGTTTTATGAACATTGAAAGTTTCTTATTGATTTTAAATCACTCATTCCCAAAATTAATAAATATTGACATAGATTATTCTTGCATTAATTCAAAATATTTCCTCTTTATTTCGGACGAACTAATAAAAATCAAAATCTACCAGTTCATCATTTTAAATTTGATTACTTTTCCAGTCTATCATCACCCTGCATATGTCCTCATCCACATCTGTTCCTGTTACGTAATTCCTGCTCCTAGCTCTCCCTTGTAGCTTCCCCACGTTACAAGCAACTCTGGCATCTCCAATAGACCAACATTACCTTTTACGGTTCTGTTTAAAACAGCTCCTGTTCTGACTCGGAAAAAGGCATTCGCTCGCATTGGCTGTTTTTGTCTTCCACTTCTTGTTTATAGGACAAACGAGCCTTGTACTTCCACACAAGCTGTCTCGTTTTTTGTATGTTTTGGAGTGCAGGAAATTTCGGAGAAATGTAAACATGATTTAAATTGTATCTTGGGTGTCTGCGCTAGGTAATTGTAATGTCAATCGAATTGGTTGTCCATTGTTTGTCTGCAGGAATATCCAATTAGAATCATGCTCACGAATGCATATAATTTCATTTATTCATGCTCTAGACCAGAAGTTATCAAACTTCAAATATTAGCCTTGGAAATCACGTTGTGATTATATAACTCCGTCAGTAATGTTTAAGTCAATATTTGGATAAAATTATACGATAGCTATTTGGCAATTAACTAATTGAGAAATGACAACTACTACTGCAATTCTGTGCATATTTAAAACGTTTTATATATTGTCTGTCTAATAGGACGGGGATTATTTCATAAATAATGCACAGGTTCGCAACACTGAGAATTGGATGATGCAACAACAGTGACATTTACGTCAGTTGTAGTAGAAGGTTTGGGGAAAAAGCGTTTGTTTTACTACTTTCAACTATAGCATAATTTAGAAATGGCGCCTGCGCGTATCTTGGGTATTGTGTACATTAAAATCGAAACTTTACTTGGCAGAAATAGTCGCTATTGATGAAACGTGGATTACACATTTTTAGCCAAAGTTGAAATTACAGTACAACGAATGAAAAGGTCCTAATTCCCCACGGCCAAAGAAAAAATTCGGAGAGCTAAATCAAAAGTCAAACAAATGATGATCTTTGCTTATGATTACAAAGGAATCATCATGACAGATAGAGTTCCATGTGAAACAAGTGTCACAGCATTTTATTATCGGGCCTTCATGCAAAAACTGCGCATAAAATTGCATAAATCCCGACCTCAGTTCTTATTCTCCATGACAATGATCGCCCCCACAACGGGAATGTCGTAACCGAATACGGTTGAGAAGTGTTACCTCATGCTCCCTATAGTCCGGACATGAGTCCACCAGACTTCGACCTAGTCCCGAAGCTGAGACAGCCTCGTGGATATCGTTTTCCTTGTCTGGTAGCGCTTCATGCTGCCGTTATCCAAGCCATTCGACATATGAACAGAGATGGTGTCTTGGATGGAATAGTAAAGCTTCCCAGACATTGGGACACGGTCATTGAGAAGCAGGGAGACTATATTGAAGGATTGTAAAGAGATAGTGTATTAAAAATAAACAAATGAATAAACTAACAATTGTGTGCAATATTTATGAAATAATCCTCCTAAATAAAACATTGTTGTGGATCAAAAAATTCTATATGTAGTTTGATTAATTTTAATTGCAGCATATGGATTTTTTTTTATCCAACACCGACTCATAATATTAGTTGTTACTATGGTTATTTTATATAAGTAAAAGTACTCGCCTGGCATCACAAGGTTTGTACGTGTGAGACTGCTTCCGAATCCCACACGAGTCAATTTTTTAATAAAAAAAGGCACCCAGATGAGTCCGAGTGGCAGCAGAAATAATATTATTATTATTAACAGAAAGCATAAATAAATATTAACATTTTCTTTTTCTTTCCACCATCAATAATAATTATACTTTAAAATATAATCTTGAAAATATATTTTATAATTATCACTTGTCACTTTTGTATGTTATAGGCACCTTGTTTTTCTTTATTCAGTGTTATCACAAGATGAAATTCCTCATTATATATTTCTAAACTAATAGTTTATCAACTGGATGTTAAATTCTGTTTTTAGGAAGGCATCGCTTCTAACCTTTAGTTTAATTCTTAATTAAAGGTTAATAAACTGTCACTTTAACTAGAGGTGGTAGAATCGGGCCTTAATAAATAAATAAATTGCTAGTTACGAGTTAGGGGGATTACTGGACGGTAAACATTTACGTTTGTGATTGTTAGTGACTATTAGTAGAAGAGCTATGTAAGAGGAATTTGAATCTAAGTCTGCAGCAATACATATAATTTTTAATTTTACAGAATCACTTATCAAATAAATATTGAAATTACTCTAGTGAAGATGTGTGCAATAATAATTCTCAATAATAAAATAAAAGAGAGCAATTCTTAATTCGCTTTCGGTGCATTTTCCGTCACCTACATTCCCACGTAACACACAAACACAGAAACCTACCACAGGTTTATCCAACATCAACATCCTTATTAGTCCATCACTTTTACTTGTCCCACTGCGTTCTTTGTTACAAAACTCGCAAACCGGTCGCCTTATAAGTCTCTTGATTCCTGATTCCTGTAGTTACGTCTCGCATACAGATACCAACCTCGGGCAATGTCAATGTCGCCAGCTTCTTGCTAACTTCTTCACCAGTGCACAGGACGGATATAGAGGAGAAGGAATCCACTGTTTTCCTTATCGAGATATGCCCAGCCAACTGAGAGTTTTTAGGTTAACTGAGCGTGAACTCGCGTTTTTATATAGGGGTGACTCAGCGAAAGTTATTTTGAATCTGGTTGCAATTTACATGGAATGCATTTTTGAAATTTTATGAAAGTTATTAATCGGATTAAAGAAGACATACTTTGACTTCTTTCGGCGCTGACTTATTGTATAAATATAAAAAATATTTTAGCTGTTCCTACGATTCCTAAATGTTCGATGAACGTAAAAACAAAACTTTGAGGAACAAAATATGTCTAAACATATTTATCAATTTTTATAAATTTATTTTTGCTTTTATCAATTATTCGTAAAAAAACAAATTAAAATCTTAAAATATAGATGAGTTAGAACAGCTCAAGAGGTATTAAGCACCGAGGAAAAAGATAGCATTCTTTCCTGAGGTGTGTATATACTCGTACATTACAAACTGACACTGAAACACGGGCCACTTAAAATAACTTTTTTATGTATAATTATTTTTTATTTATTTTTTGATATATTTGTAAACTAGGCTTAGAGGCTGACACATCATGGTCTTTGGCATGATGGGAACAATTTCGGTTTAACCGGAAGTGACAGTGACAACTTTCATATTTCAAATAGGACAACTTATATTTTTTTATATATTTGGAATCTACGTAAAATTCAACAATATGCTTGAAGTGCATTTTTATTGAATAAATAAATTACAAAAACGTAATAGAAAATTATTAATAATTAATAAACTTATTAAGCCATGATATCAGGCAGGCTGTGAAAACAGTTAAGATAATATTGAGTTATATATTTAAATTAATTGTTTAAATAGTAAATTATTTTTATAAGGTTCTATATTTTGTTACAAAAAAATGATCAATTTGTTATCACACTCTACCTGCATGGCTTACCAGGTTAATTTTTCATACTTTTCTCTTACGTTTTTGTAATTTATTTCTTTAATAAAAATTCACTTCAAACATATCGTTGAATTCGTAATTCACGTAAATTCCAAATATAGAAAAATATATAGAGTGCACCATTTAAAATACGAAAGATAATGTCACATTATGTCAAATACCATCATTTGTGAGCCCTTAAGGTTTACAAATATTTCAAGAACATTAAATAATAATTATAATTAAAAAAGTATTTTGAGTGCCTGTTTTTCAGTGTCTCCCTTTATACTATTTTTTTATAACAACGGTTTTTATGATTAAAATGAATAGGCAGAAGACGCACGTCAACGACCTGAAAAAAAACCTTATAAAATGAAATATAACTTATAGAAATTATTGGGTGTTATTTATTTCTAAAGAAAGAAGACAAATATTAAGTAACGTAAATATTAATGATATTTACAATTATTATAGTTAATCGTTATTCCTTTTACGGAATACAAAATTATTTGAAATAATTGTATAGTGAATTTTCGTACCATATGTTGGCATTAGAGAGAATGACTATATTATGTCAAATAATTTTATATTCCATAAAAGGAATAAGGATTGACCTAAAAGTAATTGTAAATTCATTAATGTATACATTTCTTAATGTTAGTATTTTTTTCGTTTTTTAAAAATAAATAACACCCAATACAATACAACTTATGTTTCATTTTATATTTTTCAGGTTGTTGAGGTGCGTCTTTTGATTAATCATTTTTACTATAGATTGATCGATTTATCCGTCAATAAATAGATCGATTTATTGATAACTGTAAAACCGCTATATCATAAAATGATTTTGTTTTGTAAAATTTAATCCTCATACATTATTTATGAAATTATGTACAAATTAAGGTAACATTAGTCTTATCACTAAAAAATTACTTCAATTATGCATCCAAAATTTTTCATAACTTTCACACTTGCGGTAATTAATAGGTATAACTTGAGCAAGTTCGGCGAGAAACGAGTAAAACTAGCACCACCAGCGTACTAGAGCGAAATATTTTAATTCCATATATGAATATTTATGTTGCATGTAACATTCATACAATAAGAAGGTTCTAGACTTTATGAATAAAATAGAGATAAATTACAAGCAAACAAGTCTGATATACGGAGAACAAATAGTGTTATAATCGTTTTATATATGCACGCTGAATTATTTCATTAATTTTAATTATTTCTTGTTGCAGTGCGCCTGGATCCTTTGGATAATCCTGGAACCTACAAACTGTAAGTGCAATTTGCTATTTCATACGCGAACACAAGGATTAAATTGTAAATTTAGTTTCAATATAATGAATATTTCAATTTATCATAACAAAACTATTCTCATTTAACTCATTATTAAATCGTGACATCGTTGCATAATATTACGAAAGTAAATATTAATGTTACAACATAATCAATAGCCTGATATTTGAACAAGTAAATAAATACAATGCAAACTATTGTTTCATATAATAATGCATTTGTTTTGTACACAAATGAAGTACAATAGAACAAAATGTTTCGCTACAAATAACAAACATGTATTTATGAATACAAAAATTTTAAATTCAGAAACATTAATATAGTTTTGAAAGTTTTTATCGAAATTTAATGACGAGCAAATGTCAAAAATATATTAATGTTCATTAAAATTATGTAAAAATCTAAAAATAATAAATTTGGGATAAGTATTCAATTAAATAACAAGATGTCGTAAAAAAAAAAGCTCTTTAAATGGTTAACCCGCCGTCACTCACGTTGTTGGATTTTGTCTAACATTTTCAGCTTTTTCCCTTTTAAATTGGGAGGAATATGTGGTAGTTATTGTTTATACTAACGGCTTAGTTGTACCCGAAGTAATATTGTTCAATGTTAGGTAAATTCTAACACGCAAGTGATGTAGTTATTTATTTTATTTTTTTAATTTCGTACAAAAAGGAGCAATAACGCCTTATACCTTTGTAGAAAAAACATTGTGTAATTTTGAAAGTAATAAATCAAAAGAAGATATTCCATTAGTCTATATAATACGGATACCGACCAGTCAAGATCAGAATGTAATGAATATTAATTTTTTTTCGTATGTTTGTTTTGTTGGGGAATTCCTATTAGTTTATATAAAATATTTTTGACTATTTCTTACCTCCCGCTACCCTTGGTAAGGGAGGTATAAAGATCATGCTAAAAACGCATATCGAGATTTTGGTATATGACCACGTTTTAAGGTCCCTACAATCCAATTTTAACATTTTCACGATGATGTCTGTGTATATGTATGTGTGTGTGTGTGTGTGGATCCTGTATATGCTCTAACTCAAATACTATCGTTCAGAAAATTTTGAAACCTTGTATTTCTACCTTACTCTATATGAAAAGATGCCATTAGATTTTGGAGTAAATCAGATAACCGGAAATGGCACTTTACGGGAAGCTCAAAATAGTTTTTCTTCGAAAAATACATTTAAATGATATTTTTTCGAGATTTGTTATTATAATAATTAAATCTTTTTAAATTTTCTACAGGTTTGCGTTAATATCTTTTGTATATATTTTATGGATAAGTATCTAAAATTATCTATATTTTTAATCCCAGAACCTACGCTTTAAACACAACTTCATGGTTACACAGTTCAGATTTCAATGTATGTAACTGACAGATATATGTCGCTGTCAGCAAACTAATAAAGAAAATAGTAAATGGAACAATAATTATATGGAAGGGTACTTAATAATTTCCAGCATAAGTAAATATGTTGGAATATAGGTTAGATAATAAAAATAATATATCATCACGGCATATTACCCATTGCTGGGTGGGCCAATCTGCTTTATACACAGATGTCGGTAATAATGATGACATATTTGTACCATGCGGGCGTTTACCAGGCGTCACTTCACGCGAATCTGGGGAACCGGATTCGATTCCGACCGACGCCAAATATTTTAGAATTTTAAATGGCACAAAATTAAATATATCATCACGGCATATTACCCATTGTGTGCCAATCTGCTTTGTACAAAGATTTCGGTAACGATGATGACATATTTGTACCGTGAAAGCGTTTGCCAAGTGTCACCTCACGAGCACTTATTCCTAGCGTGGAGAGTGCATCACAGAGGTAATTTTTGTGCCATTTAAAATTCGAAATATTTGGCGTCGGTCGGGTTCGAACCCGGGATTTAAATTCAATTTAATTTTAAGTATTTACATAAATAAAAATTAAATTAAACGAGAGGTATTGTGTTGGCCACATCAGATTTTTTCCTTTGTTTACCCACAATTGTATTTTTTGTGATTAAAATTATTAATAATGTCTTCATTTTCTGAAACCGACAAACTATTGAAGAAACCACGGATGTTATAAATCATAACAAGCCTTAAGGCTGGTTTATGCAACTTTTCATAAGGAATAAAACAAGATATAAATGTACACTCATATATCGCGTACGTATTTTTGAGATAAAATATGAACATGAGATACCTACATAAACATAATATAGAAGAAATGAACAAATTTTATTTCTTATGTCTTATCCTTATGTGTTGTGTCAAAATGTCAATAGTTTCTGAATAATGAAGGTTAGTGTGACATTGTTTTCGACTTGTATTTTTAATTATTACTTTTATAATGTTGTAGTTATAGAATGTATGCCTCGATAGATAAATTGAAATGCGCTGGAATGCAATGTATTTTTTCAAATAGTGGTATTCGTGATTATATTTTAACCGTCAAATAAATATATCTTTTCTATAATTGGTTGAAACTTATACTTTATGTAAATTGCATAAACTGACTTTATCGCTATGTGTTATGTACTATCTATCACTATGTGTTATGTATTATCACTATTTTATTTTTATCCTTTTGAAAAGTTACATAAACCAGCCTTTAGATGTCTTCAAATCCTCGCTTTATCTGCGGCAGTTATGATACTCATACCAATCTTAAGTATAGTAACAGCTATTACTTTCGTCGATTCCTAATTTTCTGCATTCATTTATGTAGTTGAAAATGAATTTCAAATTTCAAAAATGAGGTTAACAGAAGGCTTGAAAGTAGTATTTGGAATAGGTAGATGTGTGACGTAATTGTTAAGGAAGGTTAAGGGCATTAAAAACTGGAATATTTAAAAAACCAATAATTTTTTTTTAACACTTTGATAGACCCTATCATAGAGTTTTAAGATATAATTTGTTACTATGGTGAAGGACCCCCATTGCCTCGATTCACATACCGAACTACTTTAAAATTTTATAAATTTCATTTCCTTCAGTAGCAAATGTCGAAACTTAAAACTTTTCATTCCTCCCAACATTGAATAGTGGCTCATCAGCTATCAGTTTGGCTCTAGCTCCTACTCCAAGTTGGAATTCTGAGTTGCACGCGCACAGCTGAAGTTAAGCGCCGAGACGAGGAAATGGTGAAACGGGAGGGTCATTACAACGTTAATTAAATATTCGGAATATCTGTGCGGAATGCACGATTCACGGTAGGACTAGAAGAGGAAAGAACATAGATTGAAATAGTTAGGTACGATTCAGGAAGTTAAATCCGATTATCCTGATTACTATCAACTAACATGCTTATTTCAAATTCTTTAAAAACGGCCAGCTTTTGTCTTTCATACACATATCACTATGCAAAAGCATGGCCTTAAAAAGTAAACAAGTATTTAAATACAAAGCATTTTAACTAAATTTTTAAACCTATATATAAAATAACATAAAATATGCGACTTTTCATTCATAAATTTTCTAATAAAATTACTGAATTACAACCATACCTATATACATATTTTGTTAAAATGATATGTTGTTGATGGAACTTTCATCTAGCTCACTAATGTTAACGTTTTTATTTGAAGAGTAGAAGAATGTTTGACAATAATAGCAATATTCCAAAACAAAATAATGCTATTCAAATGAAATTAAATAAAACCTAATTTTATTGAAAAATGATATTTCTTTAAACGAAGTAGTATATCAAAAATGAAACAAGTCGAAGGGCTCTCTTCGAGCATAATAAAAAGGTCATTTTCCTTAAATAAGTGAAAATAAACTCAGGGTAACGCAAAATAATTGTTTTCATTTCATAAAATCTATTACCCAGGGAACCACTATTTATCTCAAAATTATTGCTTTCCGTCACCTTTAGGAAAGGAAGGTATTGTCTTTGGTCAAAAAATTCAATGATGAGTTTTTAGTGTATAAGCATGTTTTAGGGTCCCTATAATACGATTTTACCATTTTTACGATGATGTCTGTATGTATGTGTGTCTGTGTGTCTGTGTGTGTGTGACCCCATAACTTCAATACCACGAGTCCAAAAATTATAATTTTTTCGTATTCCTTAAGTTTATATCCAAAAGAACAAGTGGTTAGATTTTGGTTATAATTGGTGAACCAGAAGTACCCTCATTTGTAGATTTAACAGTTAAATTTGATTTATTGACATTTAACATTATTATAACTTAAAGAATATATTATTCTCTATACGATTTGATTACATTTTATACTTCATATTCAATATACAGAGTTAAAGAATTTTAAAGAAATTAAATTTTATAATTCAGCCAGCTATGCTAAACATGGAAACTATTAATAAATTCATATAATTCAAATTGACAGATGTCAGTATCAATAAAAAGTAAATTAATGTGGCAGAGATGAGGATGTTGTAGATGTTGGGGAAAACACGGAAAGATACGGTAAGAAAATAACTCTAGTATTACAAGTTTCTAGAAAGACACAAGAAATATGATTACATTGGTTTGAACATGTCTTGAGGAGAAATGAAGAATTATATTGTAACAAGAATGAATAGTTTAGTAATAGGATGTTGAAGAAACAGAGGAAGACCAAAGATAAGATGGAAGGACTGTATTGCGGAAGACGAGAGAAAAGGAACTGAATGATGACACGCAAAAATAGCGACCCCTAACGAATGGGAAAAGTTAAAGAAGAAGAAGATGTCTGTGTTAAGTGCAATTTGAATAGTTTTTTTATGAAATAATTTTACTGGAAATTTAGAATCTTTTGCAAGAAATTGCAAGGTATTGTGCTGGCCACAACAGATTTTTATTATTTGTCATTGAGTCATAATTCAAAATGAAACCTTGATAAAAAATTGTATTTATTAAGTTTGGAGAGAGCTTTCGATTATTTAACTTTGACTTGAAAAAAACCGTTATTAGGTAATTACATTTTCTGCATCTCTCTTATATTTCCTGGATATTTTGCTTGCATTGCTGCTAAAATAAATGTACATCAAGCATTTTTATTTCATTTGCGTAGCATAAAACATATGCCCAGGCTTCATTAAACCAACATAAAATTAAAAACATAAACAACAGGCGGCTCTATCGTCGTACATACAATATCCCACGCTAGTTGGAAAGAATACACCAATAAATCTTGTAGCCGTGATCAGAGAGCATCTTATTGCAACACACCGCCCAATTAAAAAGGTCGCAGCGAATTTATTCCGCCTTTCAGCCATAGGGAAGAAATAAAAGGAAATTCTTCAAAGACTTCTCGTCTTCTCAGCTTTTCCACCACGTCCCTAAAGATTTATTAATATCTGAAGTTATGAATGTGAAATAAGACGAGTGTTTGATGAATTCATAGACAACAAAAGGACGACGAATTCTTTTTGTGTCCTTGTAATTCTTTTTTCATTTTAATTGGAGTTAATATTGTTTGGAAGGTTATGGTTTCTTTAAGAGTAGAATTTGAAATAAAATTGTGTTTGTGACATATCTAATGAGGATATCTGCTTACGAATCTTCTTGTTAAAAAATCTAACAAGGAACAAAATTTTAAGTGAAATAAAGTAAATAAACAAAACTATTTTTTATCTTCCATCACATTTAGGTAAAGAAGGTAAAAAAAATACGATGCTGAGTTTATAATGAATAAGCACGATTTAGTGTCCCTGGAATACGATTTTACTATTTTTAAGATAATGTCTGTATGTGTGTCTGTGTGTTTGTTTGTAACAAAAAATTCTCCTTCGATAACTCCAATACTACAAATCCAAAAATTATAATTCTTTCATATTTCTCTTTTGCACACCATATGAAGAGTTGATTAGATTTGATCATAATTGGTCAACCGGAAATACCGTAATTTGAAGATATTAACAGTTTTTCATGAAAAAAACGCTGCTAAATATTATTTATTGATATTTTGTTATTATAAATATTAAAAAATATTTTATTCTGTATTTAATTAATTTTTCTTCATGTTCAATGAATTTAGATATCAAAAAAATTATAAAGAAAAATCTTGCAACCTATGCTGCACAAAGCTGCACCATGGAAACAGAATATTCGTATATTACTAATTGATATACAGAGTGGTGACCGCGACCCCGGAACATAGGATTTTAATATGTAAAATCATACTTTCTTAATATCCTGCTTCTTTAATTATTTTAGGTAAACATGCTTCAAATAAAACTTGTCGAGCATCTGAGTCAATAAGTAACATTAATTTTGTATGCCTTGTAACGGCAGAAATTAGGCATGAAAATGTCGAAAACCACCTTAAAAATAGCAATAGCCATGGAATTGAGATAAAATAAATAACAAATGTCTAACGGATTATCTATCACGTTAGGGTAATTTAGTTTTATTAGATATTATGTCTAATTTCTGTTTCAATTAACAATTATATGTTAATTTAAACTAATATTTGTTCACTTGAACAGATATTACAAATAATACTGAAATTAAATTGACTAACTTGACAGATTAACATTTGTTAATTTTTTGTTCCAATTCCATGGCTATAGCTATTTTTCGGTGATTTTCGACATTTTCACACCTAATTTTTGACGTACAAGGCATATAAAATTAATTTTGCTTAATGATTCATATGAAGAATTTTATGCCCTTCAAATTTTATTTGAAGCTTTTTTACGTAAAATAATTAGGGAAGCAGGAAATTACGAAAATCTGATTGTACATGTTAAAGTCCTATGTTCCGGGGTCGCGGTCACCACGCTGTATGTCAATGTTAAATAAAATTACATAATATCTATGTGAAATGATTTTACTGGAAATATACATCGTTCAACAAGAGGATTTACCTGTTTCGCGCAAGCAACTATAACATTTGGGCGGAGGAAGTCATAAGTCGGACGTGCGTGTCACGTAATTTTTCCTACCTTTAAAATATGTGTATCTTTAATGATATCGAAGCTAACTATGTATACTATTATGGGTGCTAGAAAATTATTTTCAAGAAAAAAAACACATATTTCGACCTATTAATAATAATAAGAATACATATAACGTAAAATATAGATATTAAAACTACAATTATTTTCGATAAAAAAAATTGAAGAAATCATATTGCTCATGCCCTATTAAATTGTGCAATAATGTCCGAACACTCACGATATATCTGTAGGTCTCTACGCTAACGCCCAATCACGTAGCAAAATTTGAAATATATTCACGATCACGTGGGTCACGTCATGACCCATTGTAACCCGACAATATTCACGACCCGCGCCCAGCTTTATTCGGAAATAATTATCACACATACATAAAGACATCATCGTAAAAATATTAAAATCGTATTCTAGTAATAGTAGCCATCTTGACTTTATCATAGCATTAAAATATCTTATCTAAAAACTAAGATCATTATCAGTGTTCTATAACCTGCTTATTCTACCTACTCACACTTACAGACATCATCGTAAAAATAGTAAAATGGTATTCAAGGGCACACAAAACGTGCTTATTCATTTAAAACTCACCATCGATTTTTTTTACCAAAGACAATACCTTCCTTAGCTAAAGGTGATGGAAGGTAAAAAAGTCAAAGTGCATTAGACTGAATCAGTTCACTAGCTATTACTTCGATACATTTGTAACTTGTCTGTTGTGAACCTTGAAATTGAAATATATCAAATCATTTTCCATTTGTAGTAATAATCCCTTAGTGCTCACAATAGTATATTCGCCTCGATATTCGCTAAAACCCTTTGAAATTTCCAATTCCCCAAAGTGCTCTAGCGATCACTACATTTAACTTTAATTCCTTCTCGTTACATATTGCGTATTACTTTAAGTACAGCAGATTAAAACTGTTCAGTTCATACTTCCATTCGTAAACAACAATGAAACAGGGTAAATCATAATAAAAAGTATTTACAGGAAACTAAATAACAAAATAAAAGCATGGCTTACATTCACAGACGCTCCAAACAGATCCGCAACAAGAATAAAACGCGGACACATGATAAATGAACCAAAATGCAAAAATATCATACTGTCGCCATCGGCGATATAACAGTACAGCCCAGTAGAGTGGCTGCTACTTTTTACTCTCGGAAGCCAGTGAAAGAGAAGGCTGAAAAAAGGATAAACCGTGTTTTTATTTAATCCCAGAAAGGTCAGTGTCTCACTGGATACGTTTTGCATTCGCAAGCTATTTCCATATTTGATGCCTCGGGCTATATGCATCTTTTTCCACCAGGTCCGGAACAGGAATTATTGTAACACTTCATGCCATTACATTTAAGTAATATAATAATATTATATCTTCTAGATTTATTATCCATTTTCACCTCTCGCTAAGAGAGGTATATTGAATTCATGCTAAAAAAATCTGATGTGGCCAGCACATAACCTCTCGCCGTATATTTTACCTGGCTGTATGCATAAAGCAAAGAATATCTTATAAATACAAATAATATATTCATATAAATCTATGACGTATAAACTTCTTTATTATTCAATAATAGCATGTCTCAACATGAAGATATTTTACCATAAATTATGTTACAATAAATTACAAAGTAGAGTTTACCATATATAAATATTAGGCTGGTAACTGCAATTTTCAATTCGAACAACGTTGTTTACTTTCTCTTCATATTCTTCTATTAAAAACATTAATTTTGGGCGGTCTAAAATGTATATATCTGGATTGTGCATCTATTCTTACATATCTTCTTTTACATTTTATTTTTTCATACTTGTTATATCTAAATAACCTTAATTCCCTTTAATAAAGTGACGGATAGATTGCACTCCGATTATTCTTATATCGATGTGTAATTTTGTCAATATTTATAACTTACTTGAGAAGAATTTGATAGCTTTTTCGCAATTCAAAGTTACTCTAGTATACAGTACTGGTGTACATTGTCCCATAATGTTTGAAACAAATTTAAGTCCTTCAACCTAGACTTGTCATCTCCATAATAGTCACAGATCAAGAATTAAGGGATTCTCCAAATACATTTTTCTTTCATTACTCATTATTTCTGACACTGACATTTATCTGTTAGTTACAAATAATTTAAATTTGCAACTATTTTTCATGGCATCCTTTCGGTTGTAAAATTAATTACATTATTTTATATATTATATTCCTTTTATCTCTAAATCTATAAAATATGTATAAAAATATTTAAATGTATCAGAAAGAGAATTTTTTTTTTTTAATATTATCAAAAAAAAATTTCAAAAAATAATATTTAGAAGATTTTTTTTCAAGAATCTTCTACTTCCGGTTGTCCAATTGTTACCAAAACCTTTTCAGATCTTCCCATGAATGTCCGATTGGGAAATACGTAGTTAAACAAATTTTAAGTCTTATAGTTTTTGAGTAACCGTCCTTCCAACATCCCACACACACACATCCACACACACACACACACACACACACACACACACACACACACACACACACACACAGACATCATCGTAAAAATGTTAAAATCGGATTGTAGGGACCTTAAAACGTGCTTATTCAATAAAATCTGGATATGCGATTTTTAGCATGAATCCAATACCTCTCTTAGCGAGAGGTAAAAAATCACATATCTAGATTTTAGTGAACAAGCATGTTTTAACATTTTTGCGATGATGTCGGCGAGTGTGTGTGTGTCTGGGTGTGTGTAAGTGTGTGTATGTGTGTGGATGCTGGATAAATAGATTTCTCAAATTCTATACAACTAAAGACCTGTTTTACTACGAATTCGTCAATCTAACATTAATGGGAAGAGTTGAATGGGTTTTAGTAACAATTGCACAACCGGAAGTAGTAGTTTCTTAAAATAATCTTCTAAAAGGAAAACAATTGAATATTTTGTTTTATGTTAATTGTAGTTTAATGTCAAAACAAATATTTCCTACACTTTCTCAGTTATAAAATGAATTTTATTCCTGAAGAAAAGCTTGATATATATGAAGTTTATATTTTGTTTTCTTCATTGCACTCTTATCACAATCAGATTTAAATTAAATCAACATAATTTTCATTTGCATTATTCTCAATTATTTTGTAATATTAGGGTAGTACATATAGATATTCTTGATTTCAGAAAAAAATGCTGAATCGAATAAGCGAATACAAAAAATAGATTCCCATTTAAAATTAGTAAGTTGTATCCCGTATTTTGAGAACCACTGTAAAATAGTTTGCTAATTTAACCGATCTCGTAGCTCTTATAGTTCTCGAGATAGCAGCAGTGGACAAAATAAAATGAACATCATATATACACAAGATGATGATCGGCCAGTCGAACATAGGACTTTAACATGTAAAATCAGACTTTCCTAATTTCCTGCTTCCCTAATTATTTTACGTAAAAAAGCTTCAAATAAAACTTGTAGAGCATAAAATTTTGCATCTACATCAATAAGCAATTTTTTTTTGTGCCTTGTAACCACAGAAATCAGATATGAAAATATCGAAAATCACCTCAAAAATAGCAATAGCCATGGAAATGGTAATTTATTTTTATTGGATATTATTTCTAATTTCTGTGCCAGTTAATAATTATCTGTTTATTTAAATTGATATTTGTTCACTTGAACAGAAATTATAAATAATAATAAATAGTATATTACAATACGAGTGAAGAAACTAAGAATGTGCCAGTTTTGAACACGAGGCGCTATTTTTGGGGTAATTTTTAATATTTTTATACCTAATTTCTGCCGTTACAGGGCACCCAACATTAACTTTGTTTATTGAATTTGATGCTCTACAACTTTTATTTAAAGCTTTTCAACCTAAAATAATTAGGGCAGCAGCAAATTACGAAATTCTGATTTTACATGTTAAAGTCCTACGTTCGGGTACGCCGGTCACCACCCTGTGTAATATTATCAGTTATAAGTTAAATATTTGCATATTCTTAAGATATATAAAAATAGCATACACGTTTTATAAAATTACATTATATGTGATATGAATTTAAAAAAAAAAACAGTTAAACTTGTTATGAGCACCAAGTGAAGCACAATTTCCAATATACTGTATCGTCGCCGCCACCGCCGCGGCGTAGCCCTCGCCGCCGCCGCGTCGCGCCCGAATCTCCGCACGTAACAGACATATTCGGACTTGTTTAATTATTGCGGTGACGTGATCTATTGCGCACGATGTTTTTATCTCGCGAATGTTCTAGTCGTTACTGGAACAAAAGTCGCCGGGATATATAAGTACCGTCGAGAAAAGCAGCGGATAGTCTGTTATATAGAAGCAACGAGCAATGAACAGAGAGTGATATAAATAAACAGTCTACGAGTAGTTAACATAAATAAATGTAGTTATATAAATAAATATAGTGATATAAATATTGATTAAATAAATAATCTTAGTGTTTAAGCATTTAATAATATTCTTAGTCTTAAATTAGTGTTTATAATTATTTAATCATAGTGTTAGCTATTTTTATTATCTTTTTAATATTTTCCTAATTATTTATCGTTTAATAAACGTATTATTTTAACTAATAATATCTCTCTTATTTTTACAGTTCACCCATATAAATAAAACGTTACAATACAATTTTAGCGCAATTCCTTCATACGTCCTAACTTCGAGTAAGACCCAAAAATTTGCTACTAATATATATCTTAAGCAGCAGGATCCCACTTTCCTCACAGAGCCAGCTCTGTTTTCTTTTCCACTCGATGCGTTAAACCTGTCTTTGTTTATTGCATAAAACTGGAACAGTGGCGGAGAATTTTTACGATAATAGGGGAGATGTAATCAGAAAAACCTGGGACTATATTGTTTGTGGTGCCATATAAGTACTCTAGCTAAAATCTGCGGTTAAACTTTGTGAATAAATATTCTTTTAAATTTAAATCAGTTTATCTAAACTACCTAAAAATAAAATAAAATAAATAAAAACTTTTACGACACGTATTGTTGACGAAAATATGTAAATGTTTCATAAAACTTTAAATAAAAATACTCAAACTTTTTTTTCACTTCAATGCTTCAAATGCAATATACTATACATTTTTCCCTCTCGTTGTGAGAGGTATTTAATTCATGCTAAAAATCGCATATCCAGATTTTAGTGAATAAGCACGTTTTAAGGTATCTAGAATCCGATTAAACATTTTTACTATGATGTCCGTGTGAGTGTTATGTATGTTTATGTGTGTGTGTGTATATATATATATATATATATATATATATATATATATATATATATATATATATATATATATGTGTGTGTGGATGCTGAAAGGACGGTTTCTTAAATACTACAAGACTTATTTATGTATATCTACGGATTCGTCAATCTAACGTTAATGAAAAGAACTGATAATTTTTTTTAATATTGTTTTTTGAAAATTTATGTTATTACAAATAATAAAGATAATTAAATACTCTGTTGCAATAAATCTTGTTTCCCAAACAACTCTATGGAAACTAGTTGCCATTTGAGATATTTAAATGTTTGTAATTGACAGATAAATGCAAAATGTTAGTGTTAAAAAGCAGTAGTTTTACTGATATTACTTATTACTATCTTATTATATTATTAATTAAATATATGTATTTAAATTTATAGGTATATTAATGTTACATATTTCCTTAAGAAATACCACTAATACCGCCAATGAATTTAAAGAATCATGAACATATTAGAAGAGTAGGACGAAACTCCTCATACAACGAAAGAATAGATACAATTTGAATTATTTGTGTGTACAAGAAATATTAAATTCGTTTCTTATGTAACATAAAATGGAAATGGCGAGAGGTATTGTGCTGGCCACAACAGATATTTTTTTTTAATTATTCATATTCAATAGATATAGAGTTAAATAATTATTAATTTATTAACTTTATAAACCAGCTTATGCTAATCATGGAAACTGCTAATTCATATTATGTATACAGGATGGCGCTCGAAAGCCGTTACATAGGCATTTAACATGGGAAATAAGAATAATTTGAATATTTGCTTCCCTTCCCATTATAACTTATTGTAATAAAACTTTATACACATGTTTGGGAACACTTATTGCATCATATTAATAACAAATTGTTTAAAATAAATAAAGAATAATTAAGTAAAATAAAAAAATGTTCTAGCAATTTTAAAGTAATACTTATTATAACTTATAAAAGAATCATTAACCTATGACCATAGCATATTGGTAACGTCCTTGCTTTTTGTTCCAAAGGTACTGAGTTCAAACCTAGCACACCTCTTCAATTTTTTTATATTTTTATTTATTCTAATTTTAGATGCAGTTTTAATGTTACCAATTTTATTTGATTATACATTTTTTTTTAATTTCCGATTTTATAATTAATTTTAAAAAAATTATAAATTATAAATAAAAACAATTAAAAATAAATAAAAACAATTAAAAACAAATAAAAAAAAAATTAAAACAAATAAAAACACAAAAATACATAGTAAAAATTAAAAAAAATTAAAGAGGTGTTCTAGGTTTGAACCCAGTACCTTTGGAACAAGAAGCAAGGACGTTACCATTGTGCTACGGTCGCTTATGACTCAATCATCCTTTTATGAATGATAATAAGTATTATTTTAAAATTGCTAAAATATTTTCTTATTTCTCTTAATTATTATTTATTAATTTTAAACGATTTGTTATTGATATAATGCAATAAGTGTTCCCAGACATGTGTGCAAAGTTTTAATACAATAAGTTTTAATGGGAGGCAAATATTCAAATTATTCTTATTTCCCATGTTAAATGCCTATGTAACGGACTTCGAGCGCCACTCGGTATATACAGGGTAGTGAAAGGTACAGCCGAACCTGAGACATTAACATGTAATATTAGACATTCCTAATTTCCTGCTTCCCTAATTATTTTACGTAAAAAGGGACATGGATCGAGTGATAGAAGTTTCTAAGAAGATACAAAGAGAGACGATTAAATTTGTTAGAACATATCATGAGGAGAAATGAAGAATATATTGGAAGAAGAATGAACAGCTTAGTAATAGAAGGTAGAATAAACAGGGGAAGACCAAAGAAAAGATAAAAGGACTGTATTGCGGAAGACTTGAGAGAAAAGTAACAGAATGAGAACGACAAGTAAAATAGAAATGAGTGAAAGAAGACAATCAAGCATAGCGACCCCTAATGAATGGGAAAAGCTAAAGAAGACGATGTCAGTGTCAAGTGCAATTTACATAGTTTGTTTATGAAATAATTTTACTGGAAATATAGAATCTTTTGCATGAAAATTTATGTATGGTATTTGTACATAATACATAAGATTTCCGGAAGGCCTCATCAAATTTATTTAATATTTTCTTTCTCATACTAATTTTGTTTCAAGTAATAGGTACCTCTATTACTCTAATGCCAATAACACTTGGTGGCATAAAAATAATGTATTTTTATTCAAATTTCAAATAAATTCAATATACTTAATGTCATAATGTTCAATATTAATAATTTTATGTTCACACAGAAAAAATTCCATACATGTCGAAACGATGTAACTACTCGTATATAGTGTTAAGTGGCATATAAAAAATAATGCCCTTTAAAAATCGACTGCACTGGAATAAATAAACATTTCTGCCTTGTACGCATATGTTGTTAAAAATATAAACTAATACCTGTGCCAGGAAGCCACGATCTACGATGGAACTTGCGTGCTCACCACGTTTTTAAGACGTATTTTTTGTGTGTGATCATCAGATTATTATCTGTAAAACTTAAAATATTTTCGTTTATAATCTGACAATGAGTATGTTTATGTATTATTTTATAGAGAATCGATTGGTGTAATTTTTAGGTGTGTATCGATGCTCATTTTTGGATTACTGGTGTGATAATAAATGGAACAGGTTTAAAATTTCGAGTTATATTTGTTTCTAAAAATTCCTGTTTATGTTTTTTGTTATATGTGTATTATTTTTACTACAGAAAGCAATTGGTTGGAGCAATTGAAACGGATCACACAATTTTTCAAGAAGCGCTGTGGTGAGTCTATTTTAAGTTTTATACCTATATTGAAAATAATTTTTACGTAAATATTTAAGCATGTAGGTACTTCGGAATTCTTAAAATTTCTTAAGTAATACCAGAATTTGTAACACTTGGAATTCCATCGGTACTGAAATACTTGTATACATTAGACATTTATCTGAATTTCGTTATGTACTCTTATTTAATACTAGTACTATACGGTTAAAGATGGTCTCCAGTGCATTGAAAATATAAAAATATACTTGAAATTGTCTATCAAATTTATCTTCTATAAAAAACTTGTTTTATTTTTCCTGAACTTTGCTTATTGTCTTCATGGCTCGTACGTCATATATCATACTTTGTAGCGACCTTTATGTTAAAAATTTGAATGCTACATAAAATTCACTAGAACTATTATAATTTAATTTTTCTGTTGAATGCTTTCAAAGTTAGACATGGTTAAAAAAACAAATAAATAAATTTAATATACCTATTAGAAAATGTAGATGAAATACAAAACAGATAATTTATTGAAACTGTTACAAGAGATAATTTAATAAAACTTCTATATCCAAAGGCTCGGCATCTCCCCTGTCACGGTCATGGCGCACTACGACAAAATCACCATAAATATAATCATAATGTTTCGAAATTCAATTTTCTCCTCTCTCTTTGTCTTACACATGCAAGCCATACGAACAAGAAGTACATAACACAAGAACACAAGGCGTCCGTTCGGTGATTTGTTATCGCATTGAAATGTATTCTGAATTTTAACATGATTATTTGAATGCATTATCGGAATTTGAATACTGAGATTGTTTGTGTTTACCGACGATAAGAGCGATGGGGCTTTGATGATAGACGAAGATTGGTATTGGTGATCAAACGAGTGATGAAAAGATGGGATTAATAAGATATTCAATTCAGAAGCTGCATCATCATTACTTTATTCTTTAATATAAATGAATGTATTATCAAGGTTTATTACTCATTTCTGGCTGACCAAAGATTTTTTTTTGTTAATAGAAAGAACCTTGAAATTATATTGAAAAGGGGGATAACCTGAATACAAAACATAGGCCCTACTCCCTTTAATTACCAAAATAAAAGTCAAACTTTTATAAATAATAATAGGGTCGGGATTCTCCTTCATAGTAACAAATTAGAACACAAGTTAATTATTGTAACGTTTATTTATTTGGATGAAATTTAAAAATCAGAGAAATATTATTAATTAAAATAAAAGTTTATTAAACGATAAATAATTAAAATAAAGATAATAAAAAATAATTAACACTATGATTAAACAATTATAAACACTAATTTAAGACTAAGAATATTATTAAATACATAAACACTAAGGTTATTTATTTAAACAATTTTTATATCACTATATTTATTTATATAACTATATTTATTTAATCACTACTCATAGACTATTTATATCACCAACTTCATTCACGATGCGTGTCTTATATGAGAATGTCTGTCAGCTGTCCTCCCGACAGTATTTATCTAGACTGTTCCATTGAATACAACGGAATTAGGTGACCCTAAGCAATTAGACAGGTCGTACGTAACGAGTTCACTACGCCGATGATTGCGAGAATGCGTTATCGCCCAGCGCGGCGCCGTTCTGGGAACATTCTACCAGTGCTGGCGGTCGCCTACTCCTAGAGTCAGGGCCGCATGTTACATTATATTAAAACTAGACCTTAAAACGGCGTGTTAAGGACTACTAAAGTTTAAAAAAGTTATTAATTTTTTAAATATTCGAATTTTTAATGCCATTAACCTCACCTAACATCTACGTCACACATTTATTCAATTGAAAATTCTTAATACTTTCAAGCATTGTGCTAGCTCTATCGCTTTTTTTAAATTCAGAATCAATATTCTAGTAAATGAAAGCAGAAAATAACAAAACACGGAAAGTAAACCAAATAACATTTGTTTAAATTTATGATGCCACGCCAGATAGATACTCCGTCCCTTTGTATGAAAGTATTTAAAGTAAAAGATATGTTGAATGACATAAACTGTCAGTGAAAATCAAAACTACCTATAATATAGGTACGTATTTTTTTATTCACGCATATTTCCAATCATTGACCAAAAGTTATTTTAATATACTTATATATTTATAAGTGTTCAAAAAGATCAATTTATATGACTAAAGTTGGCAAGCTACAAGAAAGGGGAACACTTATGAGATCAGTTTCATACAAGGTTTTGTTAATAGATTTAGGGCCGGTTTTATGAAGAAATTTAATCTTCACTGAATATTTACTTCCATAGTAAATTTAATGAAATGGAAAAATGCAACGCGTTTTTCTGGCACTAATGATTTAAATGTCATAAGAACAAAGAAACTGATTCGAATTTGTTCATACAATTAAATTCACTTGACAACTAAATTTTAAGTGAAGATTAAATTTCTTTATAAAATCGGCCATTAAAATAATATTTTCCAACAATTTTCATTAGAAACGTAATAGCTGTTAACATGTATCGGAAATATGAATTATAAATTAAAAGGAATAGTACCTACGTTTATATAACCTTTTTTACTCGTAATGATTTTCTCGAACAAACACTGTTAATGTTATTCTTGTTATATACGAGAGTTATTTCATAAATGACATTTACGTCAGTTGCAGTAGAAGGCTTGGGGAAGAAGTCTGTGTTATGTTTTTAACTATAGCGTAATCAGCTAGAAATGGAGCCTGCACGTGTCTTGGGTATTGTCACTGTTAAAGATCGAAGGTCAAAAAAAAATCGGAGAGCTCAATCAAAAGTCAACCAAATGATGATCTTTACTTATGATTACAAAAGAATAATCATGACAGACAGAGTTCCATGTGAAACAAGTGTCGCAGCAGTTTATTATCGGACCAACATGCAAAAACTGCACAGAAAATTGCACAAAACCCGACCTTAGTTGCTCGAGACCGGGCTACTCATTCTCCATGACAATTCTCGCCCCCACATCGGGATTGTCGTAATCGAAAAACTGCGTGAATACGGTTGGTAGTGTTACCTCATGCTCTCTCCAGTCAGGACTTGAGTCCACCAGACTTCCACCTATTTCCAAAGCTGAAACAGCCTATGCGTAGACATCGTTTTCCGTCTCTGGAAGAGCTTCATGCTGCCGTTACCCTAGCCATTTGGATGAACAGAGATGGTGTCTTGGATGGAATAATAAAGCGTCCCAGACGTTGGGACTTGGTCATTGAGAAGCAGGGCGACTATATTGAAGGATTGTAAACATAAACAAATGAATAAACTAACAATTGTGTGCAATATTTATGAAATGACCCTAATATTACACTCTCACTCTATTTTCGGGAATGTCTGCCAGTGTGTAGGTATATTGTACACAACATTGGAGCGCTTCCTTGTATAAAACAAAAGAAAGTACCATAACAACTATATTTACTAAACAATCCCCCATAAAAACTATATTCATTTGGATCTGAGATGCCGCTTGACGATCGTCTAAATATAGCCGCGGAATACTAAAGATAACGGGCAGCCCGCTGTCCTTCCATCGCCCATCCAATCCAGCCCAGCATTGCAATATCAAGCAGTAGGCGCTGAGGAAATGTAAGGCTTGATGTAGACTGTAGACGTAGAGAGTACGTGATCGGAAACGAAATGTGGAGGTGACGTTAATGGCGGGAGATGATTGACCCTAAAGGGTTGCGGGAATTATTATAGCACAGCGCGAGAATAGAAAGGAGAGCATTGGGAATGTAATGACGAAGAAATGAGATCATTTTCTTTCGTATTTTAGTTTGTCATTACTTACTTTATGATTATTCTTATTCTTATTTGATCAAATATCTATACCACAACTACATTACTATGGTTAACAAAGGGTTGCATCCAATTACCCATTTCTGGATGCGATTTTCGCAGATGTTGGTAATTACAGGGGTGCATGCGGATCGGACAAAAAAGTATACTCCCAGACTAGAAAATCAAATCGAAAATAAATAAACCTGGTTCAAAATCGGACCAGGCCGGGCCAAAGTTCGAGATTGAGTGCATTCGACATCCCTAATTTTGATATAAAGCGAAATGTTTAACTTTTATAATGTTCAATTATACTGTATAACACTGTAATATATCATTGTTAACGCTTCTTCGGGAATCCAAAAACTGAAAAACTCTACTTCCTTAGATAGTTCAACATTGGTTAATATAAGTTGTTAAAAATAGACGCTTCAGTGCCTGCTGTATTTTTTTACCTTCCGTCACTTTTAGGTAGGGAAGGTATTATCTTTCGACAAAAAAATCCATAGTGAGGTTTTAATGTGTAAGCACGTTTTAGTCCGTAGAATACGATTTTACTATTTTTGAGTGTGTGACAAATTTTTCTCCTTCGATAACTCCAATACTCCAATGCCAAAAATTATAATTCATTTATATTCCCCTTTGTACGTCCGTATGAATAGTTGATTAGATTTTGGATATAATTGGTCAACCGGAAGTACCCTTATTTGAAGTTCTTAACATTTTTTTTTTAACAAATGTAGTTAAATATCATTTCTTCACATTTTACGTTATCATAAATATTAAAGAATATTTTATTATCTTTACAATTTGATACAGTTTTTCGGTTTTTCCTTCATATTTAATGTATTTGGAGATAAAAAATTATAAAGAAATTAATTTTCATAAATCTTGCAACCTATTTTGCTGCAAGCTAACCATAGAAACAGTAAATATTATTAATTGACAGATGTCATTGTGAAGTACAATTTGCGTAGTTCATGAAATATTTGCAGCAAAGTACACTAGCATGCAAAAAAATCGCGTACACCTACTTTTTGCTGTATTAAGTCGGTCTTGATTTTTAACGTGTCAATGTCACTAATGTCAATTATTAACATGTCAAAATTAACATAAATTCTAATACATACTTGGTTGTTCTTTCATTTTCCTGGAATATATTTGTAATTTAATAGAAGGTAAATTAAATACAATGAAGAACTTACTCGACAATAGATAAAATAATGATGACAGTGACAGTATTATCAATTTTTATTATTTACGTAGCTAAAAAATGGTCAACACTCGGTTACTTGATTTTTAAGGTATACGTGATTTTCTTGCAAGCCAGTGTACCTTATCCGTGAGTAATTTTCGAGTATATAAAAATCATAGAATTAACGTAAGGTCATGTGTGGGCCACATCAGGTTTTTTTTAAATCCATTTTTCTTAAAAGACCTTCAAGTACAGAAAACCTTGTTCTCTAAAGAAGTTCGAAATTTTATTCATAATTTTACCTTTCTTTCACGTAAAATAACTTGATACTGATTTATTTAGCTTCAGGGATGAATATTAACTAAATTATTTTGATATTGTTTAAAGTCATCATCATATTTGGCCGTTTCACTGTCTGAAACGAACGATTTGTAAGAACATTTCGGATACATATTCTGCCTATTTTCATTAAAACATTAAGGAAACGTTGCATTTGATTTAAATTTTTTTTTTAGCCGGCCCGAAAAACTCAACTTCTTATTGTCAAATAGCTTATACTTTTGTAAATATTTCAATAATAAGCCATTAAATTAGGAGTATTTCGATACCAAATTAAATAATCTTTCTAACCATATCAAAAACTCCCACAATAGTCTTACGGGACAGATAATATTTGAAAAAATCTGTTTTCCCATGTTAGATGCCTATATGTCACGGTTTTCAGTGTTCACACTGAATATTAAAATTGCTATTGTTTTTTCAGCTCGTTGAAACAGTTTTTAATTTTAATTAAAACTTTGTAGAAAAAGAATAGCATATACAAATTCATTCTTTATAAATGTACATAATTTTTTAGTATATATCAACAATAAATAATAAACTCTTTTTATTATACGGTAGCTACTACCATATGCTAGTTAAATAATGGCCAGTGGCTACATAATTTTTTCTTTTAATATTCGCCTTTTCGATTTCCGTGCGTAGGAGGAAAGAGAAACTTTAAAATATTTGAAGTAAAAGTAATAAAAAGAGGAAAAGATAAAAGAAAACAATTTTCCGTAAAACAGCAGACGTTTACATATTTAATATGTTTTTTATTTGACAACTAAGAGTGTTTTCTCCCGTTCTTCTTCCCGTATTTTATAATAATGCTCTCACAGGATTTCTGAGTACTTGCGGTCTGACAAAGCTTAGAACAGACGCTACAGAAAAAGAAGAATTTTAACGGATCAAAAACTTCTTTATCCTTATATATGTGAAGAAACTCACAGCCGGATAGAGACAATATCCTACTTTAACTATAATATAAAATACGAAACAATACGACTGGATATTACATTTTATAGTGCCGTTAAAATCTGTACTTTAAATTCAGAGCGAACCAAATATACGAGATTCTATAAATTGTTACAATTTACACTACAAAGTTTCCATTTTCAAGTTTTACACAGATATATGTTTTTGATAATATGTTATTAAAACCACAACTGGTGACTTCGTGCATTTAGCCATGGCACCTCTTTTTTTATAAATTACGAGTTTTTACATAGGCTCTCGTAGAGAGACGCTTATTATGCTAAACACTAATTAAACACACATATTTAATAAAACTAAAGACCAAGCAATATTTAATACCTCGATAAATAATAATCAATTATTATTAGGGGGCTATATTTAGGTGCTATATCGTCATTTGTTATTTTTTTGTTGTAGATGTAGAATTACCAACATAAATATGAAAGACAGAAGGTCCATATATTGTAAATACACAGCTTTTTTAGTGTTCCTCTAATTTTGCTGGTGTGTATAGATTTTGCAAACCGAAACATAACGGAAGATCACATCTATGAAAGAGTAAATTTTAAATATCTATGGTCAGGAGAGATCTACTTTGTAAACTGTTACTAATTGCAACACTTAATAAAGAGCTTTGGTCTGCAATTCACTTTCTGTAACCAAATAACTGGTTTTTTATTCGTCGTTAGAGCAAACAATATACTCGTATACCGGGCGAATACTTGAAACCCGAACATAGCCCGTTAACATGGGAAAATCGTTTTTCTCGGACTGTTGCTCGCCGTTTTAACTGACAACAATGGTTGTGGTATCAATAGAAAGAAATTTTTTTTTGCATCAACTGACATAAAAAAATACTTAGTACTGGTACTGTAAGTAAAAAAATGTACTTAAAGTATTACTTTACTTAGTATTTAAAAAAAATCTTATAAGTATTTACTATGTAGTACTTAAATACTTTTTTTGAGTACTTGTCCCAGCTCTGGTTATGGACATAATTAATAGCTATGATTCTGACACGAGCCTCCATATCTGCTTGCCAAGGTCAGCAAATTTACGTCTCTGCTTGCGCCCTATTGGTGATATTTACCTTTTCGTTCGTAGGCAAGTATAATCTTCAAATAATCGCAAAATATAGTAATTTAAATAATAAAAGGAGCTTTCAAATCTCATAATATAATGAAATAAAACAATATTTGGGTTTAGTTCTGTTTAATTTTAATTATTTAACAACGTTTCGACAGCGAAGTGCTGTCTTAATGTATTTTGTTATTTACCTGATGAAGACAGCATTTCGCTGTCGAAACGTCGTTAAATAATTAAAATTAAACAGAACTGAACCCAAATATTTTATATAATACATTACATAATTGCATTTTTGTACATAAATTTTTTTGAGACCTGCTTGTAAATACGTTTCCATCATTACCAATACCATCTGATTCATACGAACATCAAACTATGACGTGAAGCTCAAGCGATCTTGTCTTTTCAGCCAATTTCCCAATTTCTCATCTACACAATATTTGCACAATATACACCCACAAACGCGCTATAAAACATTAATCCCTCTCGCAGATTCCCATCCTTGCATATATGGGAAGATTACGCAGAGCTCTCACTGCACATAACCCTTTCCCTCCTGGGTAATGGCACGGCAACGACCAAGCATTTCAATTTGAAAGTCATCCACACAAACGGTCAAATGCGTAATATTAATCTGCAAGTTGCACCCGAACCGTGCGGTGCGACCGTTGTTAATTAAATGGAATCCTTTAATTTCAAGGATTACGTGATTAACGGAATTCCGAAAGCACAGGTTGAGGATACAAACAAAAGGAAGATTTAAAATGTCATGATTTTCGGGTACATTACAATTCGGATAAAATGCATCATTGGGGTCTCCACCATATTAATAATTAGAGCGCGGATCATTTATATTAAAAATAAACCAAACTAATGTGATTATCGAACTTTTAAAAAAAGTTATTAGTTTTTAAATATTCGAGTTATTAATATCTACGTCACATTTATTCCTTCTCTATTCCATATTGTTATTACTTTGAAGCCTTATGTTATCGCCTTTTAAAATCCGGGAATACATTTTCAAGTAAATAAATACAGTACATAACGAAACAATGAAAGTAAACTAAATAATATCTACTTGAGGCCATGCCAGATAGACACCACATGCGTTTATATAACAATAATAGATATTATAAAATCTTTCAGAACTCATATTTCAATAGAATAATACAACTTTTTTTAGTTAAATTCTGTTTATATTTATTTAAATTACGACGTTTCGGCAATATAAACTATCGCCTTCTTCTGGTAAAAACGTGAACTACAAATCAACAAATACAAATAATAAATAACAAAACATAGCAACAGGTAACTAAGGTGACAATTACAACATATTTAAAATAGGAAGCCATGCACGACTAAGATCTAGACCGTCATAATGATTGAGATTATTACTCTTCGTTTTGTAAATCTCAATGGCTTCTCTAATTAACCTGTTGTTTAGGTGTGTAGGTCTCGCCAGTATTTTTGTATCTTCAAATTTAATACGGTGGAATTCTTCCAGGGCATGCTCTGCAACTGAAGATTTTTCTGGCTGGTTCAACCTGATCGAACGCTGGTGTTCATTCAATCTTGTAGAAATGGTTCTACCAGTCTGGCCAATGTAAACTTTCCCGCAGACACATGGAATCTGGTAAATCCCTGATGACTGAAAAGGGATGACGTCTTTAACTTGTCTCAACATATGTCGGATTTTAATATATGGAGAAAACGAAATCTTCATGTTCTTCTTACGAAGAATTCTACCAATCTTGTCCGTGACATTTTGGACATAAGGAAGTGAAGCAAACAATACGTCTCTTTCATTAGCATTGTTCATTGGTCTTTTCGGTTTCAGGCATTTTTCGATTGAAGATTTAGAAAAACCATTCTTCATAAAAATATTTTTAATTTCTTTCATTTCTTCTTCCAGTTTTTCTGAATGACAAATGTCTGAAGCTCTTCTCATTAGGCATTTAATTGTACCGTATTTCTGAGATGGATGGTGATGTGAATTGGCATTAATATATTGATTGGTGTGCGTAGGCTTCCTGTAGACTGAATGTAGTAAAGAACCATCTTCTTTTCTCTCTAGTAACACGTCTAGGAAGGGAATAATGCCATTTTCTTCAACTTGTACGGTAAACTTAATATTTTCATGGATGTTATTCAAATGGTTTAAGAAAATTGATAAGTTTTGACGTCCATGGGGCCAAATAGCGAAGACATCATCAACGTATCGTAACCATAATGAAGGTTTCATCGTAGTAGAATCCAAAGCTAATTCTTCAAAAGACTCCATATAATAATTAGCTATGGAAGGAGACAGAGGATTGCCCATTGCGACACCATCAACTTGTTTGTAGAATTCGTTGTTAAAAATGAAGAAGCTTGACATTAAACAATGTCGATATAGTTTCACAATATCTTCTGAAAAATTATTTTCAAGCAACTTCAGGGTGTCTCTGATGGGGATCTTCGTAAATAATGACGTAACATCAAAGCTCACTAGAAGATCTTCTGATGAGATATGTATGTTCTTTATAATTTCAATAAAATATTTGGAATTCTTCACATAGGATGATGAATTTCCAATGTATGGTCTTATGAGATTATCTAAATATTTAGATAAATCGTAAGTGCAAGAATTAATACATTTCACAATCGGGCGTAGGGGTACATCTTTCTTATGTACTTTAGGTAAGCCATAAAATCTTGGAACATAAGGGTCTTGTTATTTATTATTTGTATTTGTTGATTTGTAGTTCATATTTTTACCAGAAGAAGGCAATAGTTTATATTGCCGAAACGTCGTAATTTAAATAAATATAAACAGAATTTAACTAAAAAAAGTTGTATTATTCTAATAATAGATATGTTGAATGACATAGGCTACAGTGGCAAACAATATTTAATTAATTATTAATTATTTCATTAAATTTCTTATTATGATTATACATTTCCAACTATTGACCACGAAATTTATTTACAGTCATACAAAATAGTTTCAATCTATTTTAGGAAAAATAGTAGTCTAAAACCCAATATATTTAGTTTTTTTAATTCAAAATGAAAAACATAATACTAGGTTATTATTATTATGATTATTTTAATTCATTTTAAATTATTTTCTTGTTTCATTGGTTTATATTCTTGTTCCTTTAAAAAAAATTCCGCACTTCCTAAATGTGGTTAGTGCCTGGAGATTGTGGGGGATGATTAAACTTATTTTTGATATTTTGTAATAGCCATTCTTCCACAAGACGCGAATTATTTGTGTGATTGTTCTCATGGATGAAATTTAAATTGTCGGTTAAGCCCTATTTTTCGGCACTTTGCTTTAAATTTGATTTTAGAATATTTGCTATTCATAATTGTTGCACTAGTAGTTAATTTTCCTACTCCCGCTGACTAAATATACCCCGAAAACATAATGCTGTCACCACGGTATTTAACTGTTAGTTTTAAATGCCTTAAATTTTCTGCTTTGCGTCCTTTATTAGGTTTTCTAGTAACGTAAATAAGTTTACTACACACAGAGTAGATAGAAGGCAACAAATTTAAGGCATTTCAAAGTAACAGTTAAATACGGCAGTGACAGCATTATGTTTTGGGGATGTATTTAGTAAGCGGGAGAACGGAAATTACTAATTATTGTAACAATCATGGATATCAAAGATTACCTCGATATTTTAAAAGAAGTTTTAAAGTAAAGTGCCGAAAAATAATGTTAGCAGACAATTTTAATTTCATGAATGAAAACAATCCGCCTCTTCTAAGATAATTGCTATTGTATAATATCGAAAATGAGAACTATAAATCGTTTGCAATAGACCTTTTCAATTTAACAGCTCTTTCTTTCTATCGCTGTACAAAGTAAGTAACTGTCAACTAGGCTGTTAAACGAAACGTCAAAAATATTGCAGTCACTAAAATACCTCTATTCTTGGTGAAAATTTGCATCGTTAGACGTTTTAGCTTCAATAGAAGCTTTTGTAACTTTTTTCGAAGGGATTTTTTAAAAGTTTTCAGACGTTTCTCACATTTTACGTCTGAATTTGGTAAAAACAAACGCCATGGATCTCAGCAAGGAAGCACGTAACCATAGCTCCCGCTATTTGTTGGCTTACTATGCGTAGATTTCATTGCGCATATTTTATATTTCTTTAAATTGGAAGGGTCTATTTAGATGAAGTTTCATAAAAAATAGTGTAGGACCCCATTCTTCGGAAAAATGTAATATACCATATTCCTCAATAAAATATCTAAATTTCGCCATTCCGGAAGCACCGGATGCAGATACAAACAATAGGATGACTGTGAATTGTCTTCTCTTCAAGTTTTGTCGTGTCACGTTTGTTGTCCGTCCGCCGCATATTTCATTTTGGGTTTTGTTTTTTAATGTTCTTACGTTACAGGCCTTTGTCTTTCGCCTCGTACAAAAGCACGTATCTACTTCTTAAAGTCACTAAATCATTTTTATTGGAGAGTAACAGCTGAACACCTGTTTTTAAACTTTTGTCAATTCATCATTTTTCTGAGATTAGTTTGTTAACTGTGGCACGAGCACTATTCTTTTGTTTAATGTTCAATTTGGAATACAAACCGCTTACAAGTTACAAGTTCATTGTTTTATACAATGCAGCAAATTGAACAGATGTTCAAATCAACGCTGTTTAATTTTGAAATCTAAATTGTAAGAAAAGAAAACAAACACCTCACTATAGACAAAAAAATCACAATACCTCTCGTGCCCTTTCCATTGTGGTATATACACTAAAAATTTTGAAAGATGTCCGATCAAGGTTATCTACGAATTGTATGAATTAAGATTTTTGTTCCGCCCATTTTAACAAATTCATTAGTGTCGTTTGCTTAGCTTTTATAAGGGTACATAAGACACTACTGTTATTTTATTATTATAAAAATAGATGTTACAGTAAAAGCATTCAAAATTCAAAAATAAGTCAACTGGAAAGTTTATTAACAAATGTAAAACCAAATATGTGAAAAATAAGATACTGATTAGATTACTGATACAGTGTCAATGTCGGTGACACTGACAGAAAATAACATTATTCGTACGGCTATGAATCAAGGTAATGTATCTGAATTAATAAATAAACTCACGTTACAGCGAAAGTATTATCACCAACAAGCATCGTTTTAAAATGGAATGTCCTAACTTAATCGAAACAATATGAATTTTTGAAAGACGAGCGCGTTATATCCATTCTTATCGCACACTATTATAGCCTTTGCAAAGGAGAGTGATAAATGTATGCCAATTTATTAATTCTTTCATGATACAGATGATCTTGATCGGACATCTTTCAAAAAATTTACTGTATTGTATTTAAAATTTCTTGTACACACAAAACATTCTAAATAGACCTAATCTTTATATTTACGTATTTTCTATAATTTAAATTCATTCTATGAGCAAGTTCTCTCCATTTCTTCTAAATGTTGAAAGTTTTTCCAATTCATTAACGGGATTGGCGGTATTTCTGAAGGGTTAATGTAATATACCTATAATTTTAAATATATAATTAATAATACAATAAGAAATATTAAATATCATTTCCAGAAAAAGCCTTCAGTACTATCTTTGAATTTTTGACACTGACATTAGTGACATTTATCTTTCAATTATAGACATTTTAATATCTCAATTAGTTACCATGGAGATGTTTGGGCTGTGAGATTTACTACAACAGATTATTTAATAGATTATATATCTATATCTTTAAATCTATAGAAGGTATAATAAAAAAATTAAATGTATCGGATAGAAAATTTTGTTTTTTAATATTTGTAATAACATACATTTTCAAAAAATAATATTTAGAAGATTTTTGTTAAAATACTACTACTTCCGGTTGTCCAATTGTTACCAGAATCTATTCAACTCTTCCCACTACTGTTAGATTCAGGAATCCGTAGTTACACAGGTCTTTAATCTGATAGAATTTGAGAAATCGTACCTCCAACAACCTAACACACACACACACACCTAACCTAACACACACACACACACACACACACATCCACACACACACACACACACACACACACACACACACACAGACATCATCGTAAAAATGTTATTATCGGATTCTAGGGACCTTAAAACGTGCTTATGCACTAAAATCTGGATATGCGATTTTTAGCTTGATTCCAATACCTCTTTAAGCGATTCCATAGAGAATTTTTTTTGCAACCTATTCTATGGGAGTTTTCTTTCTAGGGTAGAAATGAACTGATCTTACCTCGTACTGAACTAAATTGAACTATTCCTAAAAAGAACAGTATGTTTCTTAAAATAAGAAGTAGAAAATAAAAACATATATAGCATTATACATATTTATAACATAATAATCTGCTGAATTGGCTTATGTCTATAATTTTTTGTATTACCTTATTCGATTTGTTTCTGCCACCGTAAATTATTTTACATTTTTATATTTCCAATAAAATTATTTCACAAAAAGATTATGTAAATTTTATGTGACACTCACATCTGTCAATTAATAATATTTGAATATTCTGTTTCCATGGTGCAGCTTTTAGCAGCATTAGGTTGAAATACATTTCTTTATAATTCTTGATCTCTAAATTCATTGATTATGAAGAAAAATATAATTAAATCGAATAGATAATAACATATTCTTTTATTTATAATAACACAAAAGATCAAAAAATTATATATATATATCATCGTTTTTTCATGAAAAACTGTTAAAATCTTCAAATTAGGGTACTTCCGGTTAACTAATCATAACCAAAATCTAATAAACTCTTCATATGGACGTACGAAAGAGGAATATGAAAGAATTATGATTTTTGGAATTGTAGTATTGGAATTATCGAAGGAAAATTCTTTGTCACACACACACACACACACACACACACGCACGCACGCACGCACGCACGCAGACACACACACACGCACACATCATCGTAAAAACAGTAAATTCGTAGTATAGGGAATCTAAAACGTGCTTATTCATTAAATACTGCCCATCGCATTTTTTGACCAAAGATAATAACTTATGGGGTCTCGTGAGTGTCTGGTCGCGAATTTGGGAACCCGGGTTCGATTTCGACCGACGCCAAAAATTACATCGCATTTTAATGGTACAAAATTGACCCCTGTGGCGCACTCCCCACGCCAGCAATGAGTGCCCGTGAGGTGACGCCTGGTAAGCGTCCGCACGGTACAAATATTCCATCATTACCGATATCTGTACAAAGCAGATTGGCACACCCAGCAATGGGTAATATGCCGTGATGAAATATTTATTTATTTATTTATAATAACTTCCGTACCTATATGTGACGGAAGGTAGATATACCATGGACTTGTAGGTACTGTTCTCAGACTCAATATATGTATTTTCAGGACGTATTTTTTATTCAAAGAGGATTTAGTTAGTCTATGATTTTAAATAAGGATTGCACATATGCATAAAAACAGCAAAGAAAAAATTAGATACAAATTTGCACAAAAACAGAAAAAAAAATCTGATGTGGCCAGCACATAACCTCTCGCCGTATATTTTACCTGGCTGTATGCATAAAGCAAAGATTATTTTTATAAATACAAATAATATATTCATATAAATCTATGACGTATAAACTTCTTTATTATTCAATAATAGCATGTCTCAACATGAAGATATTTTACCATAAATTATGTTACAATAAATTACAAAGTAGAGTTTACCATATATAAATATTAGGCTGGTAACAGCAATTTTCAATTCGAACAACTTTGTTTACTTTCTCTTCATATTCTTCTAGTAAAAACATTAATTTTGGGCGGTCTAAAATGTATATATCTGGATTGTGCATCTATTCTTATATATCTTCTTTTACATTTTATTTTTTCATACTTGTTATATCTAAATAACCTTAATTCCCTTTAATAAAGTGACGGATAGATTGCACTCCGATTTTGTCAATATTTACAACTTACTTGAGAAGAATTTGATAGCTTTTTCGCAATTCAAAGTTACTCTAGTCTATGTTATGTATTTATAGAATTATGAGACGAAGGCATGGTGAACAAACCACATGATTAACAACAGAACATGTCTGCCATGTGAGTCATGGTGTGCCTTGTGTGTCATAATTAATGGTATACTGTATGTCTTTTGGTATTACAATAAAGTCTGTTAATACAAGTAGTATTGTATGTGTGATTACTAAAGTGTCTTCTGTGTGAATACACAACATTATTTTGGCGACGAGCTCTGAGAGAGAACTTACGTGCCACTTGTCTAAAATAACCAAGTCTTGTCCTAGAAAAATAGTCAAAATGCCGTTAATAGGAAACATTGAACAGTTTAACCCCAAAGAAAGTGAAATAACATCATATATTGAGAGATTGGAGCAACTTTTCATGTGCAACGATATAACCGAAGAACCCAAAAAGGTTTCACTTCTACTTACTTTAATGGGAGGAGAGTCATACAGTGTTTTAAAAGATTTGTTAGCGCCCACTTTGCCGAGTCAGAAAAAGTATTCAGAATTAGTTGACGAACTCAAGAAACATTACAGTCCAAAACGCCTAATTATCGCCGAGAGGTATAAGTTCCATACTGCGTACCAAGAATCACAAGAAGATATAAAGTCTTTTGCTGCTAGATTAAAAAACCTGGCAAAATTTTGTGACTTTTTAAATGATTCATTAAGAGATAGATTAGTGTGTGGTCTGAAGTCGGAGAGTATCAAGAGGAGATTATTGACGGAAGATGGACTTACGTTCGAGAAAGCCTACACTACAGCCGTTGGAATGGAACTAGCGGAAGGTCAACTTAAAGTTATGGGGCAGGAATATGGCCATGTAAATAAAGTAAGTCATAGGCCATTACAGATGTCAAAATACCCATCTAAGTCAAATGCAAGTCAAGTGAAATCAAGTCAGTTGTCTAGTCGTTTCTGTAATAAAGCTAGTGAGAATAAACAAAAGTGTAAAAGGTGTTGTCGATTACATTTTGAAAAAAGTAAGTGTCCCGCAGTAGCATGGAAATGCTTTGGTTGTGGTCAAATTGGCCATACAGCGAAATCGGTAATGTGCAAGAATAGAGTTCATGAAATAGAAGAGGAACAAGTAGCCCAAGAACAAGAAGAGTCCGATGTCGAACTAGAACTAGGTTTGTTAGCAGAGGACGCTGGTGAATGCACAATAAAAGCTTTGAGGACCAGTTTCAGTGATATTTTAAAAGTAAGAATGTCTTTAGATGATAAGTATATTGAAATGGAAGTAGATTCGGGAGCTGTACGTTCTGTTATTCATGAAAGCGATTATAAAAATATGTTCCACTATTTAGCTTTAGAACCAGTAGATTTTAAGTTACGAGTCCTTACAGGTCAAAAAGTAGAAATTTTAGGAAAAATATGTGTGCATGTAAACTATTTAAATCACGTGTATGCACTGCCATTAGTAGTTTTAAAATCAAATCTACCTTTTGTACCTTTGTTAGGGAGAAATTGGTTAAATTTGTTAAACAAAAATTGGAAAAACAATGTACTAGATAGTAGTGTAATCCTAGAAAATAGCTCATCAAAAAGGAATTTAGTCAAGTCAAATTCTGGTAATGTTTGTCCTATAGAATCTGATAATGATAAACAGAAATTAATTAGTAATATTAAAAATCATTTTGCTAATTTATTTATAGATGAACCGAATTCATTTATAAAAGATTTTAAAGCAGAGTTTAAAGTAAAAGAGGGATGCAAACCAATTTTTCATAGAGCATATGAAATGCCATACTCACTTAAACCAAAAGTAGAAGTAGAAATAATAAAAATGGTTAAGGATGGTGTCTTGTCGAAGGTGACGCATAGTAATTGGGCCAGTCCAATAGTCGTGGTGCCTAAGAAAAATACTAATGATATTAGAATATGCGTTGACTTCAAAAAGACATTAAACAAAGTTATAGATTCTGATCATTGTGTGTTACCATTACCTAATGATATTTTTGCTAGCCTCAGTGGTAGTAGATATTTTTGTATCTTAGATTTAAAAGGGGCGTATCAACAGCTACAGATTAGTGAATCTTCTAAAGAACTATTCACCATTAATACACATATAGGTTTATATCGATTTAATAGACTGACTTATGGTGTCAGTTCTGCACCTGGAATTTTTCAGTGTATCATGGATGCAATTTTAGCTGGTCTAAAGAAAACGAAATGCTATTTAGATGATATTCTTATACATGGCTCGTCCATTGAAGAATGTTATCAGAACGTTGTAAATGTACTAAATAGAATAAAGAAGTTTAACGTTAAACTTAATAAAAATAAATGTAAATTATTTGAGAAATCAGTTGAATTTCTTGGTCATCAAATAGATGATAAAGGCATCCATCCTACAAATGAAAAAATAGAATGTATTTTAAAAGCACCGTCTCCACAAAACATTACTCAGTTAAAATCATATTTAGGACTTATAAATTACTATGGTAAATTTATTAACATGCTTTCTTCCAAATTGAAACCACTTTATGATTTGTGTAAAAATACATCCGAATTCAAATGGACGGATGAATGTGAGCGAACTTTTCAAGAGAGTAAAAAATTAATCACATCTAATGACGTACTAACTCATTTTGATCCGACTAAGCCAATTTTTGTAACTTGTGATGCAAGTGGTTATGGCGTGGGGGCAGTTTTGAGCCACAAAATAAACCATATTGATAAACCTATTCTGTTTGCGTCTAGTACTTTAAATGAAACAGAAAAAAAATATTCCAATCTTGAAAGAGAAAGTCTAGCAATAATTTTTGGTCTAAAAAAGTTTCACAAATATATTTTTGGAAGAAAATTTACATTAATAACGGACCATGAACCTTTACAATTTATATTTGGTAAAAACAAAAATATTCCTGTAACTGCAGCAGCACGTATTACACGTTGGGCTATTACGTTGTCTGCTTACGATTATGATATTCAGTATAAAAAGGGGAGACATATTTCGAATGCCGATGGATTATCACGGTTACCTATGAACAATAAAACTGGAATTTCTGATGCAATTTTTTCATTTAATTTATATTTAGAAGTACCGCTAAATTCCACTGATATTGCCACTGCTACTAATAAAGATAGAATATTAGCAAAAGCTTTGGATTTAACCCTTACGGGATGGCCAAGAATTGTTCAGGATAATGACCTACTACCCTTCTATAAAAAACGATTAGAATTATCTGTTGAGAATGGTTGTTTATTACTTGGAAGTAAAGTTGTAATTCCGAAAGTTTTGCAAAATGATGTTTTAAAATTATTCCATGAACAACACTTAGGAATCGTTAGAACAAAAATGCTAATGAGAGCTTATTGTTGGTGGCCAGGAATGAACGAAGATATTAATAAATTTATAAGTTCTTGCAGTATTTTCCAGGAAACGCAAAATTTTTCAAATAGTAGTGTATTACTTCCGTGGCCAAATGCACCAAAAAATTTTTATAGAGTAAATATAGATTTCTTCCATAAATATAATTTTACTTTTCTAATTCTAATTGACAATAAATCTAAATGGCTGGAAGTTAAACTTATGGATGAAAGTACAAATGCCAAAGAAACAATATTAAAATTAAAACAAATTTTCTCAATTTTTGGATTACCCGTAGAGATAGTGTCAGATAATGGTCCACCATTTAGTTCTTCGGAATTTAATGCTTTTTGTCAAGCAAATGGTATTAAACCAGTAAAAACACCACCATATCACCCGCAAAGTAATGGTATTGCGGAAACCGTAAAGAAAGGATTAGAAAAATCTCTTTTTCTTGAAAAAGGACGGGAAGTTAGTAAAAATACAATTTTAAATCGTTTAGAGAATTTTTTATTTGTATATAGGAATACACCTTCAAGTTCCACTGGTGTATCTCCTTCGGAGAGTTTATTTAAAATACGTCCTCGTACCAGATTTGACTTACTTAAACCTTGTAATAGTCAAACTCAACTTAAATCCAACATAGCAGGAAAAGTTAAATTATACTCTGTAAATGATTCTGTATATGTAAAAAATGTACAACTTAGAATATGGCAGAAAGGAAAAATTGTTAAAATTATTAGTTATTGTACGTATCTCGTGCAAATAGGAACTAATTTAAAATATGTACATGTCAATGATATCCGTCCTTGTAGAGAATTTACTGTAGATGTACCAGATGTTATAAAACCACAGAATTTGCCAATAACTAATGTACCTAATATGTTAATTCCTACAAATGTAGAACAACCTATATGTGAAAATAATTGTAAGTCTGATAGTAGTATGCCAGTGCGACCAGAAGTTGCGGAAGCACCAATACAAGTTAAACAACATTTTAATAAACTGCCATCACCAAAACAGTTAGAGAAAAATCATTCATTTAATAGTTCAAATATTGGTACTTCTGAAACTCAGATTGTAACTACTAGATCAGGCAGAATTGTAAAACCGCCTGTAAAACTTAATTTATAGAGCCTTTTCTTAAAGTAGGGAGGGAAAATGTTATGTATTTATAGAATTATGAGACGAAGGCATGGTGAACAAACCACATGATTAACAACAGAACATGTCTGCCATGTGAGTCATGGTGTGCCTTGTGTGTCATAATTAATGGTATACTGTATGTCTTTTGGTATTACAATAAAGTCTGTTAATACAAGTAGTATTGTATGTGTGATTACTAAAGTGTCTTCTGTGTGAATACACAACAGTCTACAGTACTGGTGTACATTGTCCCATAATGTTTGAAAAAATTTAAGTCCTTCAACCTAGACTTGTCATCTCCATAATAGTCACAGATCAAGAACTAAGGGATTCTCCAAGTACATTTTTAATTCATTACTCATTATTTCTGACACTGACATTTATCTGTCAGTTACAAATAATTTAAATTATCAACTATTTTTCATGGCATTCTTTCGGCTGTCAAATTTATTACAACAGATTATTTTATATATTATACTTCTTTTATCTCTAAATCTATGGAATATATAACAAAATATTTAAATGTATCAGATAGAGAATTTAATTTTCTTTAATATTACCACGAAAAATTTTCAAAAAATAATATTTAGAAGATTTTTTTTCAAGAATCTTCTACTTCCGGTTGTTCAATTATTACCAAAACCTTTTCAGATCTTCCCATGAATGTCCGATTGGGAAATACGTTGTTAAACAAATTTTAAGTCTTATAGTTTTTGAGTAACCGTCCTTCCAACATCCCACACACACACACACACACACATCCACACACACACACACACACAGACATCATCGTAAAAATGTTAAAATCGGATTGTAGGGACCTTAAAACGTGCTTATTCAATAAAATCTGGATATGCGATTTTTAGCATGAATCCAATACCTCTCTTAGCGAGAGGTAAAAAAGAGATGTTGCTTTAAATGTCAGTCAGAAATACACTGCTTCTTTCACCTCGTCATCGATGTTAGTCCACTTTTAACAAATCTATTTTTTTCTATACTCACGTGGTTAATTTGTCACCAGGTGTGTAGAATTTACTTGTCGAGGAAAATATACTAGTTGCAATTGGAAAATCAAGAAATTTAGAACAAAAAATTATGTTATTTAACATCATTCTGACATGGGCCCCCATATCTGCTTGTCAAGGCCAACAAAGCCACATAACTGCTCGCGCCCTAATGTATTTCTTGTATACCTACACTCTACACCAAAAATTCTATTTATATTTATTCCATATATTTCGATTTTTTAAATTTAAATTCATTCTATGAAGAAATTTAGTCATACTCTTCCAATTTTTCGAGATGATTCCAATTAATTGTCGGAAGTAACAGTATTTCTGAAAGGAATTTGTAATATACCTATAATATTAATTATGTAGCTATTAATACTTTAAGAAATAATATAATGTATGTACTTATTTCCCAGAAAAAGTCTTCAGTAATGTCTCCGGATTTCAGACACTGACATTTATCTGTCAGTTACAAACAATTTTAATTCTCAACTATTTTTCATGGCATCCTTTCGGTTGTAAAATTAATTACAACAGATTATTTTATATATTATATATCTTTTATCTCTAAATCTATAGAATATATAATTAAATATTTAATTGTATCAGATAGAGAATTTAATTTTCTTTAATATTACCAAGAAAAAATTTCAGAAAATAATATTTAGAAGATTTTTTTTCAAGAATCTTCTACTTCCGGTTGTCCAATTGTTACCAAAACCTTTTCAGATCTTCCCATGAATGTCCGATTGGGAAATACGTATAGCTAAACAAATTTAAAGTCTTATGGTTTTTGAGTAACCGTCCTTCCAACATCCCACACACATACACACATACACACACACACACACACACACATCCACACACACACACACACAGACATCATCGTAAAAATGTTATAATCGGATTGTAGAGACCTTAAAACGTGCTTATTCAATAAAATCTGGATATGCGATTTTTAGCATGAATGCAATACCTCTCTTAGCGAGAGGTAAAAATATTGGTTACAAATATGTACAAAAATAAACACACTATTTTTATGAACTATTATTCAGTTATGATATAACAGTAGATAAATAATAGCAATGTTTGGACAACACAAACACAAAACCGGAACTACGCGACTGTTTATATTATGGGGCTATGACGTTTGTCGTTTGAATCCAAGAACAAGCCTCATCGCTGTAAACAGACGAGCACTGTGCCATAGCGGTAGTGCTTAGCGTTACTATTCTTACGCTAATTCGATGAATTTTAGGTACTTTGACTATCTCAATTCAAAATCGTCATTTTGTGACTCATACTGTTCTTGGAATCACCGATTCAATTTTTTTATAGATGCAGTTTCTTGTCTCTTTTCATAAGTTAGAGAAGAATAAAATTGTACGATTTATTCAGATTTGAGAATTTTTTCTTGCTTAAAATAAATGAATGACTACGGGTCAGAATTAAAACACTCGCTACGCTGGTGTTTTGAGACCTGTGAGAAACTAAACATGCTTTACGTATGTGTATCGTACAATATTTTATCTACGATATAATAAAAAAAAATCCGTTGTGGCCAGCACAATACCTTCGGTCAATCCTGTGTATAATGTATAAATTCCATACATAATTTTTCTTGGAAAAGATTATAAATTTCCAGTAAAATTATTTCATAAACAAACTATTCAAATTGCACTTGACACTGACATCTTCTTCCTCTTTAGCTTTTCCCATTCGTTAGGAGTCGATATTTTTGCATGTCGTTCTCATTCGGTTCTTTTCTCTCAAGTCTTCCGCAATACAGTCCTTCCATCTTATCGTTGGTCTTTCTCTGCTTCTTCAACCTCCCATTACTAAACTACTCATTCTTGTTCAAATATAATTCTTCATTTCTCCTCATGACATGTTCAAACCAATCTAATCGTCTTTCTTGTATCTTTCTAGAAAATTGTAACACTAGAGTTATTTTCTTACCGTATCTTTCCGTGTTTCCCCAACATCTACTTCAACATCCTCATCTCTGCCACATTAATTTACTTTTTACTCATACTGACATCTGTCAATTTGAATTATGTGAATATAATAGCAGTTTCCATGTTTAGCATAGCTGGCTGAATTATAAATTTTTTTTTTTTTTTAAATTCTTTAACTCTGTATCTATTAAATATGAAATATAAAATGTAATCAAATCGTATAGAGAATAATATATTCTTTAAGTTATAATAATATTAAATGTCAATAAATCAAATTTAACTGTTAAATCTTCAAATGTGGCAACTTCCGGTTCACCAATTATAACCAAAATCTAATCACTTGTTCTTCTGGTTGTAAACTTGAGGAATACGAAAAAATTATAATTTTTGGAATCGTGGTATTGAAGTTATGGGATCCGGAACTTTTGTCACACACACAGACACACACACACAGACACACATACATATATACAGACATCATCGTAAAAATGGTAAAATCGTATTACAGGGACCCTAAAACATGCTTATTCAGTAAAAACTCATCACTGAATTTTTTGACCAAAGACAATACCTTCCTTACCTAAAGTTGACGGAAGGAAAAAACCCAATAAATATAAAAAATACTTTTATTTATGAATCAGGATCGCAATATTAAATGAGAAGTTTGCAAAATATTCAACCTGGTTTTATAAATTTAAAAATTTTAATCACTCGTTGCTCGGCAACCCGTAACTAATGAAACCTTGTTACTTCACAACCGTTTTACAAAATTAAACCTAACATCTAAACATTTTACGTACTATCGTAGATAAAAATATTTTAAACATTTTTCGTTTATATTGATTAACAAAATATTTTGACTTTCAAACTATTTAGTTTGGCAATTCTAAGAAAGTGGATTATTTTTAATTTCCTCTTAACAGTAGTTCCAACTCGAGGGTTGCTTACAAATGAGACGAACGAGCCATAATTGGCGGTATTAATATTATTAAATATATCCCACAATCCTGTTGCTAAGATCGTTTTAAATGTCTCCTTTTATTCCAGTGGTTTGAGTACAATTCTAATTTTATCTAACAGAATACATAAAGATCAATTTCCTTTCAAGTTCAAATCATACAACAAAATTATAAAAAGAAACCATATCAAAAACAATTTAAACGTCAACTTTCATTTGCTAGTCGTATCGTAGTATATGCCCAAACCATCTCAAATAACTGACTCCCACCCTTTCAATCTGTATCTGATCATACATTATTCGTAGTGAGTAGGAAATGTGTTTATATTGCGTTTTAGTGAATAAACAAATGAAAGAGTTAGTCACTCTGTTGAAAATATGCAGTACATCAGCGAAGTAAATCATTTCTTAAAATATCGTAGGAATTCACCGAAAATCGTTTGGCGTACTCGTAAGATGTGTTTTCCATCGCGTTTTCATTTTATTAGCTTTTCATTACGCCTCAGTCTTTCGACTCATGTCCCGAAATAACAGAAGAAGCAGAGATGTGTCGTTAAGCTGAGAATATTCACAAAGTGCTCATCCGCGTTTCATTTCCTCTGTTTCAAAATTTATGTGGGTCTCATTTAAACAGAATAAATGAAAGTAAATTATACTTGGAATCTTTCATTTTTAGCCACTTCTTTGAAGAGACATTCTTCAGCATTATTATTTATTTTATTCGAGATCTGTAAATAGAAAAGTAATTATGTTTTATTTTATTTACTAATACTCGTATTGTATAACAATTTCAAATATACAAGGTATATATGTACAGCAAACGCTCACTAATCGAGAATAAAATGGGCTGTGCCCTTTCCGGATATCCGAAATTCGGGTTAACCAATTGGGCGCTGTTGATGCGAAAACGCAACACAATATAAACTTTTTTTTACCTTCCGTCACCTATAGGTAAGGAAGGTATTGTCTTTGGTCAAAAAATTCGGTGGTGAGTTTTCATTGAATAAGCACATTTTAGGGTCTTTACAATACGATTTTACTATTTTTGCGATGATGTCTGTATGTGTGTGTGTGTGTTCGTATGTACGTGTGTGTGTGTATGTGTGTATGTGTGTGTGTGTGTATGTGACCGCTTTTTCGTGCACGATATCTCCAATACTAGAATTCCAAAAATTACAATTCTTGCGTATTCCTCTTCCTTACAACCATATGCAGACATGTTTAGATTTTGGTTATAATTGATCAACCGGAAGTACCCTCATTTGAGGATTTTAACAGTTTTTCTTGAAAAACTCATTTAAATGTTATTATAACTTAAAGAATATATTATTCTCTTATACTATTTGATTGCATTTTATATTTCATATTGAACAGATATAGAGTTAAAGAATAATAAAGATAAAAAATTCGTATAAATTTCATAATTCAGCCAGCTATGCTAACACAACCATGGAAACTGCTAATATATTCAGGTAATTCAAATTGACAGATGTCAGTATCAATAAAAAGCAAGTAATTGAATGAAAAAATAAGGGAAGTAATTCTAGTGTTAGAAGTTTTTAGATATAATAGAGACGATTACATTGGTTTGAACATGTCATGAGGAGAGATGAATAAATTAATAGAAGGTGGAAGAAATATAGGAAGACCAAATATAAGATGAAAAGACTGTATTGCAGAAGACTTGAGAGAAAAGGAACTGAATGAGGACGACACGCAAAACAAAAATTAGTGGAAGAAGAAAATAAAAAATAGCGACCCCCTAACGAATGGGAAAACTAAAGAAGAAGAAGATGTCAGTGTCAAGTGCAATTTGCATAGTTTGTTTATGAAATAACTTTACTGGAAATATAGGATCTTTTGCAAAAAAATTATGTATAGGGCGCGTGCAGTGACATGACTTTGCTGCCTTTGGCAAGCAGATATGGGGACCCGTATCAAAATGACAGCAATTAATTATGTCCATAACTGACAAGTGTCATAATTTTTCATTCAAAATTTCATGATTTTCTTATTTCATGTGATTTGTTTGTTATCAGGAGTATGGAATTCCGTTGCCGAAAAGGGAATCATAAAATACCAAAAATTTAGAATCTTTTGCAAGAAAATTTATGTATGGAATTTGTACATAATACACAGAATTGACGGAAGGTATTGTGCTGGCCACATCAGATTTTTTAATCAATTTTTCTGAAAATTTGTTTATATAGGTTTTGTTTAGAAGAGTGTAGAAATGTTAATTTATATTGTTTTATTAAAAAATATTTGCTATTATAGATTTTACAAATTTTTGAAAATAGGTCATTTCAGAGAATCTGACGCTTGAATACTTCTTTTTATAAAATAATAAACTTTTTCTTAAAATGGATTTTTTTATAAAAAAAAAATAGAATACCTATAAATATAGTTTTTTTCTACGTAGAAAGCAAAATATGTACCCATAGTTACATTTGTTAAAACTTAATGTTGCGTTTTCGCATCATCGGCGGAATCTGTTAGTATAAGTAAAATAATAAGATTTTACGTATCGTATGTTTATTTGCAAACTGATATAAAAATAATTACATATCTTTAATTCAAATTATAAAAACATTAAAATATAATTATTACATGTTATGAAAATTTTTAAAACGCAAAATGTATGGGAACATTATATTTTTGATACATATATTCTACCTAGGTTTGACATTTTCTACAACTTCTTGATTTTTCGGGGTAACGGATTATAAATGTAGCCAACAGAGTCTGTTTTGATTCCGGCTACAAGTTCCAATTTTGTTGACGAGCCTCGTATTTTTTAATTTGGTGGAATATACGTGATTTTGATAGTTTTAAATATTTTTATTAAATTTTTCGTTTTAAACTGTCATTATTAACTCCATAGCAACAACTATAAGTAACTGTTTATTTGCTAGTGACTTAAAAATATTTCACGTCACTCTCACAGAATTTTAACTCACTCTGCAACATATAATGCATTTAAAATAACATCGGGCGCGAAAATAAAACTCACCCAATCTTTATTAGACAGATCAGCCATTTTCAATATTTTTCACGACACAAATGACAGAAAATAAAGCTTGTTTATAATTTATAAATAAACGCCTTGGCGTCTATCAACAACTTACTAATTGTTTAGTTTTTTTGTTTTGTCAAAACTAAATATAATGGTTTTTCTTATTATATCGTCAAAATTAAATAAAATATTATATAAACCACGTGAGTTAAGAATGTTTATTTATTCCAAGAATTAAACTTTCTTTTCATGAATAAACATTATCTTAACTCACATGGTGTATCTATTATTCCGCGTCTATAAATACAAAATTAAATATTATTTTATTTACTAATATTGTGCTACAGAGCTGGGCAGTAATTAATTACTTTTGGTAATTTGACTCACACTGTATTTAGGTAACTTGTGTTACGGAAATTCCAAAACACTTTAAAGCATTTACATCCCACTATGAAGTATGAAGGGTCACTTTCCTGTCTACCTGAGAGTGAGGCAGGTTTTCCAACCCTAAACAGACACTGCTGCATTGACCTTTTAAAAAGGAAGAATTGTTCAATCTTGGTGTTGCATATAGTTTCAAATCAAAAAGATATAATATATAAGATATAGCTGCAACTACATCAAAACTTTACAGTGAACACATACACTACCTAATTCTTTATAAATTTGTTTTATTACTCTTATTATTATTGTTGTATTTTTTATTAAACAGTGTAGTATTACTTTTTTGTTTTGTTTTTTTATTAATGTAAGATGAATGATTTTTTTAGTAAAGTAACTGAAAAACTAATTAAAATGTTAATTGCAATGGAAAAGTAATTGATAATTTAATTACTTTTTCTGTAGCAGTAATTATTTTTAAAAGTAATTTGCCCAGCTCTGATTGTGCAACAATTTCAAATATACAAGGTATACATGTGCAGAAAACGCTCGCTAATCGAGAATTATATGGGCTGAGCCCTGTCCGTTTATTTTTGAATTATAAAAAGGTTAATGTTAATATACACATTTTAGGTTAAGGAATACATACTAGTTTATTTTACGCATTTTATAAAAATAATCTGTCAGCATCGTTTATTTTCTTCTTGCATGATAAAAAAGAATAAAAAAAAATAGAAATGGGACAATATTTCATGCAGGCACAAATCTTCCTACTATCGTACTCCTGCGATCCTTCCGGACACGGAAGAGCTAGATACGGTAGAGCCTACTGTACTGATATTTTTTTTACCTTCTGTCACCCAACTTAAGGGATATAATAGGGATCGTGATAAAAATCGCATAACGAGATTTTAGTAAATAAACACATTTAAGGACTCTAGACGCTCAAACTCAAATACCTTCATTCAGAAAATTTTGAAACCGTATATTCCTGCTCTATTGTAATATGGACAGAATAAAGAATCCATTTGGTGTAAATCGTATAAACGGAAGTGGCTATCTTATTGAAAAATATTTTTTCCTAGAAAATAAAAAATATCAATTTTTGGCGCTTTATGTTGTTATAAAACTTAAAAATTATATATATATATATATATATATATATATATATATATATATATATATATATATATATTTACATCCCACTACCATTGTGGCGTCCCCTGTGTCATTTTCTACATTCAAAGTGACGTCCTTGTGCATATGACGTCCGGTATACGGACGTCACTTTAAAATGCCTTGTAATTTTTTTTCTGGCATCAGGGGGGCCCCTAGAATCGTTTGGCAAAATTTGTTATGGACGTCACAATGATAGCGGAGTGAAAAATGTATATTTTTTGTAGTTCAAAAAAATTCCACTTGTGGTGTTAGTGTCGTCCGGTGTATATACACTGTATATACAGAAGTTTCATTCCACCGACAATCTGAACTCCGTATACTTGGCAACAGTGGGCACTGGGCAATACATTAGCGCGCAAGTCTTTTAATCGTATTTAAAGTTATATTGTGCACTCCTGATAATATATTAAATTAATATTTAAATAATCAAACATTTATTTTGTACTTGTAAAATCCTCTTAGTAAAGACAAAATCGATAAACTATGATGTCAAAATAGAAATGTACTCAATTTAAAAAGGAAATTATTTAAATAACATAAAGCTGAATTATTAATTACAAAATATTGTGCAAATTGTAAATAAATGCCAATTGTAAGGATAACAAAATTTATGATTAAATGTATGGAATAAATATAAGGACGGTATGCTACAGTGAAATATAAAAATAAAATCTTTATAAACTTTTATTCTAAAATATCAAGATTGAAATTTAAAATAGAGTAGAAAAATGGAGAATCTAAATAGAAAAAAATGTTTTAAACAAATTAACTCTCAATAAACTAAACTATTTATTAAAACATATAGATAATTTAATTACTCTTATTTAGATGCTTATTTCGATTTCCCCTCTACTTACTAGTGTTTAGCCAAAGTGAGTTGCCGAGTAATTAGAAAATATTTTTATACTTACTCGTAATAACGATATTTATACTTATTAATAAATATTTTACGTGCCTATAACTAATAGCATAAGTTTATGGGTCGATTCTGTTCACATCTATAAGTCTTACAGCCCTCTAAATCTCTAAAAACGTCATAAAAACACATCTATTCTTGTTGATTAATATAAAATTATACATAAGAGTGCCAGCTTTCGTTGCGATTTTGTTCATTATTTACAGATTTACAAATGCGTATGACTTTAAGATGTGAGCAGAATATAGACCCATTAGATAATTTTGTTTACAAATATAGGTGTAGGTACCTAAAACAAAATTTATAAGATTATTTTGTGAAAAAAATTGTTAAGCTATTTGCTTTTTATTTTTATTATAATGTAATTTGAAAATTGTGATTATATTTCTTTGCATTATGTAAAAGAACAATTTTCAAAAATTAATAGCTTTTAAAAAGCTAAAATTTTATTGTAACCTACACTACTTAGAAAGAAACGCGGAAAATTAATTTATTGGCAACAATAACGAATTTGTGTGGTTTTTGAAATATTCTTTCTGGAAATAAACTGAATAGTTCTCCATAATAGTATTTCATGAATTTAAATCATTTGGTAAAGATATTTATGAATAAGTATACATAATTAAAATCGTTATTACTAGTAAGTATAAAAATATTTTCTAATTACTCAAAACTACGGAGCATTTTTCATTGAATTTGCGGGTCAAAGCTGTAAAGTTACCAACACTTCTTAGTATTATCGTAACTAAGTAAATTAATTGTTGCTATTATGAAAGAGACATTTGCTTCTGTAACAGAATGAAACATAGATCGTAACTAGGCGTTGGGAATATTTTATTTAGTGTCAAATCAGTAATTTTAGCGACACAATAATAATACTCGTATTGGTACAAAAGTAGATAATTTGTGCACAAAACTGATTTCGTGCGGGACAAAATAGGTACTTAATTATTTATTGAGTGTATAGATTGCTGTTGATTTGAAAATAGTTTAATTAATTAAATTAAAATGAAATTTAAGACAAAAATAAATGTGTGGGATTAAGTGAATCTCGGGTCTTGCGTTTGGTAACTAATAAGTATTTTGGTGATAAATTCCTTTTTACTATAGCAAATATAAAGACGAACCCCGGTTTACTTGTATTCATTTTCTTTATAAATGTATAAATAAATAAAAAAAATCAGTGTAGTAAAACAAACTGCATATTGTATTAATGCGTCACTGTTACAAAATAAGTGAAAAATGAACTTATTAAATATATTTATCTAAATCACAGCAAAATACAGATAATTATTTTTAGTAACCACTAGGCATGTAATATGAACTGAATTAATAATTGATGTTTTTTTTTTGTAAAATTAGTCTCCATTTCCTTGGAATTATATTATATAAAAATTGTACTTTTGGTACCCAGTGGCCATGCGCCTGACATCAAAATTATTTCGAATTTTAAATGACACAAAAGAGACTCCTGTATTTCACTTTCTACACCAGCAGTAAGTGCCTGTGAGGTGACGTCTGATAAACGCCGGCATGATACGCATATGTCATCATCATTACTGATTTCTGCGTTCAAAGCTAATTGACACACCCAGAAATAGGTAATATGTCGTGATGATATATTTTTTTGTATATATTATATTAAAAGGATATTCAAATTTTGAAGATATTTCGAATAACGGCACGAAATTAGTTTTGTGTAAAAATTATCTACTTTTGCGCTAATACAAGTATTATTATTGTGTCGCCAAAATTACTGATTTGTCACTAAGGAAAATATTCTCAACACCTAGTTACGATCTATGTTTTTTTCTGTTACAGTCGCCATCATAATAGCAACAATTAAATTACTTAGTTACTTTAAAAATAATAAGTTTTGGTAATTTAACAGCTTTAACTCGCAAATTCAATGAAAAATGCTCCGGAGAACGATTTGCAAGGGGTATGGGTCAACGCAAATATATGCATAGAACACGTGATCGTAAAAATTATATGAATCCTATATATTATTGAACTCTACTTGAGGTTTAGAGTTGAATGGTCGTAATGTAAAAATCGATTTTGCATTCAACAGAACTAGTTTTTACCTAACATTAAATTTCAGCTCTTCCTTCATCCTAATTAAACCACGATTAATGGTGTATTTGCCGTCCGTGAGAAGTTATATGTATATGTATATTAAGCGTCGTTGGGAGCCAACACGGGAGCGAAGCGGAGAATTTTCATGAGTAGGGGCCGGTATTTTCACTTCCGAATAAAGCTATAGATAAATTTAACCTTGGGATAAATATTTTTGTTGTCTTTTCACTTGCAAATAAATTTATTCGAAAGAATAACATGTTATTCGCGGAATAATTTATTCGCTAGTTGGGTAGCGAATAAAGGGTTTATTTGTATGTACATTACATTTCTACATAGTGTACATTTATTAACAAAGTGGATATATTAAATATTTTTAATGATTCTGGTGATTGTTTGAACTATGAATGAATAAATAATGCGAGAAATCGAAAACGCACGATCAGACAGCAACCTAACCACACGCATCAAATTTTTGACAGATTCCGATTATGAAAACAAACAGTTCTTATTTTATTATTACAAATTGAGTTTCGTATTTGATCTCAAACAGTGCATACATAGGTAAATCCCTCCTTGGGTAAATCATTATAAAGATCCTGACATTTGATGTTAGTAAAATATTTTCGGATTTTGAATACTTTTATACAATATTCATTTACCTCGAACTGAATTTCTTTTTACAATATACATATATTTCGTTTACCGTGTATGATTACTGCAATAGATTACTTGTTAAACTACACTATCACGGGGCTAAAAATGCAGGAGGATATAGATGACAATAAGGATGTCAAACAAAATTTTGACAAGTACGGATTCAAAAGAATTTGACACATTTCATCCTTGTCTGCCTAACGTGGCTACGCAAAACTCCATCCTTCTCCACTGACACAAATTCACTCTGCAAGGTTACCAATTCACGAATGTTAAAATTATTCGACAGATAGCTATTTGTTTTTGTCAAATGTGTGAAAAGACTCAATGAAGTTATTTGTTGAATAAATATATAGAATAAATTTATTTAACGAATACTTATTCGAAACTTTATTCTGAAGTGAAAATACCGGGCCTAAATCTTTTAAATGATGGAAAATATTTAATATTAAAATGTATTTTTAGTTTAATAATAATAGATTTATTGAACGCCCGAGGGCATACAACATAAATACAGTGTAAACATTATTAACAAAGACGATTTTTTAAATGTTTGATTGGTTTCAATGATAACAGGAATGCATTAACAGATATTTGTATTGAAACAATTTGGTGATCAGAATTTAGTGATTAATACCCTATCTATAGGAAATACATACAATGGTAAAATTTTAGTTTTAAAACAAAAGTTTAAATAATAAAGTTACTCATAATTTAAAATGGCAATTAATTGAAATTAATACATTCCTGTTCCTGTTACGAAGTAGTAGCAAATTAAAAGTTTCTTTTTATGTTGCTTATACAGATAGTCATGAGAAATGATGATATGAAACAGGCAGATAGACCTAAATAAATGTCTCTTTAAGGCTTGAGTTAAATTAAAATTAATATTTTCACAAGTAAAGACCATTTCATTTTATTAAGAGGTTCCATTATCTTTAATAACAATAAAATCAAAGTAAAAATTACATAAACACAGACCAACAGTTTATTATTTGTTATATTTCTCATGGCACTGTGTAAACAGCTTGAAAATAGAACTTTTAATTTACATATGATTAATGACAGGATTTCTAGCACATCAATAAATTAGGATTCATTGGATGCCACTTTTAATTTGGAACATTTTTTTTGTAATTACACTTTTGATCTAAAAATTATAATAGGGAATTATCTATAGCCAAACGATAATTTTACCATTGATTTCTTACACCGGGTGCCGGGTATTAGGGTCAGGTTATTATGTTAAATATCCTTTCTTATAGCAAATAAATCATATTACAAAAATTACAAGAAAAATTACACATTAAAAACTGCAAAATTATTTTTGTAAAATATCGTTAGGTTTAGATTAGGAATTTTTATGGAAAGGAAGATTACGTTGATCAATTTTCGTTAGTTTAATGATAATAATTTTTTTTTTAATAAAATAAAGTATCTATCCTGCTTTAAATCTTCAAACATTGAACTAAACTAAATCAAATAAGTATCAGACATTTATATTATTACCAGAGATTGTAAAAAATCTCTAACATATGGGTGTGCATATGACTATGAAAGATTGCGCTTTGGTTTCTACATCAGAATAATGTATTTAATATTGGCAACGTTGCTGGACGTCATTGTAACGGTAGTATGAATAAAAATATACAAATCGGATGTCACAAAGTACGGGATATGCATGAAGTATATACTCTGGACGTCGGATTCACTCAGTTTGGAGGAGTTCATAATATCGTGAAATGAACGGAAACGTATATCGTTGTAAATTGACTTAATTGAAATTTGAACCGAAATTCATAATCAGGGGAAAAAAATAGTCGATATACTTCATAAAATCGAAGCCTATCTCTATTCCTTTCGGTGGTTGCCACAATGTCTGAGCCATGAAAGGACGCAGCAATGATAGTGGGATGTAAATATATATATATATATATATATTTCTACAGGTTTGCATACAAACAAATCAAAATTGTGGTTTATGGATAAATGTCAAACAACATAATAAATTATTATTTTTTAATTCACCACTCAAAAACTTTTCGTTTTCTTTCTCGTACGTATGTATAATTGTCCCAAAATAATTTTAAATTAATGTTTTTTAATGTAAAAACAACCAATATCCCCATTTCGTAATTTTTAAATTAATAATTTAATTAATTTCCATGTATAATAAAATCGAAACTTTTAGTACAATCTTGTGTTGATTTTTGAATTAATTTATATACATTTCATTCATAAAAATTGATAGAAAATAATTCAAAATCACACTGCTTCGCGTAATAATTTTTGTATATATTAATTAACTATATTTCCTAAGCTATAAAAAGAAGTTATATGTAGTTCAATTTCAAACACAAATTAACAAGTAACAATCTTAAAATAGAACTTTGGTTTATGCAACACACTAATGTTAACGCGCGCTGAGAAACATAATTTCACGATTTTATTAATATTTTATAACCCTTCTCATATACACACTATATTTATATTTAACTTTGTATAAATACAAATAACTCGTAGAATGTTTCAATATAATAACATACAATTTTATACCTATACGTACCTATCGAGTGAATATTTGAATTTTGAGAACCAAAATAAAATATAACCTAGTATACAAGGTGTTTTTTTATATTTTGTCTACTGTTGCTATCTCGAGAACTATAAGAGCTACGAGGTCAGTGAAATTAGCAAACAATTTCTATTTTGCAAGACTATTTTAATGAGCATGAAAAATATTTTTTTCAATCAGTGATTCACAAACTGTGGATACCAACTTTGTTATTTTAAATACAACTATATTTTTTATTTGCTTACTCGATAGAGAATTTTATTCTGAATTCAGTGATATAATATTTGTATACCCTTAGATAACAATTTTTATGAGAAAAATGCATATTTAAATTTTTCTCATTATAGCTAAAATAAGTGTGCCATGGATGAAACAAGTTGAATATAGATTCAGATTTTACTGTGTACTGTGACCGAAAAAAAAGCACTATTTACATTATTTACAAATGTCAGTTGCTATTATTGAATTATTCTTGTTGTATGAATACTGAATAATCTCAATAAAATAGAAAAATGCAAAATTTTACTCATAATGAAAAAGTTGGTATGTACGAAGTGTACATTTTAGCAAGAAAAAATACCTTTCCCGCGGTAGAATGTATCAGGAGAAATATCCTCAAAGAGAAGTACGATCACATAGATATTTTCCAAGATTAGAAGCCAGTTTACGTGCCAATACAATTACATTTATTGAAAAACAAAGAACTACAATAAATACTGATATTGAAATAGAATTTTTCGCGTATTTTGAAACAAATTCAAGGGCATCTATTAGAACGGCTCCTACCGACTACCAGTGTAGTGTAGGAAGAGTACATAAAATTTTAAAAAGAAATAAATACAGCGCGTTTAAACTTAAAAAAGTCCAATATTTACATCTTGGAGACCATTAAACAGGTCTTGAGTTGTCATTTGTTGTTAAATGAAGGAAGGGAGTTTTTAAAATTTATTATCTAGACATATGAATCAAATTTTTCAAATAATGGCATGTCCGATGCAAGAAATAATCATTACTGAAGTACTGAGAACCCTATAATTGTACCTGAGATAGGATTTCAAGAAAAATTTTTTATCGGTATTTGCAATTTTTAAGAGACAACGTTAGCAAATATGCTAGATGATGTGCCATTAAATGTTGTAAGAGATTTATATTATCAACAATGCGCAAAGAGTAACGCAATATTTAAATGAAATGTTCCCGAATCAGTGGATTGGTACTACCTATTGCTTGGCCCACTAGGTCACCGGATTTAATTCCATTAGATTTTTTTTATGGGGCTACTTAAAGGATAATGTTTATAATAATGTATGAAGCATTGAAATTTTAAATAATATTGATGGCCGGACGTTGAGATCAGTATAAGAAGTAATTTGTTTAGAAGAATACAATTATGTATTAACGTAAATGGAGGACAATTTGAGCAGTATTTGTAAATTTATTTATTTGTTGTATTTTTGTTTCAAAGTAATTGTTTTTCACATTCATTTGTATCGTCCATGGCACACTTATTTTAGCCATTTTAAAATAAAACTGATATAAATCTAAACATGCATTTTTCTCATAAAAATTATTATATGAGAGTATACAAATATATAGTTTCATTTAAAATAACAAAGTTGATACCCACAGTTTGTGAACCACTGGTTGAAAAAATATTTTTTATGCTCATTAAAATAGTCTTGTAAAATAGAAATTGTTTGCTAATTGAACCGACCTCGTAGGTCTTATAGTTCTCGAGATAGCAATGTGGACAACATAAAATGAACATCCTGTATATCAAGGGCATAATCAAGATTATTGCTCTCGGGAAATTTTAACATTCCCCCATGCTATAATATTTATATATAAATAATTATTATAAATAAATACATAAAATAATCTCCTTGGTTACACAGTTTAGGTATTCCAATGTTTTTAAGTATCTATGTAAGCGACAGATAAATAAACATTTTAAAAAAATAATTTTTAATTAATAATGGGAAACTATGAATTTATAAAATATGTACCTAATCACTAACATGCAAAAAATTGTCATTAAAAGTTCAGATATCGGCACTAAAGTATTTCACTCACTACACCAATTTCATGCAAATGCAATGTTACCAACCTTGTAATTATTGTACATTTAAGATAATTTGGACAGTTGTACGACGTATAATACAAAAAAAAATATAGTTATGAATGAAAAATAAACTAAATAATTCCGATGGAGAAGTTTGAAATAAAACGCATAATTTTAAGTGTTCTTCATTTTCACAATTTTTCAATTTTAAATAAAATTGAATATGCACCTCGGCACTTAAGTTTTTTTTATCACTCATATATGGTTTATTTCCCTCGGTCTTACCAGCCTCGACTGATAAATTCCACTTAATAAATAATAGTGTTATCGTAAGTGACTAGAAATAAACGTTACTATCACAAAATAAATTTGATGTAATAAAACAGTAAGATTTTGAAAAAAACAATATAAACAATACAATAACTGCATAGTATGTATATGCAAAGAAAATATATATTTAAATCATCAGATTTTTTTATTAAAATTTATTGTAGTACATTATTATGAATTTGTACCTGAGTTACTGGGAATATATCAAATTTGTTTTGACGAGAAGATAGAAAATAGTTTGATGAATATTTATTTTATTTATTTACTTATTTATTTATTTATGTACATTTGGAGAACCAACAGTTTTCTCAAACCAGTTATAGGTTCTCACTAAATAATAAATTTATATTGACAATATAATACAATGCAATAGGTAGCACAACGAAATAGTAAACAATGAAAAATTGATAAATTTTGAAAAACTATGAGTACAACAAATAAATGTTAAAACACTAACATATATGATTAGCTGATTATTTATACAGCAAGACTTCAATATTTCTCTTTTGAATGTCATGACATTTATATGAAAAATATCTATGTGTCTGAAATTATTATTGTAGTTAACATTTGTCTATTAATGGGAGAATATTTATGGTTATTAGTAGCAACTTTATGCAGGTGAAATACTTTTACAAGTACGTATTACAAAAAGTATTCGGTAAAAGTGTTTAACCATCGAATCTATATGAAAGTTATGTAGTAATTTAGCATCAAACATAATTCCTAAATCTTTAACAATTGATTCTTTTTAATTACCCTTTTATTAAAATTGTATGGGAAATTTATTACATCATAATTTCCAGTAAAATTAACAAAATGACACTTATCAAATGATAGATATTTCTGCAATAAAAATATAATTTATTTAAATACCGTTGTAGGTCATCACAATCATTTACACTGGCTATAGTTTTGAATATTTTTTAATCATCTGCATAAAGTAGGAAGTTTGAATTTTGAAAACAAGTAGTTGCATCGTTTATAACTAGATTGAATAATATGGGACCAAAGTGCGAACCTTGAGGAACTCCAGATGTTACTACTATTGATCGATACATATACATTGCAGTAAACGAGTTGTGACCTATGAGATATATATGACTCAATTCATCTTAACAAAGTTTCAAGTTTATTCAATTTGTGTATAAATGTAGGATGATGAACCCGATCAAATGCCTTACTAAAATTCTTATATATTACATCCACTTATTTCCTTTCGTCCATATTTGAGCTTAAAAATTCTTTAAAGGGAACTAAATTGGTTAATATAGATCTTCCGGTACAAAATCCATGTTGTTCAGGTATAATAAGATTTTCTAATGGTATATTTATTTGTTGCACTTCTAGAGCTTCAAAATTTTTGCCAAAAGTAGATAATACTGAAATACGATATTTTCTAGGCATTAGGAAAAATTCCGAATTTTAATGATTGATTGTAAATAAAATGTAATGGTTCAGTCAGATACCTGGCGCTAGTACAAATAAATTTAAAAGGTATTTGATCAGGTCCATGTCCTTTATGAATATCAAGTGTAGACAAAAATTGAAATACATTCAAGGACGTAACAAAACAGAGTGTAAGTTTGTGTAGTTTGAGCCACATATACCCCAAGGATCATTTTGTACAACATGGTTAGAAATTTCTATAAAAGCATATTTAAAATGTTCTGCAAACAAATCACAGATTTCTTGAACGTTTCTAACTTCTTGATCTTTATAGCGAACCACACCAACTTCATAACGTTACAAAATAGACGTACAGTTCTCGATCTGATGTTTTTGTATAAAATCTTTAATAACTGCTTTGATAGCCCTTATCTCATTCGCAAATTCCACTTAAAAATACCTGTTCATTCAACTCGATCAACTAACTTGTTCTTTATTAAAAATATTAAAACTAATTCTAAAATGAATTCACCTATGATTAGATTATCTTATATTTTCACATATATATCACATATTTATGAAATAGATATATTTTTTTGCAATTTATTTAAATTTAAGAGGATTGTTAACATCCATATCTTAACGATAAATTCATAACTACATTATGTTCATACCTTATACGTATATACATATGTGTTAAGTAAGTTAAATTAAATGCGTTCCTTATGATGTAAAATTTGAAATGTGTTTAAATTTGTACACTATAACTTTTGTATTATTATTGTTTATCTGTTAATTAGTGCTATGCTGTAATTGGGACCTGTTCCTGTTGCATGGCCTATCATTATAAATAAATAAATAAAATAAATATTAGGTAATATATTTGATTTTCTCAACGATTTAGGCCCGGTTGTTCCAAGAAAGATTAAAATTGTGTTAGGGTAGAGTTATTTTTGAAAAGTTGGCAACTTGGCTGTAACGATTTTAATAGAAATTTGGTTATTTTTCGCTTGTCTGTGTTTTGGTGCAATTGTAGCTTAAACCACAGTTTGGACGTTCAGAAAAAATGATAAATACGACTTGCAAAAATGAGTGGTGAAAATTATAGATAAAGAGAAAGAACAGTTTATTTTAGTCGACAAAAAATATAAAAATATAGTTGAGTCCAGGAAAACAGATTCCGTCTCTTGGAAAGAAAAAATCTGATGTGGCCAGCACATAACCTCTCGCCGTATATTTTACCTGGCTGTATGCATAAAGCAAAGAATATTTTTATAAATACAAATAATATATTCATATAAATCTATGACGTATAAACTTCTTTATTATTCAATAATAGCATGTCTCAACATAAAGATATTTACCATAAATTATGTTACAATAAATTACAAAGTAGAGTTTACCATATATAAATATTAGGCTGGTAACAGCAATTTTCAATTCGAACAACTTTGTTTACTTTCTCTTCATATTCTTCTAGTAAAAACATTAATTTTGGGCGGTCTAAAATGTATATATCTGGATTGTGCATCTATTCTTATATATCTTCTTTTACATTTTATTTTTTCATACTTGTTAAATCTAAATAACCTTAATTCCCTTTAATAAAGTGACGGATAGATTGCACTCCGATTATTCTTATATCGATGTGTAATTTTGTCAATATTTACAACTTACTTGAGAAGAATTTGATAGCTTTTTCGCAATTCAAAGTTACTCTAGTCTACAGTACTGGTGTACATTGTCCCATAATGTTTGAAACAAATTTAAGTCCTTCAACCTAGACCTGTCATCTCCATAATAGTCACAGATCAAGAATTAAGGGATTCTCCAAATACATTTTTCTTTCATTACTCATTATTTCTGACACTGACATTTATCTGTCAGTTACAAATAATTTAAATTTGCAACTATTTTTCATGGCATCCTTTCGGTTGTAAAATTAATTACAACATTATTTTATATTATATTCCTTTTATCTCTAAATCTATAAAATATGTATAAAAATATTTAAATGTATCAGAAAGAGAATTTATTTTTCTTTAATATTATCAAGAAAAATTTTCAAAAAATAATATTTAGAAGATTTTTTTTCAAGAATCTTCTACTTCCGGTTGTCCAATTGTTACCAAAACCTTTTCAGATCTTCCCATGAATGTCCGATTGGGAAATACGTTGTTAAACAAATTTTAAGTCTTATAGTTTTTGAGTAACCGTCCTTCCAACATCCCACACACACACATCCACACACACACACACACACACACACACACACACACACACACACAGACATCATCGTAAAAATGTTAAAATCGGATTGTAGGGACCTTAAAACGTGCTTATTCAATAAAATCTGGATATGCGATTTTTAGCATGAATCCAATACCTCTCTTAGCGAGAGGTAAAAAGACAATCTGGAATCAATTAGAAATTATTTTAGTTTTAGTTGTAGCCAGTATCCACGATATACACCCTGTTGCATAAAATCGTAAAGCTATCAGCAACTGGCATATCGAAGATACAGCGTGATTCGTAATTCAGAAAAGCAAATGTGGACAAATAAGTGTTTATTCCTCAAATTTTGCTTTCTTCAAACTTACCTAATAGATATGAACAATATTTGATCTTCAATTTCATCTAACAAATAAAGAACTGTATTCTTTGACATTCAAAAACTCAAAAAATTCTGAATCATCCAATTTTTCAAAATTATTACATCTTTCTCGTGTATACTTTTTTCGATAATTAATATTATCAAAAATGAAATCCCATAATTCATCATCACTGTTGTACTGATTTATTATTATAATTATTAATATTAACAAACAGCTTATATCATCAAAACAACACAAACGTTCCATACCATATATTCCGTTTCTGTTCACTTCGTGTTTCCATTCGTGTGCACTTGGTACGATATTGTTTGGATAAAACTCTTAATTGGTAGTTTGTCTGACTTAAATTTATCTTACTGGTAACTTTTAACCATAAGTGGAACAACGCAAACTGAAGTTATCAATAGAATAAATTTTAATCGAATGTGGAACAACCGGCCCTTAGACTTAGAGTAATTCCAGAATGTTTTAGGTCTAGTCTCAATGTTTTGTTCAATATGTAAAATGTAAGCACGAAAATCATATTTCATTCTAGATTTTACTCTATTTCGCAAACGTGCAAATAATGTGTAATCAGCCATACTTCCATAAGTTTTACATTTTCTGTGCATCTTATGTTTTTCTTTTATAAGTTTAATAATGAACCTGTGAATCAATTTGGGTAAAAATTATTAGTGATAATTTTACTTGGTACGCGCTCATTAATATGTCCACATTATCATTATCGTTGCATTTATTTAATCTGTGGATGGGGGATCCACACAAGAAAGTTTATGAATTATTTCCTCATAATTGGCTTGGTTAAAATTAAAACTGTGTTGATAATTATGTCAAGTGGAGGATGATGTACATCAATGTTACTTATAGGAGAATGATTAAGCATTACTTTATAGTCAAGTGTACTAGAATTCTGTTATTATTGTTAAGAATACCATTATATTGTTGCAAATTACAGCCACTCATGATGTTAATGAAATCGAAGTTGGTGTCGTTTCTATGTTGGGCACTTAGTTCAAAGTGACTTGAAAATGTAGTCCAGTTGATTAAAGGGAGGTTAAAATCACCAATGACAAGCATTTTATGATTATTATTTTTTAAACCGATGTTAATTAAATTATAAAAAATCGATGTTTTAAACCCTATTCAACTTAATTGAATGTTAATGCTAACTAAATATCATTTCCAGCTCTAAAACATTATCCATTTCATCTTATTTTTATTTTTGTTTGAAATCCACAACCCATTCGCCGACATGGCACAAACACTAAGTTCTGCATCAGCGCAAATTCTGCACTCTGAATAAATCACGCGTTTATCTAGCGGCTGCAGTGGCAATGCATAACAATATTCAAACGGCAACGCGAGCGCAGGAAGCCCTCCCCCTAGACCGACCCTGGCTGGGTGGCACTTCCGGCCGGACACAAGAACAGAGCCGGACTCGCTACGTGATGAGAGAGTCAATCAGGGAAAGAAATTAGAGGACGATACAATATCCGGTGATCAGGTGTTGAACTTGGAATTTGAATTGTCGCTGACGAAGAAAATCACTAAATCTTCAATATCTTATCCTGTCCTTCAAAATTAAGAAAAAATAAATTAATGTATCCACCATTCACTAGAATAAAATAGTTCATTATTTTTATACTCAAGTTGCTCAAATATTCCGTATGTAAATAAGTGCCATTGTGCCTTTTGAAATTCGAAATAATTAAAAGACAAATATTCCTAACTGCAAAAATAATAATAATGTAAAATTCTTACAGTAATTATATACTAATTAGTAATATTTAAAAGTAACCGAATGAAAAAATGTTACCAAATTTACCGTATGTAACTAAAAAAGATAGATACAGTGTGGTGACTAGCACAACCGAACATACGACTTTAACATGTAGACTTTCCCAATTTCCTGCTTCCCTAATTATTTTAAGTAAAAAAGCTTCAAATAAAAGTTGTAGGGCATAAAATTATGTATCTGAATCAATAAACAAAATTAATTTTGTTTACCTTGTAACGGCAAAAATTAGCTTCAAATAAAAGTTGTAGGGCATAAAATTCTACACCTGAATCAATAAACCAAATTAATTTTATGTGCCCTGTAACGGCATAAATTAGGTATGAAATTGTCGAAAATAACAAAAGCCATGGAATTGAGACAAAATAAATAACAAATATCTAACGGTTTATCTATCATGTTATATTGTGTTCCACTTAACCAATTCGCCAGATGGCGCTCACATAAGTGCCAGTTTTAAACAGCCGAAATTAAAAAAATGCGGTATTCAACTGCTGCCATTTGGCATTTTATTAAAATATTAAAAAGGTATCATAATACATCAAAACTTTGTATATTATAGTCAGTTAGTACGAAATATAAACTATTATGTACCTGCTTTCCAAATCGGATAAAGATGATACTTGACATTGCACATAAAAATGAAACGAAATATTACATAGCATGTAAACTGATACTAGTCAAATTGCACTGCATAAACTTGGCTCCAATTTTAGCCAATCAGAGTGTTCAAAACCATGCCCTATTCTCTACAATACTAAATTGGTAAGGTATTATTTCTAATTTCTATATCAATTAACAATTATCTGTTAATTTAAATTGATATTTAAAATTAAAAATAATAATGGCTATAGCTATTTTTGGGGTGATTTTCGACATTTCCTTACCTAATTTCTGCCGTTACAAGACACACAAAATGAATTTTATTTATTGATTCAGATTTTAGGCCCTACAACTTTTACTTGAAGTTTTTTTATCTAAAATAATTAGAGAAGCAAGAAATTAGGAAAGTCTGATTTTACATGTTAAGTCCTATCTTCGACTCTATGTATTCCTAACTGCACTAATGATTTAGTTTAAAACATTGATAACAAATTTCAAATTGAAAATTTAATTAAAATTATAAAAACACATTTACATCGAATGCAAATTAAAACATTGTAACTACTTCATTTTTATTTTCATTCTCCTATTTAGTAAAAAAAATAATCCAAGTTGTATCTGAAAATTAACGGTCCGTTTCTGTTTGTTTAGCATCCAGCTCTTACACCACAAAAACGAATCTCCATTCGTATTTGCACTTAGCTTATTTGCTGTGTAAAGTCTACAGACACGCTCGTTGCATCTAATCCATCATATAGTGGTTCTTGTGTATGTTTTTCATAACTCATAACTTATTTACAATATTCAAATATCGATAATGAGATATATTTTATCCTTTCACAGATAACGAATTTGCATGTTTTAATTTGAAGTCATTTGAATTCGATTCAGAAGTATTCAATTAAATCGTGAGTTATAGTCATGCCAAGGCCATACATTTTGATTATGATACTGTTATTTATATGTATATAACTATTAGGTTTACAGAAGGAGTACAGTAAAGCATGCATGTGAATTTAATCGCAAGAAACGAACATACTACTGGAATTATGGAAAATGTGTATTCATATTTATGGAAGAATGCTACGAATATTTTTTTTCATGTCTTTTATTTTCTTTTTTGCACTATAATTGGCCGTGATAAAAATAGTTCTTTTCTCATTACTTATTTTTAAAGAAATAATTCATTCATGCAAAATATTCATATTTGTAAATATTCTAAATTCTAAAGCATACTCGTAAAGCATATTTATATGCTTGATGACATCATGAATTTATTAATTCATAATGTCAAAAAATTATTAGAAGTACAAGTATTTTAAATAAAAATATTTGTTGAAAAATTATTATATGATATACTTGTTAAAGTGATTTTATTTTGTGAGAAGGAAGTTTGGAACAGGATGCCAAGCGAAGTGGTCCAAATCTTCGAAATGTCACTTTTAACACATAATAACTAACTATTTCATTTGTTTTAAAATATGTATTAGATAATGCAAGTATACGCAAAAAAAAGTATTCTTGCTAAAACTTGATAAACGTAATAGTTTTTCAAATACCTATTTGAATTTTTAGAAAAAAATAATAATGCATTTATTTGAAATTCGTTTTAATTAAATGGCTATCGCTACAAAAGAGAAATATTTGTTAAACTTCAAATTCGATTTTACATGTTACAAAACGTGCAAAACAATTTGGGTGATTTAGATGTAGAATTTAATTATCAGCAAAACTTTTGCTTGAATTTTTTTTTTCTAAAATTAATAGGAAGTAAACTTGTATTCTCTATAACAGATTTTAAGTAAAGACCCGGAATATACGAGTATTTTTTTTGCAAAAATGAGGCCCTTTTATCTCTCGTACATCGCGGATTTGAATATTTCTAATATTTAAATAGTACAAAATGACCTCTATGGTTCTCTCTCCGTAACAGGTTAATAGAAAGCCAGTGAGATGACACCTGGTAATAGGCCCTCAACGACATAGACGTTCCGTCATTACCAAAATCAGCCAAAAAAGTATGCATATTTTTATTCTTTTTAATAAATCGTAGATATTAAATAAACGAAGAAAGAAATTGTGAAAAATCCCAGCGAGATCCATGAATTTTTCACAACTTCTTTCTTCGTTTAGTTAATTTCTCCCCGATCCATTAAGGCCATTTCTACGATTTATTTAAAAAAAAATTTTTAGAGTGGATCACAAATAGTTATAATCTACATATTTTTATTCATTAATTTACATAAAAGTATTTGTTGTTATGTTAGGTACGTCATTACGAGGTCTGTTCAAAAAGTATCAAACCTTTGGACGCCAAAAATACAGTTATTTATTTCGAGGTCTAGAACCCTAATCCTCTTCAAAGTAGTCTCTTTAGTAATGCATACATTTCTTTCAGTGGCCCCGTCATTATTGGAAACATTTCTGGAAGGCTTCTGTAAAATGGTGTTTAGCTGGGTTGTCGCATTTTGCATAATGTTTTCTTTTGACTCAAATCGGATCCTTTTCAACTTGGGGAACAATCAAAAATCACAAGGAGAAATTTTGAATCAAATGTGAAGAATAAGCGGGTGCATTATCGTAATGGTGCTGCCAAGTGTTAGCTCCTTGGTCAAAATTGAATGTACCGATCCAATGCTTACCCCCACCTCGTTTTCTAGTTCTCTGACAGTGATACAGTGATACGACGGTCTTGCATGATCAAAGTCCTCACTTGGTCAATAAGAGTGTCATTTCAGATTGTTGTGTAGCTAACCGGAACGTGATTCGCTGTACACTGACATCTATGAAATGGTTGTACCACTTCATTATTTGTAAGATGCTTATGGCATCGTCCACGAAAGCCTGTTGAATTTTCCGAATGGTTTCCGCTTGGTTTTTGCCAAACTTTTGGCAACATTTTATGCAATATCGCTGCTCAAGTCGTTTATAATTAATTTAGCAAAAGTTAAAAATCCGTCGAGAAGTCACTAAACTTACTTACGCATAAGCTGACGGCCAGTAACACACGTATTCTGCGGTCGTGAAAAAAATCAGATACGCATGAATGTTCTTTACACATCCCCACTGAAGGACACCACTCGTACTTCAATTGTAGCTCGATATTTTTTGTATACCCCTCGTATAGGTGCATTTTCTCTAATTGTCGTCAGTTTAAATATTCCACCAAATTAAGTGTTCCGATTTCGTGAAACATTTAAAATCATATAAATCTCTTCCAACCAACATAACCATTTTCATAAAACAAAAACATCCCATAAAAACTAATAGTTTATATCCTACAAGCCCGTCCCTTCTTTTTAGGGTATGATATCTAAATCTCATAGCCTACTCGACACAAAACAATAAAAACTCCAGAGGGTCATTCCCAACACGCGAAGATAAACCCCGCCTGTCGCTTCGTCGCATTCGCGCCTTGCAATTAACCAGATATAAGCGAGGCACCATCAGTACTTAAGGGCGAAAACAAATTTAAGTGCTGTTGTAATGGTGTACTAACGAAACCTGAGGCGACGCGATCTTTAATGCTAACGCTAAAGGCCATCACAATCGCGCGATTAGGGTATCAGACGATGTTGGGTCGATAATACATGGGGTGGTTTTATTTTTGTTTTTACTGTGAAGGTTGCAAGCTCTTTATTGATTAATAGTTAATAAAGGAATGTAAAACAAAATACAAATAGATTGTGTTATTAATGCATATTTTGAACGTGTTTATTAACAGAGTTGACTTGTCACAGTATTATGCCTAAATTATGAATAAAATAATTTCATGTAAGTATACAGATATTCATTTTATTTTGCACAATATTGCTATCTCGAAAACTAATATATATATATATATATATATATATATATATATATATATATATATATATATATATATATATATACATAATTAGTAAAAAGATTATATTTTTAAAATTTCATAACCGACAAAATCAATTTTAAATTTTTCTGCAGATAGCTGATTTATAGCGGTAGCCATGGAACTATTATAACATCTAGGAAAATATGTCGCACATTCCGTGTATCACACATGGCTGTGAGTTGGGAATAAAAATAATCTAAATTACCAAAAAAGAACAAAAATGCTCAAAATATACAGTTGAACAACTAGATTAAAAAACACTACAGAGGGGTCACATTTGTACGATTTGAAAATTGTATATAAACCTGAAATTAATCTGGTCGAATTCGAAGCCGGTGCCGTTAGAACGTATCATCAAAATAAGTTTTACAAAAAGATAAATAATCAAAATCAAACTGTATTATGTTCAAATTGCATAATTCACTAATGTTGTATTGAGATTGTTCCGATAACTATCTGACTGGAATCGAAATTTGAATCCACAATTTGAATACTATATACTTTACTATGAACATGAACTAATAACTCCTTATTCGACAGACGAAAATGCTTCTATTCTGTCTATTCAAAATCATTCGTTTGACCAATAAGCTCTCTATTCTGTTCCATTCCATTCTGTTGTATTCTATGCATACAATGCATATTCACTGATAATTTGTATTCTGATAATCAGAATCAGATATGAATTCGACGTCTACCATTGCAAACACCAGGGGGGAAAAAGATTATTATTCTTTTTAATATAAATAAAAAATATCATGGTTTATTTTACTCATTTCTGGGTGTGGCAATTGACTTTTATTTGCCGATTTCGATAATGACGACATATATGCAGTTTTAAAAATTTGAAAATACTTAAAAGAGTTATAACCTATATTTTCAGTAGCATTTGTGAAAAAAACTCATTTATATTTTAATTTAGTTTTTATTACTCTTTTAAAATCAATATTTACCGAGTAAAACAACATTTATGTTGTGACTGTAACTAGCAAACATGTGAATCTAGAACCTCCTAGACTATGAATTTCGGTAGTATACATATAACTAAGTGTGAATCCACCCTTAAGCTAACAGAAGGTGATGTTACTGAAAGTTACTGAAATTATTTTTATAATTTAGTTATGAATTTTTAGAAGAAAGGTTTACATTTTTCTCCACGCCAGCAATGAGTTCCCGTGAAGTGACGCCTGGTATACGCCTCACGGTACAAATATGTCATCATCATTACCGAAAAACTGAATTATTTTTTTTCTTTTTCAAATAACTTCTAAACTATTAGTAATCCAAAAAAATGTTCCAAATAAAGAAGTTAGATATTTTTATTGCCTAACTAGTGGTTTACAAAATAAATTTTTATATCCGTAAATTTCAGAAATATAACACAAAGTTATATTTTTACCTCTCGCTAAGAGAGGTATTGCATTCATGCTAAAAATCGCATATCCAGATTTTATTGAATAAGCACGTTTTAAGGTCCCTACAATCCGATTTTAATATTTTTACGATGATGTCTGTATGTGTGTGTGTGTGTGTGGATGTATGTGTGTGTGTGTGTGTGTATGTATGTAGGATGTTGGAAGGACGATAACTCAAAAACTATAAGACTTTAAATTTGTTTAACTACGTATTTCCCAATCGGACATTCATGGGAAGATCTGAAAAGGTTTTGGTAACAATTGGACAACCGGAAGTAGAAGATTCTTGAAAAAAAATCTTCTAAATAATATTTTTTGAAAACTTTTCTTGGTAATATTAAAGAAAATTAAATTCTCTATCTGATACATTTAAATATTTTCTCATATATTTTATAGATTTAGAGATAAAAGAAATATAATATATAAAATAATCTGTTATAATAAATTTTACAGCCGAAAGGATGCCATGGAAAATAGTTGAAAATTTTGTTTGTCACTGACAGATAAACGTCAGTGTCAGAAATCCGGAGCCGGAGATATTACTAAAGACTTTTTCTGGGAAGTACATATATTATATTATTTCTTAATGTATTAATAGTTAAATATTTAAAATTATAGGTATATTACATAATCCTTCAAAAATACTGTCAATCCTGACAATGAATTGGAAACATTTCGAAAAATTAGAAGAGGACAAAATTTCTTCATAAAATGAATTTAAAATTAAACAATCTAAATATAAGGAATAGATACATATATGTAAGTAGAAGTTTTGGTGTAGAGTGTAGGTATACAAGAAATGTTAAATACAATAGGGTGTTTTGACAAGGAGATATAGGGGCTTAAGTCAGAATGATAGCTAGTAATTATGTATATAGATGTCAAGTATCAATTTCTCATTCTAAATTTACTGATTTTCCAATTCCATGTGGTTTATTTTCCTCGACAAGTAAATTCCATACTCCTGGTGACAAATTAACTACGTGAATATAGAAAATCTTGGAATATTTAATGAAAAATTCTGACATTTATGTACATAATTATCATTCTAAAACGGGAACCCCACATCTGCTTGTCAAGGCCAACAATGTAACATGACTGGTCGGGCCCTATATTTATGTAACCAAAAAAGGAAGTGGCGAGAGGTATTGTGATGGCCACAACAGATTTTTTTAAATGGAATTCATATCTGATTTTAGTCTCAAAAAAATACTCATTTTTTTCTCTTTTCAATTATGTAAGGGTTATTGTGTTTCGTATTTGTTTAACCCTCAAAATTTAATTTTTCATGTTGTATCAATAGTGGTTTAAATTACTAATTTTAAAAGCGTACGAATAGTAGTTCCGAAAAAGATACTACTGTTATTTTATTATTATAAAAATATATATTACAGTAAAAGCATTCAAAATTCAAAACTAAGTCAACTGGTAAGTTTATGAGCAAATGGAAAACCAAATATGTGAAAAATGAGATACCGACAGTCAGCGTCAGTAACACTGACAGAAAATAACGTTATTCGTACGGCTATGAATCATTGTAATATATTTGAATTAATAAATAAACTTACGTTACAGTCAAAGTATTGTCAACAACGAGCATCGATTTAAAATGGAATGTCCTAACTTAGTCGAAACAACATGAATTTTTGAACGACAAGCGTGTTACATCCACGCTTATTACACACGCTTCGTGTTATGGCAAATGAGAGAGATAAATGTATGCCAATTTGTTAATTCGTTCATGATACATACGACCTTGATCGGACGTCTTTAAATATTTTTTATTGTAAATCCATTATCTAATAAACTTATCTAATATTTTTATAACGCGCCATTTGATTTAAAATATGAGTAAAACATGTGATACATTAAAATGATTAACATGGCTTTAATTGTTGAGCATTGGCCTCAAACTTATACAATCTACAACTTTCGTACTTTATCATTCTCCCCAACTTTATAGTCCTCATTTTCCTTTCTCGTTTTCCCACCAATCAACAACTACTATCCTTGTTGGTCACTTCACTCTATCTCCCGTAATTTCGCATCCATTAATCTGTGAAGATTTCATCCACTTGATATTTAATTGCGATAATCAATCGTGGGGGCAGTAAAAACCCTCCATGACAAACCGCAGCTGGGCCAGGGGCGTATAAGTGCTTGGAGGTGGTTACCCTTCGCGGACATGGCACACTGCGATACATCATAAACCAGCGTGCGGTTGTCGTTTGCCCCTAATGACCGAACCATAATGCACTAAAGACAGGGAACATATTGCACGAGATATTGAAAATTTTATCTCTGGTGCTGGTGATAGGGATTTAATAATGTTGTTTTTTTTAATACTCGTGCAAAATGATGTGGTCAGATGGCTTGACAAACTGTTTTTAATTTGGAAATTAAATGCTTCTCACTTCATTTATGATAATGCTACCATACGTTGCGATTCATCCCTAAATAATTTTTTACAAAATACCTTTAAGGACACAAATATGAAAAATATGTTGTGGCCAGCACAATACCTCTCGCCACTCCCTCCTTTGGTTACATAAGTATAGGGCGCGAACAGTCATGTTATATTGTTGGCCTTGACAAGCGGATGTGGGGGCCCGTTTCAGAATGATTATTACTAATTATGTACATAGATGTCAAATGTCAGAACTTTTCATTAAAAATTTCAAGATTTTCTAAATTCACGTAGGTAATTTGTCACCAGGAATGTGGAATTTACGTGTCGAGAAAAAATAAACCACATGGAATTGGAAAATCACTAAATTTAGAATAAGAAATTATGATATTTGACGTCCATATACATAATTACTAGCTATCATTCTGACATGGGCCCGCCCGCGCCCTAATGTATTTAACATTTCTTGTATACCTACACTCTACACCAAAAATTCTACTTATATCTATCCCTTATATTTAGATTTTTTAAATTTAAATTCAATCTATGAAGAAATTTTGTCCTACTCTTGTAATTTTTCGAGATGTTTCCAATTCTTTGTCGGGAGTAACAGTATTTCTGAAGGGTATGTGTAATATACCTATAATATTAAATATTTATCTATTAATATATTAAGAAATAATATCATGTATGTACTTCCCAGAAAAAGTCTTCAGTAATGTCTCCGGATTTCTGAAACTGACATTTATCTGTCAGTTACAAACAATTTAAATGTTCAACTATTTTCCATGCCATTCTTTCGGCTGTAAAATTTATTACAACAGATTATTTTATATATTATACTTCTTTTATCTCTAAATCTATAGAATATATAATAAATATTTAAATGTATCAGCTAGAGAATTTAATTTTTTTTAATATTACCAAGAAAAAATTTAAAAAAATAATATTTAGAGATGTTTTTTCAAGAATCTTCTACTTCTGGTTGTCCAATTGTTACCAAAACATTTTCAGATCTTCCCATGAATGTCCTATTGGGAAATACGTAGTTAAATAAATATAAAGTCTTATAGTTTTTGAGTAATCGTCCTTCCAACATCCCACGTACACACATACATACACACACACACACACACACACACACACACACACACACACACACACACACATACATCCACATACACACCACACACAGTTATCATCGTAAAAATGTTAAAATCGGATTGTAGGGACCTTAAAACGTGCTCTTTCAATAAAATCTGGATATGCGATTTTTAGCATGGATCCAACACCTCTCTTAGCGAGAGATAAAAATTGTTTAATGTTATGTTGGAGAAACTTCTCAACCCTTACGGAAACGCATTTATCAATCATGGCAATAGAAATAACCCCGAGCATAGTGTTTTGTCAAAACACATTTACCAGATTTCAAAAATGTTAAAATATTACAGAATGTTCAGTATAAATATCTCAGATTACTTTATGAAACTTGCCATATCACACACAACAAAAATAAAAGCCTTAATTTTAAAACAGACTTCAACAATAATGCACAATACATTGGCAATTTAAACCTTTAATGTCAATAGTTTATTAAAAAAAAAATGTTTCCCCTCTCCTTCTTTTGCTTTTCGTTGTCCCCCTAATACATGCGCACATCTTTTTAAATAATGTTTTTTTTCACACTTGAGTCAGTGCTCAACCTGTCGCCTTATAGTTATCATGTTTATTTTTGTCATATGTCAACTATGTATAAGATTAGCATTTTCTAAATGTAACATTAAAATATTTTTTTCTTTAAATTCTGGTAAGTCCAAATTTATTATGACTATACAGTTTTGTAATTTCTGTTTGTAATTTTAATAGCTGATGATGGACAAATCGTAGTCCGAAACGTCCTTCCATTATGTATATAATTTAGTGACTTATATTTACGATCAAGTTTTATTGGAACCTACGGCCTTCTACCTAGTCCAAATAATAACAAAAATAATACTAATAAAACGTAGGAATGGACTGAACCTGCACGAGCCTATTTGGGGACTAGCGACTCCACATATCCGATTAAACAGCATGGCAGATCTTCAGGACGTTATTGTGTACGCGTAGACAATTATATAATTTACGTCAGAGTTTTTCAAAGTGGGGTACGCGTATCTATGGGTAGGTTAATTTGTCGTAGGGGGTACGCGGGAAGATTTACGTTATGGCGACTGGCTGGCTGGCAAGTCAAAATATGGCTAGTGAGCATGTTTCATTACTTTTGCACAGTAAAGTGCGCTGAATGTCAAGAGATAGGATATTAGCTCGGTTTATCGAACTTCGCCACGAAATTTATTTATTTTTAAGGGACAGTGACTTCAACCTCAAGTTACGATATGAAGATGAAACCTGGCTCAAAGGAATAACCTATTTGTCTGATATTTTCTCTGACCTCAACGAAACGAAAATTCAGTTTTGGAAAACTTGCTTGACATCAAACTTCGTTCAATGTTTTCCTCTTCTGCATGAATTTGTTATAACGAATACCTTATTAGTGGATGACGAAATAAGGCTGAAATTACTCTTCATCTTTTTCAGCTTTGACGAACTGAAAATGTATTTTCCAGATATTGGTAATTCCGAAGATTGCATTCGAAACCTATTTATGGTCACAACCGAAAGCATAAATGCTGGACTCATTGCTAGAGATGACGGCAGATGAACCGTACACGCTGATTTTACAAGGATATCTTTAATTAATTTTTGGCAGCAAAACAGCCAGAATGTCTCGAACTCTCACGCAAAGCGGTGAATTTACTTTTACCCTTCACGACAACATATTTATGTGAGAGTGGGTTTTCACATCTAGTCATGATAAAAACGAAGTATCGGAAACAAATTGATGCTGAGTCAGAATCACGATTAAAATTGACCAAAATTGCCCCTAAAATTGACAAAATATGGGATAAAAAACAAGCCCATCCATCGCATTAATTCAAAACACTTTTTTTGTCTTCAATGTATTATTATTATTAAAATAAAAATCTGATGTGACCAGCACATAACCTGCCGTCAGTTCTATGTATTTTATATAAATTTCACAAAGAGATTTTTTTTACAAAATGTTCTATATTACCAGTACATTACCTTCAGTCAGTTCTATATATTTTGTACAAATTCCATACAGAAAGTTTCTAGCAAAGGATTCTGCAGTAAAATTATTACACAAACATGCTATGTCAATTACGAGTACATTTGACACTGATATTTTTCAATTTGAATTTTCTTAATATAGTAGCTGTTTTCATGGTTATAGCATAGCTGGCTGATTTATGAAATTGAATTCCTTTATAATTTTTAACTCTATATCCATTGAATATGAAGTTATAAAATGTAATTAATTCATTTAGAGAATAAAATATTCTTTAATATTTATAATAACATTAAATGTGAAAAAATAATATTTAACAGCGTTATTCAAGAAAAATTGTTAAAACCTTCATATGAGGGTACTTCCGGGTGACCAGTTATAACCAAAATCTATTCAAATCTACATCTGTAAGGAAGAGGGATACGTAAAAATTGTAATTTTTGGAATTCTAGTATTGGAGTTACTGTGACCGAAATTATAATCACACACACACACACATACATAAATTCCGTTGCCACGACTTGATCCTCACGTCATCAATTGAAACCATATGATTCAAATCGCCAGAGGCGGGGGGGAATTGATGACGTCATATTGTCGGGTGAAATCAAGCGAAATCGTCTGATTTCCGTAGTATTCATATAAAACAAAACTCAAAACAGACAGTATACAGTATAATTTATACCGTGTGAATATTAATATTCATTAAAATTCGAAGTAAGGCATTTATTTCGCAATAATAAATGAATTGAATAATTATGACGTAATGTCAAAACTGACAGTATTATAATAAATATAACCTATATTGTGTCAGTTTTGTTATTCATCATAATTCGAAGTTTAAATAGTTATTTAGCAACACTAAACGAATTAAATAAATACGATATAAGTATAATGGATGAAATATATATCTTGTCAAAAAGCAATATGTTGCAATATTTGTCGGCAATCTTAGAAACACCGTCTTTGCAATAGCAAAAGGGCACAATATAATACCAACAATCAACAAAACTACCAACACACAACGAAACACAAATTATCGATGCCAAAATCTAAAAATCATCTTTATCACATGATTGACAGAATGACATGAATATTCAAATAATTCAAATATTTGAAAATTACATTTCTTTCACCGCAGTTACAATACAGTTTCTATTTCATTTTTTGCCGTCGGTAGCGTATACCCCTTCGAAACACCAGCAATAATGAGAGTGAATAAAAGTCTCATATATGTCAAGTGTGTACGATAAAGATGCTAGATAAAAGTTTAGCAATTCTTACATCAGAAATTAATGACGTGAGGATCAACTCGGAGATACAGAGTGTACATACATACATATGGACCCAAAACGTGCTTATTCATTGACAACTCACCACCGATTTTTTTTGACCAAAACAATACTTTCCTTACCTAAAGGCGACGAAAGGTAAAAACCTTACTTTTCTATAGCTAAGTTTTCTTATTTTCTTTTTATAAAGGGGTACGCATTCCTCTGGGAAATTTAATAGGGGTACGTGGGGGCTATAAGTTTGAGAACTCCTGATTTACGTGAACAAAATTTGTATATTGTCTACGCCCATGTAGACACCGGGCCACAATTTGAAATGTGTCAAAAAAAAATCTTCAGTATTTAATTATTGAATGTTATAAAAATAACAGTGTAAAACAGGTTGTAATGTAGTTACTTAAGTTTCCCGGTAATCTTATTCCTAAACCTCCTTGAATCTCATAATCCCTAGTATCGTCGATCACGAATTACCAACTTGAACTTCTCTATTAAGCAACCAACGCAATACGAAAATCCCTAAGTGCAACAATAACCATTTAACTTCTAATAGCAGAGCCGTACTCTCATTTTTCCTTCAATTCACTTAACATTTTTTCACCATTATCTTAAAAGACATCTGAAAATAAATTGCAAAGAGCAGGCAGCGAAGGCAAAAGGCGAATTGCTTTTCTCAAACGATTTCGTTCTTATTCCTTATCAGGGTCAAGAGCTGCAGGCAGTGGACAGGGAGAATAGGAAGTAAATAGGCTGGAATTAGCACTCACAGCCAAGGCTTTTCAACCACGAAGAGAACTTGGAATTGCTATTTAAATTGGGAATATTCTGGAATCGGCAAGCTCCAATCAACGAACTCGAAGAAACAGTCATTACGAATATTAGGCAATCTTTAAAAAGAGTAAAATTAAATAACTATGTTCAAGTGAAATTAACAAAAAAAGATTATTTACCACTTTCGCGTTTACAAAATCTATTTTAGTCAAAATTAATATTATAAAGTTCAACTTGGTGTAGCAATTTTTTTAAAGATGTCCGATCAAGGTCATCTACGAATTGTATGAATTAAGATTTTAGCTCCACCCATTACGACAAATTCAGTAGTGGTTCTTTACTTAGTTTTTATGTGGATACAAAAAATCCTACTATTATTTTATTATTATAAAAATATATGTTACAATAAAAATAGTAAAAATTCAAAAATAAGTCAATTGGTAAGTTTATTAGCAAATGTAATGTGACACTGACAGAAAATAACGTTATTCATACGGCTATGAATCATTGTAATATATTTAAATTAACAAATAAACTTACGTTACAGTGAAAGTATTGTCAACAACGAGCATGGTTTTAAAATGGAATGTGCTAACTTAGTCGAAACAATATGATTTTTTGAAAGACAAGCGTGTTATATCCATACTTATCGCACATGCTTCGTGTTATGGCAAATAAGAGAGATAAATGTATACCTATTTGTTAATTCGTTCATGATACATATGACCTTGATCGGACATCTTTAAAAAAAATACTGTGAATCCATTATCTATTAAACTTATATTTTTATAATTAAATAAGAAATATTGAATATTTTTTTAAATTTTTATCTTTCCAGTTCTGTTATTAGCTAGTATTTCTTGCACGTCACAAGTAGTGTAATTTGGCGCCAGTTCAAACATAGTTTATTTTAAATTATTACTATGTTTAAAATATACAGAAATTTGAAAAGAAAATTATATTTACTTATACTGTAGGAGGTAGGTACTTATTCGAATTTCAGAATAAAAACATATGTTAATTTTTTTTACAACACCTCATAAATTGTAAAGGTTCATTCACAGCTATGAAAATAAAATAGTTATTTGTATATCAAGTGCTGAAAGTCTATCTTTGTCGAACCAAAACGAAAGTTGCAGCCTGAGCGAAGCGAAGGTTGCAATCGTTTGTGTTCGACAAAGGACTTTCAACACGTTTTATACACACTATTTTGTCTACTCTTGCAAGATAAAATATAAGGAAATAAAGAATTATTTTTTAAAAATAATTTGACATTTATTTTCAATTTTTGTATTTGTGATGCGTATCTATGACAACAACAAACATTCTATACAACATTTGTAAGTAAAATTCGTTGCTAGGATACCGAAGCGTGCTGCAAAATTTTGCAGCACTAGTGCTGCAAAATTTTGCAGCACTAGTGCTGCAAAGAGTTACTTTCAACATGAAAAACAAACCAGAAAATTGTATTTTCAGAGCAGGAGTAAAAAAATAAACTTACACATCAAAATAAATATAACCATTTAGATTGTTATGAAAGTTTCCACACCACTCTAAAATAAAAGTAAACATAAAGTCTATGTAGAAAGCCCCAAGCCTTAGCTAATCAGAAAGGGTGGAAAAGAATAGCTATATTTAAAGTTTTTTAAATTGTCTTTGTGATCTGCCAATCGAGCTGACAAAACATTCATTTAATTTATTAATAAAACTTACCAAAAAATTCAAAGAGCATACACACATCCATTTGCTCTATAAAACGACAACCGAAATGATTTCGGTTGTCGTTTTGCACGAATGTATTTTGTGTACATGAATTATAACAATTTGTAAGATCTTACTACCCTGAAGGAGGTGCAAGGGTGCACCGAAAGGTTGGTAGTAAACAATAAATGCTGTTTGACTGATCTTTCAAGTAATTATTAACACTTAATGTTTAATATTTAAGTACCATTGGTGCAACCGACTAGCTCGTAGCTATGAATATCTTAACTCTGACCTAATTTATAAATAACTGTTCTGAAAATGTCAATTGTCAAATGTTTATTGAAACTGTCAATATATGACACTATTACCTACTTTGTCTTTTAACATGTAGACATAAATGTTACAATATGGCATACAGTTTTCCTTAGTTCGGAATATAAATCCAATATTATGTATTAGGTCTCCCAATAAAACCATTATAGAATTTTATTTCGCCTGGAAAAGCTGAACTATAGAATTTAAAATCCTTCTATACATATGAAATATCATTGGTATTATTCCACCTTCTCAGAAAATGCAGACAGGCGGATATAAAATGATATCTACATATGCATTTCGATTCTGTACCACCGTTCCGTAAATCTATCTCCCACAGGAAACAAAACAGGACGAAAACGAGACAAAAACATATCGCGATGATGTGTTTTATTTTTATCGGGGGCATGCGAATTCGACCTCACGCGGTGAAATTAAAACAATGACCTAAATGAGAGATTAATATTAATCAATAGATTTATTGTTATCGAGAAGTTAATTACGTGAAACAATGACAAGCTTAACCAATGGCCAATATAGTATCACGTAAATCATGGGTTGACATAATATTTGATCATCATAATTAGCTTTCGTAACATTAAATAAAATTAATACTAAATTAGACATAAATTCAGATTTAGACTACATCAGCAACGCTGTATACTTCTGACCCGCTATACTGTCTTGCAGGATATGGCACTGGAAAGACATGGTGTGAAACTAAGCGCGAATAAATAATAATAATAATAAAACTTTATTGACATCAATCATAGGCGGGGTTCAGTCAATACATGTACATACAAAACAACCATTGTGAACGCCGATATTCTTACAACAGGTTTTACACACATATACATATAAAAAATTAAACGAATAAAAGAACATGAAAAAAAAAGAAAAAAAATTAGATGAATAAGTATTATAAACCAGCAATCATTGTACCACATGTTTACAGCTAAAATCAGTAGATACTAAAATAATACATCATTATTAAAATTATAATTTTTCAAATGATATTTAAAGGAGTTTACGGACGGAGATTTCATGTCGGATGGTATAGAGTTGTATAAAGTAGGTGATAAGAAAATGAACGCTTAAATTTATATTTTTTTAAAGATGGCACAATATATAAATCCTTAATACTTTAGCGTGCGCCGACCCGAAGCACCGAATGCTTGCGCCGCCACTGCTAGCATGTTCTCGAGCGATGACGTATTCCCTCGCTGGGGAAAACCCATACGCCTTTAGACTGGTTAATTACATCCGGTCGGGTGATCCTTTGTATTCGATGGAAAGATGGAGAACATTCTAGAGAAATGACATCGCGCTATATTAACCTTCGGAAGGACAGCGGAGATATAGTCTGATATATAGAAGCAACGAGCAATGAACAGTGAGTGATATAAATAAACAGTCTACAAGTGGTGTACATAAATAAATGTAGTTATATAAATAAATATAGTGATATAAGTATTGTTTAAATAAATAATCTTAGTGTTTAAGAATTTAATAATATTCTTAGTTTTAAATTAGTGTTTATAATTATTTAATCATAGTGTTAGTTATTTTTATTATCTTTCTAATATTTATCCCAATTATTTATCATTTAATAAACGTATTATTTTAATCAATAATATTTCTCTGAATTTTACACTTCACCCATATAAATAAACGTTACGTGTAAACTGTAGTTATAGAATTTAGGAATGCGTTTGTGATACAAATATGAAGGTGTGCGAGTAATTAAAATTTTATGAACTAAAGAAACATTTATATTTTTCTAGTACGAGATTCTATATCTACCAATTTTGCGAATCTCTGTAATTTGAAATGTGATCAAATTTATGAACATATCGTAAGCAAGAATCTTGAAAATTTAGGTATAGTTTGGTTCACGAAAGATGACAATTCAAGGCTATTTGTTCGAAGAAAGAATAAACAACATTTTATATAGCGGTAGTATAGCAACATTATTAGAAAGAGATAGATTATTTGACGTATGTCTACGTGCTTTATACTATATGACAGATACACGTTCCATATTCACATTTCTCTCTAGCACACTAAAAATAATAGGAACGTATGTCGATGAGTTGCTGGTATGCAATTATCTATTGAACTGCCCTCTATGTTAAAGCAAATCCAGTGGCGGAGTTTGTTTTTTGAATTTGACGCACGATTTGACGTTTAATCAAAATCAACGAGTACGTTTCTAATTTTGTTCCGCGATTTAATTGAACATTATCATGAGAGAGAAAGAAAAAACTTTGCGAAGGCAAGCTATTCAATTTGTGCATAATGTACACGAATAGTTTCAACGGGAAACAGAAAATAATGGACCATTATTAGATCTTCATCAGGTGCAGCAGGTAATTATGTGAATATATTTTTTTAAATTTCTTTGAAAATTGAAATTGCTGGACAAAAAAGGTTTCATGATTAATAAATGAAATTTAGCAAGTATTTTATTTTAGCGTACAACAGATGCGCTACAAATATCTGAAACCACAGTAAACAGGGTAATAATATCGAAAATGAAGAACAATTAATTTCTTCTCGAAAAAAACGACCCAGAAAATCAACTGCAACAGCTGATCTTGATACTTTTAACACCGATGCAATTAGAAGAATAATATATGAAATGTATGCTAACAGTAAGTATTTTATTACTTATTTTCAAAATATGTATTTATATCATTGTTTTCAGTATTTTTGTAACTATACATAGGTGTTATATCTTTATGTTCATTATTATATCAAAATAAAATATATCTTTGAAAATATGTAGACGTTTAACATTTAATTTTGAATGATTAAAATGTACCCACAAATATTATACCTGGTGCACGCCTATGTGTATGGAATGTAGTGAAGTTATTTGCAAGTAATATTATACCAGATGGTTTGAAAATGACCTTGAATTGTCATCTTTCGTGAACCAAACTATATATACACACACGCACAATAATCAAATAATCAATAATCAAATATCACGAAACTAATATAAATGTTTTAATTTGATGAATGCTGCCCTCAGTTTAGACTGTAAATGGAAATGAAAATCATAGATGTAATTTTATTCCATCTAGTACCAAGTCAGGAGCCTCACAAATTCCAATCAATAACATAGTTCATTTATCTGGATTAATACTGAGACCATTATCCTACACCCATTGCACTAAAATGCAGAGATGATCGTGGTAACCATCCATGCAGGTGACTGGGTACTTCGCCATCCAGCTCTAGGTCTAGGAAATGCTATACAAACCTAGTTCGGGCTTACACCATAAATTCAAATCAAAGGATAGCAAAGACGGTAGCGACCACAACCTTGTATGTGAAATGTAAGTGATCTTATAGGCAACACAACACATACACCACATCTTAGCGGCTAAGTAGGCGGATAAGTGTAGGGGGATTTTAGGTAATGGTTCCGACCCTTGCCAGTTTTATGCGAACCCTTAAATGTAATAATTGTTAGAAGAAACCACAGTTGTGTTTCGCGTACTCGTCACGTGTTGAAATGTAGAGTTCAATTGAGCAACGTTATGCAATATAATTTTGCGTTAAATTCGGTAAATATTGTCCGCGAACGGTTGAAATGATTAAGAAACAGAGTTTTGAAAGTTCGCTCCCAGATCGCTACTTCTTGGATCCTTCATCGTGACAACGCTCCCTGTTACACCTCCTTATCTGTCCACGAATTTCTGACCACCTTACAGCCCTAACTTGGCGCCTTGTGATTTCTTTTTGTCCACCTCCAGACTGACTGAAGAATGGACAAAATATTAATTTTCCAGCTGATCTAATTTAATAAAATCAATGCCTAGGAATCCGTAATTAAAGCCAAATTTAGTATTGTGTTAAATAATTTTATAACTATAGATGTACGAATAATTTTGTTTCTATATTTTTGTATATAATTTGTTTTTAGCACAATTACATAAAGTAAACTATTTTTTTTTAATTTCATAACATAATAATAATAATAATAATAATAATAATAACTATCATTTGATTCTGAAATATCGAAAGAAGGCTCTGATTATTTTTTTAATGAACTTTTTTAGAAAAACTTTTTATTTTACATTTAAGATTAAAGTGTACGAATAATTTTGTGAGCCACTGTATATCTATTGAATGAAAGAATGATTTGAAGTTTGGGAACTATTATACATGTCCACAGCTTACTTATTTTGGAGTCAATTAAGGCATACATTACATAAAATGTTTTAATATGGTTTTTATTATTATTATATTCCTAAAAGCATTTTTTTTTCGTGCTTTTACTCTTGTATGAAAATGGATTTGAATTGACAACAAAGTATATCCGCAACAAAAAGTTCAGTAATGTAACGTTTATTTATTTGGGTGAAATGTAAAAATCAAAGAAATATTAATTAAAATAATACGTTTATTAATCGATAAATAATTAGGATAAATATTAAAAAGATAATAAAAATAACTAACACTATGATTAAATAATTAAGACCAAGAATATTATTAAATGCTTGAACATTAAGATTATTCATTTAAACAATATTTATATCACTATATTTATTTGTATATCTAAATACATTTATTTATGTTCACCACTCATAGACTGTTTATTTATATCACCAATAGTTCAATGCTCGTTGCTTCTATATAACAGAATATTTTCGCTGGCTTCTCTGACGTGCTTATATAGCGCGGCGTCATTTCTCTGGAATGTTCTCCATCTTTCCATCGAATACAAAGGATCAGCCCACCGGTGTAATTAACACGTCTAGCCGCATGGGTTTTTCCGCCGCCTGGGATTACATCATCGTTCTTATGTAAGGGGCGCACGTTACAGTATTGAGAAGAACTTGATTTGGTTTTAAAGACTAATGATTTAAATTTTTTATTATATGCGTTGAGGGACTAAATGCCACAAACAAAATGAACTTTAAAAACGTGTTCTCCCTTTACTGCAAAATGTTGCCTTTTACTATTAATTCCTATAGAAATTACTGAAAATACAGTTTCCGCAAAATCATAAATAGGCATTATATTTTGTCGCGCTTTGGGAATATATAAACAGAACCCCTAAACGCAATGATGGTGTTGATAAATTACCCAAATTATCCGGAAAAAACTATACCTATACATAAGTAAATATCAATCATTTTTATGAAGTTTCTTATCGATTTTACCAACCCTTTCTACTGGTTAGAATGTGTGGGCACGAATTCTCGCTCATATTCAACAGATTTCCTGTTCCTGGCAACATTTGAGAGTATTCCCAATTCATTTCGCCTTGGCATTGATTTATCCTAACCTACAACGCGGTTCACTGCCGGTTCCGGTGCTGAACCGCAACCAGTCAAGTTCGCGGACGAATTACCGGTGTAGGGTTCATGGCTTTCATAGACGGAGTTCGTTTTTCAAACGGGATATGGTTTACCGTAATATTAGAACTTTTATTGGGTATGAAACTAATTGCAATGTACACGAAACGTGTAAAATTAACTAAAAATCATATATTTATACTCAAAATTTGTCTAACACATTCATTTTTATATAAAAAAATTTGACAGCTACAAGTGAGGTTTGAAGTGTTCTCGTCCTCGGGCTTATTGTGATTTTGTCTAATAAATTCGCTGCTTCGTTACGTCTAGCATTATTTAATTCAGCATCATCTTTATCACCTGTATCTCTGTGTCTCATTATATTTTCTAAAATTAAATACACATTCAAATTATATCAAATTTACAGATATTATAAACATAGGTACCTTCAACATTGACACCTGAATATTTCTTCATCTTCTACATCAATTATGTGTGCAAAAATATCTTGAATATCTTGAATTTATTCATATAATATCAAAATTGTTAATTTGACAATTAATAAAATTTCATATATCTTACGAATACAGGACTTTAGGGCTATTCTGTAAGCATCGTTATGACATAACGAATCGTTAAAACATTGGATCGTTATAATAATAACGAAAATCGTTTAAAGGCTTATTCTATATACGTTCGTTATGACATTATGCATTGTTATATCGTTATTATAATGATAATCGTTAAAGTGGTATTCTGTAAGCAATAATTTAGTTCTACATAATGAAAATATGATAACGACAACGTTATTTTTTAACGACTGGAAACATCATTCGTTACATAAACGTTTTGTCAATAATTCAGTATTTTTATTCCTGTCAAAATAAAATTGCTATTATGTTGAATATTGATCTCAAAAACCTGTAATATTATAGTTTTTGGCAAAGTATATTAAAATCAATTAATAAGTTTTTATTCCTAGCGCCTAGCGCAAGCTTCCCAATTTGTCTACAGATGGTAGTAGTAGCTCTAGCATAGCCCACAACAAGAAGAAAGAGTCTGACAGTTGACAGGTTGATAGCTGACTCCCACCAGAACTAATCTAACCTAAAAGTTTTCTGAGTGATATTGAATTATTTTAAATATTTCATTAAAATTATAATTTGATTTCAGGAAATAAAGTTCTTAATTTGATCCCAAGGTTATTATTTTTTAAAGTGTATTACATAATACGGATACGAAGTTAATGATTATTGTTAAGTAGATGTAAAGATTTTCATAATAACGATTTCGGTTATGATAACGATTCGTTAAGCAAAAATTTTAAAGAATAGGCCTATTACACCTAGTTTAAACTAGAGGTAGGCGGTCTAAATTTTACACTAGCTTTAAACTAGGTCTGTCAACCCTTACTATTGATAAGGAAAAACCTTAATCCTAAGATAGACCTGATTTAAACCACGTCAGAATTATTATGAATACGGCTGAATTTGCAAATGTCATAAATTTCCACAAGCATATATCTAAATAAGCCACAGCCAGTTAGAAAGAATGGGAAAGGAAATATCTTTGTGAACTGTTATGCGTGCTGTAATTTATGTTCTGGTCTAACTACAAAATAAATTTAATTTTAAATACCTATATTTTAAGAAAAAGTGTTTTAATAAATATGGTACATATATCTTGTCAACTGCCAGATAAACTATGAAATTGTTTTATTTTCTACGCTGTGAACATCAACCAAAAGGTCATTTCTTATTTTCGTATCTGTGACTATATCATTCGTAAGTTATAAACCAATAAGAATACGTGATTTTCCTTAGTTACCACGTATTTCAGACGTTATTATTAAGTAACCATGGTGTACGAATATACGACCCTTTTATATTCCATTATATCTACCTTCGTATATTCACTTATAGGTGCGTTTGATTATTTTGTTCTATGTACTCAGACCCAGAACGGTCAATGTCATTTTGAATTATATTTACGGAGCATAAAGTACTCGTATAATCTTTTTTTCTTCGAACACAGTATCGAGTACATAAATGAATGTATAATTAGATTTTGAAGAGAAAAATCGTGCTTTTATGCTTCAAGTAGATATCTGAAATGACACTAACAACAGTGACAGTGACAGCTCCAAATGCACCAAAACAAATAATTGAACGCACATATTTGAAAGCATTAATAAAGTAAAAATTTGAAAAGTATACAAATAATTATTTGAATCACAAGCTTATTTATTTGATATACAAAAATTTCAATATCATATTACATACTACCACAGACTACAGCTATATTTAAAAATATAGGTTATGTGTCAAAAAAAGAGGCTGCAGGCCTATGTTCAATTTACTTTTAACTTATTAATTTATTTTTATTCATGATATAGTCTACCTGTATACAATTCGACAATCGAAAATTCTCGACATACTCAACGTGTTCCCTATAGGAAATACCACTCGACCTTTAGTCTCGTGATGTTTCCAGGCAACACATTTCGTATAATTTAGAATTTTCAATAATCTTATTGACTATATATTAGCATTTAGAGTTTGGTTATTTTTGTATACGAGTAACTATAAAAATATAGCGTTTTTTATTCATCATTTTAATCAAAAACTGACATTGGTTATTTTTACTTTAAACCACTGGATTATTTTCCTACTTCATTTTTAAATGTTTGTGTGTGAGTGTGTGTATGTGTGTATGTCAATGTGTGTGCAACTATATTTATTTATATTCACAACTCGTGTACTATTTATTATATCACCAATTGTTCATTTCACCACGCTTGTCTATATCAGAATGCCCCGGTTGTCTTCCAGACGGTGTTTATATAGTCCAGCGTTCTTTTTCAGGACCATTCGACGCGATAATAACATCGAATACAAAGGGATCAGCCGACCGTACGTAATGAAGCAGGCCGAGACTTGTGTGCGACGATTACGTCATCGCTCAGATTAGGCGCCGTTTTAGAAACGTTCGACCATCGGCGGCGGTCGCGTACTCTTAGAGCCAGTGGCGTCGGTAACACGCACGCTACAATATAATGAATTGACAGATGGCAGTTGCAAAATATAATTTGCATAATCCGTGAAATAATTTTACTTGAAATGTATAATCTTTTGCATGAAACTACTTTATCTGTAAGTAATTTATGAAGGATGTTTCTAGAAAAGTGATCAGCTCGATTATTTTCTTTATTATTAGGAATTCAAGAAAATCATCCAAATAAAAGTTGTAGTAAATCGACGGAGATATTTCTTTATTATAATTATAATTAGTATAATTAGTATAAATTTTTTAAACTCGTTCGACAGAGTATTATTTTCTGAATTCAACCTTGTAATCATTTATGTCCTCACATAACAAAAATATTGAGAAAAATTTAATTGAAATTTAAATAAATTTTATATTTAGTTATTTTTCACTAGAAATTTATTTAAATTTCAATTGAATTTTTCTCAATATTTTTATTATGTAAGGATACAAAATAATTATATGGTTGAATATTCTATCAATCAATATATACCATCCCATTTAAGAAAATATAACTTTATGTTATTGTTTGAGAACCACTGGGTTAAAAAAAATCTTCAATAAGTGAATATTCTCCTCGATTTACTTCAACTTTTATTTGAATGATTTTCTTTTATTCCCAGTAATAAAGAAAATAATCGAGCTAATCACATTTTTAAAACACCCTGTATAAAATACATAGAATTGACGGAGTCATGTGTTGGCCACATCAGATTTTTTAAATTATGTATTTATTGTAAAACTCGTATCAGTACTGACAATGGTTCCATAGTACATATTTATCATTACATACAATCGGACATTGGCGTCATATAACCGTTAAAGAACATTAGTCTTTGTATATATCTCTGTCCATATAATGTAATGGAATAGCATGTTTGATCAATTTTGATGAGCTGTTTAAGCACAATTAAGTAATAGCCGTGCGCTCCTGTGTATAATTCATATTGACGGCGCGTGATCAATTGCGCGTGAGGGAAGCACTCACACGTTAAATTTTTAGCGGAAATTTAAGCGGAAACCAGGTGTGAGGAGTGTATGAGCCCGTTGTAAATTCGCACTCGCTGCTCTTGTCTTATCGTTTATCAATTGCTAATATTACTAGCTTCCTGTTTCCTGCCCAACCTAAACCTATAAAAATCATCCGAAACTAATCATTGAACTTAGAACTTATTGCCAATATGATACACAGTGTAATAAATGTATTGTAACGTTTATTTATTTGGGTGAAGTTAAAAATCATAAAAATATTAATAATTAAAATAATAATTATTTATGTATTAAGGGCATAATCAGAAAATTATTGCATGACGGAATGTTTAAAGCTCGACGTGTAGCGGAGAGCTTTTAATTTCACAAGTACTATAATCTTGACTATATCAAGAATAAAAATGAATTAAAAAGTAAACAGTAAATTTAATGTAGGTTTGTACTCCATTTTTGCCTCTCGCTAACAGAGGTATTGGATTCATGCTAAAAGTCTCATATCCAGATTTTAGTGAATAAACACATTGATAGGTCCCTAGAATCCGATTATAACATTTTTACGATGATGTCTGTGTGGATGTGTGTGTGTGTGTGTGTGTGTGCGGATATGTATGTGTGTGGGTATGTCTGTGTGTGTGTGTGTGTGAGGACGTTGTAGATGATTTCTCAAATTCTATAAGACCAAAGGCATGTGTAACTACGGATTCCTCATTGTAACAGTAATGGGAAGAGTTGAATAGGTCCTGGTAACAATTGCACAACCGAAAGTCGTAGTTTCTAAAAAAAAAATCCTACTTATTATTTTTTGAAAATTTGTTACTATAAAAATAATTAAATTCTCAATCTGACACATTTATTTTTTTATTATATCCCGTATAGGCATAATGTTTTGAATGAAATCTTATGATACTTGACACCTATGTACATTATTATTAGCTTTCATTCTGACACGGGCCCCCATATCTGCTTGCCAATGCCAACAACGCCACAAAACTGCTCGCGCCCAATGCAACATAAAATGAAAATGGCGAGAGGTATTGTGCTGGCCACAGCAGATTATTTTTTCTGCGAGAAACGTCAAATTGTTTGCCACAAGCCACATAACCATTTTTTTTTAAATATAGCTGTATGTAATATGTATATTGAAAGAAAGTGCAGTTTCCGGACTTGTAATTAAATAATTTATTATTTGTTTACTTTTCAAATTTTTATTTCAAAAATAGCCTTCCTGTGCGTACAATATTTCGTTTCTGTGCACACGGACCTGTCAGTGTCATTTCAGATGTCTACTTAAAGCAAACAATGCATGATTTTTCTCCTCAAAGTCAAACTACAGATTCATTTATACAGCATGTCCCGGATTGAGTTTACAAGCGGGAAAAATCTTCATTTTTGATTTTACAAAAAATGTTATAGGAAGAACTTTTTTGCTTGACTTAATACATTTCTTTCATTTGCACCTTTAATTAAAAATGTTTCAATTCGAGTTTTTATTATCTCCATATTCGAAATTAGGAAAGTATCTTCGATATATGGCTTGCTTAACCAGTAATATTTCAAAACTTATTTTTATTGAAATATTTGTATGTAGTGGAAAGTATTAACAATATTATTACAATAAAATGGCAACGTTAGAATAGAAAATTTATTACAATGTCACGGTCCAATTTTATGACCCCAAGGATACCAGATTTGACAATTGCATATTTTTATTTGTGGGGACGTTTAAAACAACGTGTATGCAGAAAACTTACCCAATGATGCAGAGGTATTAAAAAATCGAATAAGAGATACTATATCCACCTTAACAGTTCAGGAAATCCAGAATAGCATTCAAGAGCCACGTTGGATTGAATTATGGAGTGACAAAGCTGGAGGGTTTATAAAATAATTTAATACTTTATTTTTGTTTTAATGATTTAATGAAACATTTCTAATATTTTTTTTTGTTTTTACTTCCTTGTACGTAAGTAAAGGAAGTATTGTAATCGCGAAAAATTTCGGTTTTCAGATTTCAGCGGAAATATCCATTTTGATCATCCCTGAATCCATTTTGACTAATTTCGTCGTGACGTCTGTACGTACGTACGTCCGTATCTCGCATAACTCAAAAACGGTAAACCGTAGAAAGTTGAAATTTTGTATTTAGGACTTCTATAACATCTAGTTGTGCACCTCCCTTTCTGGTTATTACACAATTTCTAGAAGTGGCACTTTACATGAAGCCTATAATAGATTTTAATGAAAAACTGTTTTAAAATATAATCCAAAACTTTTCAAATTTGGTATACAAGACTTTTATGTCAATCGAAATAACATATTAGATTTTGGTTAAAATAGGCTAACCGGAAGTGGTACATTACTTGAAGTTGTTAACAGTTTTTCTTGAATAAAATGATTTTATTTTGATTTTAGAAATAAATGCTTCAAATAAAAGTTTTAAAGAATTAATTTCTGCGTCTAGCACATCAAGTATTATTAAATTAGCCCTTTGTATAAGCGAGATATGTAAATTTAAAAATTATATACTTTTTGTTTTTGTAATAAAGCTTGCTATGGATTAGGACAAAAAAATAAAAAAAAAAGTTGATGTCAAATTACGTTAAATACGTGCAATTTTATGTTTCGTACAATAACAAATATATTTTTATTGTGAAATTAGTCATATTCATTGTTGTAATCTAATATTTCTTTGTTGTAATCAAAACTCGCTTTAAAAAGAACCGGGTTAGATTAATGTTAATTTAAGAATGATAGTAGTAAATGAATTATTTTTTGTTCTATATCAAAATATTTCTCGGGCTTGGCTTGAGCCTTTCAATATTTTGTAATTTAATTATTAAAAAAATATGTATAGTTTAATAATCGTACAAGGAAGTCGCGTGGTGTCCACATCAGATTTTTTTATTTATTAACCCAGCCCAAATTAATATTGTAATTTCAATTGTAGATTAGTTTCTTTAAATTAAACTCAATCCGGAGGCAAACTGTATACTCGATATTGTGTTCGAAAGAAAATAGATCGTACCCTTCACAATCCGCAAATAGAATTCAAAATGACATTGACACTTCTGAGTACATAGAACAAAATAAACAAACGCATCTATAAGTGACTATACAAATGTTGGTATAATCGAATATACCAAGGTTCGTATATTAGTTCACCATGGTTACTTAATAATAACCGCTGTAATACGTGGGGAAAAACACGCATTCTTATTGGTTTATAAACTAATGAATAATCTACCTGTATATAACTCGACAATCGAAAATTCTCGAAATACTCAACGTGTTGCCTGTAGGCAACATGTTTCATATAATCGATAATTTTCAATCGTCTTGTTGTATAATGATATGATTATGCCCATGGTACATACAACGTTTTATCTTGGTTCTCAAAATTCAAAGATTCAGTAGGTACCTATTTGTTATTGTTGTGAATTTTAAGTATGCTGTGTAGAAGTTGGTGCTATATTATTTGTTTATAACAAAATATAATTTAATGTCAAATAAAAATGACAGATATTGGTTACCAAAACAAATATTGGATGAATTTGTGGCTGCACAGGAGAATATTGTTCCTTAGAAGTCAAAAGATGTATACAAGAAAGAATACGAATATTTTTGTAAGTGGCAGAGTTCAAAAAAATATTTTATTATGTTGTCTGACATGTACCCATAAACAAAAAATTTGAATTGTTTAAATATTTGTTGTTTGGCAACTTTATAGGCCCTCGGGCGATAAAAGCCTATTTGTGCCCGCTTTTAAGGGCAAATAAACAAGTTTATGATTCAAAAATAAAAAAAATGTTTATTAAACGATAAATAAATATTAAAAATATAATAAGAATAACGATCACTATGATTAAACAAATATAAATGCTAATTTAAGACATACTATTAAATACTTAAACACTAACATTATTTATTTTAACAATATTTATTTATATGAAAAATAAAGATAGTTGTATCTTATAAACCTGACTTTATAAAAAATATCTACATAAAATAATAAAACTTTTATATAAGCCATTTTTTTCTCTTACTAATAATAAAAAAGTTAAAGGGGTGGGGGGTCTTTCCAGACTCAGCCTGTATATAGTTGTATACCTAGCTGGATCATTATGGATAAGATAAATGAATAACTATCCGCGTAGTATAGATAAAAATAATGCATGAGAATTTTTTAGGTTAATTCAATATTCAATAAAAGTATTCATCCTCATTGATTTTTGTTTTGAAAGCAAATTCTTTTTGTTGAATAACAAAAACATATTTTATTTTGTGATTATCTTTTCCATTAATTTTTTTTGTGAAAAACAAGGCGCTATATTTTTGCTCCATTTTTATCGTACACGTCCCACACTTAAAAGCTGAAACCCACTATAATTAATTAATGATATAATTGAAGAGCATTAATCAAAACAGTCATCAAAAGACATAATGAATATAACAACTCCTAAACACCAATAAGTCAAAAACGTCTAAATACCCCCTAGCATTAATTAATCCAATTAACCTGGTGAATCATATCAATCCTTGTCAGCGCAATAATTAAACAAACTTTTCCCCGAGCCAAATAAATTTAATCTGTCGTGCGATAAATTCTAGATCAGGTCACGCATGTTTCCTTAACTCATCAGAACTGTATATCGACAGAAGACCGCATTAACTACATTAAAGTCTATAACAACAGTGTAGTCCTTTGAAGGACAATTCTCAATGTATCCTCAACTATAGTAACAAATTAAATTACATCATAAAATTGTATTATGAGGAATATCAAAGTCTAAAAGTTATTAATTTTTAAAATGCCATTAACCTCGCCCTACCATATATGTCACACATCTTCTATATTAAAATTCTTACTATTTCCAAACCTTCTGCTACCGCCTTTCTAAAATACAGAATTCATTTTCAACTAAATAAATAACGAAAAAACAAAGTAACCTAAATAATATTTCTTAGCATGTATGATGCCACGCCAGATAAAAAAAATCCGATGTGGCCAGCACATGACTTCCTGCCAATTCTATGTTTAAAATACAATAAGCATTAAATAAAGTATCATTTCCGGTTCATCGTTTGTAAACAAAATCTAACTTGTTCCATTAAATAGAAATGTCTGTAGTACGAAATTTTGAATTATATCTTACCATTGAAAAACTGTTAAGCTTCAAATTAAGTAGCACTGCCGGTTTATAACAGGGACTAAGAACGAAATGAGAACGAAAACGAAATAACGAAATAAACCGAAATTTTTATAAGAACGAAAACGGAAACGAAAACGCAATATATTTTTTTCGTTCATGATTGAAAACAAAATAATTAATATCGGTTACCGGTTTTAACCGTTATTTTATTTAATATTTTATTTTATTTACAGCAAATATTTTACAGGCAAATATTATTGAATTTTCAGATATTTCATTTGCAAAGAAGCAGATTTTCAAAGTAACTCTCCAGTAGCTAACCCTGTTACGTGTTAGGTTAAACGGTATACTCGTAGTTTCATCTATTGAACACTGACTGCGATAATTTTCATTTGCACACACTGTCGGTATTCGTTTTATTAGTTATGTTAAGTACTTATATAAGAGAATTAACATAAAGGAAGATTTGTTTGAAAACATACTATAAGTTAGGTGAAATAAAATGTAATTAATGTTTTATTCTTTATCGTAAAAAATTCAGGCCATATCATAGCATAAGCTTTTCTTCTTATTTTTTATATATGTATTATCTTTCCTTTATATGTATGTTTTATTTTCATGTTTAATAAAACTTATTATATTTCTATATTTTCATCAATTGTTACTCATTAATAGTTATAACCGGTATTAACCGGTATTTAACTACTGTGAACGGAAACGAAAACGAAAATATTTAGGTGGGAACATTGAGAACGGAAACGAAATTTTTCGGTTTCGTTCGGATAAGAACTAAACGAAATATTTTTCGTTTTAAGTCCCTGGTTTATAATATATATATATATATATATATATATATATATATATATATATATATATATATATATATATATACAGGGTGATTCATCGGTCTGTCCTCTCTTTATAACTCTTTTATTTTAAGTCAGATAGAAAAACTCTTCAGATAAAATTTATATGATATATTATTGTCTATCTACGTACTATATGCACTTGTATACAGGGTGCTCCGTTGAAGCGCAACAATATGTAACTTTATATTTCTTAATGGAACATCCTATATATATTTATTTATTTTGATAGTAAATTAGATTTCCTTTAAAAAAGTATTAAGTAATAAGGTGTCTAAAATTATAAATTAAGAAGTTATTTACTTTTATTCGTTGAATGATATTTTTGTATCATGTTATTATTAACAAAGTAAGCTATGGATAATTTGATCAATTGTTTCGAGCATTTATTATAATTTTGCATTATTTAGTCTGTCACTAAATTTTAATAGCCTCTTTGTAATTAGTGTAATGTTTAAAATAATTATTAATAAAAAAAATCAAAATTTTGTATTACATTATGGTTTTTTCCACTATGAACTACTATTTTTTATGAACGTAAATAACTTCTTAATTTATAATTTTAGACCCCTTATTACTTAATAGTTTTTTAAAGGGAATCTAATTTACTATCAAAATAAATAAATATTTATAGGATATTCCATTAAGAAATATAAAGTTATATACTGTTGCGCTTCAACGGAGCACCTTGTATACAAATGCATATAGTACGTAGATAAACAATAATATATTATATAAATTATATTTGAAGAGTTTTTCTATCTGACTTAAAATAAAAGAGTTATAAAGAGAGGACAGACCGATGAATCACCCTGTATATAGTCCAAATCCAATATGTTGTTTCAAATTGTATACGAGCTTTAAATATCAAATTTGAAAAAAATTTGGAACATATTTTAACATATTTTTTCAAGAAAATCTGTTTAGAGCTTCCAGTTACCACTTCCGGTTTATCAATTTCTAATTTCTCGTCAATACAAGAGTCTTAAATACTAAATTTGAAAAGTTTTGAATTATATCGTATATTTTTCACGAAAATCTGTTTAGAGCTTCAAGTAAAGTATCACTTCCGGGTTATCAATTTTAGCCAAAATCCAATATGTTATTGCCATTGATATAAAAGTCTTAAATTCTAAAATCGATAAGTTTTGGATTCTATTTTAATATAGTTATTCATTAAAAATTGTTATGGGTTTCAAGTAAAGTATCTGTTCCGGTTGTCCAATATTACCCAAAATCTAATCAACTATTTATATGGATGCATAAAGTTTAAATATGGAAAATATATTTTTTTGGAAGTTTGATATGTTATCGTGAAAGAAAAATCGTCACATACACACACAACACACACACACGCACGCACGCACACTCACACACACACACACACACACACACACACACACACACACACACATCATTGTAAAAATAGTAAACACGTGTTATGGGGACCCTAATTTGTGCTTATTCACTGAAAACTTACTATCGAATTTTTGGACAGAAAACATTTCCTCCCTTACCTAAGGTATGGCAGGAGGTAAAAAAAAAATAGTGGCAGTCAAAACTTGAATTATAATATATTCCTTACGTAGTTTTTTTTATTAATTACTTTATTAAATTGGTTATTATAGTTTCATATTTCCAATTATTGATCCCGAAAGTCATTACATATATTTATACATTTTTATAAGTGAAGAGCCAGGGAGAAAAAAGATGAATGTCACAATAGTATATTAAAGAACGTATGTCATAATTGTCATTTTATATTTTGAGAAGGAAGGAAGCATAACTCTTCCAAAATAATCGATAATTATGAAATGAGTTCTTTATACTATTTTTTACCTCTCGCTAAGAGAGGTATTGCATTCATGCTAAAAATCGCATATCCAGATTTTATTGAATAAGCACGTTTTAAGGTCTCTACAATCCGATTTTAACATTTTTACGATGATGTCTGTGTGTGTGTGTGTGTGTGTGTGGATGTGTGTGTGTGTGTATGTGTGTGTGTGGGATGTTGGGAGGCCGGTTACTCAAAAACTATAAGACTTAAAATTTGTTTAACAACGTACTTCCCAATCGGACATTCATGGGAAGATCTGAAAAGGTTTTGGTAATAATTGGACAACCGGAAGTAGAAGATTCTTGAAAAAAAATCTTCTAAATATTATTTTTTGAAAATTTTTCGTGGTAATATTAAAGAAAATTAAATTCTCTATCTGATACATTTAAATATTTTATTATATATTCCATAGATTTAGAGATAAAAGAAGTATAATATATAAAATAATCTGTTGTAATAAATTTGACAGCCGAAAGAATGCCATGAAAAATAGTTGATAATTTAAATTATTTGTAACTGACAGATAAATGTCAGTGTCAGAAATAATGAGTAATGAATTAAAAATGTACTTGGAGAATCCCTTAGTTCTTGATCTGTGACTATTATGGAGATGACAAGTCTAGGTTGAAGGACTTAAATTTGTTTCAAACATTATGGGACAATGTACACCAGTACTGTAGACTAGAGTAACTTTGAATTGCGAAAAAGCTATCAAATTCTTCTCAAGTAAGTTGTAAATATTGACAAAATCGGAGTGCAATCTATCCGTCACTTTATTAAAGGGAATTAAGGTTATTTAGATGTAACAAGTATGAAAAAATAAAATGTAAAAGAAGATATATAAGAATAGATGCACAATCCAGATATATACATTTTAGACCGCCCAAAATTAATGTTTTTACTAGAAGAATATGAAGAGAAAGTAAACAAAGTTGTTCGAATTGAAAATTGCTGTTACCAGCCTAATATTTATATATGGTAAAATCTACTTTGTAATTTATTGTAACATAATTTATGGTAAAATATCTTCATGTTGAGACATGCTATTATTGAATAATAAAGAAGTTTATACGTCATAGATTTATATGAATATATTATTTGTATTTATAAAAATAATCTTTGCTTTATGCATACAGCCAGGTAAAATATACGGCGAGAGGTTATGTGCTGGCCACATCAGATTTTTCTATTTTGCACCTTTTAAAAAAAATCGTAGTTTCAAAATATAGGGAATTTTGTGTTACTTGGTGAAACATGTGACGTTTGATGTTTAACAATATAACCTTATTTTTGTAACATCAATTATCTACAATATATTCTAGTTCTTTCCAACTTTACCACTATATTTTTCTTCTCTTATAAGGATAACTACTTTTAAATTCATAATTATATAAAAATAATATTCTTAATCGTTTGCGTTCGTATATTTAGCGAGATTTCATAATATTTTTCGACACTGATACCCACCAACCTTAAAAAAAAAAAATGTACTAGTCTACTACAGCACTCGGAATGAGATATGTATTAACGAACTCTTTTGGGTGCTGTAATAGCTTTGTTACAGACGCAAAATATGTCTTAGTCCAAAACTCAGATTGAACATTATTATACTCACAAATGGGTCGAGTAGTCTGACTACCGAACCTATTAAGGAAAAATGCTTCGACCGTCAATCTTTTTAGCTCCTGTATCTTAGGACAGTTATTGTTTTTGCCTTCTTTAAATGTACCATTTGAAATCCCCACCATCAATCTATTAGTAAGACCAATCATCTCATTTTGCTAGAAATGATCAATCTATGGGACTCCAATGACCTATTAGGAACTTCACTGTTTAAGGACAAAATGAGCTTAGCATCTACGTCATAGAATATTTAAAAAAAAATATTACGGCTTAACGAATAACAACTTTCTAGAATTACAGATTGCTTTCTATTTAGATAAAATTTAATAAAAACTTCATTTTATTATTATTGGAGATAAACACTAACATCCATGCAAAGCGCGATTCGAACCCGGAATCTTTAAATTGCAAAGCGACGTCGTTGCCCCTTCTATTATTCCCATTTTAAGGGCTTAAAATATTTGAATTAGAGCACGGCCCCAGCATGTTATAGTTCAATAAATTAAAAGATAGACTCTACTTACTGTCATAGCTGTTCTAGAATCTAGATCCAAGCAAGTCCTAGTTACTATGCAAATAGTTGCACATCGTGCAGGTGACAGATATTCCATGCGAATGCAGAATTTAATTAAGAAAGGAATAGTAAATATGAATTTCTTTGTTTTACTCGGTTGAAGAATTGTTTAATTAAATTCTAAATTAAACTGGAAAATAAAGTTTTTGCTTTTTATACATGATTTATTTGACATATATTTCATTAAAATATATGACAGTTGATATATACAAATAGAAAAACTTGAAGTGCGTTTCGTTTTTTATTTTAAATTGTAATACACGCAGTATAGAAACGGATATTAAGCTCAGTATCGGAAATTAGATCAATGAAACTGGCGCCGCTAATTCTGTATTCTCTTTTTGTTAGAGTCTACTTGTAAACACTATGCACGATTTCTTATCATTTTATCAATTCAAAAAATAAACTGTATGTGGACATGAATAGCTGTACTCTACGTTCTAAACGTAGTAAAATAAATTCACAGATATCGAGTTGGATTCTAGACCTATCCTACAAGTACTTGTTGATTTTCTACGTACAATATTGTTTGTTTACAGTTTACACTTTATTACCATGGCAGAAAGTTGAACATTACAACAACAGTAATTTCATTATATCTGCAAGTTCATTTTGTCTCATTTGTGCGTAAAATGTTGTACGTAAGTACCTAAGGCCAATAAATAACTATTCACATAGTTACTATTATTAATTTGAAATGGTTATTTTTTTTACAGTGACATTTATCTGTCAGTTACATACATTTGAGCTGAGCCAAGCTGAACTGTTTAACTATGGAACTGTGTGTTTAAAGCGTAGGTATATATATATCAAAAACCCTTTTACCATAAGGTGTAGGTTGTACAAATATATTTAATCGTGTACAAATTTCGCCCATTGCTTCTTATTCCTTGCCATCTTCCTAGTGTCTTGAATAGTCATGTTTTTCTTCTCCAAGATCTTACCTATTCCCAGTTGTCTTCCTCGGTCTCTTTTTTCTACCACGTTCGTCATCCATATCCCTCATGAAGTCCAATACAAACTTATATTGGTCTCTAATCATCTCATATCTGATTCTATCTCGTAGTGTTACTTGCAGTACTCTTCTTATTTTAAGTGCATGAATTTTACTTTTCATTGCCCTACATAATCTTTAATTTTTATAATAACATTAATTGCGAAAAAATAACATTTAAAGAAAACGATTTTGATTGACACCAAAATATAATGGCTTCTTTCCTTATTAGAATAAGGTAGCAATACAAGGTTTCTGAATGATAGTATTTGAGTTAGAACGCCCAGAGGATCCACACTCACACGCACACACACGCACGCACGCGCACACGCATACACACGCACATTTCACATGCACACTCGCACACACACAAACACACACACACACACACACACATACAGACATCATCGTGGAAATGTTAAAATCGGATTCTAGGGATCTTAAAACATCATCCCGATATGCGATTTTTAGCACGATCCCTATGCCTCCCTTACCAAGGGAAGCGGGAGGTAAAAAGATGGACTTGTTCTTCCACAAGGCACAACTTTCTACGGTCACCTAGTAATGGGTTTTGGACGACGAATAAAAAATTACTTAATTGCAAAATAGACCCACTACCTTCTATGTTTATTTTTTTTTTTTTTTAGTTAATATTAAAAATTGAGAATGCACTATATTTTGACTGTTTAATTGAATCGTATTTCATCCTGGATCCTCATACATCCTGTGCCATCTTCTATGTTCTCTTTTTGGGGTGCGTGTTTGCAGTTAAAGGCCTAATAATACCCGTCGATGGGCTGGCTGTGCACGCCTCTGACTGCACTGCGAGGTGCACGTCTGCGGCAGTAATTCATAAACGCTATAAATAACCAACAGCTTTAAACCGCGAATCCCAGCCAATGTTCCGGAGCTTCTGCTGTCACGAGACACACTGAACGCTTTCGTTCCTTCCATTTGGGTTGGGGATGGAAAACTATAAATAGTAGACAGCAAATATTCCAATACACTAAGTTGAAGTGGTGATAGCTTGGGTGATTGAAATTGGTAGGAAATGAAATAGTGACAAGGTTGAAATTTTATTGTCTTATTATAACATTATCAAATAAAAATAAAATGAACACATGAATTATATGCAGTACTGATTTGGCCAACATATTACGTCCCGTTAATTTCATATAAATATTTTAGATTAAAAATTGTTTCCAGGGTTTCAATTTAAAACCTTCTCCGTCTCACAATTAACATAATTTGATGTGGCCAACACAATACCTCCCGCCATTTAATATGTATTAATAGTTTAAATACATACCTATGGGGTCTCGTGGCCACGTGCGTGAGTGTCTGTTCGCGAATCTGGGGAACCGGGTTCTATCCCGACCGATGCCAAATATTTGAATTTTAAATGGCACAAAACCCCTGTTATGCACTCTCCACGCCAGCAATGAGTGCCCGTGATATAACGCCTAGTAAAGGCTCACACGGTCCAAATATGTCATCAGCATTACCGAAATCTGTGTACAAAGCAGATTGGCACACCCAGCAATGGGTAATATGCCGTAATGATATATTTTTTTTTATTTAAACACATACCTACAAATAGTGCTGAAAACTATATTAAGTTCGTTTCCATATAACTATTGTTCTATTTACAATTTTCATTTTAAAACGTTACAATTATTAATTTAAAATGATTTTTTTACAGTGACATTTATCTGTCAATTACATGAACCATGTAACCATGGAGTTGTGTTTAAAGCATAGGGTCCAGTATTTAATTTTTATATTATTTTATAAATTCAATCAAAATATATAGGAAAAGTATTAATGCAAACCTATAGAAAATTTAATAATCTCATTTTTACAATAACATAAATTGCGAAAGAATAACATTTAACGGTATTTTTTGATGAAAAACTATTTTGAGCTTCAAGTAAAGTGCCATTCCTGGTTAATCGATTTCCATATTAGAATAAGGTAGAAATACATAGTTTCAAAATTTTCGGAATGATAGTATTTGAGTTAGAGCACTCTGAGGATCCATACTCACACACATACACACCCACATAATCGTGAAAATGTTAAAATCGGATTCTAGTGACCTTTAAAACGTAGCCATTTACCAAAAACTCGATATGCGATTTTTAACACGTTCCTTATACTTCCCTTATCAAGGGTAGCGGGAGGTAAAAAATCCATACACAAAATTTGATATTAACACTGTAATAATAACCCAACGGATTTTTTTTTCAAATAAAATTCATTGAATAAGTTTGCCGCGGCACTTTTTGTTCTTATAGGTCTGTTCGTTCATTGCAGTACTTACCTATAGAATGGTGTTTAGTTTTAGTTTATCGGTATCTCTGTTCGTGTAAACATTTGCAATGTATCTAAATGTTATTAACTATTTCTATTGTTATTAATAAAATATAAATAATAATATAATGTAACGTTCATTGTTAATGGTAATAACAATTAAAAATAGTGTAATAACAACCTGAATATGATGAAGATGCAGATATTTTAAGGCATTTTATTTGTTACTAATTATTCTGTTTTAGTATATTGTTAGTAATATGTGTTAACTGATAAATTTTATATTTTATTAATATATTTATGAACGTATAGATATCCAAAAGCTTAATAAAATAAATATTTATTTACAGCAAAATCAGTGCTTATATTATTTCAAATTATATAAAATCCATAAAATATTTATGAACAATGTAAAATGTCAGGAAAACAGTACTTCTAAATATATAAATAGTAGACTAGAACTGTCCTAAAGTAGTGAAACGAAAGACTTTCACTATTCGTTACGAGTGGAATGAAATTTTCATTCGTTCAAGTGAATTCGAATTAAGCGAATGGCCAAGAATACAGTTACAATGGTTTTGTTCGCGAATACGAGTAATCTAGTCAAATACGAATGTTCAAAAATAGAGGCTCTAGTTCATATAGAAAAATCATCATACGAAAAACGTATTCTTCTAACCTTCTAATCTTGAATATTAATATTCGAATATATTTTGTTTAATTATCAGTTTCAAATTTGTTCTGGTATTTTTTATTTCATAGTTCTTTTTTATTTTACACTTTTATATAATAACACATTTTAGCCATTGAAAAGTGTGAAATAAAGACAACTTAAGAATGTGGTTTTACAAAAAAAGTTTTACAAATCAATAGGTGTACCCATATTTTTGGACAGTACTGTATATAGGTATATACTTCTATAAAAACTAATGTGTATTTTTTTACCAAAATAATTCTAATATTTTTATAGCTATACAAAGATAAGATAAATAATAAAATGTTTAATAGTATAGGTAGACTTTTATATTGTATTAAACATTTTAGTTTCTAGTACATGATAAACTTTATCACCGTTGTTTTTGTTTCAACTAATAACAAACTGAGAACGAAAACTCCCTAACTTAGCTCCTAAGTAGTTGAACAATAAATCATATCTGACCGCGGTTAGCCATGTAGGGCTCACGATTAAACTATTACATAAACATAAACCGAAACTAGAACATGACTTGCACTTTCAACTGCATTGTTGTAGGTTTTCACTATCGGTAACGAATTTTGCATTTCCATGCTACTTTCTACGGTCATTAATATATTACACATAAGAGCAAGTTTCTAGAACGCTATTAGTCTGTATGTTATCAAAGTCGTTTACTTCTTTCCTGGAAATCGATTTATGAAGAAATATGTGTATAAGAATGAAATATTTATAGGTAAATAGTTATCATGTGAACATACATATGTAGTTCTTAAAGTTAGCATGTTAATAAAACAATTTTTTATCTCAACAGTTGATAGTGGTGTTTGTAAAATCAAATAATCTACTGTTTAGTTAATATTTTTTACCGATTTGTTTATGTTGATGTCTTCGGGCGTCCTTATACTAATGGTTACAATTACGTAGATAAATACATTTTTGTACATGATTTGGTTCTTACTTATCTTTGCTTCAATGCCACATACATTATTTATTACTTATATGACTTGGAACATAAACTGTGTAAAATAAAGTGTGCAATAATATTTGTAGCTTAATGCAAGAACAACCAATGCCAAGTTTTCATAATTTGAGATTTTAAAATCAACAAAAAACTTTCAGTGTTAATAATAACGAGATTACTATCCGTAAACGACATTCTATTGATAACAAATGTCATAAATTCTACGGGTCTATTCTGTAACTCAGTGGTAAATTTTAACGACTGGTTAAAAATTTCATCCAATGGATATTGATTTGACACCTAAAAATCCATTTTTTCATTATATATCAACATTCTTGATTGGTTAAAAAAATTAACCAGTCGTTAAAAAGTAACCAGTGAGTTACAGAATAGGACTATCGAACTGTTTTCCAATTTCGCGTTCACAATTTTTATACAACTATTTTTCCAAAAACAATGTTAGAATAAACAATTTTATTCAATTGTTTTTGGGGATTCTTTTATTTGTGAAGTTGGTAACTTAGTCTAAGTGTCAAATACATATCTTTCATTATAGTTATAACCTGTTCATACTCATGAAAAAATACTGCAATTATTTTTTTATAGTAAAATAATTACAAAGTATTTATTTGTAGGTTCATAACATAATAAATATAAATAAATGTCAAAATAAATTAAATTTCAAATGTTTATTGAAACTGTCAGTGTTAACAACCTTGATATTTTAATATTTCTTTCAATAATAATTTTGAAATAAAAGTAAATTAATGCGAAATAGGAAAAATAGTATAAAAACAGATATTACAATGTCCATTTCTAACACTCGTACTTTGCGTAATTCGCCTACAACTCGATTACGCAAACTGAACTCGTATTACAATAAGGCTCATTGTAATTATTATTATTATATGTTACAATTCCCACCAGGCTTTTGCCCAATTAAAGGGAAAGGGAATCCTTGCTTTTCAATATACAATAGTATATTGTACGCGCGAAATCGCAGGAAATAATACTGGACTCTTTCAGCGAACATAAAACCAAAAATTCTTTTAGAATTGTAATATCTCCGTCGGACATTACTAATTTATCACTATTTATCGATTTATCAATTCCCTTTTTACCTCTCGCTAAGAGAGGTATTGGATTCATGCTAAAAATCGCATATCCAGATTTTATTGAATAAGCACGTTTTAAGGTCCCTACAATCCGATTTTAACATTTTTACGATGATGTCTGTGTGTGTGTGTGTGTGGATGTGTGTGTGTGGGATGTTGGAAGGACGGTTACTCAAAAACTATAAGACTTAAAATTTGTTTAACAACGTATTTCCCAATCGGACATTCATGGGAAGATCTGAAAAGGTTTTGGTAACAATTGGACAACCGGAAGTAGAAGATTCTTGAAAAAAAATCTTCTAAATATTATTTTTTGAAAATTTTTCTTGATAATATTAAAGAAAAATAAATTCTCTTTCTGATACATTTAAATATTTTTATACATATTTTATAGATTTAGAGATAAAAGGAATATAATATATAAAATAATGTTGTAATTAATTTTACAACCGAAAGGATGCCATGAAAAATAGTTGCAAATTTAAATTATTTGTAACTGACAGATAAATGTCAGTGTCAGAAATAATGAGTAATGAAAGAAAAATGTATTTGGAGAATCCCTTAATTCTTGATCTGTGACTATTATGGAGATGACAAGTCTAGGTTGAAGGACTTAAATTTGTTTCAAACATTATGGAACAATGTACACCAGTACTGTAGACTAGAGTAACTTTGAATTGCGAAAAAGCTATCAAATTCTTCTCAAGTAAGTTGTAAATATTGACAAAATTACACATCGATATAAGAATAATCGGAGTGCAATCTATCCGTCACTTTATTAAAGGGAATTAAGGTTATTTAGATATAACAAGTATGAAAAATAAAATGTAAAAGAAGATATGTAAGAATAGATGCACAATCCAGATATATACATTTTAGACCGCCCAAAATTAATGTTTTTACTAGAAGAATATGAAGAGAAAGTAAACAAAGTTGTTCGAATTGAAAATTGCTGTTACCAGCCTAATATTTATATATGGTAAACTCTACTTTGTAATTTATTGTAACATAATTTATGGTAAAATATCTTTATGTTGAGACATGCTACTATTGAATAATAAAGAAGTTTATACGTCATAGATTTATATGAATATATTATTTGTATTTATAAAAATATTCTTTGCTTTATGCATACAGCCAGGTAAAATAAACGGCGAGAGGTTATGTGCTGGCCACATCAGATTTTTTTATTAACTTTCAAAATTTACAGAAAAAAAATCATCTGATTTTCATTAAGCCGGCAAATTTATAATTTTAAACTGTTAAGGTATTTACGAAGTGTCATGGGTATATTCTGTTATCAAAGTGCCACAAATAGAAGGAAAACAAAAACATCCAAACCTCGTATTATGTTCAAATTTTACAAGTATTAAGCAATATCTTGTAAGCGTGTTAAGAGATTTCTTTGTACTTTTTTTGGTACAGGTGCGTGTCATCGTTTTATGGCGATCCTTTGAGATTACCTATGTAGATTAGAGTAAATTTTTCTGAGGGGGCAGTGAAAAATATATTTTCGGAAAGGGGGCGGTGAGCCCAATAAGTTTGAGAAACACTGGTGTAGGTAATGTATTAATAAGTAATATTTAATATCCATTTATTAAATTATTGCGAATGATGATCCTCTATCCTCATAGAAGCATAGTAAGACTTTGTCGACTCTTTTCTTTGTTATAATAATATAATCATTGTGTAGGCTTGTAATAAAACATTATTATTGCATATTGTTTTCTTCTGAATAGGAAATATATTGTTATACATTTCTACCCACGTACAAACCAACTCAAAATGCTGGTAATATCTCAAAACAAATGCCCATAAGAAGTATAACCAAACGCCATAAATTCTAATAAAGTTTTATTTGCATGCTTATGTACATAGAGTACATACATATCTATAGGTGTATTACACACATGTCTGTGTGTTAAGGTTCAATGACTTCCTCCTATGAGTGAACTCTTTTCGCGACCAAAGCACTCAGTCCCCCAGGGCTTGGCAATCTTTTCCATGGCTCGATCATATTTATTACGAACTCCTAAATTTGCTGTAGCCGCATTTTTATATCTCACATATACACAATCATTATTGCAACTAAATTGATAGGTAATCAAAATCAGCAAATTTTATGAGACAGATTTTATTTTATGACAATATGGATTCAACAGGCTTATCGTAAATTTGAACAGCATTGAGTTTCAAGATTGTTACTGCATGCTGAAGAGTGAAATATGAACACGTATTTTTACTGTATTTTCTTTTCATCTTTTGAAAATTCAACAAATAAAACTTTTCGAAGAGTCATTGCCAATATCGTCCAGAAATATGTACTGATGATTTTTAAAATTCATTGTACTTGTAAGACAATAAAACTGAACATTTTGTTCTTTAACTTCTCTGAAATTTCAAATAATAATACTCGTATTAGATATTCATATAATGTTTATATAGCCAGTATTATTCGAGATCTATGCTGACCGTTCTAAAAATTTAGAAGTACATCCTAAAATGAGTGAAAGATGCTTAATCAACATAGATCAACAAATTAACCATTGAATTCTGAGTTATTTTCAATTTTTCAAGTGCACCCCTTTAGAATTTAGTATCCCTTTATCAAGTTTGACATTTGTAAAAGATAAAAAAAAAAATATCTTTTCAAAAAATTTAGTTAACAACTAACTCATTTGTTGTGTATGTATTCTAACGCGGAAGTGTAGTATGAAAATAATTAAGTATTTTAATATATAATAGAAAATAGCTCATATCTTTCAAATGGTTAATTTGCGGTCTCATGTTGATTAAGCATTTTTCATACATTTTGGTCAGCACTTTATGTTCTTAATTTTTGAACTGATTTATGAACACCCCAGTACAAAAAATATGTTCTTATCAAGATTATGTTCCTACATATTATATCCTCTATATTAATCAGATTGATTGGATTCCAATTGGAAAACAATTTTTAAAACAGCACAAACTTGTAGGTAAAGATGGTATTTTCTTTGGTCGAAAAATTCAGTGGCGAGCTTTTAACGAATAAGCACGTTTTAGGATCCCTGTAAAACGATTTTACTATTTTTACGTTGATGTGTGTGTGTGCTAATTTCGGCCGCGATAACTCAAATATTAGAATTCCAAAAATTACAATTTTTACGTATTCCTCTTCCTTACATCCATATGAAGACTTGATTAGATTTCGGTTAAAATTGATCAACCGGAAATATGCTCATTTGAAGATTTTTAACAATTTATCTAAAAAAAATCCCAGCACAATACCTTCCGTCAATCCTGTGTATTACGTACAAATTCCATTCATAAAATGTCTTGCAAAAGATTATAAATTTCCAGTAATATTATTTCATGCAAATGGCACTTGACACTAACATTTTCTTCTTCTTTAGTTTTTTCCATTCGTTAGGGGTCGCTAATTTTTATTTTTTTCTTCCATTCATTTCTATTTTGCGGGTCATCCTCATGTCAAAATTTTTCATTCAAATTTATTTTTTTGGTATTATATGATTCCTTTTCTCGGCAACTGAATTCCACACCCCTGATAATAAATATACCACATGAAATAAGAAAATCATGAAATTTTGAATGAAAAATTACGACATTTGTCAGTTATGGACGTAATTCATAGCTGTCATTTTGACACGGGTCCACATATCTGCTTGCCAAAGTCAGCAAAGTCACGTCACTACACTCGCCCTACACATAATTTTTTTTGCAAAAGATCCTATATTTCCAGTTAAATTATTTCATAAACAAACTATTCGCATTGCACTTGACACTAACATCTTCTTCTTTAGTTTTTCCCATTCGTTAGGGGGTCGCTATTTTTTATTTTCTTCGTCCACTAATTTTTGTTTTGTTTGTCGTCCTCATTCAGTTCCTTTTCTCTCCTTTCATATTATATTTGGTCTTCCTATGTTTCTTCCAACTTATGTTATAAGCTATTTATTCTTCCAATATACTCATATCTCCTCATGACATGTTCAAACAAATGTAATCGTCTCTCTTATATCTTTCTAGAAACGCCCAACACTAGAGTTATTTCCCTTATTCTTTCAACATTTACTTTTTATTGATATTGACATCTGTCAATTTGAATTACCTGAATATAATAGCAGTTTCCATGGTTAAGTTAGCACAGCTGGCTGATATATGAAATTTTATAATTATTACAATCTTTATAATTCTTTAACTCTATATCTGTTGAATATGAAATATAAAATGCAATCAAATCGTATAGAGAATAATATATTCTTTAAGTTATAATAAAATTTAACTGAGTTTTTCAAGAAAAACTGTTAAAATCTTCAAATGAGGATACTTCCGGTTGACCAATTATAACCAAAATCTAATCAAGTCTGCATATGGTTGTACGGAAGAGGAATATGCAAGAATTGTAATTTTTGGAATTCTAGTATTGGAGATATTGTGCATGAAACTGCGGTCACATACACACACACGCACATACGAACACACACACACTCATACAGACATCATCGTAAAAATAGTAAAATCGTATTGTAAAGACCCTAAAACGTGCTTATTCAATGAAAACTCACCACCGAATTTTTTGACCAAAGACAATACCTTCCTTACCTAGAGGTGACGGAAGGTAAAAACGCTGTTGTATATATATTTTTCACATTTAATGTTATTATAATTTTTAAAGAATATTTTATTCTTTACGCGAATTAATTACATTTTATAACTTTATATTCAATGGATATAGAGTTAAAAAATTATGAAGGAATTAAATTTCATAAAGCAGCTAGTTATGCTATAACCATGGAAATAGCTACTATATTAAGAAAATTCCAATTGAAAGATATCAGTATCAAGTGCAATTCTCAAAATATGTTTGTTTTATACTTTTACTGGAAATATAAAATATTTTGCGAGAAACTTTCTTTATGGAATATGTACAAAATATACAGAACTAACGAAAGGTAATGTACTGGGAAGATATAGAATATTTTGCAAAAAAACTTTCTATGTGGAATTTGTACAAAATACAGTAATTTTTTTTAAAGATGTCGAATCAAGGTCATCTCCGCCCATTCCGACAAATTCAGTAGTGTCGTTAACTACTGTTTTTTTATTATTATAAAAATATATGTTACAGAAGAAGCATTCAAACTCAAAACTAAGGCATCTGGTAAGTTTATTAGCAACTGTAAAACTAAATATGTGAAAAATGAGATACTAACACAGTGTCAATGTCAGTAACTCCGATAGAAAATAACGTTATTCGTACGGCTATGAATCAAGGTAATATATCCGAATTAATAAATAAACTTATGTTACTGCGAAAGTATTGTCAACAACGAGCATCGTTTTAAAAAGTAATGTCCTAACTTAGTCGAAACAATATGAATTTTTGAAAGACAAGCGTGTTATATCCATCCTTATCACCACACGATTGTAGTCTTTGCAAATGAGAGAGATAAATGTATGCCAATTTGTTAATTCGTTCATGATACAGATGATCTTGATCGGACATCTTCCAAAAAATCTACTGTACATAGAACTGACAGGAAGTAATTATTATTATTGTTTATTACTTTTTATTTTAAAAAAAAATATTCTGTAATGTGTATGATCGATAGTACACATTCCAAAGTAACAAAGTGGAACCAATATGTTAATAAGCTTTAAAATAAATCTTTCAACAAGTACAAATGTATGCAACATTGATACGTATCCCTCATATAATACTGAAATCGATAGATATGATTAATATTACAGCAATGGGAAACTGTTCTTGCACAACTGTGTACCATATCAAATTTCCGATCGGACGTATTGACATTTGAAAGATGATTATCTTATTCAATTTTATTACATGACGTAGATCATTTCTAAAATTCATTTCTATATGTATTATTTGTTTTTTCCCTCCGGGGACATTCGAACATAAATTTTGGACAACACAAAAGTAATACACCAAATAAATTTTCATAATTTATTTACAAACAAAATATACAAGACAATGGAAATAAACATAGGAGCATAAATTTTCAATTTTTATTTTACAAAAAAAATGAATACATAAAAATATAATTAAACAATATACATAATAGATGTTTTTTAAATTATTTTGGTAAATAATGTAATCTCGAATGTAATAATTTTTTTGCAGAATTATCGAGAATACATTAACAACAAAAAATTCAATATTAACAATTCTCAGAAAATGTCATAACCAGTATCTTTAATTATAAGTATATTATCATATATGTTCACTCTTATCTTACGATATTAAATCATTTTTAAATACAATACAAATTTACGGCATGCACTGCAATAAAGAATAAAACTTAACAAAAGATAAAACTGATAACAAATTACAAGCTAAATATTTTTTATACATTACAAACTCATGCATAATAGTTATTCGTGATATAAATGCTAAAAGTGACATTTTCGAACAAAATATAATCACTTTTAACACATATATCATACACTATTTTTACCTCTCGCTAAGAGAGATATTGAATTCATGCTAAAAATCGCATATCCAGATTTTAATGAATAAGCACTTGTAAGGTCCCTACAATCCGATTTTAACATTTTACGATGATGTCTGTGTGAATGTATGTGTGTGTGTGCGTGTGTGTGTATGTGCGTGTGTGTATGTGTGTGGATGTTGGAAGGACGATTTCTCAAAAGCTATAAGACTTAATATTTGTTTAACTACGAATTGCTCAATTAGACATTAATGGGAAGAGTTGAAAAGGTAGCAATTGGACAACCGGCAGTAGCAGATTCTTATAAAAATTCTTCTAAATATTATTTGTTGAAAATTTTTGTTCCTGTAAATATTAAAGAAGATTAAATTCTCTGACACATTTAAATATTTTATTATATCTTTGAGTGATTTAGAGATAAAAGAATATTATATAAAATAATCTGTTGTAATAAATCTTACAGCCCACATAATGCCATGGAAACCAATTGAAAAATTAAAATGTTTGTAAATGACAGGTAAATGTGTCAGAAATCCGGAAATATTACTGAAGACTTTTTCTGGAAAGTACATACATATATTATTTCTTATTGTATTAAAAGTTAAATATATAAAATTATAGCTATATTACATATACCCGTCAAATATACTGTCAAACCCGACAATGAATTGGAAACATTTAGAAAAAATAGAAGAGTAGGACAAAATTTCTTCATAGAATGAATTTAAAATTAAAAAATCTAAATATAAAGAATAGATGTAAGTAGAATTTTTGGTGTAGAATGTAGGTTTACAAGAAATGTAAAATACAATAGGGCGCGAGCAGTCACTTTGTTGGCCATGACAAGCAGATATGGGGGCCCGTGTCAGAATGATAGCTAGTAATTATGTACATGTCACGTGACTGCTCGCGCCCTATACTTATGTAACCAAAAACTGAAAGGACGAGAGGTATTGTGCTATTTATTCTATAAACAATAGGTTTGTTCCTTCCACTATGCTGCGTTTTGCAATTTACTGGCTATCGCCGCGATTATAATTATAATTTGTTACTAAATTTATTTTTCTGCTCGATTCGTTTGCTTTAAATTATTTAGTTATTTTCGAAGATATTTCAGGCTCTATTATAATTATAAAGGATACCTACCTACTCAGTAAAAATATATTATTCCATTCTCCATTATATTAATTGTTTATTATTGTTATCAAATAAATTTAGCTTATTACAAATCATGATTCATATGACATTGACATTTATTTATTTTTCAAATGTATTTCAATTTTTAAACTTTTAAACTAAAACATTACATAGCATACTTAATATACATTTTTCATTTCATATGTAGACGCGAAAATTACCACCGATTATTTTTTACCACCGAGTCGTCAATCACTGTAAAAATTATCACCGCCAGCTACCGCAGTGTTTTACCGCAAGTTACTAGAAAAACGGAACGAACAGAATCTAATGACTTTACACTTAACCGCAAATTGAACAGAACAACATATTTCACCGCCGCGGTTTGCGGTAGACGCAGGATAACGGAACGAACAAACCTAATATTTTTTCATTTAAATTTCTAGTAATTTTTGATAGGTATATGCCAAAAAAATCGATTTGTTCCATTCATCATTAGCAAGGTAACTAATTACACTTTTAACACTAGTGTTAAAAATGAATTAGTTACCATGGTAATAGACGAATGAACAAATCGATTTTTTTGACATATATCAAAAAACTATTAGTAATACAATTTTCAATGAAAAAATAGTGTTCGTAGAAGAAATAGTATATATGATGTACGTGTTAAAAGTGATTTTATTTTGTTCGAAGGTTTGGACCACTCCGCTTCGTGTCGTGTTCCAAACTTCCTTTTCACAAAATAAAAAAAATCACTTTTAACACATATTTTAAATAACTATTTTTTTTTGTTGAACAGTTCATGTAGTTATAAATATGATTCAAATTTTTAAACCTTGAAGTTTTTTTGTTGTCCGCTGACATATGGATCGTCATATACCATATGTAGTTCAATAAAGTTGTTATTAACACATATTCAAAATATATTTGATATTATTTTATTCTATACAATATTTACAATACATGCATTAAAAAAATACATCAAAATATAAAATACAAACAAAACGTCAAACTTGATCAACATTCCAAACAACCTGTACAACAATCAAAATCAAAACACTGTCATCTTCATTGTTATGATCAGCAAATAACCTTTAAACCTCTCACATGTCAAAGAAACTCAAAATATCACAAAACACTTAACTAATATATACGTATAATCTCCAGCATCATACATACCGAGACAAAATAAACAGTTTTCTGCAACTTAACACTAACTTTTCACTGAACAACTGTCAACAGAAAGGAAAAACTATCACGCTACACAAACGAAACACAACACACTACATCCGCGAAGGCTGGTGCACGACTAACGCGAACCACGAACCACGAGTCGAGAGCCGAGAGCCGTGAGCCGCGAGCCTCTCGCAGGAGTTCCGTGGTACCGGTAAAGTTGCGCGTGCGCTGATGCGGTTCAATATCTCGAAAACTAGATGAACATTCGAATCGTAGAGGGTTTTACAATAGAATCATTTAAATTGTCACCTATAAATGAGCAAATTCTTCAGCCGAAACGCGCAGATATATGCAGAAGAGGACCCAAAGGATTTTGTCTCAGACAGAATTTTGGTACTACTCACCGGTATAAATAATTTTAAAATTCATTGAGAATATTCATTTTACCCGGGTCCTCCAAGATACGTTCTCCTAAGTAATCACATCATCTAGTGGCGGACCTGTATTGAAGCTTAAACTTAAGTTTCAGGCCCCCGCCTGAATGGGACCTCCGATTTTCAAGCTTGATATATATTTAAATACCGGGTGTCTACTTTTTTCCGAACAGGAAATTGAATTTTATAAACAATGTAACCATTCTTTCAACATTGTCTTCATATCTTCATCTATGCACAAGTACAGCAAACGCCCCTATTCGGTAGAGCGTCCAATAATTCCTTGTATAGATCTTCATATTCTGATTCCTTTTGCTCTTTCGTTTGCTGGATCATGTACAAGATTTCCGTCCGCGTTCTTCTATGAAGTTTTGAAACGGTTCTTGCTTTCCGGAAACGAGATGTTAGTCCTCAGTCTAACCCCCAACACGAGAGCCAGGATATTTGTTTGAGGTTTTCATCCTCTATTCTCTGGAGAGCCAACTACTCACTGTGCAAGACAGCAGTGCTACTTAGTTGTTAATATCAATCAGTAGTTAATTCCTCATAATAACAACCATACGAGCTAGCATCTTGTTGATTCCGGCTCTGGCACCCCCAATCCATAAATATATATGCCGCCATTTTTTTCAATTGGCAGGAGGTTCTCATGCTCAGTTTTCCGGAAACTTTTGATATGTTGTTCGGCGCATTTTTCTGGGCAGGATTCCATAAACAAAGCTTTTGTTGCATTTTTCTGAGGTAAAATCGTAAATTTTCTGAACTAATAATCCAAATAATTTATTTGCTCATGGAAACCAATCGATGGTGAAGAATGGAAACCTCATATGTCAAAAATCGCTATTATTCAAAACATTAAAAAGACATATTTATAAAAAAAACCTTTTTACAAATAAAATTATAGCTAACATTCAACTTTTAGTAATTACCATTCGAATTTATGTAACAATAAATTTTAAATATACTTTTAATTCATTGACTCCACCTATATTGTAAACCGCATGACTTGGGAGTAATTTGCAGCAAAATGTTTTTAATGCCATACAAGAAGTTCTCTTTATATTAATACGATATCGATATAGGAGGTAACTGCATCATATGTAGAATAATTTTGTAGATTTTATTAACATAAAATGTTAAAAAGGTCAAAATTTGACATAGGAGGTTTCCATTCTTCACCATCGCAATGCTATTTTCTTAAGTGAAATGAACTATAGTCCAAAGAAAACGGCTTTATTTGGATCTAGTGTTCCATCATAAATCTGTCAGCATCATATGTCATATTAGTGTTTTGACAACAACGTAAATGTTACAGTAAAAATTGCCTTTTTTAATGGGGTTTTTTATTTGAGGGTTTTGTTATAAATTAGAAGTGTATAAAGTGTAAACCATGAGTACAAGAAAGGGTCGAAAACGCCAAGAAAAAGTTGTTGTTGAAGTTGAGATAGAAGATGAAAATGAGGATACCGCGTTTTTAGAAAAAGTCAAAGCACCAGTAAAATGGGGTTCCATGCCAACTGGATTTGAAATAAGAGATATTAAAGAATTAGAGTTTGAGACAGTTCAAGAATTTATTAGAGTAAGTTCACTCATCACGCGGTTAGTGAAGTTTATAAAATTTACAGATGACATTATGTCTACTTAACAGTGACAGCGAAGAATTTGATTATTACATACATACATACATACATACATACATAAAATCACGCGTGTCCCACTTAGTGGGTTCGCATAAACCCGATAACAATAAGAACAACATCAACATCATACAACAAATCCTTACTCTTAAACATATTAAAGTGACCGATTTTCGGTAGCGAAATACCGCATCCGGATCACAATAATAGTTAGGAAACAATCATCCTTCGCCACACATTCCTATCTAAGCAGACTTCTTTCGCCTCGGCCACACTCATAATCGCATTCATACATGTTCTTCCTCTCTTCACACTTGGAAACTCTCTTTCTCTTTAAGCACCCTACCAATCACACCCATCCACTTACACACTGGTCGGCCACGCAATCGAAAAAAAAGATATATATGCTTAACATGTTTATAATAATTTCTTATTTTTATCTGTTACTGTTATTACGACAGCCACGCTAGAATTATTGAAAACAAGACACATTCTCATTTTAGAATGCATTAATAATTTCTCCAGACTTTCCACAGTCCAAAAAAATAGCCAAAAATAACTATCCTGTACGAACAGTCATGTGACTTTGTTGGCCTTGAGAATCAGACATAGGGACCCGTGTCAGAATGTACATAGATGCCAAGTGTCATAATTTTTCTTTCAAAACATCATGATTTTCCAAATCCATGTGGATTATTTTCCTTGGCAAACTACTAATGACAAATAAACAACATGAAATAAGAATATTTTGAAATTTTGAATGAAAGATTATGACATATGACAATTGTGGCCTTTAATATAATAAGTACTAGCTATCATTCTGACACGGGCCACCATATCTGCTTGTCAATACCAACAAATTCACATGACTGCTCTCGCACGATAGGACAAAATAATTCCTAATTAGTTCCTATTCAACGTCTGTTACGTGATTAAATAAGTCATTATTTTTACCTTCCGTCACCTTTAGGTAAGGAAGGTATTGTCTTTAGTCAAAAAATTCAATGATGAGTTTTTAGTGAATAAATATGTTTTATGGTCCATATAATACGATTTTACTATTTTTACAATGATGTCCGTATGTATGTACGTGTGTGTGTCTGTGTGTGTGCCTTTGTGTGTGTGTGTGTGTGTGTGTGTGTGTCCGTGTGAGTGTGACGAAAGTTTCGGATCGCATAACTTCAATACCACGATTCCAAAAATTATTATTTTTTCGTATTCCTCAAGGTTACATTTAGAAGAGGTATAATTGATCAACCGGAAGTACTCTCATTTGAAGAGTTTAACAGTTAAATATCATTTACTGATATTTAACGTTATCATAACTTAAAGAATATATTATTCTCTATACGATTTGATTGCATTTTATACTTCATATTCAATATATATCGAGGTAAAAAAATATAAATAAATTAAATTTCATAAATCAGCCAGGTATGCTAACCATGGAAACTGCTAATAAATTCAGATAATTCAAATTGACAGATGTCAGTATCAATGACAAGTAAATGAATGTGGCAGAGATGAGGATGTTAAATAAATATGAATTATTGCCATTTAACGTTATTATAATTTAAAGAATATATTATTCCCTATACGATTTGATTGCATTTTATACTTGGTATTCAATAGATATGGAGCTATTATAAAGATATTAAATCTCATAAATCAGCCAGCTATGCTAACCATGGAAACTGCCAATATATTCAAATAATTCAAATTGACAGATGTCAGAAAGTAAATGAATGTGGCAGAAATGAGGATGTTAGGGAAGACACGGAAAGGTAAGGAGTGAAAGAATAAGGGAAATAACTCTAGTGTTAAAAGTTTCTAGAAAGATACAATAGAGACGATTACATTGGTTTGAACATGTCATGAGGAGAGATGAAGAATATATTGGAAGAAGAAAAATTGGATAGTAATAGAAGGTTGAAGAAACAGAGGAAGACCAAAGATAAGATGAAAGGATGTATTGCGAAAGACTTGAGAAAAAAGAAACTGAATGAGAACGACACGTAAAACAATGAGTGGAAGAAGAAAATAAAAAATTGCGACCCCTAACGAATGGAAAAGGCTAAAGAAGAAGAAGATGTCAGTGTCAAATGCAATTTTCATAGTTTATTTATGCAATAATTTTACTGGAAATTTAGAATCTTTTGCAAGAAAAGTTATTTATGTAGGTATAGGATTTATACATAATACACAAGATTGTGCTGGCCACATCAGATTTTTTATAAAAATTTCATGTTGGCAGTGGCGCAGTAAAAAAAGAATTAATTGAAAAATAAGAAATAATTTTTCGAATTTTGGAAAAATTCTTTTTGATTGAGAATCAACACATCGAAATGTATATACCCTCAATTTTTTACTCTTTCTTAACACCCTATTTTTATAATAAAATAACAGTAGTGTCTGTATCTTGTGTACCCTCATAAATACCAAGTAAACGACACTACTCAATTTGACAGAATGGGCGGAGCTAAAACCTTAATTATTCATTCTTAGATAACCTTGATCAGATTTCTTTAAAAAAAAATACTGAGTTCTGAGTGCCATAACTATATATTATCTAGTTTTTACTTCTCAAGATACCTAACACAATGTGGGGGAGTAGTTCACCTATTAAACCACGGGCCAACAACCCGAAAAAGAACCAGTCTATCTTAGACGACGTCCGTGAAAGTATACAGGGTGTAACACCAAAATCGATCACCGCCATTATTTTCTTTATTATTACAGTTATAAAAAAATAGTATAGAAAAAATATTGTAGGAGACCAAGGGGGCATCCCATTACAGAAGAGAATATGATTCATTTGTCACGTGACATGTTTTCCTCCAATCAATATTCAGAATCTCCCTAGTTACATGTCTATCACAGCGATGATAAAAAACAAAGAAATTATCACCTTATTTATAGTCGTTACTAAGGGATTTATTTTCTTTATTTACGACATTGCTGTTAAAATTTGGATTTGCATTTTTTGTTTAAGTTTAGCTTCAAATTTAAGTCTTGTTGATGTAACTTGGAATTAGTGGAACTGTTTTTGCATAATGATTATATCGGGGCTATAACATTTACTTACAGCCCACGGTGGATTGTAAGTAAATACTTACCGTTCATGGAGGATGATAAGTAAATATTCAGCCCAATTTTGTAAGAAAGTTGTTATGTCTTGGCAGTATTGCTATAATAACCAATAATAATTGCGAACACTAAATAAACAAAACCGAAACGAAATAAGCTATTAAATAACAAATTTATAATAATTGCTGTCAATAAATATGAATTATTGACATTTAACATTATTATAACTTAGAGAATATATTATTTCCTATACGATTTGATTGCATTTTATACTTCGTATTCAATAGATATAGAGTTATTATAAAGATATTAAATCTCATAAATCAGCCAGCTATGCTAACCATGGAAACTGCTAATATATTCAGATAATTCAAATTAACAGATATCAGTATCAATGAAAAGTAAATAAATGTGGGAGAAATGAGGATGTTGGGGGAGACAGGGAAAGATACGGTAAGGAAATAACTCTAGTGTTAAAAGTTTCTAGAAACATACAAAAGAGACGATTACATTGGTTTGAACTTGTCATGAGGAGAGAATAAGAATATATTGGAAGAACAATGAATAGCTTAGTAAAAGAAGGTGAAAAAAACAGAGGAAGACCAAAGATAAGATAGAAGGACTGTATTTCGGAAGACTTGAGAGAAAAGGAACTGAATGAGAACGACACGCAAAACAGAAATGAGTGGAAGAATGAAATAAAAAATAGCGACCCTTAACAAATGGGAAAAGCTAGAGAAGTAGAAGAAATACAATTTGCATAGTTGTTTATGAAATAATTATACTGGAAATTTAGAACCCTTTTTCATGAAAATTTATGTATGGAATTTATACATAATACACAGGATTGACGGAAGGTATTGTGCTGGTCACAACAGATTTTATTTTTTATAAGCATTTGATATTAAAATGACAAAAACAAGTCACATATACAACAAATTGTAGCCATAAGCATATTCAGCACATTATTATGTTATAAATATAATTCTACGAGTATATATGTTTTTATTTTCTACTTCTTATTTTAAAAAAGATACTGTTTTTTACCTCTCGCTACCCTTGGTAAGGGAGGTATAGGGATCGTGCTAAAAATCGCATATCGAGATTTTTGGTAAATGACCACGTTTTAAGGTCCCTTGAATCCATTTTTAACATTTTCACGATGATGTCTGTGTGCATGTATGTATCAATGTGTGTGTGTGTGTGCGGATCCTCTTTACGCTCTAACTCAAATACTATCATTCAGAAAGTTTTGAAACCATGTATTTCTATCTTATTCTAATATGGAAAGAACTGATTAGATTTTGGTGGCAATCGGATAACCGGAAATGGCAGTTTACTTGAAGCTCAAGATAGTTTCTCTTCAAAAAATACCTTTAAATGTAATTTTTTCTCAATTTGTTATTATAAAAATTAAAGATTATTCCATTTTCTAAAAGTTTGCTTTAATACTTTTTCTATACATATATCGTATGGATAAATTTATAAAGTAATATAAAAATTATATACATAGGTAAATGGCGGGAGGTACTGTGTTGGTCACATCAGATTTTTGAGTAGTTCAGTTCAGTACGAGATCAGTTCATTTTCCCCCTAAAAAGAAAGCGCCTTATATATCATAGAAATTTTATTTTTGACATCAATCTGACGAAACCTATTTTAATCTTTCGCTGAGAGAGGTATTCCAATACCTTCATGCTAAAAATCGCATATCCAGATTTTAATGAATAAGCACGTTGTAAGGTCACTATAATCCAATTTTAACATTTTTACGATGATGTCTGTGTGTGTATGTGAATGTATGTGTGTGTGTGCGTGCGGGAGAATGCGCGTGTGTGCGCGTGTGCGTGCGCGTGTGCCTGTGCGTTTGCGTGTGCGTGTATGTGTATTGGAAGAACGATTTCAAAAACTAAAATACTTAATATCTGTTTAAATACGTATTTCTCAATCGGACATTACTGGAAAGAGTTGAAAAGGTTTTGGTAATAATTGGATAACCGGAAGTAGCAGATAATTAAAAAAAATCTTCTAAATATTATTTTTCGAAAAATTTTGTTCTTGCATATATTAAAGAACATTAAATTCTCTATCTGATACATATATAAATATTCTATCTTTAGCTTTAGAGATAAAGAAATATAATATATAAAATAATCTGTTGTAATAAATCACACAACGCAAATAATGTCATGGAAACCAATTGAAAAATTAAAATGTTTGTAACTGACATATAAATGCCAGTGTCAAAAATCCAAAGATATTACTGAAGACTTTTCTAGGAAGTGCATACATTATATTATTTCTTATTGTTTTAATAGTTAAATACTTGAAATTAAGTATATTACTCTTCAGAAATACTGACAATCCCGACAACGAATTGGAAACATGTCGAAAAATTAGAAGAGTAGAACAAAATTTCTTCATAGAGCGCGAGCAGTCGTGTGACTTTGGCAAGCAGATATGAGAGCCCGTGTCAGAAAGACAGCTACATAGATATATAATGTCATAATATTCTATACGGTTTATTATCATCGACAAGTAAATTCTACAATCCTGGTGACAAATTAACTACTTGAACTCACAAAATCTTGAATTTTTGAATGAAAAATTATGACATTTGACATCAATATACATAATTACTAGCTGTCATTCTAACACGGGCCCCCATATCTGCTTGTCAAGGCGAACAAGGTCACATGACTGCTCGCATTCTATAGAATGAATTTAAAATTAAAAAATCTGTTGTGGCCAGCGCAATACCTCTCGCCACTTCCGTTTTTGAAAATAAACCACATGGAATTGGAAAATCACGAAAATTAGAATGAAAACTTATGACATTTGACATCTATATACATAATTACTACATATCAATCTATCACGGTCCCCCATGTCTGCTGCTCAAGGCCAACAACGTCACATGACTGCACGCGCCCTATTGTATTTAACATTTTTTGTATACCTACACTCTACACCAAAAATTCTACTTAATCTATTCTTTATATTTAGATTTTTTTCTTTTAAATTCAATCTATGAAGAAATTTTCTCTTACTCTTCTAATTTTTCGAAATATTTCCGATTCATTGTCGGGTTTGCCAATATTTTTGAAGGGTATATGTACAATACCTATAATTTTAAATATTTAGCTATTAATACAATTAATACTATTAATCTCAACGAGAGGTAAAAATTTAATTATAAAGAATAGGTACAAGTACAATTTTTGGTCTATAACCAAAAATTAAAGTGACGAGAGGTATTGTGCCACAGCAGATTTTTCTTGTATTATTGCAGGTATTGCAAAAATAGCTTACTAACCACGAATTGTAAGTGATTTTTAGGTAGCGAATATTTAGCAAAAAAACTATCACTTACAGTTCATGGTACGTAATATACTATTTAATATGCAGGAAACATATATGCCAGAAGATTTGTTGTGTGAAAACAGCAATATTTTGGACGATGAACAATCCGTACAAGATTTTTTATTCTATCACATGAATATTCTGAGAGATAGGTGCTCTATCTGCATAGTTCACACTGGTAACTTTGCCCTACTTTTATGGCGATTCAAAATAATGGAGATTCTTTCATATGTTTAATATAAAGTAACTCAAGCACTAGCTACTTTTTGATACAATCGCAACTACAATGTATTTTATTTATATATAACCCCCCCCCCTCAAGGCTCAGTCTAGTTACGCCACTGCTGTTGGCTACGTTACTTAAGTTCCCGGGCGGTAGCCCAATAAATGATATTATTCTGTTACTTTACAATAGTTATGTGAAAGTATTTCAACATTTTTGAATTTTCCTAATAATATAGACCGTTTTATGATTTTTGTCTATTTCTACAGAAACTGAAAGGATAGCAGGAGTCATTCTTCTACGAGTGCTACACAAAGATGATTTTGGAAAAGTGTTTAGTCGTTTAAGAATAACTGAGGGAGAAGCCTTTAAGAAAATTCGAAAGGCTTATAATTATCTAAACAGGAAAACTGATCTGTATACTACATTTGAGTGCGAAAGTTATTTGAGGATTTATTTGCTTGCGGTTCACAGTGATTTCAGGAAGAAAAGTAAGAAAATAACAAGTTTTCTTATTATCAAAGCAAGATTTTTGTCTTGTTTTTCATTTAACACCTGAAACGAAAAAATAAGATTTTAAGGGCAAAACTAAATTAAAACACAATAACCCTTAAACGAGAAAAAATCCAACATGGCGCCTATTTAAAATAAGAACGTTGTTATTAATATCTTAGAAGTTGCCATTCACTTTTAAATTTGCCTTATTAAATCATGTAGCTTTTATATGACACAGTTTTTTATATCTTTTATAAATACGGAGTTATTTGACATTTTTTAAAATCGCCATTTTTATTTTTTTTAATAACTTTGAAGCAGTTCGGCATTTTAAATTATTCTCAGCGAAATCTTAATGAGCACTTAAAACTGTACAAATTTAACCGACCTAGTAGCTCTTAAATCCCGTTAAGAATTAAAAACAAATAGCGGCAGTGATAGAATTAGTGGCATTGGTGGCGTACGAAATTTATAGTGAAAATTATATCCGTTCACAATGAAAAATTATTGACATAGTTTCTAGGGCTGCTTTATTTTTACTAGGCAGATCAATTCCGAGTATTACGTATCTATACCTCTTTTTAAAAAGGGATAAATGATCTTGTACTCCCTATGTTCTTCGTCCCTGTTCACGCGAAGCACGTCACCTTTGAAACAGGATCTAATAGATTCTGAACTAATCCCGAATGACAATGCCACGTCAATGTGACTTTGTCTTTTTTGTAAGCATTTGATATTAAAATGACAGAAGTAAAAGAAATTAGTTTGATTTAGGAAAAGAAATGTTATATCATGTTTCATTACCTTAAGAACTATATCCATATTTTAATAATAATAATAATAATAATAATCTTTATTAATGGTTATTAAAAAATACACAATTAAGGGCGAGGTTCAGCTACATCGTTGATCTTCCATCTAACCCAAGTTAACAAGAACAAAAGAAAAATAACTAATAGACACTAGTACACAAGCATAGAATATAAAATACAAAGAGTACTACTATTCATATATCTTCAAATTACAGTTTAAACAAAAAAAGTGGTTTTTAATTTTATCTTGAATGAACTTAAAGAAAGCTTTTTCAAATCCATATTAAAATTATTGTACAAAGTAGGCCCTGAACACGAAAATGAACCTTTAAACTTACTTTTTTTGAAGGAAGGAATATTAAGAAGAAGAATAAACACGCTTTTCCGTTAGCTTAGAAGATAAGTAATACGGTGTATCACATTTAATAACTTTATGAATTAAAGGTATAAATATTTAATTCGATCATCAATGTAGAGCTTTGTGTATAAACTTAGACACATGTTCATATTTACACACCAAAAATGAATCTGAGACAGGAGTTCTGGAAAAGTATAATACGCTATTTGTCTCTTTTAAACAAATTAGGTACATATACGCAAGCGCACTAAACAAACAAAGAATTGATTGGTAGCAGAGGATAGAGTATTTTGATATAAATGTTTCAGTTTCAATCTCGCTGCAAGGAGTTTTTTGTTTAAATGATGCCTGAAATTTATATATTTATCTATATACATCCTTAAACCCTTAATGACCTCAGTACATTGCAATGGGACACCATCAAGTAGAATCGGTAAATTGGAACTATAGTTGCCCACAACAAGCATAGTAGACTTTTCAGCATTTAAATCCTAAGACCATTATCCCTGAGACAGGTAGAGACATTACTCAAGTCTTCATTAAATAAAGCTTTTATAGATTGTTCATTTTCCTTTTGAGAAAGATGTTAAAATTTGAGTGTCGTCTGCATATGAGTGCATCGAAATGTGAACAACCGTAATAGGCATGCCATCTATAAAAATCAAGAAGAATAATGGCCCTAAGATTAATCCTTGAGGGATACCAGAACCCAGATACTGACAACCCCATATTTATTAGAGATGTGTACAGAAAAATTACGATCAGTTCAGTAGCTGCGACACCAATCAAGTGCCTTACGTGAGAAATTATAATATTCCAGTTTTGCATGAAGCATCTTAAAATTTATCATATCAAAAGCTTTTGAAAAGTCAATTTGAATAGAGGTTTTTGAATAATCGAGATTTTTCAAAAGATCATCGACAATATTTAAAAGTGCGATATTGGTACTGTGTTCCTCACGGAATCCCGACTAACATGTAGGCAATATATTGTTAGCATATAGATATCTCGTTATTTGCTTGCAACATATTTTACCAATATTTTGAAAAATACTGGCAAAATACTCGTCATTAAAAGTTTCAGGAATGTTACATTTTGGAAACGGTTTGACTATTGCAGATTTTCAGCATTCAGGAAAGATGCCTTCCAACAACGATGTATTTATAATATGCGTTATGTATGGTAGTACATGATCTGATATTAGTGTAACGTTTTATTTATTTGGGTGAAGTATAAACATAAGAGAGATATTATTAGTTAAAATAATACGTTTATTAAATAATTAAGATTAAATATTAAAAAGATGATAAAAGTAACTAACACTATGATAAACAAATATTAACACTAATTTAAAGACTAAGAATATTATAAGACACTTAAACACTAAGATTATTTATTTAAACAATTAACACTACTATTTATGTCACTAATTACATTTATTTATGTTCACTTCTTGTCGACTGTTTGCTTATATCTGTCTGCATTGCTAACTCTCAGTTGTAGCGTTTTCCCAACAGATGGACGTTGGTTGGTCAGTTCTTGTAGTCGTCCATATTTCGCCTTAAAGACTGAAGCTATGCCGCGGGACATCTTTAAGTCTTCTGATACGCAGAGGCCGAAGGAATAACCTGAAGACACGGTGAACAGATCTCGGTGTTCTTCTTTTGTCACGCCGTGCCGCGCCTTGCCAAACGAATAGTTCTCCATGAAATCTTCAAAAGTCGGTTCTTGAGCTACGATCCGACGAACTGTTGCTCCATTATGGTCTTCGTGGTTGTCTCCGGCAAAAGGGGCTAGCCGATTAAAGTGTACCACTCTCGGCTTCCCGGTAGGTCGTTTCTTAATTCTATATACCACGTCATTTATTCTTTTGACTACCTCATAGGGGCCCTCCCAATTCTTTTGCAGCTTTGATGATAAAGCCACACTAAATCCCCAGGTTTATATCCATCTTTTTCGGCTTTGATGTCATACCGGTCCTTCATTCGGTCGCTGGCAGTTTGAATGTTCGTACGGACTTATTCATGAATGTCATCCATTCTTTTCCGTAAGCCCGTAACGTAGTCTTCTCCGGCCAGGTCTTCCCCAGGTTTGCTGCCGAACACCAAGTCGCATGGTAAACGCAACACACGTCCGAAAAAGATGTTCGCAGGAGTTTACCTTGTTGTATCATGCACGGATGGTGGTTGGAGACTACCTTCGACAAGTATCGGTTGTTTGTTCTGTTCATTCGTTCAACCATGCCATCGGACTGCGGATGTAATGCAGTTGTTCTGGTTTTATTAATTCCTAATATCTTGCAGATATTTTGGAAAACGGCAGACTCAAAATTTCTTCCCTGGTCGGAGTGAAGTTCACGTGGAGCCCCGAATCGGCATATACATTCTTTAACTAAAGTTTCAGCGACCGTGGTGGCTTCTTGGTTGGGTAATGGATAGGCTTCAACCCACTTGGTTAAATAGTCCATGACGACCACGATATATTTATTCCCGTCGTCACTTTCTGGGAATGGTCCGGCCACATCAATCGCAATGCGCTCAAATGGACTGCCAACGTTGTATTGACGCATTGGAGCTTTTCGTCGTCTATGAGGGCCGTTGCTTCCAGCGCAAACCACACATTTCTTGCACCAGTTGTTAGCATCTTCAGTGAAGTTAACCCAGCAAAACCGCTGGCGCAATCTTTCTAGAGTTTTGGTGACTTCAAAATGGCCTCCAGATCCGTCATGATCTCTTTCAACACGTCTGGTATTCTACTCTTAGGAATGACCAACTGAGTTTTCTTCTCAGTTCCATCAACATTCTCTACCACACACTTCAACAGGCCATCCTCAATCACCATGGAGTCCCATTGCGCCCAGTACGATTTTACACTCTGTGTGTGTGGCGGGTCATTTTCTTGGTCCTTGCGTAGTTCAGCAGGCTCCCAACTATCGTCGACTACTGTTATTCTGGCGATGTTGGAATGTTACAGTCATCTTGGCAAGGCCTTCTGGACAATGCATCGGCATTACGATGGCTGGTACCTGTCCTGTGTTCGATTTTGAAATCGTATTCCTGTAGTCTTCCAATCCATCTAGCCACCTGACCTTCAGGATTCTTGAATTGTAGCAGCCATTTTAATGCAGCATGGTCAGTTCTAATCAAAAATCTTCTTCCGTACAAATATTTGTAGAAATGTTCCACGGATTACACGACTGCCAAGAGTTCTTTTCTGGTCACACAGTAATTCCTTTCTGGTTTTGACAAGGTCTTACTAAAGTAGGCAATAACCTTCTGATGCCCGTCTTTTATCTGGGAAAGAACGCCACCAATTCTCACGTTGCTGGCATCTGTGTCTAGTATGAACTCTCCTTCAGGTAAAGGATAAATTAGAACAGATGCGCTTGTCAAGGAATGTTTCAGTTCTTTAAATGTAACTTTACAGTCCATTTCCCAGATAAATCTTCTTCCTTCTTCAATAAGCCTTGTCAGTGGCTTGGCTATGTTGGCAAATCCAGGTACATATCGTCGATAATAGGTACACAAACCAAGAAAACTTCTAAGTTCGTGTTTGTCCCTAGGTGCTGACCAGTCTCTCACAGCCGTTATCTTCTCCTGGTCAACTGCAATACCCTTACCGGAAACCACGTGTCCAAGGTAATGAACTTCTCTTTGAAACAGGTGACACTTCTTCGGGCTAAGTTTCAGGTTAGCCTTCCTCAATCTCTGGAAAACCTCTTCCAAATTCTTCATGTGGTCCTCGAATGTTTTACCTACCACAATAATATCGTCGAGGTACACTAAACAGGTTTTCCAAGATAGCCCAGCCAATACTGTTTCCATGAGTCGTTCAAACGTTGCAGGAGCATAGCAGAGCCCAAACGGCATTACGGTAAATTGCCAGAGTCCTTTACAAATGGTGAAGGCTGTCTTCTCCTTGTCTTTTGGATCCAAATCTACTTTCCAGTAGCCGCTCTTTAGATCCAAAGTGGAGAAAATCTTTGAGCCAGCCAAAGTGTCTAATGTGTCGTCTATTCGAGGTAGCGGGTAGCTATCCTTCTTCGTCACGTTGTTAAGTTGAAGATAATCGACGCAAAATCGGTTAGAACCATCCTTCTTCTTCACTAACACCACTGGTGAAGCCCATGGACTGCTTGAAGATTCAATCACGCCTTACATCTTCATGCCCTCGATTATTCTTTCCGCTTCTTCACGCTTCGCCAGTGGTAGTCTTCTTGCTAGTTGGCGGATGGGTCTTGCGTCACCGGTGTCTATTTTATGGTGAACTATATTAGTTCTCCCTTTGGTTTTCTTGTCGAATTGGAACACATCTTGAAAATTTCCAATTAAATTCTTTGCCTTGATTCTCTGGTCGGCGGTCAATTCTTCAAACGATGTTGTCAATTGATTGATTAACATGTCTGGAACTTCTTGAGATGTGTTTTCCTTGGTCTTCACAGTTGAATAATCGACGATACAGCCAAGCATTCTCCTACAATTGTTCCTCGTTTAAGAACAACCGGATAATAATTTATATTCAATATTCGAACTGGAATTACCTGGTTGGCTTTGACTAGTGACTTTCCGACAACAACTCCAATGCCAGTTTTGGCATCATCATTCCTGGGCTAAAGCATAAAAATACTTCCCTCACAGAAACTACCATCTAAATGCGCTTCCAGGATAGTTTCACTTCGTTCTGGGAGAGTAACGTTTTCGGCCATTTGTACGCGCACAGTTTTGTCGTCTCGTGGGTTTAATACGAGTTCTTCTTCATTGACCATCATCACTCCCTTCTTCAGGTCAAGCTTATAACCGTACTTTGTGATTGCGTCCATACCAAGTATAAATTCATCTTCAACTTCAGCTACCAGCGCACGATGTTTAAAGGAGGTGTTTCCAATAGAGATGATGACATCTACTTCTCCTAATGTGGTAGGTTGTTCTCCCGTCGTTGTGCGTAATTGCCACTTAGTTGGTTGAAGATGCATTTTCAGTGGCCTTCCGTCAATAGTGCCATCCACGTAGATACTGTTAGCTTGATGATGAAGGGATGCGACATAACTAATGGATTATGGAGCTACTAGATTACGGTTCGACGGTTGCCCCTTCGCATCAACCCGACTTAGTTTTTCGACTCCTTTTCTTCCTTTGTCGATTCCGTTTTCTTTTGCATTTTTCTTCAAAGTCTCTGCGGATGGTCCAGTTCACCGCAATTCCAACAGCGGAGTTTCTTTCTTCCGGTAAACACTTCACTTGCAATTCGCCGCACTGTCTCTTCTAGATCTTCAATGTTTTCCTTTCTCTCAGCATCCATATTTCGCACTCGCGATTGGTTACGTGAAGCTTGTTTAGCAGCTTCATGCTCCAATGCATATGAGAGTCCATCGGAACCATTTTCATTTGATTTAATAGTAAATAATAAAGATTTAACTTCGAGTTCTGTGACACAAGTAAATTCAAAAGGTTCATTTACGTTTCCAGTGTATTTGTTATTTAAACACTCAAATGTAAAATTCACACAACAAAATAATCTTTTTATGCAACTGTTAAATAAATAGTTGCTTTACGTATCCTTTGGCAACCGTAAAGTATTACTTTTATTTTGACATCTGCCAAAGACTATTTTACGGCCGCATTTACTTAACGGCCGCTTTTACTTTACGGCCGCATTTACTTTACGAACTGAATTGTCAAACCTTTATTTAAATAGCAAATAAATTTAGTGTTGTATTACATGCAGCTTCATAAATTTTAAGCGGGAGTAATGGAAAAATCGTTGACGTTGGTCACTATCGCTCAATTCCTTGCTGAACAAATTAATTATTGTATTTATTTTATATAATATATATATAAAATCTTATTACTAACTCTAGTGCATAATTAAATTCTCTAACACATTTATTTGATGTATTTTTGTTTAAAATAATTTGGGAACTTTTGCGCAAGGAAAAACTGGTTTCCCATGTTAAATGCCTATGGCCAGGTTTTTAATTAACACACTGTATATACATGTGTTTGAAAAAGTGAATACACCCTTTTTTGTCGCTTATTATTGCAGATACACATATTGTTTATAGGACATGATTTAATCAGTGCAATATTTGTGATTGAAATGTGTAAAAATTGTAATTGTAGAAGTGACATCAACTTTGTAAAGTTAAACACAACCTTATACTATTTTTTTATAAATTTGGATTGCATTTTTTTTCCTCATTCCGACAATACTAAATTTATTATTTATTAACGTTATTCATTTGTTAAAAATAATTATTTTTTGTACGATATTTATCATTGAGATGTAATTTAATACTTATTTGGAAAGGCTATGACAGTAATTGTTTTCATGATATTATGTTAATAAATTCATTTCTTTTTAATTTAATGTTAGTAAGAACTGAAGAACAGAATACGCAATGCTGTGCAAGGAAATGACAGACTCGAGCTTAATAATGTTATGAGTGAATTAAGAAGACGTACTTTAAAATGTATTAATAAATTTGGATTGCATTTTTTTTCCTCATTCCGACAATACTAAATTTATTATTTATTAACGTTATTCATTTGTTAAAAATAATTATTTTTTGTACGATATTTATCATTGAGATGTAATTTAATACTTATTTGGAAAGGCTATGACAGTAATTGTTTTCATGATATTATGTTAATAAATTCATTTCTTTTTAATTTAATGTTAGTAAGAACTGAAGAACAGAATACGCAATGCTGTGCAAGGAAATGACAGACTCGAGCTTAATAATGTTATGAGTGAATTAAGAAGACGTACTTTAAAATGTATTAATGTAAATGGAGAACATTAAATTAAAAATTAATTAATTTATTAACATAATATCATAAAAACAATTACTGTTATAGCCCTCTCACATAAGTATTAAATTACATCTCAACGATAAATACCGTGCAAAAGAAAATAATTATTTTTAACAAATGAGTAACGTTAACACTAATGAATTTAGTATTATCGCAAAGAGGACAAGAAAAGGAATCCAAATTTATAAAAAAATAGTATAGGTTGTATTTAACTTTACAAAGTTGATGTCGCTTCCGGTTATACCGGAAGTTCTACAATTACAATTTTTACACACTTCATTCACAAATATTGCACTGATTAAATCATGTCCTATAAGCAATATGTATATCTGCAATAATATGCGAGAAAAACGGGTCCACTTTTTCAAACACCCTGTATATATAATGGTGCATTTGGGACACTCTGTATATCCTGTATTAAAGTATGGATAAATGTGGGCCCCAGTCACCTTTGCGCCGGGGCCTCCAGTTTATAGTTACGCCACTGGCTTACCTTCGTATATAATAAATACGTAAATTTATTGATAATACCGATAATAAATCAATTTTAGATCTTGGCTTATTTCTTCTTCGGGCAGCAGTGGATGTTACTCGTGCTCTTAACTTACCAGTTCTAATGGGCATTTTTGCTAAGGCTTGTTTACAGAAAAAAGCAAGAAAAATTGGATTAGAGGTATTTACACAATTATAAACTTAATTTTTATTAACTTTCTCTTTGTTGTTGCAAGACAATGTTCGAAATCTACTACGTGGACTGGGTAGAGAACGGAGAAATAATTTTCAGCGATCCAGGACCCGGAAACTATACGCTGGCTTTGATGGCCGGTAAAGTTGTCCCCCGTAAAACAAGCAGGGCCACGACCCGTTTCTCTAAGTCACTATATAGAAAAAAAGACAGCAAAATATTAAAGAAAATAAGCATAGCGATGCAAAAATCTGAAAATAAACTTTCTAAGAATGTATCGAAAGAATTACAAACTCAATAAAAAAAACAATTTATTCAATAAAATTTGTGATGTCTACATTATAATTCATCTCTTTGTTGGTCAAGTTTGTCACTTCTTGTAGGTAAATTGATCCAGAAATTGGCTCTTTCCGAAAGAAGATTTTCTTGCATTGTGATATCATCGTCGCTTTTAATATGTAAATATTCCATATTTTCTGTGACTGGCCTCCATACTACTGGGTCGACATCGTTATTGTCATATGTTGGATTTCTGTAAGAAAACAAATATAAATTTTTTATTTTTGTATTTTTACCTCCCGCTACTGTTGGTAAGGGAGATATAGAGAACGTGCTAAAAATCGCATATCGAGAATTTGATAAATGACCACTTTTAAGGTCTCTAGAATCCGATTTTAACATTTTCTCCAGGATGATGTGTGTGTATGTGTGTTTGTGTGTGTGTGTGTATGACTCCTCTGGGCGCTCTAACTCAGAAATTTTGAAACCATGTATTTCTACCTTATTCTATATGGAAAGATGCCATTAGATTTTATTGTAAATCGGATAACCGAAAATGACACTTTACATGTTATTTTTCGCAACTTTATGGATAAATTTATAAAATCATCTATAATTAAACCTTGGTTACACACTTCAGATATCAAATGTATGTAACTGACAGATGAATATCACTGTTAAGTGTCAGAAAACAAATCATTGCAAATTATTAATAGTAACGTTTTAAAAAGAAAATAGTATATAGAACAATAGTTATATAGAAAGGAACTTAATATGGTTTCCAGCATTAGTAAATATGTTGGTATATATTAAATTAATAAAAATTAAATGGCGGGAGATATTATGTTGGCCACATCAAACTTTTGTCACCTTTAGGTAAGGAAGATCCACGAATTTACTTTTTCTACGATGTCTGTAGGTATGTGCGCGTATGTGTTTGTGTGATGATCGTTTCGGCCGCGATAACTCTAATACTACAATTCTAAATTTACAATTTTTTTGTATTCCTCATTCTTACATCCAAATGAAGACTTGGTTGCAATAGGCTGCTTGCGTGCTATTTTTTGCCTGAGTGTCCCGACCGACGCCAAATACTTTGAATTTTAAATGGCACAAAATTAACCCCTGTAGTGCACTCTCCACGCCAGCAATGAGTGCCCGTGAAGTGACGCCTGATAAATACCCCCACGGTACAAATATTTCATCTTCATTACCGAAATCTGTATACGAAGCAGACTGGCACGCCCAGTAGTGGGTAATATGCCGTGATGATATATTTATTTTATTTATTTATTTATAAAAACTTGCTACCCATATTTTTTCTTTTGACAAAATTTTTATTAATTGGCTAGAAAAAAATTAATGACATTTGAATATTTTAATTACCGCTATGTATGACGTAAATTACGATGCACCAATGAATGGGCATAAAGCCATAGCATCGGCATGTGTTGGTAATTTAAACATGACACATCACCTGTTTGACGTTTAAACACTAGTTTGGAGGTTAATATTTTAGTTTGTCTTTTTAATTTCGTACGAGTATGAGGTAAGTTAAAATTCTTCAACACCCTGCTTAACAAATCGAAAAGTAACAGAAACCATGCAAATTGTAAATAATAATAACAAGAGTGTGAGAGTCTTTCTCAATTTACTAAAAAAAAATGTATTTTTACATACGTTTTCAACATAACATTAGGTATAGTGATAGAAATCGAATTTTCAGTATCCCGCAAATAGACCATTGATCTTTGCTGCATAACCATGGAAACATTTTCAGTAATTCAATATTACTAATTGACAGATGTTAGTGTCAAGTACAATTTATACTCTTTTCCCCTTAACCAATTCAGTAGATGGCGCTCACATCAGCAGCTATGTTAGAAAGACGAAATTAAAAAATGGCGGTAATCAATTGTTGTCATCTGACATTTTACAAATAGTAAAAAGATACCATAATGTCATCAAAACTTTGTATATTCTAGGCAGTAGGTGTAAAATATAAAGTATTATCTACCTGCTTTCCAAATCGGATGAAGATGATACTTGACATTGCACATAAAAATAACACGAGATGTCACGTCCTGTACACTGACACAGGGTACCTATATAATCAGGGTATGTTCATGATGTGGCTCGGGTTTCGTCCGCCATTAGAGGGCCACTGTCATATTCGTTGTTGTTGTGCAAATTATTATGTAATTTCGTGGCAAAACACATTCAAATATACTTCTAATATTTATTTAAAGTGTAAGTCATACTTTTATTTTATTTATTTGTGTATTTTCTTGAGATACTGACTACGATGACTGGCAATATTGAAAACAGTTTAAAATATATACTTATTATGTAAATAATAACCACAGTTATTAAATTTGACGTGATAATAACAACCTATAATGGTCTACATAACCTCTAAATGTATGTCATAATAATAATTGTGTATCTCTTAAATAAATGAATTTTTATTACCTATATAAATTCATAGTGTGATTATTTAATATTCCTGTATAATATAATATCACATTTCTTACAAATAAATAGGGAAATGAATTATCAGTATGTTTGACATGGCCATACCTTGTATATAAAGGTACCCTAACTGACACTAGTTTGAAATTACAATGTGTAAACTTGGCTCCAATTTCAACCAATCAGAGAGTTCAAAACTATGGCCTATTCTCTACAATACTGAATTGGTAAAGGGGAACAGAGTCTATGAAAATACAAGAAACTTTCTGTGTAGATTTGATATAACGGAAAGTATTATGCTGGCCACAACATTTTTTTTAAATAAAATTACCTCTTGTAATAAAAATTCATTTTTTTACAAAAACCTTTCTTCTATATTTAATACTTGAATCGTTCACGGTTCTGAATATTATAAAAATAACTGTGTAAAAAGTGTGTACAAAGGTGACAGAAAGTAAAAAATGGTAAACGATTCCATTTATGAGAAAATACTACAATGTCATTAATGTAGAAATAGATTCCTTCCTTACCCAGTTCTAGCGAAATTCACCCACAAATGGGTGATAATTTCAGCAACTCGTTTATCACTTTCAGTGGGCGGTTTATCAGGGAATAATCCATCAGAAACAGGAAACAGATACTGTAAATCGTCTGCGTGACATACTCCTGCAATAAATTACATTAATAATTTCTAGCGACAGCTAGATCCATAAACCGATATGTAGATTTCCTCAATACTGATCGAATTTTAAACAACCATAACATTAGATTACTATGGTCACTGACATAGTAAGTGTTGACAAACGTTGAAACAATTGAGCACATTAAAGTTCCAATTATTTGCTATTACAATAGTTAGTTTGCAGTTTGGTATATTAACAAATATTCTGAATTTGATTACAATAATGAAAATGACTAACCACAGGGGCGGCTAAATCTATATGAAATGATTTATTTCAACCAACGACGAAATATAACTAGACAAAACATTCCTTATCCCTCCTCACTCAATGTTTTGATTTCGGCTGACCAGAAAGAGACAACTAGAGATTAGAGATAGAGGTACATTTCGTCTCGTTCGAACATTTATCACTAGATGCCATCCAGTGTTAAAGTCAAAAATAAAAAAATTCAACGTAAAATATTTATTAATCATATATTATAATTCCCAAATACAAAATTATTGACTTTACCGACAATAAATATGTTAGAAAACAAACTAACCTCACAATCGACAAATCAGTTCTTCTTATAAAGTTACACTAAATTTCTTTTCTTTTTCTTTCACATAGTATTCTAAATGGTCGAAAACCCTTTTCAGACCTATTCTTGCAACAAGAAGGCATTTTTAAATACATTTTATAAGTGATGAGATCCACTAGCAGTTCGCCATTTTGGCTCCAAATATTGAAAGTCAGAAATTTGCTACAAGATATTGTAACATCTTTGCAGGATTATATACTTGATCAAGACCCTATGAACAATCACGGAACACAGTTATTAAATTTAATTTGAGATATTTATTTTAAAATTAAAATACACCACGAAACGAAAGTTATTATAAACAATGTAACAAGAATAAGAAGTTTTTTTTATTCCAATATCTTATTTACTAAGGTAGGTAGTACTGAATTAATCGACTTAAAATATATTGGATTATAATTCGTTTGTTGGTTTTAATCATAATTTAGTTTCATTTTTTATTTCCAAAGAATATATTATTAAGACCACTTGCGCCTCTAGTGAGCAATGCTCAAACGAGACCAAACATACCTCTATCTCAAGTTGTCTCTGTCTAGCCGGCCGAAATCAAAACAAACCAAAAGAAGTTTTGTCTAGTTATATTTCGTCGTTAATTTCAACCAGACTAATTAAAAAAAAATGTCTTCATCAGATGTCACTGTTTGAAATACATGTTATCTGCAGACGAGTTTTTTTTTGCTTATAACAATTCAACGAGCAAAAATTACTTCAAATAGTAATTATATTTGTAATTTATGACGTCGAATTAACAATTTACATTAATTAGCAACAATTATAATCTTTTTATTTACAAATAACAGAATATAGTAGCCAAATTCTAAACATTTATTCAAAGTTTTTTGCTTGTAGTTTTTAAACGGTAAAAACTTTAATACAAATAGTTATCATTTTTGGAAAGAACGTCCCCAAATGTATAGGAAATGATATATTCTAATTCAAAAAAAATGTCTTCATCAGGTATCACTGTTCCAAATATATTTTATCTGCAGACGCGAGTTCTTTTGCTTGTAACAATTCAACGAGCAAAAATTACTTCAAATAGTAATCATACTTATAATCTACGGTGTCCAATTAAGAATTAATATATTATACAGTTGCTGAGTTTCTTCATGCATAAAATTTTAAATTTTTGTATATTTGTATTTCTTATGTATGTAACTATGACGATGTAACAATGACGATTCTACACTTGTATCACAAGTCTACAGAAAATAAAAATATTATTATTATTATTATTATTAATATTAATTTGCAGCAATTGTAATCTTTTTATTTAAGAATAACAGAATATAGTAGCCAAATTATATTCATTTATTCAATGTTTTTTACTAGTAGTTTTTAAACGGTAAAAAATTATACAAATAGTTATCATTTTTTGAAAGTACGTCCCTAAATTTATATAAAATGATATATTTGAACCATTCTAATTAAAAATAAAATTTAGTTCGTCAGAAAAATGTTATAATAAAAGCATTCAAAATTCAAAAATAAGTCAACTGGTAAGTTTGGAGCATCGTTGGACAAAATGAATTAAAATTCAAGGGGACTACGTAGAAAAATAAAATAAAACCGTTAATAATAAACTGTAATCTGCAGTATTGTAGTTTTCTTACCGTAATCCTTATGCGGATCACCAAACACTGCACTGAAACTAGCTGCTCCTCTATGATCAAAATAATAGTAATAAAGTGGCGTTTTCACATGCTTTAGATGTAGCCTCACAGCTTCATCCGTGCCTGCAAAGAACCACCCATCCGTGAACAACTGCAACCAATATCAAATAAACAACAATTTATCACACACAGCGTTCCAACCTACATCAACAACTTGTTGATGGCTATCGTTGCCAATTTGATTTCCTTTGAAATAAAACTCGCGAATGCTTCTCGTGACGCTGTCGATGTCCGGAGCTGTTATACCATAATATAGAGATATGGGTGCGATGCGATTGAAATCTCTGTCCAATTCGTCAATTAAATGCGGGTTTGAAAATATTCCTGGAAAAAAGTAATGTTTTACAATACTTGAAGAAAATTCCATTGCTTGTGACATATACAGGGTGTTGACTGCGACACCAGAACATGGAACTTTAAGATGTAAAATCACATTTTCATAATTTGCTGCTTCCCTAATTATTTTAAGTAAAAATACTTCAAATAAAAGTTGTAAAGCTGCATCTGAATGAATAAATAAAATTAATTTTATATGCTTTGTAACGGCAAAAATTAGGTATGAAAATGCTGAAAATCACGAAAAATAGCGATAGCCATGAAATAGAAAAATAAATTAACAAATGTTTCACATTTTCCTATCAAGTTAGGTTAATGTATATTTTTATTATGTATTATTTGTAATACCTGTTACAGTGAACAACTATCTATTAATTTAAATAAATAATTTTTCATATTAACAGAAATTATAAATAATAATAAAATTAAATTAACCTTGTTTGACAGTTAAATCGCTAACATTTTTTAATGTTTATAATTCAGTTCACGTAAGAAAATACTAGATGGCGATTGAGAGCCGACCGTTTTTATATACATTAAATAAATAATTTAAGTTCGTGAAACCAAACTTTGTCAATAATAAATATTTTTATTCAATTTTGACGTTTTAAACCGCCATTATGAACTCCTTAGCAATAACTGTAAGTAACTGTTTGCTAGTGAATTTTTTTTAAATCACTAAAAATTTAAACAAATAATACATTTTCATTATTTTTCACGACACGTCTATCAAAGCGATTGGCATGCATAGCATACTAATAGATTAGTTTTTTGCTTTTGCTTTATCAAAATTAAATAAAATATTGTATAAACCACGTGAGCTAAACTTTGTTTTCATGAATAAATATTATCTTGACTCACTTGGTGCATAAATATATATTATTTATTTTTCAGTAGTCGCCATTGTGATAAGATTGTTGTTACTCTATTTTATTTAATTTTGACTTTATAATTTTATCTATGACGTGCTTTATTATTGATTATTTTATTGTTCGACGAGATCTACATGGTTGTTTTTACACACTGCAACAAATTATTATAAAATATTAGTCTGTAAGTATGTGTATAATATGTAAAATTACTTTTATAACACTGTTTTCCTATAGTTTGTCCTGAACAAGCTTCAACAGGAAGTGAAACGTCGGCTATTGCAGGGCCGTAGCCAGAGGGGGGCCAGGAAGGGCGCGGCCCTTCCTATAAAAACTTTCGCCCTTCCTGGGGCTGATGTCTACATACTTTAATCATTATATTTTACAAATAAAAATATTGAAAATAGTTATATTTTTTTGAAAAATAATATCGATGTTAGTTAGATACAGTAGCCGTGGTTAAATAATACTGACATTTGACAATAACGCCATCGAGCGTCACACTGTCGCGTCATCGTTTGAGCATTTTAATTCAAATTCTGTTTATAGGGGCAGTGCAAACCCGGAAACACGGTATTATATTCAACAACAGGCGTAATAAAAAGTTGCAACTATTTTAATATTCATATTATTTCTATTATGCCCAGTTGCACCGCTGACCCTTAAATTTAAAGATAGACTTAAACAAATAAATGCAAATTGAAATTTTGACAGTAATATTCAATTACTCATTTGACGTTTCGTTTCGATACGATATTGTAAATTTAAGAAACACTAAAAATTTAAGTGTCAGCGGTGCAACCGGACATTACTCGTATTTATATAAATTAAAACCTCAAACTATCAAAAAAAAAAATGTTTGCCCTTTCAATAAAATATTTGGCCCTTCCCAGAACCATAGCCTGGGTACGGCCCTGGGCTATTGACTGAATAAATTTTATATATTGACTGCATTCCTGCTTATTTCTTTTATCCATGCTAAATTAATTACGTAGAGTTCACTGTACAACAAGCAACCTTTAGAACCCTTGTTGTTATGTAACCAGAATATCATATATGTAACAACGTAACATATAACCTGCGTTACCAATAACAAGAAATACACTCTGTATATCCAAGTTGATCACCATGTTATCAATTTCTAATGCAAGAATTACTAAACTTTTATATAGCATCTTTGTCGTACACACATGCATATACAGGATAATTCATCGGTCTGTTATTTTTTAATAACTCGAGTATTTTAAATATTATAGAAAAAAAATTCAAAAGAAGTTTATTTTATATTAAAATGTCTATAGATATAAATTACTATACTATTGCGTAAAAATGGAATATCCTGTAGAAAAACCTGTACTGCAGATTTATAGACATATTAATATAAAATAAACTTCGTTTGAAAAAAAAATTCATAATATTTAAAATAATCGAATTATTAAAAGAAGAGACCGATGAATTACACTGTACAAGACTTTTATTCGCTAACTCATTATCGTCGCTGTTCCAGGGGGTATACGCTATCTCCGTCCAACCAACAGCAAAAAATGAAATAGAAACGCTATTGTAACTGCGGTAACAAATGTCATTTTCAAATATTTGAATTATTCACTGGCGTTGATAATTTATGCTTCAATGAGTGTTTAGATCTTCGTATTATATTGTGCATTTTGCTATTGGCCCTGGCGATTTGATCCATGTGCTTACGATTGATGACGTAGGGATCAAGTCGTAGAAACGGACTTTACATAATATCCCTTATGTTGTAGTCGAACTACGAAATTAGACATTTATTGAAAAATTTGATCATTTCATGATTCTGCTACAGCATGTCATATCATACAATATGGCCAGACTTCATAAAACAGTTGTCATTTCATGAATAATTTTCATCTTTAAATATTGAACTATGATTTCCTTTTTTTACAAAAATGTTCTGTAAGTCTAACCTGCAGCACGAATTGCTCCTTCGCTAGACGTAATGCCTGCCATCCATTCGATAGGTTCCGTGCGTCCCTCTTTGATCATTTCACGAGGATATTCAGTAAGAAAGGCGTTTGAATGATTATGTTCTACCATTGGCTTGAATGGAATCATAGGATCGTAATCCCAATCCTACAAATAAAAACTTATATGTAAACATGAATTTGTAAATACAAAACAGCATGTTTTATTTAACCTAAAATAAAACTAATTTGTATAACGCAACCTATTCAATATTAGGAAATAAAATACCAGGAAAATGTTTACCGCATCAGAATATTCTCTGTACAAATAATTTAATATTAATGGAGTTTTTTGTGAAAACTATTTGTAATCTGACAGATTCAAATATTTCCCTAATGGCATTATTAGGATTCAGAAAAGCTCAGGGTTGTATTCCGTAAAATTTGTAATATCTTTATAATAAAATGTTAATAAAACAATTGGCCTAATTCTGTAAGGAAGTTGTTAAGTCTTAGCAACGTTGCTAAAATTTGTAACCAATAGAAACAAATGTAAAACCTGTCATTTTCAAGTTTTATTCTGTGTTCGCAATTATTATTGGTTATTTGCTGTAGCAATGTTGCTAAGACTTAACAACTTTCTTACAGAATTGGGGCGATTATGTAACAATTCATATAAAAACGAGATGTAATGTTGAGATTACACGATCTATACCAGTGGTGCCGCAAGTGGTGGCCCTCGGGCCACTTGCGGCCCTTAATAAATTTAATTTAAAAGAAATATATATATATATATATATATATATATATATATATATATATATATATATATATATATTTTAATTTTAAAATCTATTTCTATATCTATAATTCTATACACATTCTATATCAATCAAGAATAGAAAATTATAATTTATATTATTTTTTATGTTTTTAAGAAGAGAGTGTTTATTTATACTACTTTAAACGTAATTTAATTTTCTTTTTAATTACGACAGATATAAAGAAAAACTTAAATTACTGAAAAAATATATATATTCTTGCTTCTCTGAATTTGCAGCCGAAAAAAAAAATTGCACTCTTCACTAATCCGTTTTCATTAACTGAACAGCAAACAAAACAAATTGATACTGAGTTGCAGTTAGAAACAATGAATAGTAAATTTAATGCTGCACTAAAAACAAATACGATGAATTTTATAATTTATTAAATAGAGGTGACATTACAAATTTTTGAAAATTATTGCCACACCAACATTTTCCGAAGTTAAGATAATTTGCATGCACAACGATATGTTTGTCGGTTCGCCAGCACATATATATATGCGAACAAGCGTTTTCTTAAATGAAAATTATAAAAAATAAACAAAGGTCTCGATTAACAATTGACAATTTAAAAAATCTTTTGCTTTTGCAACCACCACCATCAATCCTAATATTAGTCAGTTAGCTGTGAATAAAATGTAAAGCTGTTTAATTTAAATTTTATATTTGTTAGTATTTTTATTACCTATTCCTATATTATTATAATTATAATAAATATTATTTTTGTGACGCCTGGTAAGCACCCACACGGTACAAATATTTCATCATTACCGATATCTGTGTACAAAGCAGATTGGCACACCCAACAATGGGTAATATGCCGTGATGATATATTTATTTATTTATTTATTTTATTTATATTATTTTTGTTATTATTTGTGTGTGGAATAATACGAGTATTATACTCGCCATCAAATAAGTATGGACTGATACTCATTCCCCTCTCAGCACCCTGACCCTTGTCGAAATTAACAAATATTAGCGATTTGTCTGTCAAGCTAGGTTAATTTCTTTTTATTATTATTTGTAATTTCTGTTAAAGTGAAACATTATTTATTTAAATTAGTAGATAATTATTCATTTGAACAGGTATTACAAATAATACCTAATGGAAATATATTAACCTAACTTGATAGGTAAAATGTCAAACATTTGTTAATTTATCTGTTTCAACTCTATGACTATCGCTATTTTTGAGGTGATTTTCGACATTTTCATACCTAATTTCTGCCGTTACAAAGCATATAAAATTAATTTTTCCGACGACCACTACGAAAAGTACATAAATTCACACGCTAAACTATTACTGAAAGTTGGTCATTGCACATCACTAGCAATGCTGTGTGATATGAAAGCTCGTTAGCCAATCAGATGCGTCCGCAACTGTGTGATATGATTTTATCACACGCTACGATAATTGAGCGAAATAATATAAAAATTTGTATTTAAAAGTTTGACAGTTGCAGATGTCTATCTGTCTGTCTGTGTCTGTTTGTCTGTGTCTGTCTGTCTGTCTGTGTCTGTCTGTTTGTCTGTCTTTCTGTCTGTGTCTGTCTGTCTGTGTCTGTCTGTCTCTGTCTGTCTGTGTCTGTCTATCTGTGTCTGTCTGTCTGTGTCTGTCTGTCTGTGTCTGTCTGTCTGTGTCTGTCTGTCTGTGTCTGTCTGTCTGTGTCTGTCTGTCTGTCTGTGTCTGTCTGTGTCTGTCTGTCTGTCTTTCTGTCTGTGTCTGTCTGTGTCTGTCTGTCTCAGTCTGTCTGTGTCTGTCTGTCTGTGTATGTCTGTGTCTGTCTGTCTGTCTGTCTGTCTGTCCGTGTCTGTCTGTCTGTCTGTCTGTCTGTCCGTGTCTGTCTGTCTGTGTCTGTCTGTGTCTGTCTGTGTCTGTCTGTGTCTGTCTGTGTCTGTCTGTGTCTGTCTGTGTCTGTCTGTGTCTGTCTGTGTCTGTCTGTGTCTGTCTGTCTGTGTATGTCTGTGTCTGCCTGTCTGTCTGTGTATGTCTGTGTCTGCCTGTCTGTCTGTGTCTGTCTTTCTGTGTCTGTCTGTCTGTCTGACTGTCTGTGTCTGTCTGTCTGTGTCTGTCTGTCTGTGTCTGTCTGTCTGTGTCTGTCTGTCTGTCTGTCTGTTTGTCTGTCTGTCTGTTTGTCTGTCTGTCTGTGTCTGTCTGTGTCTGTCTGTGTCTGTCTGTGTCTGTCTGTGTCTGTCTGTGTCTGTCTGTGTCTGTCTGTGTCTGTCTGTCTGTGTCTGTCTGTCTGTCTGTCTGTCTGTGTATGTCTGTGTCTGCCTGTCTGTCTGTGTATGTCTGTGTCTGCCTGTCTGTCTGTGTCTGTCTTTCTGTGTCTGTCTGTCTGTGTCTGACTGTCTGTGTCTGTCTGTCTGTGTCTGTCTGTCTGTGTCTGTCTGTCTGTCTGTCTGTCTGTCTGTCTGTGTCTGTCTGTCTGTGTCTGTCTGTCCGTGTCTGTCTGTCTGTGTCTGTCTGTCTGTGTCTATCGGCCTGTGTCTGTCTGTCTGTGTCTGTCGGCCTGTGTCTGTCTGTGTCTGTCTGTATCTGTCTGTCTGTGTCTGTCTGTCTGTCTGTCTGTCTGTATTACTGTTTTATTAGCCCCTTATTCTTGATTACTTTTTGAATTTAACATTTTTTTCTTAAGTCATTAGTTTACCCAAAAAAACGCTGGTTGTTTTAAAGAAAACTTCCTGTATATATGTATGTAAAGTCAACGTCAATTCAACAAATTGTGGTCGTAGGAAAAGTATCGTGTACAACACGTGCTGAAAGGGTATTTCACACTCGTGTGATTAAACCACTCGCCTCCGGCTCGTGGCTCAAACTTCACACTCGTATGAAATATCCAACTTTCAGCACTAGTTATACAATATACTATTGCTTATTGATTCAGATGCAGAATTTTAAACTCTACATCTTTTGTTTGAAGCATTTTTACCTAAAATAATTAGGGAAGCAGGAAATTATGAAAATGTGATTTTATATTTTAAAGTCGTGGAAACAGAAAGAATACACAGCAGAATAAGAAACGTGGAAGTGAAGTTCCTTAGGAATCGAAGGGAAAACAAAATATGATCACATTAGAAATGAGACCTACAGAATAAACCTAAACGTAAGAACTGTAAAAGAAGCAAAAGAAGAAGGTTAATTAAGGTGCAGAGGACACTTACACAGAATGTAAAAAGACAGGGTAGTTAAACGAGTATATGAAACTAGAGTAATAGAAAAAAGGAAAAGAGGCAGACCTGCAAAAATAGAGGGTCAACAGGTTCAAAAGCTAAGAAGATTATGGAAGACAGAAAAAAGCTTGAAAAGACTGAAGCGGAACAAGAAAGAAGAGATTAAAGAAAAGTTCAAACCACAGCTTTACACCGAAAGGTAGATAGGCCTTAGGATTAAATAAGTAAGTAAATCCTATGTTTCGGTGTCGCGGTCAACACCCGGTATATCAATTCGTTATATTTACAAACAATAGTTATTTATTCCGAGAGTGTACATAGAGTATATCATTACCATAGTTACAGTATAAAATGATTGACAGCAATGTATTAAAGCATTTATCTTATAACTAAACATAGGGATAATTAACAGATTAAAATAAATATTAAATTGTGAATTAAAGAAATGAGAGATTATTTACTGTTTACACACTGAAGAACTACATTAAACTAGTGAGGATTTTTTTAACTTTTACAATACTCAAAATTGGCACCATTAACTTCTAAACAATATCCTAAAATATTATAAATTATTAATATTAAAATAGCATTCGCTGGAGAGTAATATTTTGTGAAGCTGCACTAATTCTGTTTTTTAATTGTTCAATGTTTATTCTGTCACCATTGTAAACATTTTTTAAGTGTCCCATATCCCCTAAGAAAAAAAATACATATGTAAACAGTCAAAGAGGAAATTACCAACCCCAGCGACATATACTTAGCTAAACTTGAAAAGCATTCAGACGCCTATGCAACAAATTTACTCGACAATAGCACAAATACTTATAGACTGAAAAAAGCTGATCCCTTGGACCTGCCATATAGGTTTAAATTAATTATATATATGTAATGTGTAAGAACAATGTAATTAAGAATATTTAAGTTAACATAAAGTAAAAATATAGATGGATATTTCTACTACAAGTTATTTATCATAATATACACTATTTACTTATTGTCTTATGTAAGACAGATTGTAAATTAAATTGCAAATAAAAAAAAATGGTGCAAGCTATAATTATTATAGATTTTTTGAATTGTTGCTGGGCAGGGTCTGGGTCGATTATAAAATAAAAACCATTTTGAAATGTGACAGTTTGACAAGTCTGACAACTATTCCCTATGTTTACTCATAAAATAAACGCTTAAATACTTTGCTGTCATTTTGTAAGTATGGTAATGAAACTAGTCTATGTTTACTGATAAAAAAAAACTCTCTATAAATCAAGACAGTGAAGTTCTACTTTTTATCACGAATGTGGAATTTATTTGCCGAAGCCCCTAGGGCTATGGCAAATTAACCATATGTGTGATAAAAAGGAAATTCAGTGCAGAGGGGTATATTATTTTTTTTTAAATCGAAAAATTGTGTAAATGAAAGGAATATTTATTTGTATAGGTTATGTTTACATAACTGTCAGTTTGATATTCAATGCTGCTGATCTTGGACATTGAAGTTATCGTAGAGAACACTCAACATAATGTGTTTTATCGCAAACTTATTCATCGGAATTATTTAGTTCGTTCTTCTTGCAGATATTTTTTATCATTTTACGTATATCGTACACATATCCAAATTATTTTACATTGTATTATACCATACGGTTGGCAACACTTCATTTGAATGAAATCGTTGTATAATGGATTATTTTAGTGCCGATTTCTGAACTTAAATGACAATTTTTGTGCACTTTAGTGACGATTTCAAATAAAATATTATTTAGGCGGCTATTACATAAAGAGTTGTTTTATCTTTTACATATCATTTAATAACCGTAGAGTCTCTCTTTTGATAAAGACTATTTCATTCGTTTGTTTAATTATAAAATAAATTTAGTGCTGCAGTACTTGCAGCTCCATAATTATCAAGTGAAATATTAGAAAAATTGTTTTCACTTTTAGGTAATAAAATATTTTGACAATAAAAGATTGTTTTCTGAGGCATCTAATTGAATCCAATGCACTCTTCAAGTGAAATGAATCAATCTGATATGAAATTGTTGGCATTACTGTATTAAACAGTATAAAAAATAATAGCAATACCTCTCTGGCCAAAAATGTAGATATAATAAGATCCATTAGCCACTGTAATTACCATGAACCCTTTGCTTAATAGCTTCGTAAATTCATTGGCAACCACAGTCTACAACTAAACATCGTCGTAGTAAAACAGCATAATAGCTCACCCAGTCATGGTTAAAATAGTGATTTTAGTGTTCTTATTCACTTTAAGCGCTTGTAAGTAAAACAGTCATTATAATTTAAACATTTTATAAAATATATCTTATTTTAGCGGCACAGCAATTATTTGAATCAAAATTAAAAATAGAAAAACAAACAGACACAAGACTGATGGGTCCTACTCTATATTTATCAAGAGAAAATCCTATGTATAGCAAAAGTAAAACAAATAAGAATAATACTAAAGAATCAGATGAACATTTGTCTGATTTTTATGAGAAACATATTTTGGGACTCGACGCTAGACCTAATCAGAATAGAGGTAAATATTTCCATAAACATTTTAAGCCAGAATTTAAAAGACAATTTACTTTTGTAAAATTATGTAATGTACTCACAACAACGGTAGTGCCTAGAGATGAAAAATTACAGTAATTTATTTTACTGATAATATATTTTATGTCATACTGGTTTCTAAAACAACGGTTTTTGAACAATTTATAAAACAAAAAGTAAAACTTTAAAATTTTACTTCATACTGAATCCTTTATTTATGCTGCATTAAACTGTTCTTCACCACAGCAGCTGTGTCTCACACACACACGCACATATATATACATACACAGTACACACCTACATCCACACATACACAGTATATACACACACACACACACACTTATGTAATAAATAATAACATTTAGAATCGAAAAAAAAAAATCTCTGGTAATTTACGATAATTTTCAAATTTCGAAATTATTCGCAAGGTAACCTAATTACTATTATTACATGCATGTCATTTTATAAAAGGAGATTAGCAATATATATTGTCTTGTATAATTACTGTATTCATTTCAGAACCTACTAAATTGAAAATTAATCAACCAATTGAGGTTAGCAACAACTCTCCTCTCAATAAACACGTCGAAAATAATTATGCGAAATCTATAACCAGTTACGAAGAAAAAACTCCGCCAGATGGCCAATATATTTTAAGGAAAAACGCACCGTTTGTCTTAGAAAACGGCACACTTGTGTTAGGAGGCTACAAAATAAACAGCGACGACATTAGTACAAAACTTTCTAACATTAATTCGTATACAATAAAAAATATCAAAATCCAAAATAGTGAACCAATTGTAACCAAAGTAAGTACAGTAAGATTCAATGGAAAAAGAGTGGATCGAGAATTTATTAGAAAATATTTTGCTGATACTTTAAAAATTCTGGATAGAGATTTAGATATTGCTAGTACAAGACATACAGAATTTGTTGAAGAGGAAATAAATAAAGATGGGTTTGGATTAATTGATGTTAGAAGTGGAATTTTTTAGAAAGTATTTTTCAAAAAATCGTAAAATGAAAAGCAGTATACAGTATACCTATATACATAGTGTTCATTAGTACCACTGGATTCTGTTTTTTTATTTTTATTTTATTATTTTTATTGTGCCAAATTCGAAATAACTATCCATCCAATGGCACGGAAAATGTATGACTCAAAAAAGTGAAAATTTATTTTTAGAATTTTTGAAAAATTCTTTTTGAACAGTAATCATCATATTAAACCGTTAAACCTATGATATACCTATATAAAATTTTTTTGGTGGTACAAAATCCCTCTGAATTGCAATGCTTCCGTTGTATTTTAAAAATAGAGATAAATAAAAAATAATTTATTTTCATTGTAAATAGTCTATCAATAAATACAGGTGAGTCTGGGAAGACGCCCTCCTCCCCTTTAACTTTTTTATTATAATAGAAAAAAATAGCTCATATAAAAAGTTTTATTATTTTAAATGTACTATTTGGTGGCAGATGTAAATATTTTTTATAAAGGCAGGTTTACAAGATACGACTATTAACTTTTATTTTTTAAATAGCAACCTCTAATTATTTTACTAAAATATAAACCGCCATTTTTTCTCTTTTCAAGGATGTATTAATTTTTATTAATGTATTTGAAAAAAAAACGAGAAAAATAAGATAATTGAGAAATATGGGAAATAATTTTTATTCAAGTATTATAAGTGGCTATACAGGGTGGAAACGAACTTAATGTCATAAATTTAAGGGTGAGTAGTATGACATGTGTAGATTACGAAACTGAAAGAATTTTTTTAAAATTCGAAAAACGAAAATTCGACTTTTCTTAATGACTCTTTTTACCTTCCGTCACCTTTAGGTAAGGAAGGTATTGTCTTTGGTCAAAAAATTCAATGATGAGTTTTTACTGAATAAGCACGTTTTAGGGTCCATATAATACGATTTTACCATTTTTACGATGATGTCTGTATGTATGTGTGTCTGTGTGTCTGTGTGTCTGTGTGTGTGTAACAAAATTTCCGGATTCCATAACTTCAATACCACGATTCCAAAAATTATAATTTTTTCGTATTCCTCAAATTTACATCCAGAAGAACAACTGATTAGATTTTGGTTATAATTGGTCAACCGGAAGTAGTCTCATTTGAAGATTTAACAGTTAAATTTGATTTATTGACATTTAACGTTATTATAACTTAAAGAATATATTATTCTCTATACGATTTGATTACAATTTATACTTCATATTTAATAGATACAGAGTTAAAGAATTTTAAAGAAATTTAATTTTATAATTCAGCCAGCTATGCCAAACTTGGGATCTAGTAATATATTCATATAATTCAAATTGACAGATGTCAGTATCAATAAAAAGTAAATTCATGTGGCAGATATGAGGATGTTGAGGTAGATATTGGGGAATACAGGGAAAGATACGGTAAGAAAATAACTCTAGTGTTACAAGTTTTTAGAAAGATACAAGAAAGACGATTACATTGGTTTGAACATGTCATGAAGAGAAATGAAGAATTATATTGGAACAAGAATGAATAGATTAGTTAAAGAAACAGAGGTAGACCAAAGATAAGATGGAAGGACTGTATTGCGGAAGATTTGAGAGAAACGGAACTGAATGAGAACGTCATGCAAAAATAGCGACCCCTTAACGAATGGGAAAAGCTAAAGAAGAAGAAGGTGCGAGTGTCAAGTGCAATTTGAATAGTTTGTTTATGAAATAATTTTACTGGAAATTTAGAATCTTTTGTAAGAAAAATTATGGAATTTATACATTATACACGAGAATGACGGAAGGTATTGTGCTGGCCACAACAGATTTTTTTTACTGCTGCTTTAATTCATATTTCATTAAAAATATGGTTATCAAAAATACATTCCAAATTAGTTGTATAAGATATTATTCTTAATAATTAAATTAAATATCATTTTTAACGAAAATATTTGTGTAATAGATAAAATAATACAAATGCGTTGCCAGTGGTCCAGTGGTACCAAAAATGTTAGTTTCATGAAAACTACCCTTAAATATGCGAATTTTTAAAAAATTCTTTCTGTTTTGTAATCTACACATGTTATACTACTCACCCTTAAATTTATGACATTAAGTTCGTTTCCACCCTGTATAATACACAAAACGTAACAATGTTAAACAGTTAAATTAATATTAACAAAGTATCATTTGTTTGTTACTCATTCATTATTACTTACTTATTCATTTATTTATTTGTTATTTATTTTCGTAAAGCCACCTAGAATATATGAATAAAAATTATTTCTCATATATCTCAATTATCTTCTTTTGTCGATTTTTTTCAATAAAAACTAATACATTGTTGAAAAGACAAAAAAATGTCGGTTTATATTTTAGTAAAATAATTAGAAGTTGCTATTTAAAAAATAAAAGTTGATAGTTGTTTCTTGTAACCTGTATTTATAAAAAAACATCTATATCTGTCCTCAAATAGTGTACTGTAGAGACCCTTTAATCCGTGCCCACGTTAATCTGAACATCCAGTAATCCGAACATCGGGTAAAAGTAAGGTAATACGAACAAGAACTCTTTAATCCGAACTGTGGGAGAAAATTTAGGTTGTTTAATAAAAAGCAATACATAACATTTCGTTGCCCGGCGATCAAAACCGGAATGAACGCTCGAAAACAAACAAAAATTTATATTTTTTTTAGAATTTATTATTTTTAATTCAACATGACGTTCCTATTTTCTGAGTAATGCTACATAGTATTGTAATAAATATTTCACAACTTTATAAATTGACGTTATTTACACTTATCAATACAAATTCAGTAATCCGAATAAATTATTAGTCCGAATACTCCCTTACATTTAGCATCTCGGATTAAAGGGTCTCTACTGTATTTAAAATAATAAAACTTTTATATGAGCCATTTTTTACTATTACTTATAATAAAAAAGTTAAAGGGGGGGGTCTTCCCAGACTCACCTGTATGTGAATATTTTTAAGTGTACCTATTTCATACGATATATGTAAATAATCTTACCTACCCAAAACATGTAATCTTTGGCGATGATATCGAGTACATCAATTCTCCTTAAACACTCTACCATATCCTGCGATAAGTCTACAGGGCAATCGAAGGCTCTTGCGAGTTTTTCCGCATTTCTGCGGGGTTCGCCTTCTGGTGCAACAGCCCAAGGACATAAAGCAGTACCGCTTTGGGAAATTCCACGGAGCATCAAACCTGTTTTAAATGCATTATTTGCATTAATTTGTATATTTAAATACAAATGCATGTTAGCAACTAATATACATATTTTCCTGCTATATAATTATGTACAGAGTAATATACTTAATAGCAAAAAACTGTGAATCATGATCATTAATTTTTTATACATTATGAAAATATTATGTATTTTTTTTTTGTAATTATATTTTATTATTATTAAAGTACTTGAAAACTTTTATTGGCTATACTTTTACTTATAATTTGTGGGAACTGTAATTGTTAAAATGAGGGAATTAATACTTGAGAAAATTAATTTCAACAAAATATGATTGAATACAATATAGGACATGATTAATTATAAAATTGTTTTAATATTCATGACTGGCATAAATTTCATCACACGCAATACTGTATTCATTGGTTAAGTCGCCAGTCATCAGCTATTTTTGACGTTTAGCACCAGTTTTATAAAAATATTTAATCTTCACTTAAAATTTAATTGTCAAGTAAATTATTATATTTAAAAAATTTCTATCAAAAAAATTTAAGTGAAGATTAAATTTCTTTATTTTATTTTGGAATCATAAACTTGTTTATTCGCCCTCAAAAGCGGGCGTAATTTAGCTTTTATTGCCCGAGATCTTATAAAGTTGCCAGGCAACAGCTATTCAAACATATCAAAATCATGGTTTATGGACAAAAGTAAGAAACAACAAATTCGATTAATCACATTTTTTAAAAGTGCCAGTCGCAAAATTTTCGTATTCTTTCTCGTATATGTTTTTGACTTCTGTGGAACTAACTTGCCCTGTGCAGCCTCAAATTAATTCGATATTTCTTTGAAATAATCGATTTCATTTGACGCTAAATTAAAATTGTATATAGGTAACAAACAACATAGCAACACCAACAAATTATGTAGAAACCACAGAATACTTAAAATTCACAACGCCAGCACAACGATAACAAATATACCTATTGAATCCTTAAATTTCGAGAACCAAAATAAAATAAAACGTTGTATATACCATGGGCATAATCAAGATTGCATCACTCGGAAAATTAACATTCCCCTGTGCTACAATCTTTAAACTATGCCTTTAATACATAAATAACTATTATATAATCGGTTCTTAGACTAGTTGTTCTTATATACCTATTATAAAAAAAAATATTATGAACCACATCAGAGAGATTGGACTTACAACAGCAAGAACAACAATGTAAGTTCAACAATGCGAATTACAACAAACGATATAAATACCACGGTATACAGGCGGTTCATTTTCAATGGGCCATCATTACTATCTCGAGAACTATCAGAGCTACAAAGACTGTTAAATGGGCCAACAATTTCTATTGCGCAAGACAAATTTAAAGAAAAGAAACAGCAATTTTTTCAATCAGTGGTTCTCAAACTATGAGACAAAGTTTTTTTTTTTAATGAGAATATATATTTTTTATTTGCTCATTCGTTAGAGAATTTAATTCTGATTTCAATGGTATAATATTTTTATATCCTTACATAATATTTTTTTTGAGAAAAATGCATGTACATTTTTATATTAATTTGATTAAAATATGTATGGAAATAACGAATACGTACTAATTTTTTACCTTCCGTCACCTAGGCAAGGAAGGTATCGTTTTTGGTCAAAAAATTTGATGGTAAGTTTTTAATGACTAAGCACGTTTTAGAATCCATAGAATACGAATTTACTCTTTTTACGATGATGTCTGTATGTATGTATGTATTTATGTATATATATATATATATATATATATATATATATATATATATATATATATATATATATATATATATATATATGTGTGTGTGTGTGTGTGTGTGTGTGTGTGTGTGTGTGTGTGTGTGTGTGTGTGTGTGTGTGTGTGTGTGTGTGTGTGTGTGTTTGTGTGTGAGTATGTGTATGTGACGATCGTTCCAGATCGGATAACTCCAATACTACAATTTCAAAAATTATAATTCTTTCGTATTCCTCGTCATATCAAGAGTTAATTAGATTTTGTTTATGATTCGTTAACCGGAAGTACTCTAATTAGAAAATTTTAATAGTTTTTCTTGAAAAAACTGTGTTAAATATCATTTTTTGACCTTTTATGTTATTATAAATATTAAAGTATATTCTATTCGATTTAATTATATTTTTTCTTCATATTCAATGAATTTATAGATACAGAATTATAAAGAAATATCTTGCAACATGCTTTTAAAAGCTACACCATGGAAACAAAATATTCAATATTACCTACTAATTGACACATGTCAGTGTCAAATAAAATTTACATCATATCGTTGTGAAATGATTTTACTGGAAATATAAAATAATTGAATGTGGCAAAAACAAATCACATAAAGTAATACAACAGATTATAGCCACAAGTCAATTGAGTAGTTTATTATGATATAAATAAAATGCTATATACCTACCTATGTTTTTATTTTATTTTTATGGGGGTCTCGTGGCTATATGCCTGAATGTCTGATCGGAATCTGAGGACCCGGGTTCGATCACGCCAAAAATTACTCCGAATTTTAATGGCACAAAATTGATCACTGTGCTGCACTCTCCACGCTAGCAATGAGTGCCCGCGAGGTGACGCCTAGTAAGCGCCCGTACGATATAAATATTTCATCATCACCGATATTTGTGTACAAATCAGATTGGCACACTCAGCAAAGGGTACTATGCCGTGATCATTCTTATTTAAAATAAAAAAATTAGGTCCCGTATTTTAATAATCAGTGTGATCAAAAAAAAAAATCTTTTCTTTAAATTTGTCTTGTGAAATAGAAGTTGTTTGCCCGTTTAACCGTCTTTGTAGCTCTTATAGTTCTCGAGATAGCAATGGTAGCCCATTTAAAATGAGCAAATGAAAAGAATGATGACTGGCTGAAAAGAAAAATATCAAAATGATTGATTGCCTGATTCAGATGTGGTAATGAAGAGAGAAACAATAAATACTGGTTATCAAGTGAGGAATGAAGGTAAAGGCTATGTGGGAGAGAAGAGGAAACATTTAGGTTAGACATCTAACTACAATTCAATTTTTCAATTCAATATTTACCTTTACTTAATGGTGACAACATGAGCATGTGCACACTGACACCCCCCGCAGACTCCCCAAACCCTGTCACCATATTCGGATCTCCTCCAAAATTAGCTATATTGTCCTTTATCCATCTTAACACCATAACCTGGTCCTTCATGCCCATGTTACCTGGAACTACTTCATCTTGTGTGCTGAGGAATCCTAGTGGTCCTGTTACAAAATAAAACAACTTTTACACTCTGTTTTTGTTTCAGATGGTGGAGGGTTACCCAATCGGTAATTGGGAACGACTAGGATTACTTCGCGGTCTAATAGGATGTCGGGGCCGTACCACATGGATGTACCGGCTCCACAAATCCAGCCACCGCCGTGGAAGAAGACCATGACTGGGAGAGGGTCACTGCCTTCGCTGGGTAACTGAAATTTTAAATAATTTTAATATTTAATTTTTATCTCTCTATTGATACCACAACCATTGTTCTCAAAACAGGGGGCAATAGTCTAAAAAAAACTTATTTCTCATGTTAATATTCTATTATGTAAAAAATACACCCGTTATACATCTTTCAGGAAAATAAAATAAAAACAAATATTTTAATCTTTAAGTTTACCTTAAATTAATTATAAAAAAAATGGGAATGTTATACTCTTAGTATGGAACGCGAGCTATGCTAGCTTCACTTAACTTTTTAGTATTTTATTTTATATTTCGCTGGGGGTTTGAACCCCCAAATCGGCCCACTTGAATACGGCCTTGATTTAAACACTTACATTTCGTAATCGCATAATTTTCTTGTATATTATAAGAAACTATGTAGTGGAACCGAAAATGTAGGTACTACTTAAGTAAAGTACACTGGCTTGCAAAAAAATCGTGTACACCTTAAAAACTAAGTAACCGAATTTTTATCATTTTTACCTCCCGCTACCTTCGGTAAGGGAGGTATAGGGATCCTCTTTATGCTTTAACTCAAATGCTATTAGCGTTCAGAAAATTTTGAAACTTATATTTCTACCTTATTCTAATATGGAAAGAAGCCATTAGATTTTGGTGTAAATCAGATAACCGGAAATGGCACTTTACTTGAAGCACAATATAGTTTTTCTTAGAAAAATACGTGTAAGTGTTATTTTTTCGAGATTTAAGTTATTGTAAAAATTGAAGATTGTTATAGTTATTAACGTCATTAGGCCGATATAAAGCAAATAACGGACGAGGCTGAAGTTTGTAATCCGAAGAGATAACCGAGGTTTATAATCAGCCGAGTCCGTTATTTAGGTACATATCGGCCGTGTGACGTTCAAAATTTTTCTTAATGCCATAAAGCTCCTCACGATACTGTGATTTTTTTTTATAAATACTTTATCCTTAACACGTTCACTGTCCCGTGAGCCACATATGGCTCATACTTGATACTTGCTCCAAGTCCTGTGAGCCATATCAGGTTCTCATACATACAGTAAAATTTATCTTGAAGTTTGTAATGGACTTGAGGTTTTATTTAAGTAATATACCTTGGACTTGGTAGAGTAATTTTTGTGCTACACGCCAATGTAAATATGAGACATATTTGGTACATGGACCTTGACCTTGAGTAATACTTTGGTTATTATTATGTTTATTTCAAGTATCAAAAAATTCAAAAATAATATAAATCCATTGTATAACTGAAAATAAAAAATTCTATCGTTTAGAAAACAAAAAAAAGAGTACAAAGCTATCTAGTGTTTTTTATTCTAACATGTAAGGCAAAATGCATGTTCACATTCACTGCACATTGTAGTTACTCTTCTAGCTTTCTTTCCAGCTTCTTTTGAATTTAGACCCTGGTCTTTTTGAAAACAGTAGCATCCGTGGCATCTTTTGCGTAGTACATTTCCTGCACTATCTTTTATTTCTTCTAATTTGTGAACACTTTTCCTCGTTTGTTTTGCAGACTTTTGTAAACTTGTATGAAACATATATGACTCATTGGACGTTTGGAGCATTATGACCCCAGAGTCCAATGAGCCATATGTGGTACATGGGCTGTTTTCATGGGGGACTGGCGCAGCTTATAATTGTTATAACATTGTGGACAGTGAACGTGTTGTAGGTGCCTGTTATAAACCTATATAGACACCTTTTCACTTTTGTTTTTCGTTCGTGTATCCGTTATAATCCTTAATGGCCGGCGTCCGTCATAGATCCCTTTTCACTTACGTGTTTAGTTCTGTTAAATCATAGTAACGGTATGTATTACGAAAAATATTCTACAGGTGTACATTAATACTTTTTTCATATTTTGTAGGAATAAATTTATAAAATTATCTATAATTTAAATCCCGGAGCATACACTTAAACGCAACTCCATGGTTGCACAGTTCAGATCTCAAATGTATGTAACTGACAGATAAATGTCACAGTCAAAAAACTAATTTCGAATTAATAACAGTAACGTTTAAAAAAAAAATAGTAAATAGAACAATAACTATATGGAAAGGATCTTATTACATTTTCCAGCATAAGTAAATATGTAGGAATGTAGGTATGTATTTAAATAAATAAAAATTAAATGGCGGGAGGTATTGTGTTGATCACTTCAGATTTTTTAGCTATGTACATAATGTAAAAAATGACGATGTTGTCACTGTTATTACTATTTGATCTATTATGGACCAAGTTCATCATTGTGTTGAATGTGTGCTATTATTATTAATATATTGCGGAAAAATGAAAGAACACCCAAGTATTTATTTGAATTTCTGTTAATTTTCACATCTTAATTGATACTAGTGACATTGACAAATTAAAAATGAAGATCGACTCAATACAGCAAAAAATAGGTGTACCCGATTTTTTTGCAAGCCGTGTACCTACCCTTAATTTCTTGTGAAAATTGAATTTTTTTTTTTTTGTTTCGTGATGACTACGCTGACTACTGTACCTACTCGCATACCAATGCAACATCATGTAAATGAACGGTTTTTTTTATTTCATGTAATTTGAATTTTTATGCATGTTCTGTTTTCTGTTTTATTATCACTATACATAAAACAGTACATTTATTGAAAAGAAAAAAATAGCTGTCTAATTTTGGTGGGAGAAGATGCTTCCGGCAACTTTTAACAGCTGACCGAAATTAATCGTCACTGAATGTCTAAACATTCATAGATCAATTTTTATTGTTACAGTATTTTATTTAATCTGAAGCGTTTCGCTGCCACTTATAGCTTCATCAGAGCAAATTGGTGAAAAACATAAATTAACACGTGTTTTACTATATTGAAAAAATGTTTATACTTACAGACTGTTAAAAATAAATAAATAAATATAAATATATTTGTTCAAACATAATGTTATCATCGAAAATTAAAAATTGTATGAAAATATTAACAATCGTCATTCAGAAGACATTAACTTAAAAAAGGCATAGCAATGGCGATAATAACAAATTTAAATAGGAACTTGATGATACTTGTTTGAAAAGTAGGATACATCCTTAAAAAACAACAAAAAACAAAATAAAACCCGTATGATGGTTTATGATTTATATTATTTGGATCGTTCTTTATATGGAGCATTTCCAATATTAACCGCTTGTTCAGGTTCGGTTCTCTATCTATAACCTGAGCCCCATCGAAGTCGAAAGTGTGTTGAGGATAGCTGAACATAAGAGGAATTCTTTAAAACAAAATAAAAATGGAAATTATGCCTTTACATAACACTGCATCGAAACTCAACACACTTTCGACTTCGATGGGGTCCGGGTTATAGTTAGAATGTTAAACAAGTAATAAATAAATGTCTATTTTGCTTTATTGTTTCCCTTTATTATATTTTATTTATTTTATTTTCACATAGCCAGCTAGAATATTTGAATAAAATTATTTCTGATAATTTTCAATTCTTATTTTTCTAAAACATTTTTCCTTCTGAATGTACAAATATGCAGCAATGCATCGTATTAGTTTTAAATTTTCATTTCCAAAATATAACACATAGTTTTATTAATACTCGTAGGATCGACATAAAACGATAAAACTCTCCTCATTTACGAATACAAAGACTGAAAATTGTAACCACCATGCTTCAAAATAGAACCACTGTGTCTGATTTCATAAGTACTGCACACAGTTGAAATTCGTTATTATGAATATACATTTTATTTAATTTTTATCGCAGGATCACCGTCGAACAATACTGATTTATCTCTATTTATCGATTTATCAATCTTATTAACTATTAAAATTTTCTTTAACCCGACAAATTTATAAATTTGATCTAAGGTATATATGAAATGTCATAGGATATGCTGTCGCCGAAGTGCCACAAATAGAAAAAAAAAATATTCAAACCACGTATTTTGTGTAAATCTTACAGGCAATTTTTGGTAAGCTTGCAAAGAGATTTTTTTGTAGTTTTATAGTACTGGTGCGTGTCATCGTTTTATGCCGATCCTTTGAAATTATAAAAAAAAAAACTGAGGGGGGCATTAAAAAATATATTTTCGGAAAGGGGGCGGTGAGCTTAATAAGTTTGAGAATCACAGGTTAGATTACCTACATACGAGTTTCATATTCAATTTTTTTAATTTTTTTGTTATTATTTATATTAGACAGGAAATCTTCTATTTTATTTCATCATACAATTAAATCTTTTTTAAACTGACCTTTGCAAGTTCCTTTATATTATTCAAATTATAAGTAATGAATTAATTTCAAATTCCGGTTTTACTTTTGAATACTGAAATCTTGTAATCATATAATTTTAATGATAAGCTTTCATAAAAAAATTCTTAATCACTTCCATTTTGTAAGTTATATAATACATAATAGTTTGTTTTTATGTTTATTATTCTTAACTACTAATTGCGATTTGTCAAACTTAAAGCGTTTTCACACGGCACTTTACCCAACGATAAATGATAAATATATTTTCACACAGAACACAGAATGATAATTATCTACCATAAAATTCTACGAATAAAGTGAAAATACGCTGTGTTGCCGCACTACGTTGTGAACAACCATGAAGAGAAGACACTTTGTACTATTGGCAATAATTTTAAATAGAAGAAAAAGTAAAGAAAAAAATCCTAGAAAAAAAATTACGTTTACGCACAAGATATGTAAATGGTTCTTCCTTTTTTGACTCTATCTTTATAATCTTCCAAAGATTTATCTCAACTGCGATGTTTTTACCTCTCGCTTCCCTTGGTAAGGGAGGTATAGGGATAGTGCTAAAAATCGCATATCGAGATTTTGGTAAATGACCACGTTTTAAGGTCCTTAGAATTCAATTTTAATATTTTCACGATGATGTCTGTGTATGTGTGTGTGTGTGTGTGTGTGTGTGTGTGTGTGTGTGTGTCTGTATGTGTGGATCCTCTTTACGCTCTAACTCAAATACTATCGTTCTACCTTACTCTTATATGGAAAGAAGTCATTAGATTTTTATGTAAATCAGATAACCAGAAATGGCATTTACTAGAAGCTCAAAATAGTTTTTCTACGAAAAATACCTTTAAATGTTATTTTTTCGAGATTTATGTTATATAAAAATTAAAGATTATTAAATGTTCTACAGGTCTGCATTAATACTTTTTCTATATATTTTATGGATAAATTTATAAAACTATCTATAATGTTAATCCCGAAGCCTACGTTTTAACCGCTACTCCATGGTAAAACAGTTTAGATCTCAAATGCATGTAACTGACAGATATATGTCACTGTCAACGAACTAATCATTTCTAATAATAATAGTAACGTTTTAAAAAGAAAATAGTAAATAGAACAATAATTATATGGAAAGGAACTTAATACAGTTACTAGCATAAGTAAATATGTAGGAATATAGGTAATTATGTAAATAAATAAAATAAATATATCGTCACGGCATATTACCTATTGCTGGGTGTGGCAATCTGCTTTGTACACAGATTTCGGTAACGAGATGGTATATTTGTACCATGCGAGCGTTTACTAGGCGTGGAGAGTGCAACACAGGGGTCATTTTTGTGCCTGGTATGTAAATTTAATTTAATTTTAAATATTTACATGAATAAAAATTAAATTAAACAAGAGATATTGTGTTGGCCACATCAGATTTTCATTTTATTAATTCAACAAGATCCATGGGATCATATGTGTAGGTAAGTATTTCATCTTCTTGGTCATCACAACTAACCAATTGCAACACTGCGTAAATTGAAATGAACAATTAATGGTAAATCATGTGAAAACATTCATAAACTTGTATTGGTCTCTAGAATCGCGGCAGTAGAATATGGTGCTATATCCGCAGAACATATTCCGTGCACACGCTATAGAGCGTCGGCGTTACCATACCGTTTATTGTATCGCGGACGTGTGAAAATAGCTAATTTAAAAACACGTACATATTTTTGATGTAAAGCGATATCGCGACTGTTTATCGCCCGCAATATATAGCGCCGTGTGAAAACGCCCTTATGGATTAGTGTTATTGTTTAAAATGCATTCGAATCTTAATTAACCTTGAAATAAATGTAAATCAATGATCAAATAAATTACAAAACTTTTTCATAATTACATTGTCATTATTTGTCTCACAACAAGGACAATTACATTTTAGTCATTTAGTCACTCATCTGTGTAAGAACTACATTCACCTTAAGTAGTTTATCCAACCGTTCATGAAGAAATAGGTAATAAAATAAATTTTATGGAATATTAAATACGACTATGTCCAGTGCCGGATTACCCATTAGGCAGACTAGGCAATTGCCTATGGGCCCCGCGCCTATTAGGGGCCCCGCGTCCCGCTACATTAGATTAAAATAATATTGATTTGACTATGAGATATTTTTTTTATTACAAACAAAGAAATCTTTAAATAAAGAAATTTTGATTACAACAAAGAAATGCTTATTTACAATAATGGAATCTTGATTACAATAATAAAAAAATGTCAATCAAAATTACAAGACTTCAATTACAACTCGATTTTTATAAAACCAATATCAAATAGGTATCAATGTTTACCATTTTATGTTGATTACGTAATAGTTCTTTTGCCTAACGATTAACGATGCTATAACATTTTTGTATTTACAATAAGTGAAGGGCTTATTGTAATATGCCACAAAACGAAAAATTCATAGTATAATAGAGTTTAAAGTTTTTCAACTTAAAACTATTTTCAAAAAGTGTTATAGGTGCATTACTAACACGTGGCAGAAAAACAACGAAAAACTTAAAAAAAATACTTATTTCAAAATAAATTCATTAAAAACACCATCAAAGATTTCATGTACTATGTACTTTAAAACTGAGAAAAGTGAATTATTTTATTAAAATTATTGGGTGTAAAATCTTAAACTTATTAGGAGGGGGGGGGGACAGATTTCGATTGCCTAAGGGCCTCCACATGGTTTAATCCGGCACTGACTATGTCCTGCTACTATGTAATTGTACAATAACAAAATTTTATTGTCTTTCAAGACAGTAAGAAAAATATAAAATATACGATCATTTGTATTAAGTTTATTAACTCTATAATAGTATACTCTACGGCAGCTATAAGTTCTTGCAAAATATTACTTACTAACGTCTGCACATTAAAATTAATCGCTATTACAAACATTAATTCATAAGTAAGGGTGTTTTTGCATAGACATCTGTTGTATAACAATTATTATAATCATTTTTTTGTGAGATTAGTCATTTTCATTATATTCTTTATTGTACTTAAGAATTTTTTTTGTTGTAATCAAAAATCTTTTTGTTTAATCAAGATTATATATATATATATATATATATATATATATATATATATATATATATATATATATATATATATATATATATACAGTGTATTAATTAAAAACCTGTCCATAGGCGTTTAACATGGGAAATCAGTTTTTCTTTGCGCAAAAGTTCCCAAATTAGTTTAGACAAAAATACTTTAAATAAATGTTGTAGAGAATTAAATTCTGCATCCGAGTTAGTAATATGGTTTTATTTTTGACTTTTAATAACCGAGAAAATCAATTTTAAAGTTTATTTTATAGCGAGAGCCATGCAACTCAAACAAAATTTGTCCACTATTTTATAATCTGAAGCTTTTCTTCATGAGAAAACTGTTCCATACTTTCAAAGAAGTATGTTATTGAACGAAAATCATAAAACACAAACTTCTTTTGACAGTTAAGATGGCATATAATTGTTCGTAATTTTGTTTTAGTTCCATGGCTACCGCTATAAATCAGCTATCTCCAGAAAAAATTAAAATTGATTTTCTCGGTAATGAAATGTCAAAAATATAATCTTATTACTAATTCGGGCCTCTCCCAAAAACTCATGTACACATCTTTGGGTAAAATAAGTGTCAGTACGCCCCTAATTGTTACTAGTGCCTGTTTTTTAAATAAGTATCATTTGAAATATACAATGGTCATTTCATAAATAATGCACAGGTTGGCAACACTACGAATTGGATGATGCAACAACAGTGACATTTACGTCAGTTGTAGTAGAAGGTTTGGGGAAAGAGTAAAAAACTGCGTTAATATGGTTGAGAAGTGTTACCTCATGCTCCGTACAGTCCGGACATGAGTCCACCAGACTTCAATCTATTCCGTATCTGCAAGAGCTTCATGCTACCGTTACCCAAGCCATTCGACAGATGAACAAAGATGGTGTCTTGGATGGAATAATAAAGCTTCCCAGACGTTGGGACTCGGTCATTGAGAAGCAGGACTATATTGAATGGTTGTAAAGAAATAGTGTAATAAAAATAAACAAATAAATAAACTAACAATTGTGTACAATATTTATGAAATAACCCTCGTATATTGTCTTTAATCCTTGAACTATATTATGTACCTGTGGAGTGTATACATTGAGATACAAACAATCTTCAACTCCTTCAATCACAGAACTTCTTGTGTATGGATTTCTTTGTGCGCATACTGGAGAATCTTCTACGGCTTTTCGGACACCGGTCCAAGGTTCTACTGGAACTGGATCCTAAAAATGACAATATTATCAAACAAACAAGTTTTTAAAAAAAAATATTGGAATTTTTTCGAAATTACCATATTTTACAACTTATTTATAAATTTATTGGGAGAATTACAATGTAAAAATGACTTTGGAATACTAAATTGAAAGACGGATATACATATTTAATAATCTGATGTAAAGAAATGTAGATTTTACAAGGAAATTCACAAGATATTTTAAATAAATTGTACTTAATTAGTAATTAAGAAAAGTCATTACTTTGCTTATGAAATAAATCCTTGTAAAATTACCGTTAAATTGTATAACATAAACATTCAAATAAATCTGTTACGGTGTTTGGCTCTAGATCTAGAATTCTAGATTAAGTATGACTAGCACAATTTTTGTGGTTTAGCTTATATAAACTTATTTTATTTATAATTTATATTTAAAAAAACAGCGCTAATATTGCAATACTGATACAAATACATAAATATTTATTAATTAATGCTATTATTTATAAAATACCGCCAGTTCAATGTTTAATGTAAACAAATTAAAGTCAGTCAACATACTCAGTCAACAATAAGAAAAGATAAAATATTTTTACAGTGTTATCTGATGGTTATGGCTTATATAGTTCAAAAACAAATTACAATGAGCCTGTTTCACATTTTTCGAAAAGTATTTTAAATGAGTGTATCCAATATATAGGGTATAACACCAAAACCGACCACCGCCATTATTCTATTTATTATTATAGTTACAAAAAAATATAGAACAAAGTTTTAGGAGACGAATAGAGAATAAAATATTTTTTAAACCAGTGGTTCTCAAGGTACAACATAAAGTTATATTTTTTTCAAATGGGATTATACATATTTCGTATGCCTATTTGATATCGTATTTTTTCTGATTTCTACCATGAGATTATTTTATATCCTTACATATCAAAAATATTGAGTAAAAGTTAATTGAAATTTAAATAAATTTAATTTTTATAATTATTTTTCAGTAGGCTATGAATAAAAAACAATTGAGCTTAAATTAAAATGAAACAAATATTTGTTAAAAACGTTATAAACAGTGTTCTATTAGATTTCTATCCTAAATAATTCAAATTGATAAATAGCAGGTTTTGTTTTTTATGCATACCCTACTTAAAAATGACTATAAAAATCAAATTTATTTAAATTTCAATCGCATTTTTTTCAATATTTTTATTATGTAAAGATATAAAACTAATGCATCGTTGAATTCAGAAAAAAAGACGCTATCGAGTAGGCATAAAAATACGTATAAACCCATTTGAAAAAGTATAACTTTGTGTTGCAACTTGAGAACCACTGGTTTAAAAAACTATTTTCTTCTTTAATGGGATGTCCCCCTTGGTCCCCTTTAACTTTGTTCTGTAGTATTTTTTGTGACTATAATAATAAAGAAAATAATGACGATGGTCGGTTTTGGTGTCACATCCTGTATTTCTTAATAATACATTTTTTTAAATAATTTGATGTTATTTTCATAAATAATACAATACAAAGATTGGCGCCAAAAATCATAAAAAAAAAACAACCCCACTCCTGTAACGTCCTGGCACATAGATTACGTCATTCACAGCTCACAGCCAAGAGGAAAACAGTTTGTCCATCAGCTACGCTTTTAATTTTTTAATTTTCTTGATATATTTGTAAACTAGGCTTAAGGGCTCACAAATGGTATTTGGCATAATGGTAGCGCTTCCGGTTTCACCGGAAATGACATTAACTATCATATTTCAAATAGGACTCGCTATATTTTTATATATTTTTGAAATCTACATAAAATTATGAATTCGATATAGTTGAAGTGCATTTTTATTGAAGAAATAAATTACAAAAACGTAAGAGAAAATTATGAATAATTAACCTGCTAAGTCATATCAGCCGGATGTGAAAACAATTGAAATAATATTGAGTAATATTTAAGTTAATTGTTTAAATAGTAAGTTATTTTTGTAAGATTCTACATTTTGTTACAAAAAAAGATCATTTTGTTCCTACAGCCTACTTAATATGGCTAACCAGGTATATTATTCACCATTTTCTTTTGCGTTTTTATAGTTTATTTCTTCTATAAAAATGCACTTCAATCATATCGATGAATTCGTAATTTTATGAAGATTCCAAATATAAATACAGGGTGTATCACGGAAAGTGAAACATATGCGTTTAATTATTTTAGACAAATATTAAATATTTTATAATTTTTATCTTTCCAGTTTTGTCATTGGCTAGTATTTCTTGGACGTCACAGGCAGTGTAATTTGGCGCCAATTCAAACATAGTATACTTTTAAACTGCTGTTGTGTTTAATATGTACAGAAATTTGAACAGAAAATCATATGTTGTCGAGGAATGGTCGAATTGATCGAGAGATTGAAAGGAGAGAGTGAATGCGGGATGTAAGGTATGGGTGCTTTGGGTACGTTTGCACGAAATGTTAACGTATCTAGAGATGCTCCGTTAAGTGTATATAATAGAGTGCTAGTGTCTGCTGTATGGAAGCAAATGTTGGGCATGGACGGGAAATCATAAAAAAAGAGTAACTGCCGTGGAAATGAGGTATACGAGACGTTTATGGATATGTAAGACGGGATTGTGTGAGAAATAATTTGGTGTATGCAGAATGTATGGTTAGGAAAATGTTGGTAAGAGAGTTGGTGTGAGTCAGTTGAGATGGTTTTGTCATATGGAGAGAATGGCGAGTAAACGGCTTGTAAAGCGTATATTTTGGTGAAGTTGAGGGTTGTTAGATTGCGTGACCGACCAGTGTGTAAGTGAATAGATGTGGTTAGTAGGATGGTAAAAGAGAGAACGTTTCCAAGTGGGAACAGAAGAAGAGCATGTATGAATGCGACTATGAGTGTGGCCCAGGCGAAAAAAATGTGTTTTCAGGTTTGTGCTAACCCACTAAGTGGGACATGCATGATTTTATGTATGTACAGAAGGTACTTATTCAAATTTCAGAATAAAAAAGATATATTATTTTTTTTTAAATTATATATTTTGAAAGTTTAAAAACATTCCAAAAGAAGTTAGGAGCTTTTAAGAATAGGAAGAAAAAAATAGGGAAATGAATTATTGTTGAAGGGAATTTACTTTGAACATATTTAAAATAAAATTGTTAAAAATATTAACCATGTATATTATTCTCAATAATTCTAGCGTAACCGTTGTATAAATAGTTATAAATAAATATATCATCACCGCATATTACCTATTGCTGGGTGTGCCAATCTGCTTTGTACACAGATATAGGTAATGATAAAATAGTTGTACCGTGCGGGCGCTTACCAGGCATCACCTCACGGGCACTCAATGCTGACGTGCAGAATGCACCACAGGAGTCAATTTAGTGCCATTAAAATTCGAAGTAATTTTTTGGCGTCGGTCGGGATCGAACCCGGGTCCACAGATTCGCGACCAGCTACTCAGGCACACGGTTGAGTGCGTTAAATTAATTTCATCTTTCAAAATTATTCTATCTCATCCTACCTTGAATCTCAATTCATCTACTGGCGGTTTAGCGTACGGTATAGCCAAAAACCCACTAAACTTCCTTCCATGTTTAGTAGTCATGTACTTTCCTTCGAGTTTTCCATCTCTGATCTCAACTTCTGGCCCGGTTTGTGCGCACGCGGCCGCGACAACAAGCAAAACAACAACACGCGACTTCATTTCTGAGGTGCAATCGCGACTACATATACAGATGATTTGCACCTCAACCAAACTCTGAGCTTGGACTGAGAGAAATCGTAAGCAGTCCAGCTAGATCTTTTCACTCTCCTCGCTTAGCATATGATTAGAAAGGAACTTCGGTGGGAAATTGTGACCTTCATTAATTAGATTTGAGATTTGTGGAACTAGAGTGAAATATAGAGATCTCAATATATGTGTGTTCCTTGTGTTACACCACATGAAGATATTTATTTAAAAATGGAATATTTAAGTAGAGTTAAGGACGTACTTTTTAAAATTAATAATCATTTGATTTAATTTTCTATCGTTTAATCAATTATTTTTCATACATAGCCTACTGAAAAATAACTATAAAAGTAAATTTCAATTGCATTTTTCTTAATATTTTTGTTATGTAAAGATATAAAATGATTACATAGTTGAATTGAAAAAAAAATACTCTATCGAATGGGCCTAAAAAATATATACCATCCCATTTAAAAAAATGTAATTTTATGTTATGGTTTAAGAACCACTTAAAAAAACATTATTCAATAAGTGAATGTCCCTCTTCATCTACTACAACTTTTATTTGGATGATTTTCCTCTATTTCCAATAATAAAGGAAATAATCGATGTGTCCCGTATCTGAGAAACATACCCAGGGTGAGTCTGGGAAGACCCCCTCCCCCTTAACTATTTTATTATAAGTAATAGAAAGAAATGGATCATATAATTTTTTTTTATTTTAAATATACTATTTGATTGCAGATGTAGATATTTTTTATAAAGGCAGATTTACAAGATAAAACTATCAACTTTTATTTTTTAAGTAGCAACCTATAATTATTTACTAAAATATAAACCGCCATTTTTTTTGTCTTTTCAACGATGTATTAGTTATTATTAATACATTTGAAAAAATCTGATGTGGCCAGCACATCACCTTCCGTCAATCTTGTGTATTATATACAAATTTCATACATAATTTTTCTTGCAAAAGATTCTGTATTTCCAGTGAAATTATTTCATAAACAAACTATGTTCTTTATTTTTTCCCATTTGTTAGGGGTCGCTATTCTTGATTTTCTTCATCCACTCATTTCTATTTTGCATGCTTGCCGTCCTCATTCAGTTCCTTTTCTCTCAAGTCTTCCGCAATACAGTCCTTCCATCTTCTCTTTGGTCTTCCTTTCTTTCTTCTACCTTCAACTACTAAGCTGTTCATTCTTCTTCCAATATATTATTATTCATCTCTCCTCATGACATGTCTAAATCAATGTAATCGTCTCTCTTGTATCTTTCTAGAAATTTCTATCACTTTAGCCATTTCCCTTACCCGCTCATTCCTTATCCTATCATGGAAGTCTTTCCCAACATCTAACTCAATATCCTCATCTCTGCCACATTCATTCTATTTTCATTGACACTGACATCTTTCAATTAGAATTTTCTTAATATAGTAGCTGTTTCCATGGTTATAGCACAGCTGGCTGATTTATGAAATTTAATTTCTTTGTAAGTAAAAAATGCAATCAATTCGTATAGATAATAGAATATTCTTTAATATTTATAATAACATTAAATGTTAAAAAATGATATTTAACAGCGTTTTTTCAAGAAAAACTGTTAAAATATTCAAATGAGGGTACTTCCGGTTGACCAATTATAACCAAAATCTAATCAACTTTTCATATTTATATAAAGAAAAGGAATACGAAAAAATTATAATTTTTAGAATTGTAGTGTTGGGAGTTATAGACGCCGAAATTTCGTCAAACACACACACATACATACACACACACACACACACACACACACACACACACACATATATATATATATATACATCATCGTAAAAATGGTAAAATCGTATTCTAGGTACCCTAAAACGTACTTATTCACTAAAAACTCATCATTGAATTTTTCACCAAAGGCAATACCTTCCTTACCTATAGGTTTAGAGGAAAATGAGATAATTATTTTTTTCGCTAATACTCTCGGTTGAGTATTATTGTATCTATTCATTGTTCTTCCCGCTTCATGTTGAAAATCGTTCATGAGAATTTTTATTACACCGTTTAAAGTTTTTAGTTTCTAGTTAGTTGGAATTTATGTTTTATTGTAGTAAGTACAGTAAAGATAGGGACTTGTAATTAGCATATATTACTTTTAAAAATTCTATGCTCTTAATTCATATAGTGGAACGCAGCCAATTTTAAGACATCTATCGCGTCCGTTCCGCGCGGACGAATTCCACTAGGTCGAAATCGCGGAACAAAATCCCAAACGTCGAAATATACTAACTTTGTCCGATGTGCAGAAATTCAAATTTCCCAAATCGTCGAATCCCATATGGTCGAAATATTACACGATAAAAATCCATCGTTGTGGTAGACCAGTACCGGTCTCTTTATCAATCGTATTGCATTCAAACAATCTATGCTTCGTAGTAGTTCCGAGTGAAATGTATAGATGATAATGCATTTTGCCAGTGTACCATGTCATGTCAAAGATAATATATTAAAAAGAAATTTATAAACATATTATATTATTTATAACACCATATACACCGGATTGTAATGAATGAAACAGGAAGAAAATTTACTTATATAGTTTTAGTAAAATTATTGATATTCCTGGCCCGCCAATAATGAGTAAAACTTATAAGAAAAGTAATAAAAAGTGTTTGTTCATCTTTTGTGATAATAATTTTTACGTGAACCTATCATTTAATTTGTGAAAATAAAATTGTCAGTAAAAGAAAGAGTAAAATTTTATATGAAATCTTTTCCTTAATTTCTAATAGGTAGGAAGTTATTTGAAAATTAAATGTTGACAAAATTTTTTTAGAAAACTTATCTTTCAATGCATATGGTGTATTTTTAATGTTAAACTTAATCTTATAAACTAATATCCAGAGCTGGGCAGTAATTAATTTGTTTTGGTAATTAATTACTAATTAAATTACTTTTTCCCAAATTGTTATTTGTAATTAATTACTTTGTAAAAAATCTGATGTGGCCAGCACAATACCTTCCGTCAATCCTGTGTATTATGTACAAATTCCATACATAAATTTTCTTGCGAAAGATTCTAAATTTTTGGTATTATGTATAATATAATTAATTGCTGTCATTTTGACACAGGTCCCCATATCTGCTTGCCAAAGTCAGCAAAATCATGTTACTGCACGCGCCCCATACATAAATTGTCTTGCAAAAGATCCTATATTTCCAGTAAAGTTATTTCATAAACAAACTATGCAAATTGCACTAGACACTGACATCTTCTTCTTTAGTTTTCCCATTCGTTAGGGGGTCGCTATTTTTTATTTTCTTCTTCCACTCATTTTTGTTTTCCGTGTCGTCCTCATTCAGTTCCTTTTCTCTCAAGTCTTCTGCAATACAGTCTTTTTATCTTATATTTGGTCTTCCTATGTTTCTTCCACCTTCTATTAATATATTCATCTCTCCTCATAACATGTTCAAACCAATGTAATCGTCTCTCTTATATCTAGAAACTTCTAACACTAGAGTTACTTCCCTTATTCTTTCATTGATTTACATTTTATTGACACTGACATCTGTCAATTTGAATTACCTGAATATATTAGTAGTTTCCATGGTTAAGTTAGCATAGCTGGCTGAATTATGAAATTTATATCAAATTTATTATCTTTATTCTTCTTTAACTCTATATCTGTTGAATATCAAATATAAAATGCAATCAAATCGTATAGACAATAATATATTCTTTAAGTTATAATAACATTTAACTGAGTTTTTCAAGAAAAACTGGTAAAATCTTCAAATGAGGATACTTCCGGTTGACCAATTATAACCAAAATCTAAACAAGTCTGCATATGGTTGTAAGGAAGAGGAATACGCAAGAATTGTAATTTTTGGAATTCTAGTATTGGAGATATCGTGCACAAAACGGCGGTCACACACACACACATACACACACACACGCGCGGACACACACACACGCACACACGAACACACACACACACATACAGACATCATCGTAAAAATAGTAAAATCGTATTGTAAAGACCCTAAAACGTGCTTATTCAATGAAAACTCACCACCGAATTTTTTGACCAAAGACAATACCTTCCTTACCTAGAGGTGACGGAAGGTAAAAAAGTAATTGTTCTCAATTACTTTTGAAAATTTGGTTTTTCAAATATTAATTATTATTTTGAACCAACAAGTAAGGGAATCCCGGGATACGGACATAGCGTAGTTTATCTGCGTTGTGGGTGTAACAGGTTACAAATACAAATGCAACTTGTCATGCGCGTTGGGACGTACGACGTACTTTGGACTTTTACTTAAGTTATAATTTATTATTTTTCCTGAATCCTAATAGTAATAATATACTTTTCAGGGAATTTGCAATGTCTTCAAATAGTGTTTCATATAAATCAGTATAAAGTATTTTTAATAACCATTTAGACATATATACAGGGTAAATCTGATATATAAACTTTTATCTCGTTGAAAAGAGAAAAAATGGCGGATTATATTTTAGTAAAATAATTATAGGTGGTAAACGTGTCATAATATAATTTCAATCCAAAAAGGTACCTACGACTACGTCAAAATTTTACAGAGTCAATATTCTTTATAAATTTGTTTACTTTTATTATTTTTATTTATGTTCTATTTCATATTAAACAGTGTAGTATTACTTTTTGTATTTTCATTAATGTAAGGTGAAATATTTTTTTAGTAAAGTAATTGAAAAAGTAATTAAAATGTCAATTACAATGCAAAAGTAATTGGTAATTAATTACATTTCTCTAACAGTAATTATTTTCAAATTTAATTTGAGTATATTTTGGTTAAAGTAATGGTAATTGTATTCAATTACATTTTGAAAGTAATTTGCCCAGCTCTGATAATATGTGTTATAATACGTATGTAGTGTTAAAAATACCTAACTCGGAATAGGCTGTGAACAAAGAAACGTATTTCAATTTAAAAATATTTAATTAAATGTCCATATAACGCGAGATATTGTCAAAAATGTTATCTAAAGAAATGAAAATGAATTAGAAAACCGCAAATTACACTATACTGTATCATTCTTTATTATCTTTCTCCTTAAAATTACATTTCAAGATCCATTTTGACATCTTGACTTTTGCATTGAATAATGATCAGACATACGTTTCTCTGTTCACAGCCTACTCCGAGTTAGGTTTTTTTAACACACGTCCATATGCTTCACAAATTGTATGACTAAAAATTGGCGGCCTGGGTAAACTGAAGAAATAACGTGGCGTGGCGATGAAATACGTTTCCATTCGCAGTAGTTTTCTTAGTTGAAATCATGTAAAAAATGTAAGTCACACATCAACTTTGTAATATATTTTTAATTGTTAACAACTTTTAAATTATTTATAATGATTTTTAAAGATGTTATAATATGTAATACACGAACAAAATGAAAGCCGCAAAAGCATAACTAAACTAATTCATTTCTCTTTTTATTTTAGATTGCATGCATGACCATGAGTGCTTCGAAAACATGTAAGTGGAAGCAAAAGAGGGCAAAGCATCTAGAAGAAACAGGAGACAACGGAGTTACTGCAACTCAAAAATTCAAGCTGCTGTCAGCATGTAAAAGGTAAGAATCTTACTAGATTTCATACGATTTGCTTTACAATTCTGTGGCTTTAAGGCAAAAGCAGATATATCCCATTTAGAATTTCTGAAAATTTTGTCTAGTGATTGTAATTATTTTACTTTGTAAGGCTCTTAAATTGACATCTCTTTTGGCGTAGAATTTTTATATATTCTTAACAATACTGTCCGCGTTTCTTTAGTTCTGTTGCTTCATGCAAGAGCAACCAATGTCAATATTTCATAATTTTGAGAATGAGTTATTTAATTTTTAATTTCGTGTATTACATTGAGTGATAGTGAAGATCATGGATAGGAATTATGTAGTGTGTTTCATTTAACTAATATTATTTTTATCATTATTAAATGTATTTATTTGGTTGGAACCGCTAATATTGTTGGTAATACAACAATACTTTATAATCCAAGAGTCGAAACTTCGAATAAAAATAAACTAGTTCAAATCTAGTTACTAGTTAATAAGGACTATTTAAACAGTTCTATCTGTATAGTGCGTGAAATTGCACTAGAGTAACTAACATTTGAAAAGTGGTGCACTTTCCACTTGTATAACCACCCGACGAGCAGGGTGGTGCTAAATGAATGGCCTTCTCTGAACTATTTTTTATCAAATGTGCTTTCAAAATATCAAATTAAAGCATATTTCAAATACTTTTGAAACCATTTAAAAACTGTTGGGTAAAATATCGCGTGGTACACGTGTATTCATTATATAAATCAAATGTCATGTGTAATGAAGACACGTTTGTCACACTAAATTTTATCCAACAGTTTTTGAAATGATTTAAAGAATATCATAAACTAATAATTATTAAAATTAATAGGCAGATCTTTGGCTGGTCTGAAACGTCAAGAAACTTGGAGTATTTGGATACAGCTTTCGAGCTTTGGATTTCAACACTGTAGGTCTTCTAAAGCAACTTTCTACGACGTAGACGACCATCGATGGATAAACTGGGAGGAAACTAATTTTTTTATAAAATATTTTATTCTCATATTTAACCATGGGAACTTAGTGAAATATGACATAAATGTCTAAATATTATATTGTACTCAAATTCAATTTTCAATACTACATTGAAAGAAATATAACTTTTATGAATGTCTGTATAATATTCAAACAATTTAAAAATGAAATTAAAATCAATATCAATTAGCATATACATATCTTTCAGGAATGGGACATCAAGAATATTAGATTAATATAGTATAGTATTCTTCACGTAAGAATGACATTGCGCAATAAAGAATAAGATAGTTTTCTAGTCGGTAGATTATAGAGCAAATTGAATTACCTATAAACGAAACATTATTGCGCAATGCCATTCTTACGTGAAGAATAATATAGAATATAAGTTAGTTATAAGTTCTTTGAAATGTATTTTCAGGTCTTAATTAAACTTTAGCTCATCGCAAACACGCGTTTTAAAAATTAAAATAAACTGATAAAGTTGAAGTGCATTCATAGTCGCCACACCCTAATTTGAAGATTTTAACAGTTTTTCTTGAAAAAACGCTGTTAAATATCATTTTTTGACCTTTTATGTTATTATAAATAAAAGAATATGTTATTGTCTATTCCATTTAATTATATACTTTTCCTCATATTCAATGAATTTAGAGATAAAGAAATATCTTGCAACCTAATGCAACTAAAAGCTGCACCATTGAAACAGTTAGAATATTCAAATATTAGTAATTCACAGATGTCAGTGTCAAATAAAATTTACATAAAATATTTGTGAAATTAAATTATTAAAAAATCTTTCAGAACTCATATTTTATTAAGAATAATACAACCTTTTTTAGTTTAGATTCTGTTATATTTATTAAATTAACGACATTTCGGCAATATACACTATTGCCTTCTTCAGGAATGTACATGAATAACAAATCAACAAGTACAAATAAATAAATAACAAAACATTAGCAACAGGTAACTAAGGTGACAATTACAACATATTTAAAATAGGAAGCCATGCACGACTAAGATCTAGACCGTCACAATGATTGAGATTAATACTCTTGGTTTTGTAAATCTCAATGGCTTCTCTAATTAACCTGTTGTTTAGGTGTGTAGGTCTCGCCAGTATTTTTGTATCTTCAAATTTTATATGGTGGAATTCTTCCAGGGCATGCTCTGCAACTGAAGATTTTTCTGGCTGGTTCAACCTGATCGAACGCTGGTGTTCATTCAATCTTGTAGAAATGGTTCTACCAGTCTGGCCAATGTAAACTTTTCCGCAGACACATGGAATCTGGTAAATCCCTGATAACTGAAGAGGGATGACGTCTTTAACTTGTCTGAACATATGTCGAATTTTAATACATGGTCAATACGAAATCTTCATGTTCTTCTTACGAAGAATTCTACCAATCTTGTCCGTGACATTTTTGACATAAGGAAGTGAAGCAAACAATACGTCTTTTTCATTAGCATTGTTTAAAGGTCTTTTCGGTTTCAAGCATTTGTCGATAGATGATTTAGAAAAACCATTCTTCATAAAAATATTATTAATTTCTTTCATTTCTTCTTCCAATTTCTCGGAATGACAAATTTCTGAAGCTCTTCTCATTAGGCATTTAATTGTACCGTATTTCTGAGAAGGATGATGATGTGAATTGGCATTAATATATTGATTAATGTGCGTAGGCTTCCTATAGACTGAATGTACTAAAGAACCATCTTCTTTTCTCTCTAGTAACACATCAAGGAAGGGGATAATGCCATTTTCTTCAACTTCTAGGTGAACTTAATATTTTCATGGATGTTATTCAAATGGTTTAAGAAAATTTATAAGTTTTGACGTCCATGGGGCCAAATAGCGAAGACATCATCAACGTAACGTAACCATAATAAAAGTTTCATCGTAGTAGAATCCAAAGCTAATTCTTCAAAGGACTCCATATAATAGCTATGGAAGGAGACAGAGGATTACCCATTGCGACACCATCAACTTGTTTGCAGAATTCGTTGTTAAAAATGAAGAAGCTTGACGTTAAACAATGTCGAAAAAGTTTCACAATATCTTCTGAAAAATTCTTTTCAAGCAGCTTCAGGGTGTCTCTGATGGGGATCTTCGTAAATAATGACGTAACATCAAAGCTCACTAGAAGATCTTCTGATGAGATGTGTATGTTCTTTATAATTTCAATAAAATGTTTGGAATTCTTCACATATGATGATGTATTACCAATGTATGGTATTATAAGATTATCTAAATATTTAGATAAATCGTAAGTGCAAGAATTAATACAATTCACAATCGGGCGTAGGGGTACATCTTTCTTATGTACTTTCGGTAAGCCATAAAATCTTAGAACATATGGGTCTTGAAGTATAAGTTTCTTGATAATATCTTTATCTAAGCTTGATTGTTTTAATAATTTGATAGTTTGATATTTTATCGTGCCTAAGGGATTCTTCTTCACTTTTAGGTAAGCAGGATCTTCTAATATAATGTTGGCTTTACGAATATAATCTTCTTTATTCATGACCACTGTTGCTTTCCCTTTATCTACAGGTAAAATAATCAAATCTTCATTTTTACCTTCCGTCACCTTTAGGTAAGGAAGGTATTGTCTTTGGTCAAAAAATTCAATGATGAGTTTTTACTGAATAAGCACGTTTTAGGGTCCATATAATACGATTTTACCATTTTTACGATGATGTCTGTATGTATGTGTGTCTGTGTGTCTGTGTGTGTGTAACAAAATTTCCGGATCCAATAACATCAATACCACGATTCCAAAAATTATATTTTTTTCGTATTCCTCAAGTTTACATCCAGAAGAACAACTGATTAGATTTTGGTTATAATTGGTCAACCGGAAGTAGTCTCATTTGAAGATTTAACAGTTAAATTTGATTTATTGACATTTAACGTTATTATAACTTAAAGAATATATTATTCTCTATACGATTTGATTACAATTTATACTTCATATTCAAAAGATACAGAGTTAAAGAATTTTAAAGAAATTAAATTTTATAATTCAGCCAGCTATGCCAAACTTGGGAACTAGTAATATATTCAAATTGACAGATGTCAGTATCAATAAAAAGTAAATTAATGTGGCAAATATGAGGATGTTGAAGTAGATATTGGGGAATACACGGAAAGATACGGTAAGAAAATAACTCTAGTGTTACAAGTTTTTAGAAAGATACAAGAAAGACGATTACATTGGTTTGAACATGTCATGAGGAGAAATGAAGAATTATATTGGAACAAGATGAATAGTTTAGTAATAGGACGTTAAAGAAACAGAGGAAGACCAAAGATAAGATGGAAGGACTGTATTGCGGAAGATTTGAGAGAAAAAGAACTGAATGAGAATGACATGCAAAAATAGCGACCCCTAACGAATGGAAAAAGCTAAAGAAGAAGAAGATGCCAGTGTCAAGTGCAATTTGAATAGTCTGTTTATGAAATAATTTTACTGGAAATTTAGAATCTTTTGTAAGAAAAATTATGGAATTTATACATTATACACGAGAATGACGGAAGGTATTGTGCTGGTCACAACAGATTTTTTCGTAATTCCTTTAGTGCTCTAAGTTCATTTTTCGGTAGGTTGTTCTTTGGAGGCCGTGACTTCTTCAAAATCTTTGCCGTCTCTACTCGAACTTCTTCAGCCTGTTCTTCTGGTAGTTTCTGAACAGCAGATTCGACAGCAGTCACAAATCTAAACTAAAAAAGGTTGTATTATTCTTAATTTGTGAAATTATTTTACTAGAAATATAAAAATGTGAAATAATTTAAAGTGGTAAATGTAACACGGGGGGGGGTCAGGAAGTGAGATTAGAATAGAAGCTCTAATGATGGTTTTGTACTTTTACTTCTTACTTTTGCCAACGATGACACTTGTTCAACTAACTGGTAGGCGCTTGATGTTCGCCCACCGCTTGTTTAACGAGGACGGAACACAGACACAATTGCACTTAACACACTTAACTTTGATGGCTGATGAACACACTTTCAATTATTATGGACACAGACAATTATTAATATTACAAACTAACTAACTTTATTTACATAATTATTTAATATTTACACTAAACTTATTATTATTGATTATACTAAACATATTATTACGGATTTCACTAAACCTAATTAAGCACATAAAACATAATAGTTACATTTTTACGTAGTAACTCTGCGTAGTAGCGTCTACTACGCATTCAAACTAAAACTACATCTTTTCACTCTCAAATTCTAAGACAGACTCCATGTCTTGTCAACATGAATATCTAAAACCAACTCCATGTCTCGACAATACAAGACTCTAAAACCAACTCCATGTCTCGACAATACAAGACTCTAAAAACAACTAACTGTCTCGACATCACAAGACTCTAAAACCAACTGCCTTAAACAAAGAGTTACTTTCGTGAGAGGCCTTATCTCCGAGGGGGTGAAGGGGGTAACATATGGCATCCATATCAACATATCAACCCTGCACGTAGGCTCGCAATAACTTCTAAACTTAATTGTCAACAAATAACTGTCTAATATTTCTGACAGCTAGACTAAACAGTCCGTTAGTAAAAGATGATAAGTATTTCTAAACAGAATTTTGACTAACAAAGATAACAAGTTGAGATATTATTTCTGAAAGTATAATTTAGAAAAGATTATAAAAAGTTACTTATTTGTTATTGCTCACCTTGTTACATAAAACAAATCACATAAAGTAATACAACAGATTATAGCCATAATTCAGTTCAGCGGATTACGAGTATTATGTTATAACTATAATGCTATAAATGTTTTTATTTCCTACTTCTTATTTTAAAAAACATACTGTTCTTTTTAGGAGTAGTCCAGTTCAGTTCAGTACGAGGTAAAATCAATTCATATCTCCTCTAATAAAGAAAACGCCCATAGAATAGTTTGGGAAAAAAATCTGTGTGGAATTTGTGCAAAATACGTAGAATTGGCGGAAGGTATTGTGTTGGCCACATCATTTTTTTTATATTGTAGTTTTTCCTGGCATAATTGTTTGTACTTTTTGATAACATATTTGTATCCCCAATTGTATGCAGTAAACCTTGTCTGTGTATCAAAATGCAAAAAAAATAAAAACAAAAAAGTAGGTCTCGTGGCCGCGTGCCTGTGTCTCCGGTCGCAAATCTGGGGAACCTGTCTTAATCCCTACTGACGCCAAAAAGAAATGTTTCGAATTTGAATTTGACTTCCGTGGTGCACTCTCTACGTCAGAAATGAGTGCCCGTGAGGTGGCTCCTGGTAAACGCCCGCACGGTACAAATATGGCATCATCATTGCCGAAATATAATAAATAATATGATACTGTGATGATATATTTAGTTTTACTTATTTTAATTTTTTTTTCATTTTCTCAAAATGTTTTTCCAGTTATGCTGTTCTTCCACTCACCGATTCAATTAAAAGAATGCCGGTATTAATATTAATTTAATAGCAAAGCGAATAAATTCAAAAGTACTTATAAAATGAAATTGACGAGAGGTATTGTGCTTACCACAACAGATTTTTTTCATGTAAATATTAAGATTTTAGTTATTATTAAATGTAAATGTTCGTTCATTTTCGTAAAAAAAAATTGTTTTCGATATTGTTAACATTAACATGTTGTATTTATGTAAATCCGAAGATGAAATTAATTTTACTTACAAAGGATTGTACAGAGAAACAAGTAAAAGTACTGAAATAATTTGACATGCTCTGCACCTTATGGTGGTAAATTTAAACATGTGTTTAAACAAAATAGATAAGAATTTTAATAAAAGAAAAAGTTTCTCCTGTAGGTATTGTTTAGAGTACAATACTTTATGTTAATTGTTAAAAACAAGAATCGAATGGCGCAACGCATGTGCCTCTATCATTTACCGTTCATTAGCTATTGGCATGTATTGCTAAACGATATGATATCTGGTGGCAAAATAATGAACTACAGGTTGTCTTGTTATTAAAGTATGTAATATTAGAAATTTGTTAAATATTATACGTATTTGTGTATCTAAATTGACATATATATATATATATATATATATATATATATATATATATATATATATATATATATATATATTGTAATATGAGCAGAGCTGGGCAGTAATTAATTAATTATGGTAATTAATTACTAATTAAATTAGTTTTTCCCAAATTGTAATTTGTAATTAATTACTTTGTAAAAAAAAGTAATTGTACTCAATTACTTTTGAAAATTTAATAAAATATTAATTACTATTTTTAACCAACAAGTAAGGGAATCCCCGGGATACGAGCGTAGCGTAGTTTATCTACGTTGTGGGTGTAAGTAACAACAGGTTACAAATACAACTTGTCATGCGCGTTGGGACGTACGACGTACTTTGGACTTTTACTTAAGTTATAATATATTATTTTTTCTGAATCCTAATAGTAATAATATACTTTTCAAGGAATTTGCAATGTCTTCATATAGGGTTTCATATAAATCAGTATAAAATATTTTTAATAACCATATACACATATATACAGGCTGAGTGTGGGAAGATGCCCACACTTTCAACATATTTATAACAAGTAAGTAGTGTATATAACCATATTCAGCGTCGATAGGGTAATTAAAAACTCATTAGCGTGGCGCCAGTTCAGACTGGCCTGAGGCAGTTTGTTATTGTGGAATTTTGTTTATTAATATAAATGTTATTTATAGTCAAGAATTTGGAAATTTTTAATGACCTTGGAATTTGTGACGTATGTGTGTAATTAGATTATTTTATATTAATTTTCATTTGGAAGATATTTGTTTGATTTGTTATATGCTTGCAATAACAAGAACAACTAGGTAAGGTTAAATTTTAATTAATTAATTATGCGCACTCTCCACGCTAGCAATGAGTGCCCGTGAGGTGACGCCTGGTAAGCGCCTACACGGTACAAATATTCAATTATTACCGATATCTGTGTATGAAGCAGATTAGCACACCCCGCAATTGTTCTTCAGCTGTTTTAATTATTTAAAATTTACTTCGGCAATAATTACATAAAACTATAATATATATATATACCGGAAATGGCAGTTTACTTGAAGCTCAAGATAGTCTCTCTTCAAAAATACCATTAAATGTATTTTTCTGAATTTGTTATAATAAAAATTAAAGATTATTCCATTTTCTACAAGTTTGCTTTATTAAAGCAAACTTTTTCTATATATTGTATGGATAAATTTATAAAGTAATATAAAAATTATATACATAGGTAAATGACGGGAGGTACTGTGTTGGTTACATCAGATTTTTCAACGTTGGAGATACGGTTCTAATATGAATTAAATTATTTTAACTTATTTTTGGGGAATGACAAATACAATAAACAATAACCACAAACGCAAAATTTAGAAATATTTGAGGCATTTCTAAATATCAAATTACTACGCAAATTTTGAATTTGAATAAAATAAAATGAAATAAAAACTTGCGTAGAAGCGAAGTTAGGACGAACTTTATATCCATGGAATATACCAAAAGATAAATAAATATTTTTAAATAGTAATGTTTATTAGTTTATTAATAATTTGTAATAGAATTACTAAATTACGTACAGTTTAATAATAAAAATGTATATAAAAATAATTACATTAGTATACTCACCCCAAAATTTTCAATTTTAAAATGAATCCGAGTATACATTCGTGGAATCATCAATTTCTACTTCAAATTGAACCGACTATATTGTTTTGCTGCCGGAATGCTCTTTAAGAATATATGACGCCTAATGTTTCGTCTGAAAATACAAATATTAAGATACAATTTTTATAACTAGAATATAATTATTATAATACTCGTAATATTCTTTCTTAGCATTATTTTCTGGAATATTAAGTTTTAAAATAGATCGGGTGACAAATACAATAAACAATAACCACAAACGCAAAATTTAAATTGTTTATTAGTTTATTAATAATTTGTAACAGAATTAATAAATTACGTGCAGTTTAATAATAAAAATGTATATAAAAATAATTACATTAGTATACTTTATCAACATACTGCTCCTGAAATAAATTAAACAAATGTGAAAAGCCAACTCACCCAAAATTTTCAATTTTAAAATGAATCCGAGTATACATTCGTGGATTCATCAATTTCTACTTTAAAATGAACCGACTATATTGATTGCTGTCGGTATGCTTGTTAAGAATGTATGACGCCTAAGTCTGCAAAGTAACAGAGACTCAGTTTTCTCCAAGTATTCATATTCTTGTATCGTCTGAAATTACAAATATTAAGATACAATTTTTGATTTATAACTCGAATATAATTATAGTACACGTAATATTCTTTCTTGACATTATTTTCTTGAATATTAAACAAATTTCAAAAAACTTAAGTATTTCGAAAATATATTTTTAGAAGATTATTACTTTTTCATAATTTTTCTGAAATACTTGACAGTCGTTTAGAAATTTATAAACATATTTGTAGATGAATATTAAATTTTAATTTCTGATGAAGTTTACTGTATCCCTACATAATGTCATGGCCATTAAAATTTCCACAAAACTTACTTTGTATTATTTTTCGGGAATGTGTAACTTTCTACTTGTGATAAATAAATATTTGTTTTAAAATAGATCGGGAAATATGCCCATAATATAATGTTTATACCATCAGTCTTTATCAAAAACTAACAGACCGATATATACAAGGAGAAACAATTTGTGACAACTATTTAAATAATAAAATTAATATTATAGAGTTTCTTATGAAAATAAAAACTATTCAACTATAAATTGGATAGCGAAGCTAATAAATTCTTCGAAGAAGATATTCAAATTTTTTTTTGACTTCTTGGTGTTTCAATACTTAAATTGTTACAAGATATAAGGTCGTGATAGAAGCCAAATATTTGAAGATATAAGAAGCTGACAACTATAAATAACTGAAATTTTATCAATAATATAAATTTTAAATATGAATATTTATAAATTATTTTAATTACTTAATTTGTATTCTGTCGTAAATTAACATAGGATCAAAAATATTACAAAATAAATCTGTAATTTTATCAGAATGTGTCAAATTTTGAGAAACATTCATTCTTTTGAAAGATTATCGTTTAAACGGTTTTAAACAAATGCTATGTTTGGCACAAGAAAATCATAATAATAATAAAAATGCAAAACAGTTTTAAATGTTATTTTCGCGTGATTAAACTGCAAAGATAATTATTACAAAATTTTTGGCCTCGGGAAGTAAATTTCAACTTTTAAATGAATGCTAGTATATCCAATTTTCCAAATTTGCATGATATTCTGCGGAAATCGGAAAATATGCCTATAATATAATAATTAGTCACATTGTGACGGATGTGAAAGAAAATAATATGACAACGCGTCAGGTTAAATATGTTGGAAGTTTTGAAAATAATCCTTGTTTTAGTTTTCTAATTTTGAAGTTTATTCAATGCTCAAAATTAAGTATCCTGCAATAACGTATAAAGAATTTTGTTCTGAAATATTCAAATTAACATTTTGTAATTGAAAATTTGAAAGGAAGCGGACTTTTTCACATGATGGCACAGAGTATTTGTTGCTACTAAATCCAAAAAGTCTGATAAAAAGTCTCTTTCATCTTTATCATAACTAGATAAACATCTTTTAAATACTGCGAAACAGTTAAATTATTTTTAAACTGCTGTACATTTGGTATTATTTGTTTACAGTTTTTTTATCTTATTGTTAAATAATCTTTGATTCACTTACCACAAATTGTGTCCTTATATGCACTTAAACTGTACTACGAAGTATGTACTTAAAAACTAAGACGTTATAATTAACAGTAAATGAAATTAAACAATAAATAAATAAATAAATATTTCATCACGGCATATTACCCATTGCTGGGTGTGCCAATCTGCTTCGTACACAGATATCGGTAATGATGGAATAATTAAATAAATTCAATAAAAACTGCAAAGGCGCACGAACTCCTACACATCGCTAGCTAAACTGGACCCGAATGAAACAAATATGGCGATCACTACTGTGGCCAATGAAAATAAGGATCTCTATGGGCATCACTCTCATTGAATACACTCTAACAGCATCCATATACCTGGAAATATCTTTTATTTTAAGTATTTTTCTCTAAAATAATCTGTAAACGGTTGACAGAGATAAAAAAAAAATGCTTGTCAAATGCTCGCTAATCACCCTTAATCACTGTTCATACTAGCGGTCATTGTATTTATTCTAACCTTATAATTTCTAATATGGTTGAAATATTAAACAAATTTCAAAAAACCTAAGTATTTCGAAAACATATTTTTAGAATATTATTATATTTTATTAATTGTTCTGAAATAATTGACAGTCACTTAGATATTTATAAATATATTTGTAGATGAATATTAAATTTTTAATTTCTGAAATATTTGTTTAATGCTGTTGACTATGTTTCTCGATGTCAGAGTCTTATAACTTATAATGTCAAGTATGGTTGCAAAATTAAACAAATATCATATAAAACTTTATTCGGAAATATATTTTTAATTATTAGTTTTTCAATACAATGAGGCAATATATGGAAAAATATGTAATTAATTCTATATGATAGAAAGAAAAACGGTAAATATACTTATTATTATTTCGAAACGATTGCAAAAGTGAAGAATTACAATTTTAAAAACATTTATACTAAATAATCCATAGTTATTTCTTCAGACTGCTTTGAATGATATGCAAAAGCAAAAGAATACTTGTAGATTTGGGCTTTCCATATTCATCATTAGTACATAACTTTACACTCCGGAGTCCAAAACGTACATGGAAATTATTTATTAAATCGGAATAGGTAGAGTTATTGTTAGTATTTTTTATTTACAATTTGTACTGAATGAAAAAAATCATTTAATGTTAAGTTTATGAAATGTAAGCTAGTTGATGATATAAATAGTATCCCATATGGAGTAAAAAAGAGAAAATTTAATTACATTTCACTTGAATATATAATATAATATTAGTGGTGTACTCTCCATGTCAGCAATGAGTACCCGTGAGGTAACGCCGGGTAAGCGCCCGTACAGTACAAATATTTCAACATTACCGACATCTATGTTCAAATCAAACTGACACACCCCGCAATGGGTAATATGCCGTGATGATATATTTATTTAAAACTTGAATTTATACATACACACATAACGCAAGTCTCAAAATATTTCTTACAGGTAAATATTACGTCATAATACCTAATTGTCATTAATGAGAATATACATTTTACTAACATTCCACAGGTCATTACCAAAATACGCATTTCGCAATTGAGTAATAAATGTACATTGTACATATTATAATCCTTGTGTTATTTTTCATTGGAGAAAGCGACATTTCCAAGGGTAAAAGAAGATGACAGAATTCTAAGAATATTAAACAATATGATGGTTTCCTATCAAGTTAATAATTTAAGTATACAAAAGTTTCAATATTTTTGTAATTATGAGCAATATCACACTAATTAACCATCGTGCCTAGGTATGGAAATCTTCGATAATTCGACATTAGTTTACTGTGATTCGAAAATAGTTTATACTATTAAAAAACGGTTTAATTTATTCCAGGGAATAGAAACAATGACTATAGAATACATTAATTTGAAAAGTTTGCGTGGTGCAAGATTTGTATAAATGTTACAACCAACGTGCACTCTGTACCGATTTCTTGTAAATACCTTGTAATTGACTAATTATTGTAAATATATATTTATATATTTTTATCATTATTAAACTGTACATGACTTAGTAGTTATGTTATAGAAATTGAACATGTTATTAATAAACTGATGGTATAAACATTATTTGGAAATATTTATTTATATTTTGGCATATTCCATGTTACAAATAAGTATGAAGGCGACGAAAAAATGTTATAACAAACAGAACATGACTGCTGTACAAACAAGTTTACTTCATGTTCGTAATTCTTATCACAAGATTTTTCTTGCCGCGTTTCAAAGTCATAATAAATAAACAAAGTTTTGAATTGTGTCTTTGTGTTGCACTTAAATTATGTTTATTTACTGTAAGTTGTACTACTTATGTCAAATATGTCTTTCTTTTGCACTGACTTTTACGTTTAATTATTGTAAATTATACTACTTATCTCAAATATGTCTTTCTTTTGCAATGACTTCCATAAAAGTTTGTTTAAAATAAACCAAGTTTAGCAAAATATAATATTTATTTCGAATATAATAATAAGAAGTTTACATGGTTGCACACAAAAAAAAAAACAGAAATACATCTTGTAAAATGCAAACAATAACACTTTTTTTAAGAAAAAATAATACTAAATTTTAAAATTAAATAATCACCTACTATAAGAAATAGCATTCTTCGGGCTGCTGGATATTTCATCTATATTCCTAAATAAATAAATTTTTCATATCACAAAATTATATCAACTACCGAATTATCATTACCAAAATATCAACATTACTAAGAATACGAGTTCATTATCAAGTATATTTTAAATGTTTCATATTACAAATATTAAGAAACAATTTTCGACTCATACACCAAATTCTCTATCTAGACACAGACCTTTGTTACTAAATAATCCGTTATTATCACAAATTACCAGTACTTTTGTCAAATCTATTCAATACAAGACAATGGATTTTTAAACCCCATTCGAAGTGATTGTTAGTCAATAGCATAATAATATTTCATTTCACTGAAATGTTTCAAGCATCATGTCATTATCATTACCGAAAATATTAAAAGTATTTGTAACTCATTACATATTCTTAGAATTCTGTCATCTTCTTTTACCCTTGGAAATGTCGCTTTCTCCAATGAAAAATAACACAAGGATTATAATATGTACAATGTACATTTATTACTCAATTGCGAAATGCGTATTTTGGTAATGACCTGTGGAATGTTAGTAAAATGTATATTCTCATTAATGACAATTAGGTATTATGACGTAATATTTACCTGTAAGAAATATTTTGAGACTTGCGTTATGTGTGTATGTATAAATTCAAGTTTTAAATAAATATATCATCACGGCATATTACCCATTGCGGGGTGTGTCAGTTTGATTTGAACATAGATGTCGGTAATGTTGAAATATTTGTACTGTACGGGCGCTTACCCGGCGTTACCTCACGGGTACTCATTGCTGACATGGAGAGTACACCACTAATATTATATTATATATTCAAGTGAAATGTAATTAAATTTTCTCTTTTTTACTCCATATGGGATACTATTTATATCATCAACTAGCTTACATTTCATAAACTTAACATTAAATGATTTTTTTCATTCAGTACAAATTGTAAATAAAAAATACTAACAATAACTCTACCTATTCCGATTTAATAAATAATTTCCATGTACGTTTTGGACTCCGGAGTGTAAAGTTATGTACTAATGATGAATATGGAAAGCCCAAATCTACAAGTATTCTTTTGCTTTTGCATATCATTCAAAGCAGTCTGAAGAAATAACTATGGATTATTTAGTATAAATGTTTTTAAAATTGTAATTCTTCACTTTTGCAATCGTTTCGAAATAATAATAAGTATATTTACCGTTTTTCTTTCTATCATATAGAATTAATTACATATTTTTCCATATATTGCCTCATTGTATTGAAAAACTAATAATTAAAAATATATTTCCGAATAAATATATGATATTTGTTTAATTCTGCAACCATACTTGACATTATAAGTTATAAGACTCTGACATCGAGAAACATAGTCAACAGCATTAAACAAATATTTCAGAAATTAAAAATTTAATATTCATCTACAAATATATTTATAAATATCTAAGTGACTGTCAATTATTTCAGAACAATTAATAAAATATAATAATATTCTAAAAATATGTTTTCGAAATACTTAGGTTTTTTGAAATTTGTTTAATATTTCAACCATATTAGAAATTATAAGGTTAGAATAAATACAATGACCGCTAGTATGAACAGTGATTAAGGGTGATTAGCGAGCATTTGACAAGCATTTTTTTTTTATCTCTGTCAACCGTTTACAGATTATTTTAGAGAAAAATACTTAAAATAAAAGATATTTCCAGGTATATGGATGCTGTTAGAGTGTATTCAATGAGAGTGATGCCCATAGAGATCCTTATTTTCATTGGCCACAGTAGTGATCGCCATATTTGTTTCATTCGGGTCCAGTTTAGCTAGCGATGTGTAGGAGTTCGTGCGCCTTTGCAGTTTTTATTGAATTTATTTAATTATTCCATCATTACCGATATCTGTGTACGAAGCAGATTGGCACACCCAGCAATGGGTAATATGCCGTGATGAAATATTTATTTATTTATTTATTGTTTAATTTCATTTACTGTTAATTATAACGTCTTAGTTTTTAAGTACATACTTCGTAGTACAGTTTAAGTGCATATAAGGACACAATTTGTGGTAAGTGAATCAAAGATTATTTAACAATAAGATAAAAAAACTGTAAACAAATAATACCAAATGTACAGCAGTTTAAAAATAATTTAACTGTTTCGCAGTATTTAAAAGATGTTTATCTAGTTATGATAAAGATGAAAGAGACTTTTTATCAGACTTTTTGGATTTAGTAGCAACAAATACTCTGTGCCATCATGTGAAAAAGTCCGCTTCCTTTCAAATTTTCAATTACAAAATGTTAATTTGAATATTTCAGAACAAAATTCTTTATACGTTATTGCAGGATACTTAATTTTGAGCATTGAATAAACTTCAAAATTAGAAAACTAAAACAAGGATTATTTTCAAAACTTCCAACATATTTAACCTGACGCGTTGTCATATTATTTTCTTTCACATCCGTCACAATGTGACTAATTATTATATTATAGGCATATTTTCCGATTTCCGCAGAATATCATGCAAATTTGGAAAATTGGATATACTAGCATTCATTTAAAAGTTGAAATTTACTTCCCGAGGCCAAAAATTTTGTAATAATTATCTTTGCAGTTTAATCACGCGAAAATAACATTTAAAACTGTTTTGCATTTTTATTATTATTATGATTTTCTTGTGCCAAACATAGCATTTGTTTAAAACCGTTTAAACGATAATCTTTCAAAAGAATGAATGTTTCTCAAAATTTGACACATTCTGATAAAATTACAGATTTATTTTGTAATATTTTTGATCCTATGTTAATTTACGACAGAATACAAATTAAGTAATTAAAATAATTTATAAATATTCATATTTAAAATTTATATTATTGATAAAATTTCAGTTATTTATAGTTGTCAGCTTCTTATATCTTCAAATATTTGGCTTCTATCACGACCTTATATCTTGTAACAATTTAAGTATTGAAACACCAAGAAGTCAAAAAAAAATTTGAATATCTTCTTCGAAGAATTTATTAGCTTCGCTATCCAATTTATAGTTGAATAGTTTTTATTTTCATAAGAAACTCTATAATATTAATTTTATTATTTAAATAGTTGTCACAAATTGTTTCTCCTTGTATATATCGGTCTGTTAGTTTTTGATAAAGACTGATGGTATAAACATTATATTATGGGCATATTTCCCGATCTATTTTAAAACAAATATTTATTTATCACAAGTAGAAAGTTACACATTCCCGAAAAATAATACAAAGTAAGTTTTGTGGAAATTTTAATGGCCATGACATTATGTAGGGATACAGTAAACTTCATCAGAAATTAAAATTTAATATTCATCTACAAATATGTTTATAAATTTCTAAACGACTGTCAAGTATTTCAGAAAAATTATGAAAAAGTAATAATCTTCTAAAAATATATTTTCGAAATACTTAAGTTTTTTGAAATTTGTTTAATATTCAAGAAAATAATGTCAAGAAAGAATATTACGTGTACTATAATTATATTCGAGTTATAAATCAAAAATTGTATCTTAATATTTGTAATTTCAGACGATACAAGAATATGAATACTTGGAGAAAACTGAGTCTCTGTTACTTTGCAGACTTAGGCGTCATACATTCTTAACAAGCATACCGACAGCAATCAATATAGTCGGTTCATTTTAAAGTAGAAATTGATGAATCCACGAATGTATACTCGGATTCATTTTAAAATTGAAAATTTTGGGTGAGTTGGCTTTTCACATTTGTTTAATTTATTTCAGGAGCAGTATGTTGATAAAGTATACTAATGTAATTATTTTTATATACATTTTTATTATTAAACTGCACGTAATTTATTAATTCTGTTACAAATTATTAATAAACTAATAAACAATTTAAATTTTGCGTTTGTGGTTATTGTTTATTGTATTTGTCACCCGATCTATTTTAAAACTTAATATTCCAGAAAATAATGCTAAGAAAGAATATTACGAGTATTATAATAATTATATTCTAGTTATAAAAATTGTATCTTAATATTTGTATTTTCAGACGAAACATTAGGCGTCATATATTCTTAAAGAGCATTCCGGCAGCAAAACAATATAATCGGTTCAATTTGAAGTAGAAATTGATGATTCCACGAATGTATACTCGGATTCATTTTAAAATTGAAAATTTTGGGGTGAGTATACTAATGTAATTATTTTTATATACATTTTTATTATTAAACTGTACGTAATTTAGTAATTCTATTACAAATTATTAATAAACTAATAAACATTACTATTTAAAAATATTTATTTATCTTTTGGTATATTCCATGGATATAAAGTTCGTCCTAACTTCGCTTCTACGCAAGTTTTTATTTGTTAACATATGTAGCTACTAAGCTGTCAATTTCTCGTTTTCCGCCAATCATGAGGAAATTTATTTATTGCTTTTTTAATAATGTCGTTAAAACTTCACAATTTTAAAAATAAATTCAAAATTTCTATATCTTCGCAGCAATAAGCCATAACACTTCTCAAATATTTTTAAATTTTGCGTTTGTGGTTATTGTTTATTGTATTTGTCAATCTGCCAAAAATAAATTAAAAATAATTGAATTCATATTAGAACCGTATCTCCAACGTCGAATAGTTAACGAACTCTCAAAACCCGGGTTCGAGGAACAAAAGCAATGATTAGATATAATCGCACTCATTTTAAAAAAAATCATATTAAATTTTAATTTCTGAAATATTAGAAAACTAAAACATGGATTATTTTCAAAACTTCCAACATATCTAACCTGGCGCCTTGTCACAGTTAGATCGTGAAATATATATTATTTTAAACAAGAAAAATGTTATTCTTACTATGGAGTTGGAAGGTATTTGAAATTTATTTTGCTTTATCTGTCGAGTTATAAAAGTTAAGGAACTGCAAAGTCGCCCAATTACAAATCAGCTTCTTATTAAGTTACAATCCAAAAATCAAGTTGTTCCAAAAGTAATATTTGTCAGTTGTCATATCGACGCTGAATTTTTAATCAGCGGCGTAGTAATTTGATATTTAGAAATGCCTCAAATATTTCTAAATTTTGCGTTTGTGGTTATTGTTTATTGTATTTGTCATTCCCCAAAAATAAGTTAAAATAATTTAATTCATATTAGAACCGTATCTCCAACGTTGAAAAATCTGATGTAACCAACACAGTACCTCCCGTCATTTACCTATGTATATAATTTTTATATTACTTTATAAATTTATCCATACAATATATAGAAAAAGTTTGCTTTAATAAAGCAAACTTGTAGAAAATGGAATAATCTTTAATTTTTATTATAACAAATTCAGAAAAATACATTTAATGGTATTTTTGAAGAGAGACTATCTTGAGCTTCAAGTAAACTGCCATTTCCGGTATATATATATATTATAGTTTTATGTAATTATTGCCGAAGTAAATTTTAAATAATTAAAACAGCTGAAGAACAATTGCGGGGTGTGCTAATCTGCTTCATACACAGATATCGGTAATAATTGAATATTTGTACCGTGTAGGCGCTTACCAGGCGTCACCTCACGGGCACTCATTGCTAGCGTGGAGAGTGCGCATAATTAATTAATTAAAATTTAACCTTACCTAGTTGTTCTTGTTATTGCAAGCATATAACAAATCAAACAAATATCTTCCAAATGAAAATTAATATAAAATAATCTAATTACACACATACGTCACAAATTCCAAGGTCATTAAAAATTTCCAAATTCTTGACTATAAATAACATTTATATTAATAAACAAAATTCCACAATAACAAACTGCCTCAGGCCAGTCTGAACTGGCGCCACGCTAATGAGTTTTTAATTACCCTATCGACGCTGAATATGGGTATATACACTACTCAAGTAATCTCGATTTTTTTCATATTTTTGATATACAAACTTTTACCTCGTTGAAAAGAGAAAAAATAGCGGTTTATATTTTAGTAAAATAATTATAGGTTGATATTTAAACATAAAATTTTATAGTCGTAGCTTGTAAACGTGAATTTATAAAAAATATCTACATCTGCCATCAAATAGTATATTTAAATAAAAAATAAAGCTTTTATATGAGTATTTTTTTCTATTACTTATAATTAAGAAGTTAAATGCTGGGGAGGGGGGGGGGGGCATCTTTCCAGACTCAGCCTGTATATAGGTGTTACGGAAATTCAAAATCACTTTAAAACATTTGCATTTGTCTATCTGGGAGTGAGGCAGGTTTTCCTACCCTAAACAGATATTTGTGCATCGACCTTTTAAAAAGGAAGAATTGTTCAACCTTCGAGTTGCATATAATTTCATTCCAAAAAGGTAGCTACGACTACGTCAAAATTTTACAGTCGGTAATTCTTTATAAATTTGTTTTATTACTCTTATTATTTTTATTTGTTGTATTTCATATTAAACAGTGTAGTATTATTTTTTGTTTTTTATTATTAATGTAAGGTGAAAGATTTTTTTTTTAGTAAAGTAATTGAAAAAGTAACTAAAATGTCAATTACAATGCAAAAGTAATTGGTAATTTAATTACATTTCTCTAAAAGTAATTATTTTAAAATGTAATTTGAGTATATTTTGATTAAAGTAATTGTAATTGTATTCAATTACTGTTTGAAAGTAATTTGCCCAGCTCTGAATATGAGTAACAATTATTGCTGCTTACTTGAGTGCACATTGTCATGTTAGAAAGGCAATAAATTATGTTATCACGAATTCCAGCGTAAACGTAAAATTTCGTGTTTACATTAAAAATATGCTTGATAAGATCAAAAAAGATAATAATACAGTGCGTGCATCAGAAAATTATAAATTAATATATCCGTCTTGTATACTTTGAAGATTTATTCATTATAAATTTCTTGGGTATTTCTTGACTGTTGGTATGCTGTAAAAGGTTACTGGTAAATAAATGGAGTTGCAGTCTGGTGATAAATGTTTATTAGGATTTAATTTAACATTTCCTACGTTTCGGTTCTAATTGAACCATCCTCAGGGATAGTTAATGTGTAATTGGGATACAATTCATTACAAACGAAAATTTAAGTAAAAAATCTGATGTGGACACCACATGACTTCCTTGTACGATTATTAAACTATACACATTTTTTTAATAATTAAATTACAAAATATTGACAGGCTAAGCCCGAGAAATATTTTGATATAGAGCAAAAAATAATTCATTTACTACTATCATTCTTAAATTAACATTAATCTAACCCGGTTATTTTTAAAGAGAGTTTTGATTACAACAAAGAAATATTTGATTACAACAATGAATATGACTAATTTCACAATAAAAATATAATATTTGTTATTGTACGAATCATAAAATTGCACGTATTTAACATAATTTGACATGAACATTTTTTTTATGTTTTTGTCTTAATCCATAGCAAGCTTTATTACAAAAACAAAAAAGTATATAATTTTTAAATTTACATATCTCGCTTATACAAAGGGCTAAATTAATAATACTTGATGTGCTAGACGCATAAATTAATTCTCTAAAACTTTTATTTGAAGCATTTATTTCTAAAATCAAAATAAAATCATTTTATTCAAGAAAAACTGTTAACAACTTCAAGTAATGTACCACTTCCGGTTAGCCTATTTTAACCAAAATGTATTATGTTATTTTGATTGGCATAAAAGTCTTGTATACCAAATTTGAAAAGTTTTGGATTATATTTTAAAACAGTTTTTCATTAAAATCTATTATAGGCTTCATGTAAAGTGCCACTTCTGGAAATTGTGTAATAACCAGAAAGGGAGGTGCACAACTAGATGTTATAGGAGTCCTAAATACAAAATTTCAACTTTCTACGGCTTACCGTTTTTGAGTTATGCGAGATACGTACGTACGGACGTACGTACGTACGTACGTACAGACGTCACTACGAAATTAGTCAAAATGGATTCAGGGATGATCAAAATGGATATTTCCGCTGAAATTTGGAAACCGAATTTTTTCGCGATTACAATACTTCCTTTACTTACGTACAAGGAAGTAAAAAGGATGAAAATGTCGTCAAAAGTATCAAGGTAATAAAAGTGTGTATACATCAGGAACAATTCAGTAAAAACTAATATTCATAAATGAATGAGAAATATAATTATGTGATTTTGCTACTTCAATTTTTTTTTGAAGATATCTAAAAAAGAAATGTTTATGCAATTTAAGTTAAATTTTTATAAAAGTATGCTTGGAATTTACATTAATTTACCCTTAATAGATAATATAAAACCTACTATAAAATAATATAAAAAGAAAATTAAATATAATACAGTACTATGAAAAATACACAATTCTACAAATTATGTGTCCACCCGTCCGCCCATGTGACAGTAGGTCAACGTCATATCTCGTTCGACCTGTAGTTCAAAACTTGCCACCTTAGCGCTGCGCTCCCTAAAAAATTAGGGTACCTTTATATACAGGATATGGCCATGGGGCAAGATCGCCGCCATTAGCGGGCCAATGTCAACCATACTGATAATTCATTTCCCTATTTATTTGTAAGAAATGTGATATTATATTATACAGGAATATTAAATAATCACACTATTAATCTATAAAGATAATAAAAATTCATTTATTTAAGAGATACACAATTATTATTATGACATAGATTTAGAGGTTATGTAGAGCATAGGATATAGATTGTTATTATTACAATTAATTTAATAATTGTAGTTATTATTTACATAATAAGTATATATTCTAAACTTACCTTTTAAAAATTTAAATGTTTGTGCTTACTATTGGTAATTTTTATGTGTTTTCAATATTGCCAGTCATCGTAGTCAGTATCTCAAGAAAATACACAAATAAATAAAATAAAAGTATTACTTACCTTCAAATAAATATTAGAAGTATATTTGCATTAAAATAAAACAAATAGCCACGAAAATATATAATAATTTGCGCAACAAAAACGAATTTGTCAGTGGCCCGCAAATGGCACACGAAACGAGAGGCACGCCATGGCCATACCCTGAGTATATAGGTACCCTATAAAACATACATGCCAATGTCCGACAAAATCAAAAAATCTTGTAATTCCATTAAAAAAAATTTTTTTAGAAACTAACGACTAAGGAGGCCAACACATAAATAAACAACAAAAACATCTGAAATTCTCCATAGATTACCTATTATTATTATTAGAATTAACAGTAAGAAAGATTATACCTGAGACGCATATTTATGTTATCTGGACTTCAGTCGCAGTATTGTTTCTGAACGTACTCTACGGGCCAACAGTCTAAATGTCAAATTTGAAAATATTTAAGAGGGCAGCACTTGTGACGTGCCTCTGTACATAACCTATCATTTTGAGTGTTGTGTACACGTGCATTTTGAACTTCAATTTAAAGAAATTTAACATGGCAATTGAAATTAGTTTTCCTAGAGGAGGTCGTAAACCTCCTCCAGAGGCTAAACCGAAAGATATTGAACGAGATCATGATGTAAGTTAATTAATTCATCGGTTGTACAAGATACTAATTTTGGTCCTTATAGTTATTTGGTCGTACGAGAAAGAAAGACAATAAATCAGTACAAAAGAGAAATACAATTCAACCTAATGAGGAAGCGTCAGATGCTGTTGATGTGACTTACGTTGAATCCTTAATGAGCAAGGTAGATTACCCTGTGCCTTCATTTTCTGCAAACGCTAAGTATGTCTTATATTGCAGACAGTACAAGATGGAATGATTCTTATAGGATGTATTAGAGAAATTAAGAAAGTAGCAATGGACATTAGTCTTCCTGGTAGGTTATATGGAAAAGTTCTGGTAAATAATATTTCAAAACCGTACACAAAACTTCTTCAAAATGTTGTGGATCAAAATGAAACAGAAGTAAGTTTAAGTTATTTTTTTTAACAATTAAACTTTTTTTGTTTATTTAGGGCTACAAACCACTTAATGAGTTATTCACTCTTGGAAAATGTGTTGCTGTAAAAATTTTAAGTTTAAATGACGAAAAATTAGGCATAACTTTAACTTTGATGCCACAACAGATAAATGCTAATTTATCTCATAGCAGTGTTAAAACAGGAATGATTTTATGGGGCGCTATTAGTGAAGTTGAAGACCATGGTTATGTGGTTGATTTGGGCATTAATAATTGTCGAGCATTTTTAAAGAAAGAAAATTGTGACACTAAAAAGGAATATGGTAAGAAAATAAGTAAATGTATAAATGAAGAGTGCAGTAGAAAAATGGGGTAGGATGCGAGCAGACAACTAATTCATGTTTTGTAAAAATAATAATTTGACAAGTTTCTGTTTCAAAAACTTACAAGAATAAATTACAAGTGACAAGTAAACTTGTCCGTTTCTACAAGTGTGTTTTTCCAGTTTACAAGTGCAGCGTTTCAAAAAAGATTTACTAGTATTTTACTAGTGCAAAGTAACTAAGAATGAAAGATTGGTCATTTGAAATGTAAATATTTTTTAAACAAAAAACAAATTTATCTCACATTTCGGATTAAAGAGTCCTTGCTCGGATTACCTTACTTCTACCCGATGTTCAGATTACTGGATATTCTCATTAACATGGGTGCGGATTAAAGAGCCTCTACAGTATATTATTATTTTTATTTAGTTGTGGGCGAATTGTTATGGTTTGCTGTAAGTAAAGCAGATGTCTCCCCGACAGCTACAACAATTATGTTGAGTACGAAACAAAATATAATTAAAAATATGAAAATTCGCGATGAAATAAGTTTAGATCATTTAATTTCTGGTATGCAAGTTGATTTTACTATTACAAAGGTACGTTTATGGACATTAGTTACAACATTTTATTACATTCAACTGTATTTCAGGTTTTAAAAAATGGTTTAGAAGGAATATTTTTAAAAAAATTCACTGGTTATATTGAAATAGGACTTTCGAATAATATTCCAAATGCCAAAAAACTTTACGTAGTTGACAAAGTAATTCAGGCACGAATTTTGTATTTGGTTCCTGTAACTAAAATTGCGTATCTAACGATAAAAACATTAGATATACACACGAGAGATAAATTAGAAAACGGAGCTTTAGTACATGGCAAAGTGTTGGGTATTTCACCTATTGGTGTATATTTAAAATTAAAAAATACGGCCACTAAAGGTTTCGTACCTATAAAACATGCACAAAGACATAAATCACAAGATAAATATATCGATTTCATGTATTTAAAACGAAATTACCGTAAAAATACCGCCCATGATTGTAGAATTTTAAGTTATGATTATTTTGAACAAATGTACATCTGTAGTACTGAATACAGTTTAACAAAAAATGGTATGACATACTCTTTGGATGATTTAAATAATGGACAAACAGTATCTGCAGAAATTAGGGAAATTACTCCAAATGGTTTACTTGTAAACATACAAAATGTTAATGGTTTTATTAAAAATGAACATATTTGTGACACAGTTTTGAAAAATTACAATAAAATTAAAAGCAGATTAAAAGTTGGCCAAAAAATTCAAGTACGGTAAGTTTAATCATTATTCTCCTACGACCACCATTTCATATTCATAAAATATTTCAGAGTATGGGTGGTAAATTCATCGAAAAAAATACTTTATTTAACAATGAGACCGTCATTAGTAAACACAGATCTCATTTTAAAATCCTATGAAGAGGCAGAAACAGGACAACAGTATTTAGGAGTTGTCAAACAAATTACAACTAATGGTTTACTTGTCCAATTTTTTGGTGATGTCTTTGGTTGGGTACCGAAAAATAAATTACTTTTTGATGCAACTCATCGCTTGGACATGCTTTTTAAAGTTGGCCAATTGGTAAGAAAACTCAATATTTATATCCAAAATTTTAACTTTAATGTATTTTATTTTAGGTGAAATGTACAATTGTAGACCGAAAAAAAACTAAACTAACTCTCAGCTTACAAACATCTATTGAAATTTCTGAAGATACTGACATTGAGTTAAAACTTGGAGAACATGTAACAGGAATAGTTACTCATATTACTAATGAAGGAATTCATGTCACTGTTAAAGATACTGATATTTCTGCTTTAATTCCGACGTTATATCTTTCTAAATTTACAAAAATGGCACCGATTCTTCAAAAAATGTACAAAACAGGCGACGAAATACCACATTTAGTTTATGTTAGCTATGAAGCAATGCCTGTACTTTCTTTGAGAAATAGTGATTTACAAGAAGACAATATTGAAGATATTAAATCGTTAAAAAAAGGAACAGTTTTACCATGTACTGTATCAACTACTGATAGTTTGGGAATTTATGTTGAAGCGCCAATTCTTCACTACAAAAAAACAATTTTAGTTCCGAAAGAAGTAAATTTATATTTATTTTTATAAGTATACAATATTAATTTTTTTTTTTGTAGAGTTTATCTACTGATCCCAATATTAAAACAACAGATTTAAGATTAAATCAATTTATTTATGCTAAAGTTAGCAATATTAGCAAAAATTTGGATCATATTGTTGCCTCAGCAAAATTATCAGATGTATGGAATTTTGATATTCAATCGTCAGTTCAATATTTTTCTGAATATATAAACGAACTTTTAAAAATTCGAGAGTATTTTAAAGAGCTAAAAAATCCCGTAGCTTCTTTGAATTTAGGAGAAATTGTGTCAGGAACAGTTAGGCAAATAAATGAAGATAAATCTTGTGTTCTTTCGCTTGAAAATGGTGCGAAAGCTATTGTTGCAAAAGAACATATTAAAGGTAGTTTAATTACGTTTTTATATTTATTTTTTATTTACATTTATTTTGTTGTAGAAAACATTTCATTAAATGATAATGTGGAAGGTATTGTACTATTTTGGAATTTTGAAAATAATGAAGTTGAAATTGCTTTATGTCCAAAATTAATTTCCAGAATTAATCATATTCAAAGTAAGTTATTTTTCACGTAGATATGTGCAGCAAAAATTGAAATAGATAAATATGTAAAATACTTTACATACTCACTAACATTAAAACATACTACAAAGTTGATCAACTGCCAATTTCTTATTATCTTTGATTAAGTGGATGCCTGTGTGAACATCTCTGGCAGTCTTCTCGTCTTATTTTTATTATTTTGGTCATTCATTCTTTTCCGGCTCTTTATTATGTTTATTCCAAGTACTATTAAACTGTAAGAAATAGTAGCCGATTAACAGTGATTATTAACCATGGTAAACCAACTGACTGCGATTTGCCGCGAATATTGGCTAATAGAGTTCTGTTGCGATACCACGCCATCTGACTCAATGTCAGAAGGATCTGACACCGTGTATTTTTATGTACATTTATGTATTGTGTGCATATTGTTCTGATGCGATGCCATCCAATGTGACGCGACGCCATCCTACGTCCTACATCCCCACTTGCCAGATTTTCGTTACGTCGCGTCGGATCGTATAGTGTGGTGTCATATCGCGGCTGATTCAGTGGAATCATGCATAAAATGACGGAAAAAATGAGCAAATCCTGTTAATTGAGTTGATTCGGAAGCATAAATGTCTTTATAATATGAAAAGACCCAATATTTTCTTTTTTTCTCTCTCTAAAACTAATAAAGCTGTTGTACATTCTATTTCTTGATTCCACTCATCGGAGGAACTACTAGTCACCATGATTCCTGAAATGAAACATTTGTTTGAAAAGTAACAGCGTGGTATTGGATGGTGTAGGAACAGTTAACACAGAGTATACGCATCATGTCGGATGGAATGATGTGGTATCGTATCAGAGCAGTGTTAACACAGAGTATACGCATCATGTCGGATGGAATGATGTGGTATCGTATCAGAGCATGTGTCCTTGCCCTAACTGGGTAACTGATTAACCATCAAATACCAGTTATTCATAATAGTGGCAGACCGGCCCGAATCAAAATTAACCCCAATTTTAAAAAGAATTATTTTAAATTATTATGAAAAGTTTAAAATATTAATTTTTAAAAATTACAGTAAAAATAATTATTCCTGCCGGCCCGATTTTAAGTATAAGTAACCGACTAACAGTAAATATAATGTAAAAGATTAAAGGTAAATAATTGGAGTTGCAGTCTGGTGAACAATGTTTATTAGGATTTTTTTAACATGCCGACGTTTCGGTTCCAATTGAACCTTCTTCAGGGTTAGTTAAAGTGTAGTTGGTAAAAAACAATTCATTACAAACGAAAATTAAAAGTAAAAAAGGATGAATATGTCGTCAAAAGTGTCAAAGTGATAAAATAAAAGCGTGCATACATCAGTAAACTATTCATTAAACTGTTCATTCAGTTTAATGAATAGTTTACTGATGTATGCACGCTTTTATTTTGTCACTTTGACACTTTTGACGACATATTCATCCTTTTTTTACTTTTAATTTTCGTTTGTAATGAATTGTTTTTTACCAACTACACTTTAACTAACCCTGAAGAAGGTTCAATTGGAACCGAAACGTCGGCATGTTAAAAAAATCCTAATAAACATTGTTCACCAGACTGCAACTCCAATTATTTACCTTTAATCTTTTACAACATATCAACAGTCAAGGAATTACCCAAGAAAGTAAATATAATATTATTAAAACAAGAAAACAATCCAGGCTAACATGGTGTATTTCTTACTTGTCATTATGGGCTGTAAATTTACATTTTATGTATTAATTGTGCAAACGTATCGAAAATTATGTTTTAGTTTGTTCTGCACATTTAAATCATAGATTAAGGAAAATATATAGTAGAAGATTGGGTATCTCCTTTGTCCTTTATAAACCGTAATAACAAGTTTTTGTGCCGTCTATGAAAAGGTCAGAGAACTAAATTTGACAACCGAGAAAGTGCCGGGAAATATGAATTAATTTTGAATTATCCTAAACTTTAAATTTTAGTTCTTGATAATGTAATGAATAAAAAATCTATCAAAAATAAATAATTTATTAAAGACATTTTCAAGAAATGTGAAATATATGTTGCACTATAAAAAAAATAATTAAAGTACTTAATATGTTATGGCCAGTTGCACCAAGGCTTCATTTTAAGCTGGGTTTAAACAAAAAAATGCAAATCGAAATTTTTCACAGCAATATATTATAATTCGTTTAACATTTCATTTCGATGCAATATTGTCAATTTAGGCCAAGTTTAATATGTAAAAGTTACTGGTAAATAAATGGAGTTGCAGTCTGGTGATAAATGTTTATTAGGATTTAATTTAACATTTCCTACGTTTCGGTTCCAAATGAACCATCCTCAGGGATAGTTAATGTGTAATAGGGATACAATTTATTACAAACGAAAATTTAAGTAAAAAAGAATGAAAATGTCGTCAAAGTATACACGCTTTTATTACTTTGATACTTTGACGACATTTTCATCCTTTTTTACTTAAATTTTCGTTTGTAATGAATTGTATCCCTATTACACATTAACTATCCCTGAGGATGGTTCATTCGGAACCGAAACGTAGGAAAGTTAAATTAAATCCTAATAAACATTTATCACCAGACTGCAACTCCATTTATTTACCAGTAACCTTTTACATCATACCAACAGTCAAGAAATACCCAAGAAATTTACAGCGGTAATAATAAATAATTTACTATTCCCAGATTAAGTATTCCGAGAATATCTCTTAACCCTGTGTTAAAATGACGTTTATGGAGGGTTTATTCTAGAGTTAAGTCTTATTTCATGTTTATTATTATACATTTGTGGGTTAAACTCGTGATAAACTAGGAATAACTATTCCTGTGTTAAAATGAAGATATTCTGAACTTAACCCTTGTTTATTATTATCGCTGTTAATATTTAAGTTACGTTGGTGCAACCGACTATTAATGCCTTTATTTAAAAATATACACACAACTATTAAAATTTAAGCACACTACTCAAGGAACTAAAAATTTGAATTATTATTGTAAGAAGTAATTTTATTTCAAAAAAGTGATGTTACTTTAAATGTTTGCCAGAAATACACTGCTTCTTTGACTTCGCCATCGATGTTCGTCCACTTTTTAACAAATCTACCCTCTTCTATACTCCTTTTTTATTCTAATGATGCTTCACGTCCTTTCGTCAAAAATGTAATATCTTGTTGCTCTACTACGGAGTAAACATGTAAGAGCACCATCATGACGTACATTCTTCTGGTCAACTTCTATGCAGAACTTACAAATATTTCATATGATCTTTTTCTGAAATATGATTAATTTGTTTTTAATTTTTTATATCACCCTCCTATATTAATAATGCTAATATGAAAGCTAATATACTTACCGCAAATATATTGAATGATACAGGACTATATTGCAATAAAGTTACAAATTCACAAATAAATGTCACAGAATTTCGAAAGGTACAATGAAGAATTGTGGCAAATTTACAGCAGTTCTCAAACATATGTTACTTTTTTATAGTATTTTGACATTAAAGTTTGAAGTACTGTAAAATCTGTATTACTAACGACATCTATAAAAAGGTCAGGAAGTATTTCCAAACGCTACTAGATTGAAAACTTATCACGTTTCTGAATGCAGTTTCACCCCCTGATTTAAATTCTAAGCGATTTACGTTAAATGCCAAAAAATATATAAGATGCTTTAAATACATTTTACAGTTTTAATTTTGATTAATATTTGTAGATGCAAACATTAATATTCCCGCGGGAGTAACAAATAAAAGTAATGCCCACGCTGAAGTTTTATTAAAAAAAGATGATTTCACATTAGGAGTTTTAAGAGGAGCAGCTGGTAAAAGACAACTAATTGTCTTTCCAACAAAACTTCACCCAAATGATTTTAAACAATCTGTAAGCGAATATGTTATCGGAGATTATATTAATATTCAAGTTAATAAAATAGAAAATGGCATCATCATTGGTCTTTTAAAACAATTAGTAAAAGATATGAATTTTAAATGGAAAATAAATTTAAAACAAAAACACAATTTGGGTGACAAATCACAAGAACAACCACCCATAAAACGACAGAAACTGGATTCAGTTAGTGAAAATGATGATAAAAAAATAAATAAAAAGAAAGAAAAGAATAACATAAAAGAAAATGCAAACCAAATTAAAAATTCTAAAGAAAATAAAGTGGAAATTAAGAATATTAAAAAAGAAAGGAAAAATAGTTCTTCAGAAGAAATTGTGGAAAATGGAAATACAAAACAGAAAAAGAAGAAAAAAACCATATCAGCCGATGAAGACAATGAAGAACCAAAAATTAAAAGAGAAAAGAAAACCAGCATCTCAGAAGAAAATATAGTAGAAATTAAGAAAAATGAAAAGCTGAGAAAGAAGAAAAATAGCATATCAACTGATGAAGATACTGAAACAAATATTTCCGAAAACAAAAATGACCACAAAAAGAAAAAGAAGAAAAATAGCATATCAACTGATGAAGATACTGAAACAAATATTTCCGAAAACAAAAATGACCACAAAAAGAAAAAGAAGAAAAATAGCATATCCACTGATGAAAACACTGATACAAATATTACTGAAAATAGGGAGATTCAAACGGAGAGTAAAACGAGCATAACTGATGAAGTGTTCGAAAACATAAATAAGCAAAAAAGGAAAAAGAAAAAAAATAGCGTTTCAGCTGATGAAGACACTGAACCAAATATAACTGAAACCATTAAAATTAAAAAGGAAAGAAAAATAAGCATAACTGATGAAGTTCCCGAAAACAAAAATAAGCAAAAAAGGAAAAAGAAAAGCAGTATTTCTCAGGGCGAAGAAACTCCAATAGAAAACAAGAAAGAAAAGAAAAAACGAAAACTAAGTGAAGAATCCATTGAACTACAACCAAATCCTAAACAAAATTCTAAAAAATCAGAACAAGAACCAAATTCACAAGACGTACCAGTGCTTTTACCAGGAGCTGACAACTTTTGGAACATACCAGAAAATGTGGATAATAATGAGGAAGAATCAAGCGAAGATGATGAACCGGTATGATACAATAATTATTAATATACATGAATAATTATAATAATAATAACTAAATTTTAGACTGAGAAAGAATTAGAAAAATTACGGAAAAAGAAAAAATTGACACCTGCTGAACGAGCCGAAGCAGCCAGACTAGAAGAAGAACGGATAAGAAAAATTGAATTGGAATTAGCTGATGCAGAAACTACACCCAAAACTCCTGATCAGTTTGATCGTCTAGTTTTAGCGAATCCGAATAATTCTATGTTATGGATTAATTACATGGCTTTCCATTTAGAGGTATTTAACTGTATAATATTAATTGTAATATTGTATTATTTATTTTTCTTTAGGCAACTGAAATTGAAAAAGCCAGGGCAATAGCCAGAAAAGCTTTAAACACTATCGAATTTAGGGAAGAACAGGAAAAATTAAATGTATGGCTTGCACTTTTAAATTTAGAAAACAGATATGGAACAAAGGTAAAATAATAATATATTTTGAAATAAAATCTAAACAAAAAATATTTTAGGAATCGTTTGCCAGTGTATTAGAAGAAGCAGTGAAAATGAACGATTCTTTATCCGTATATCTTCAGTCTTTAACCATTTTATCCGATAGTGGAAAAATAACAGAATTTCTTGAATTATTAAAAACGGTTTCCAAAAAATTCAAACAAGATTTTAAAATGTGGACTAGTGCAGCTGAAGCATGTTACAAATGTGACTTAAAAGAAGAAGCCAGGAATTTGATGCAGAGATCTTTGAAGAGTTTAGACGAAAAACAACGTAAATTAATTAAATATACAACTAATTATTACGATAGAAATCTTCGTTTCTCTTTTAGATATAAACATATTAGTCCAATTCGCGTTTATGGAATCCAGAAACAACGAACCAGAACGAGCTGAAGCACTTTTAGAAAAAGTTTTAGCATCTTACCCAAGAAGAGTTGACGTATGGACAAGTTACGTTGACATGTTAATAAAAGGAAACAGAATTCATATTGCAAGAAATGTGCTGGAAAGAGCAATAGGTCAAAAATTACCAGCAAGAAAAATGAAAACACTTTTTAGTAAATATATTCAGTTTGAAACGAAATATGGAGATGAAGAAAGTGTTAAAAAGGTACGTTTAATAGCAACAGAATATGTTAAAACTGCTCTTAATTAAGTTTTATATGTAAATATTTTTTACATGCAATTATTTAATGAGTAAATATAGATATTTTTTTGATAAAGAACCAGGTGTAATTTTGTATGTCCTATGAAGGTAGTGAAATAATTTAGCAGATAAGAAAGTCCACATTACTCCATTAACCCATTTATTAATAAAATACTGATATAAACGAAGAAAACATACAATTAAAATATACAAAAATATACAATTTTAAAAATATGTTTAAAATTCATGGCATCAAGAGTCTAACATTCACAAAAAAAAAAACGTGTAAAATGATTTTCACAGATACAAACTACTATAAACACCAAATAATTATTATAATTATTATTGCGCTTGCATAAAAAGTAATGTCTCATATTGAATAGTTTCACATAAAGAGCACGAATATGTTGTAAATGCTGTTAGATACGTGTACCTAGAATTTTAAATTCAGGAACTCCATTTAGAAAATAGTAATAAATTATATTCGATGTGATACGCTAATCCCTAATAGCTGGCTCTTTCTTTGCTAAGTGCATATCGTACTCAGGATCATCTACAAATAGCATTCATTAGGAAAGAAAATTTAACTATTCATTTAATATTTCTACCACTGACTGGCACGGAAAACGAGTAATGTTTTATCAAAAAAATACTAGATCACGTTTATATTTGCGTATTTACTACAAAATATTATTACACATTATTTACTAAGCGGTTTTTGAAACTCACATCTCATTAACTGTTAAAAACATGAATAATTTATTCCAATTTTCATTTTATTTACCTATCGTAACGGAATTAACGCTACGTACACACTGGCGAGCGGTTAGCATTGCGCGACGAACTGTAAGCGATGAGCGATGTTGTGTTTTCTTCCATTTACGACGATGTTGACGTCGAATCAAATGATTTTGTTAATGGAAAATCTTAGATTATCGAAATTAATACAATAACAGACAAGTTCATAAATTAAATTAAGTTTCCTCTCATATATAAGAAATACCATCTTTATAGGCCAATTTTGAACAAATCTGTAAGATTTACAGATCTGTACATCTGTAGAAACCTGACAAAAATACATCTACTTTTGTATTGTATAATAATTACCATAAAATGGCAACACTAATCGTCGTATACTTTAGTCCCGAATTCTGAACTTGTAATGACGATTTTTGTGCACTTTAGTGACGATTTCAAATAAATGACATTGTTAAAAATACTTTCGCCGCTTATAGCTCGCCAATGTGTACGTCGCGTATATTATATAGTTTCGTTTATTTCAATCACTTGTTTTATTATTTATTTGTCATTTAAATGCATTTGAAATTTCATTAAGCAAGTCGCATTAAAATATCCCTAATTAAAAATAATTCATAATTATACAAAATAAAGGATATAACAATTATATTTAAAAAAAGGGACTCGTTTTCTGGTACAGTCAGTATATATTCTTGTTAAATTAATAAATTTAATTTTCAATATTTAGTAGAAACATTTTTCTAAAATGAAATATTTTTCCCTTCAGAAAACGCAAATTTTCTATGTCAAATCCATATGTTCGGGTTTTGGATGAACACCTTGTATAATTTCAAATTACGAAGGTTATATCAATTCCTGCTAAGCGCTTAATGACAACTAATTATAGTAAAAAAAAAAATTGGAATTTCATAATTGTGCCGTCAAATGTTTCAAACAGAATGAAATATATGATTCAACATCAATTTAACCACAAAAACCGACAGAAAAAAATATTTCCTGTTATTAAAAACCACATTTGTGATAAAATATTGAAAACTGTTTCAAATCTTACCGTCCTGTTCCTGTTCATCCTCCTCAATTTGCAAATCTTCTTTCTGCCCTACTTTATCATAATCTCCATCATTTTCATCAAATGGAACACCATCTTGACCTCTTCCTGCGTCATCATCTCCATTGCCCGCAGCGCGGAGAGCGTCGATATGTTGTTTTTTAGCCTTTTTACTATCCAGTAGATGTGCAACAGGCTCCTTTAATGCATGCTCCAATTCTTTTACTTTCACATCATCAACGTCCAACGCATTTGGATTCAAATCCATCAGATGTAATGGATCTTCTTGTGCGGGGTTTTTAGGCTGATCGATGACTTCTATAGCCGCGTTGTCTTGTAGATTTGCGTCGAGATTCCCGTTTACTTCGGGTTCATGTTGGAGATTAATTGATTTTAATTCTGGTTTTGTTTCTTTTATCATTTCTTTAGCCATTTGTGTTTCAATTATGTTGTTTCTGTAGCGATTGGGTAGTGCTAAATTAATTTCGTCGGGTATTTTATCGTCTGCTTTTTCAGCTTTAGAAGGTTGTTCGTCAGGTTTTTGAAGTTCTTGCTTAGGTACAGGTACTACTCCTCGGGGTAACTTCTTATGTGAAACTACATTTGGCGCTGGGAGAACGTTCATACTATTTTTTATATCGTATGAGACATCTGGTTTTTTTGAGCTGCTTTTATTTGCAGGTGTGACTGTAGGCACCAACAAAGGTCGAGCATTTTCCAAGTTTCCACGAGAACTTGTTTTAGTTTTTGGTGTGGATTTAGACGGGCTCGATGGTTTCTGCAGAACCACATTTGGTGCATTTAAAACTGGCATATTTTTATCATCTCTATTAGGTGTATCTATTTGGGGAATGTTAAACTCTTCCTTATCTTGTAAAGGTTTATTATCCTTATCTCTTATTTGATATACACCGTTCCCGATTTCAACCTGTTTTGAAAATTTGCGAGTAGTATTTGGAATATTACTTTTAATAATAGGATTATTTTCATGGTGAGGTATTGCAATAACACCTTCATTATGAAGCTGCGAGTTTTTATTCTATAAAAAATGTACAGTATCCTAAAAGTATGTAATTTAATGCAAATAGAAAAAAAGATTATACCTTATTTTTATAGCCTTCTATTTCGAGAAGAAGTTGATGATTTATTTTAGTCAAGTGGTTTAGATCACTTTCCCACTTTGAGTGATCTGTTTTTGATTTTTTTAATTGTTCTGTTAAATTATCTTTATCTACTTGCAGTTGCATATATAAAGTCTAAAAATATTATAATAATATACTAGTGCAGTGTTTTCCAAAATGGGGTACGCTTAATAAAGTACAGGGTGTCTTGGAAGATGCCCCCCCCCCTCACCTTTAACTTTTTTATTATAAGTAATAGAAAAAAAATGCTCATATGAATAAAATATTTTTCAGCTATTAAAACCAGCTACTGAGGTGGGTAAATGTGTTTGGCTAACCACACTTTACTACTTTGGTCTCTGACGTCATTAATTTCCTCGCGAAAATATCAAACCATAGTTAACCACATATTACTACAGTTAACTCATGCTCGCGAAAAATCGCCTTGTAACTTGCGTTAGAAAATTCATGTTACTTTACGGGGAGTTAACTATTTCAACTTGATTTCAACCTGCCTCGAGCGAGGTGGGTACGTTTTACTCGACATGTGCAGAGGTTAATTTAAGAGCTTATTTTATATACTCCTTACAATGTGTAAAGAGTCACTTTTCCAAGCACTAGTGCATGAAAAGTTAATAAACGTTGCTAGATAACGTAACATACATAATCAGTTAATTTACCTATCAAGTAGATAATAGGCGATGGGAAATAAGAACGTAGCGCCAAAATGGCTTTTAAAGGAACTAATGTTAACGGGATAATTTGACATTTACTAATTGTATTTATACATTAAGTCTATAATATTAAGAGATATTACATATGTAAACGTAAATATTATAAACGTAATAAAAAGCACTTGTGTTTATACAATCACGAAAATGTCCCGAGTATATCTTATCATATTAACTGTAGTTCCGCAAAATATCACCAGATGTCATATTGCTTATTTCTCATCGCCTATTAGGTAGTAAATAACAATGAAAGTAATATTTTTTTAAGACATACACTGTATAAATGAAATAAGTGTAATAATTTTTATTAACAGATTGAGTACTAACCTAATTCTTAAGATCATTAATATTTTTTTGGTATAACGAGTTCTAACCTAATTAATATTAATATTGAATGTACAATTTGTACAATTCTAAAAGACTAATCCACTTGACTATGAGATTCTTTCGAATGTATAAGTTACATTTTATACAGATTTTGAAGATGCCTGTACACTCAGTATGATGACAAACAGCTCTAACATTTCGGTTGTAGGAACAATACTGTATGCAGTGTGTAAAATAGTGTTTTTTGTATCGTGCTATAATGAGGTCATGCACGATTTTTCATTTTTACCTTTAATCGATAGAGTAATGAAAAGTAATAGACCCGTATTTTTTATTTTTCCTTAAATCGATCTTTAATAATGAGAAAATTGCAATTAAAAATGACATTCTTCAAAAAGTGGCTGATTTTCCCCGCCTCGCCCCTCGCCAAGTGACGTCACATTTCAATATCAACGGCCATTTTGATTTTCACACTAGGTTCTAAACGTCAAAGTGACATTTAAAGATAACCTGAAATTTACGAAAGTAAACATGGTGAAACGTTGTTTTGTACCATTGTGCCAAAATATTAGCGAAAATATATTCATACGTAATATAACAAGTGATATGATTATCATCGATGATATTCTCGAGTGAAACCGAGCTGTAGATTTCACGAGTCCGAAGGACGAGTTGAAATATGCTGCTTCGGTTTCACGAGCAATATCTTCGATTATTAATCATATCACGAGCTTATAGTTAATGAGAGAATATAATGAATTTTTGCAATCTAACCTAACTTTTGATATATATATATTCATATAAAACATGGTACCTACGAGTTTTATTTAATATTTCGGAGTTTGAATTATTGTTATTATTTATTTTTATACTCAAAATTAACTGTCAATGTTATAAATAAAGAAAATAAATCCCTTAGTAACGACTATAAATACGGTGTTTATTTTTTGTTTTTTATCATCGCTGTGATAGACTTGTAGCTAGGGAGATTCTGAATGTTGATTGGCGGAAAACATGAAAACATGTCACGTGACTAAGGAATTATATTCTCAATTCAATGCCTCGCGTGCGTTTCTATAGCTAAACAAACTTCTAGCATCTAATCTCAAATCATTACAAAGAAGCACAACTGATGTGGAAGCGTGGATATCTTTAGGCCAAATGAAAATTATATTTATAAAAATGAAAAGAATGTTATTTTAATATGTTATAGCATATTTAGATATGTAATTTTCAATTTATAGTCTATAATTTTTTTTCTTTTAGAAATTTGGTGTTCATATGATAAGTCTCTATGAAATGAGCCTGAACTAGCAGTTCTGAAACATGACGTCACAACATGGCTGGTTTTTTGCAACTTTTTAAAAATATCATACTTTAAAACAATTTCATAAAACAAAAACTGTAAATAAAAAATAATTTAATCATACAGTACGATAAATTAGACTATGCTTGTTCGATTTAAACGAAAAAAAAAACAATTTTTATTGCACTACCTCATTTACGCATGCGGCTATCGCACTCGACCAAAAAAGTACTACTCTACACACTTGTTGCATAAATAACTTTTGATATTTTTCAGTTATATTATTTTTCTTGATTTTTTCAATTTTTTGATATGCAAATATCGTTGAAAAGAGAAAATATGGCGGTGTATATTTTAGTAAATAATTATAGGTTGCTATTTAAAAAAAAAAAGTTGATAGTCGTATTTTGTAAATATGAAAAAAAATCTACATTCGCCATCAAATAGTATATTAAAAATAATAAAACTTTTATATAAGCCATTTTTATTTCGTACAATAGAAAAGTTAAGAGGGGGGGGGGCATTTTCCCAACACTCGTTATATGCGAATTATTCTAACGGAACGGGGGAAGTCAGTGTTACAAAATGGAGTACACAGATGTCGAAACTTTGGGAAACACTGCACTAGAGCTTATAGGTCGATTCTGTTCAATATTGTAAGTAGTACGGATCTGTAGATCTATAAAAAACTGACAAAAAGATCTATTTTTATTGATTAATATAAAATTATACATAAGAGATCTGTAAGACACAGATGTGAACAGAATCGACTCATGGTTTACGATCACACGTAGGTCCCAGACCTCTTGTGTATCTCAACCCCTTACTTGCTGGTTCTCATCGTAGACCGTAGCCATCTACACATGTCCCAGATATGTATGAGAGAAAAGTAAACTTACCTTCAGATGTTCTAAAGATTTTTCCTTGTTTTTTTCAGCTTGTTTTAACTGCTCCTCTTGTTCTTTTATTTTAGATCTTAATTTATCAATATCATCGAGATATTGTTGTTGTAACTTATCTGATTTTTCTTTTAAATCATCGTGATCTGTTTGTAACAATTTATAATTCTGTTGTAAAGTCTGAAACCGAATATTTGCTTCCATGGATGTTTTATCCCTTTTAGATTTTTCATCATTAATTCTTGTTTCTAATTCAGTCCGAGTTTGTTTATGTTCCGATTTTTCAGCCTGGAGAGATTTTTCTAATCTACTTTTATAATCCACAATTACTATAAATAAAACACCATTTTTTTTAATGAAAAATAAAATTGTTAGTATATAAATACCTTGTAATTGGGTTGAAAGGCTTTCTTGCTGCTGAACACAAATTTCATAATTTTTCTTAACACTGTCGAGGTCTGTTTGTGTTTTTTGAAAAAGCACGAGAAACGCTACACAAAATATTACTATACATAAACCTGCGATTATTCGGGCTTTGCTCCCTCTCACTAATCTTTGAGCGGTCATTACATTGAATGCTACTATATTTAGTTTATTAGAGTAAAAATTGTGTTTACAAACATTTGTAAATACGTGTCGATAACCTTTAAAAATATTTTAGTGATAACTTTTGACAAGTGACATTTTCAATTTCGTTGATGTAAACATACTAACACTAACAATCATCAACAACGTATGCGGAATTATCTACCAACTGTCAATTGTTGTGGTAGGTGGCGTAGAAGTTCATTTGTTTGGATTGTTTCGTTTGGGTATTTTCCTATGTTATGTTATATTAAACTGTTTTAATACACCTATTTGTTACCGTTATCAATGTTTTTCAATAATTTTAATAGTTTTTTTAATAGAATTATTAATGTATAGTTTCAAATACTTCCCATAGATGCCACACTGTATTATTTTCTTTTGTTGTAGTAGTTTTGGATTCCAATGCGCAAACTCTAGCACTAGCTCACGCTTACCAGATTGTTGTTGGTCTGTGAGCGAGGTAGCTGTGTTTCGTTGGATCGGTTAAAATTTCGTTTCTTATGTGAGAACAAAGAATTATTCACAGCTTTTATTCATTCTTTCATTACTCGAAATTTGATATAGTTTATGTATAATGAAATTATGAGTGAATACGCACAAAATGGCAGAAGCAAAATCAAAATCAACTGGCCGAGATACACTTCCGAAGCTGGGTCGGGTAAATGAAGGTTAGTAAAATTATCACTTTAAATTTGCATTTTTATTAATTAAAATCAACTTAGTGATAATTATAACTATTTACTTATGAATTATAACATAAAGAAAAGCTTTTTCAAGATAAAAAAAAATAGTTTCATAATAAACATGAAAACTTTATTATGCAGCACACTATCAACACTACGTTATGTAGCTGGAGAATTCGATATGCTATATTTTCAACTTGGTGTACTATTGAATTCCACAGAGCCTATTATTAGTTCCACAGGATGTTAGAATTATATGTTGCTTATGCACTAGGTATCTGCTAGCATGAATACAGAATAATTACTGTACTGTGGGAAATGCCTGAGGGGACATGATATCATTATTAGTTTTTCTTTCATTTTTCTTTGTCTGAAGATCTTATTTGTGATACAAATGGACTTAGGAAGCTGTTTGTGAGATCTAGTAGACAAGCTGAGAATTTTTTTTTATCTAGAAAAAAGAACTAAAATCTTTTGTAAAATTGTTTTGTTGCTATGCAATAGTTGTAAAAAATTAGTTGCATTTCATAAATTATGTTTATGAGTCATTAGAAATGAAAGTCGATATCCGAACAGGATAACATAACACGCTTGTTTTAATGTTATTCTCGTACATTGGTACACTTATTTCAATTTTAAAGTTGGAATTTACATCTGATTTGAATTTACAACAATTTACAGGGGAAACTATGTGCAAAATTTTATGTAAATATGTCATAACTTTATTTAACTGGAACATGTATCTCAGAAGTTATTAGAACGTAAAATTTCAGGTTTGTTTTAAAACAATTGAAAGTTTCGTGTGAATTTGTAACCTTAACTTAAAATTTCATTTCCATATCGTATAATTGGTGACCCAAATGTTCTTATTGTTTCTGCAGTGCCGGTGGTCATTAGGAGTTGCAAACTAAATTTTCGTGTATATAGTTTGTTTATATTAACATAGTTATATTTTAATTTTATAGAGGTATTAAAAATGTGTGTTGCGATAATTGCTGTTATATGGTATAACAACCATAAAATTAAGAACAATAAAATCTATATCGATATTTAGTGTTAGTAACGGGTAGATTACTTCATGTGCGACACTGGCAGCTTTCATTCGAGGAATGAATTTTTCCAAGCGAGCTTAGCGATCTCGGACTGCCAGCTGATGTAGGCAGGTGCAATGTGTTGTTTCTGTTTTTTACTATGGTTTTTTCTCGCTGGTGGACTGGCTGATTGTTGGTTGCTTGTTCTACTAAAGCGGACGTGCCCCACATATCTCAGTGGCGTACCGTGAGATAAATTACTCTTGATCGAAATTGTTTTTTGTACTGATTCTTTGTGGAGTTTTTACGCTTTAATAGGGATTTCAACATTGGGTTATAGATTGTGAAATTCTGTTGAAGTTTTTATGGCGCGTAAAATGCAGGTACCGGACAAACTTTAGGAATATTTTATTTGTTTTGGGCGTGGCAGTTATGCTGACGTAAATTTCTGTTGACGTTTTTGTTACCCCTATATTTCAGTATGCTAGATGTAGTTCCCCGTTTTCGCTGACTACTTTATAAATATTTATCATAATAGCGCTTTTTTATAAACTTAACTTTACATCGGGCGTAGCATTGGCAATAATAACAAGTGTTATTAACAATGTTAATTACAAATTTTAAATACAGGGTGTTCCAAATTAAGTGGTATACCATTGGGATTTCGGAAACTATAAGAACTACGAAGTCTGTTAAATGGGCAATGTTATGCAGTTTTGAGTGCTCATTCAGATTCCGCTGAGAAATATTAAAAATTCGGAACAGTTCGAAAGATATTTGAAAAACACTTGAAAGTTACGATTTTAAAAAATATCAAATTATAAAAGCTATAAAAAAATGTTTCATATAAAAGTTACATGATTTGATAAAGCAAACTTGAAATTATTTTTTTTGTTAATTACATTGTCAAATCACATTTTGTTTATAATTTTTAATTATTTGTTTAAATTTGTTATTGCCACTTTTCTTATTTATTAATAACATCAAAACAGTCAAACAAATTTTATTAATAATTTACTTGTTATTAATTAAACGTTACGTTTTCCATCCCTGGTTAAAAACAATGTTTTGCATTTTTTTTCGGTGTAAAATTTGCTATAGACAACTTTTCTTCTATTCAAAAATTGTCGGTAGTCTTCGTTTTTGTTCGTCCTACGGAACTGCGTTTTTTATTTCTTTTTTATGCTAATATTTGCAATCAAACATAACCTACATTCTGATTAATTCTTGTGAGAATATTTGTTCAAAATTTCACTAAATTCTTTTGAACGATTTAGACAGACGTAGACAGACAGATATCGTTATTTGTTTTGAAATTAGAGATACCATAACTTTACTAATATTTAATAATGTCCGAATGTTTTTTAAGGTTTGTTTATGCTATGTTTCTATACGCGATAGTGTTTTGTTATTATAACTATCAGGCTGTTGATATATTGACATTTTTATCACGTTTGTGGCTGTGGTTTTTGTTTTAGAAGAATTGAATGACAATTTATTATAACTTTCCTGTCATAATTTACGATATTCTTTTATCTTATGGGCGTGAAAAATTTCGGAAAGCCGGCACATTCTTTTGTTAAAACGTGACAAACTGACTGAAATTTTGCACCCACTTCAATCGCGTTTATCTTTTGTTTGTATTCGAGGGGCAACTTTCGGGATCGTTTTAAAAAGAACTTTACTTAGGGTTTCTACCTGCAGTATTTCCCAAAAATAATTTTTACATGTGCAAGACAGAAGACAGTGAGTCATGTCATAACCATAAACAATAAATTTTGAATACAGGCAAACATGTCCGAACCTGTTGCTGACATTCAAAATGACCAGCAAAGTTCCTGGAATTTGTATTTTATTGTCTTTAAAACTTTGGCTTTCGTGGGAAATACAGATGTTATAGTAGTCTAATAGAACGTTGAAAATAAGGAACGCGTATGCATATAAATGAGTAATTAAAATTCTAAGTTGGTGAGTTCTGATAACAAGAACCAATAAGTTAACAGTAGATGAGTAGAATATCTGAATAGGAAAATATTTTTCTAACCTACACACTACATGTGACATGTGTGAAAAATATATTTATGGTGTTATTGTACATGATAACATAAAACGTTTAAAATAGGTAAGTGTGTGTTAACAAAAAATATGCACAAAGATTAATTTATTAATTTTCAATTAAAATGATACAGCCATTTTAGTGTATATTCTGTTTATTAATTTAAAACCAACCTTTCGGTAGCTGCCTTCTTCAGGGGAAAAAACATATATAAATAAATAATAGCAAAAACAATAGCAATGAGTAACCAAGGTAACATATTAAAACATATTTAATATAGGAATCCATGCCCGCCTAACACCCGGTTACTTACTTTTTCGAAAAGTCGACTTTAATTGCTTGTGTTCCATAATAGTTATATAGTAAAGAGTCTGCATAAAGGACAAAATTCGGGACTTCACACACAATAAAGGAGACTTTTTGTAAAGTGCTCTTTAAAAAACTATTATGGAATAGGTTTTACCACAAAAAGATCCTTTTCGTTTTAAAGGAGACTTCAATATGATTATGGAACCGGGTGTAAGTTCTATACGTCACAATGATTGAGATTATTATTCTTGGGTTTTGAAAATCTCAATGGTTTCTCTAATTAACCTGTTGTTGAGGTGTATAGGTCTTGATAGAATTTTTGTTTCTCCGAATTTGGTTCGATGGAATTCTTCCAGGCCATGCTCTGCCACTGAAGATTTTCCTGGCTAGTTCAATCTGATCGATCGCTAGTGTTCATTCAGTCTTGTTTTTTTTTTGTTTCAAAAATATCAGGACAAGATTGATAGCATGGGGTCGTCCACCATAACAAAGAATAATAAAATGTACACTTTATCCTTAAAGTATTACTCAATAAATAACGATTAAGATTAAAAAAAAACATTTTTTAATGATTACTTTGCGAGATATTTGAATTTATTTTCATTGCCATTGTGACGTCACAACTATTGGTATCTTTCTCGCGCAGCGTACTATAGACACTGGTGCGAGAAAGATAGGTATAGGTTTCGTTAAAAATCAAATCCAGTTAAACTAAAAAGAATTAGGATTTTTTAACACTGAATTTCTTTAAAATTAAACAAACTTTCATGTAAAATAATAAAAAAAAAAATAGAGTGGAGGACCCCATTCTTCGCAATAAGAACATGAAAATTTTGTTTTCTCCATATGTTAAACTTCGACATAATGTTGAGACAAGTAAAAGACGTCATCCCTCTTCAGTCATCAGGGATTTACCAGATTGCATATGTCTACGGGAAAGTTTACATTGGCCAGACTGGTAGAACTGTTTCAGAAATTAATGAAATAAAACAAAAGGTTCATATACATACAGGATGTATCACGGAAAGTGAAACATGGGCGTTTGACATGGGAAATCAGTTTTTCCGTGCACATTGCTCCTCTAATTATTTTAGACAAAAAGTTTCAAATGTATGTTGTAAAGCAAAAATTTCTACATCCGAATCAATAAAAAAAATCATTTTGGCTACATCATAACTGCAGAAATAAAATTTGAAAATTCACGGAATTACAATTTAATAGTATTAGCCATGGAAGTAGAAACAAGAGATGAACAAAAGCGTAACATTTTATTACGTCAGTGTCAGAATAATGATTGTCAAAATAAATACTAATAATTTGACGTATAAAACGTTACGCTTTTGTTCTTCAATCATTAAGCAAAATTAATTTTGTATGCCTTGTAACGTCAAAAATTAAATATGAAAATGTCGAATATCACCGCAAAAATAGCTATAGCCATGGAATTCAAACAAAAAAATTGTAAAATCTGTTCAAATGAACAAATATCAATTTAAATTAACAGATAATTGTTAATTAAAAATTAGAAATCATATCTAATAAAAATAAATTACCCTAACGTGAGAGATAAGCCGTCAAGACATTTGTTATTTATTTTGTCTCAATTCCATGGCTATTGCTATTTTTGAGGTGATTTTCGACATTTTCATACCTAATTTCTGCTGTTATAACGCATAAAAAATAATGTTGATTATTGATTCAGATGCAGAATTTTATGCTCTACAACTTTTATTTGAAGCATTTTTACCTAAAATAATTAGGGACACAGGAAATTAAGAAAGTATGATTTTACATGTTAAAGTCCTATGTTCCGGCGTCGCGGTCACCACCCTGTATATAGTCAAAATCTAATATGTTATTTCCAATCATATAATTAAATACCAAATTTGAGAAGTTTTTGATCATATTTTAATATATTTTTTCGAGAAAATTGTATAGAGCTTCCAGTAAAGTACCACTTCCGATTTATCAATTTTAGCCAATATCTAATATGTCGTTCTCTTTAATATGAAAGTCTTTAATACCAAACACTTCCGGTTTATCATATATAGTCAAAATCTAAAATGTTCTCAATCATATACGAGTTTTAAATACCAAATTTGAGAAATTTTGGATTATATCATATGTATATGTTTTCACGAAAATCTATTGAGATCTTCAAGTAAAGTATTACTTCCGGTTTATCAATTTTAGCTAAAATCTAATAAGTTCTCATTGATATAAAATTGTTAAATACTAAAATTGAAAAGTATTGGATTATATTTTAATATAGTTCTTCATTAAAAACTGTTCTGGGCTTTAAGTAAAGCACCACTTCCGGTTGTTCAATTTTAAGCAAAGTCTAATCAACTCTTTATATTAATGCAGAAAGAAGGGAAAATATAAATTTTTGGAAGATTGATGTAAGAGTTATCGTGGAAGAAAACATCGTTACACACACAGACATCATTATAAAAATAGTAAAAACGTGTTGTGGGAACCCTAATTCGTGCTTATTCGCTGAAAACTCACTATCGAATTTTTTGACCGAAAACATTACCTCCCTTACATATTGTATGGTAGGAGGTAACAATCTGAAATTTATAATTTAATAACAGTACCCCATAATATTGTTTGTTGCAAATATTAAAATAACGTAATAATAGTTGTACTTTGTTAAGGTATGTATGTCATGTACATTCTGTTCTTGGCAGTGAAATCTCAAGAATAGCACTTGAACGACAGTGAAATATCTGCTAATAACTTCTATTTTCAATTTCTTCTCTGCAAATGGAAATGTCCTTTGCAACTAGTTTATCGATAGCGAATTCAGAAAACTGGAATTCTGTAATTGCACGACGGAGTACGGTCTTTCAAGATTATTCACCTCTCTGTTTGGAAAACATCTACGTGAGTGGATAGCTAAAAAAACGAGTTAACGTTTGCCAATATAACCAACATGCACCTTGCGTGAGAGTGGATAATAATTATTTTTCCTTTTCCTAGATTATGTAACTAAATAGGTTTCATGATGTAGTCATATTTTCAAATTGAACCAACAAAGGGTTCAGTCTGTAAATAAAAATTCTTCAGACGAAAAGCTTTTACTCCATATTTTTTTTAACATATTTCGTTAGAACAAATGTTGAAAATATGATGTATCTTGTTTTCTAATATTATTCGTTTATAATAAAGTTAATGTTAGCATTTGTTTTGGTCAATACCTTGATAACGAAGGGCAATCAGAATATTTTCCTTTTATTTGTTGTTACCATCCTGTATAAATAAATGAAATAAATATTATCACTGCTTATTTATTACCCAGCTGTGAGAACCCGTGGGGTGACGCCTGATAAACGCCATCAACGGTACATACAGGTCGGTCTGTTCTTATTTAATAACTCTATTATTTTAAATATTATGGATAAAAGACTCAACGAAGTTTATTTTAAATTAAAATGTGTATAAATCTGCGGTATAGGTTTTTTTTATAAAATGGTATGTATGGTACGACTAGCGAATGAAATATTATGTTTAAATTAGTTTATAGATGTGGTTTATGTATTCCGTTAGAAAAGAATAGAATTGTACGAAATATTCAGCTATGAGAATGGGGTCATTTCAAAAAAATTAAATCTTTTTTTTTATAAAATCGTGAAATCCGTCTCATTTAATAAATATAGTAATATAAAATAACATGAAATATGCGAATTTTCATTCATTAATTTGCTAATAAACTTTCGCGGATGTAAAATACGTGACGTCACGGCTTGTTACTCACACAAAGACATTCCTCACACACAACGGTCCACGTGGTTTTTGTTTGCTGCTATAAACAAGCTAACCTAAAATTGTGACAGGTGACAGCAGAGTTAAGAGTAAAGGTGTGTAAATAAAACATTTATTAAAATATATACCAAAAGTTGTGTGAAATATGTTTTTCGTTAACAATATGTTGCTGTCACAAAACCAAACTGACAAGTGATAACTCAAACAATCATAGTTCCAAACACAACCGGTAGAGAGCTACTGCTGCATCCGACAATCTGTGACGTATGCCGTGACGTCAGTGTCCAAATATTTGAAATTAAAGACAACTTTTAAAAAATCATATCTCTGATTCTAAAGACTTGTAAAGTGTAAAACATACACCTACATATTTAATTTGACCTATTCTTTCAAGAAAAAAATAAATTAGAAAATGTGAAATGACCCCCCCATTTAAATACTGGACAAGGAAATGCCAGAAATACATTACTATGTCTTGTTGAAAATAGATGGATGACTACCATACCTGCATAATAGCAGAATAACCAAACAGGGTTGCATTTAAAATATTTTAAACATTTTCTTTTATTTTGATTATAACAAAATATTTTTCTTTGAACCTATTCAGTTTGGCAATTCTATGAATTATGATTATTTTTAAATCATATGACAGTAGTTCCGACTCGCGAGGGTTGCTTGCACTGAGACCGAATTATAATTCGCGGTATTAATTTTTTTAAATACGTGCCTGAATCCTGTTGCTAAGATCATTTTAAATGCCTCATAGTATTCTAATGGTATTGGGGACAATTCTAGTCTTTTATAACGGAATACATATAAAGGTCAGTTTCCTTTAAAATTCAAATCATAAGACAAACTTCTGAAAAGAAACCACATCTATAAAATAATTTGAACGTCAACTTTCATTCGCTAATCGTACTATAACTATATCCTACGTATTTATTCAAATTTGAAAAGTACATGAAATATAAAATAATCTTTATATTATTAAAAAATACAATGGTGAATGATTTAAATATTATATTTTTATTAAATGGCTTTGCATTTCATTATTTTGACATTATTCTTTTCAAATTTAAAGAAAATCAATTTCATCTATTTAATCCGATATTTAATTATTACACCTTTTATTTAATATTTGCTGATGTCTAATTAAAAAATCTGATGTGGCCAACACAATACCTCCCGTTTAATTTAATTTTTATTCATGTAAATACTTAAAATTAAATTTAAATACCAGGTTCGATCCCGACCGACGCTAAACATTTCCAATTTTAAATGGCACAAAAATGACCCCTGTGTTACTCTCTCCACGCCAGCAATGAGTGCCCGTGAGGTGACGCCTAGTAAACGTTCGCACGGTACAAATATGTCATTATCGTTACCGAAATCTGTGTACAAAGCAGATTGTCACACCCAGCAATGGATAATATGCCGTGATGATATATTTATTTTATTTATTTATATACTTACCTATATTCCTACATATTTACAATTTTCTTTTTAAAATGTTACTATTATTATTTTAAATGCTTAATTTGTTGACATTGACATATATCTGTCAGTTACATGTATTTGAGATCTAAACTGATAGTTTTATAAATTCATCCATAAAATATATAGAAACAGTATTAATGCAAACCTGTAGAAAATTTAATAATCATTAATTTTTATATAAAATAAATCTCGAAAAAATAACATTTAAAGCTATTTTTCGAAGCCTCCTGTAATGTAATATTTTAATCATTTGCCGTTGTATTTATTTAATATAACATATAATTGCTTTTATATTATTGAATAGCAAATTTCATGTACTTTTTAAATTAAAATAAATACGAGTATATAGGATGTTCCACTTGAAAATGCAAAGTTGCACATGCTATTGTGTGAAAATGGAACATATATCGTAGATTTATAGGCATTTAAATTTAAAATAAACTTCATTTGAAACTTTTTCAATAATATTTATAATAATCGAGTTATTAAAAAAGAACAGACCGATGAATCGCTGTAGTTAATGTGAAAAAAAATAAATACGGAAAAGTAATGGAACAAGATAAGTTACAAGAAAACTACGGAAACAAAAATAGCAGTAAAATGCATTTTATTTTTCTTACAATTGATAAATGCTTTATTAAAAACTTGAAAAATATTGTTTGTTTCTAATGAATTCATGAATAAATTTTCCTATATCGAAATTTCAAGTTCATCGACATTGAACTTAAGTTTTTTGTAAAAGGAAGTGAAATATTATAATAATTTTATTATAAAATTAGCATATCTTTCATATATTATCAAAAAATGTTTTAAATGACCGGCTCATTTCGTATAAACTTTTGATAACCGATATTCTTTTTCATGACTATGTTACATAAATTTTGATAACATTATCGCAGACATAAATATTTTGAACGAATTGTCCGTAACAAAACAATTTAGTATATAATTCACACTTTATTATGACACTCTGAAAACATACAAAAGAAAAATTATAATTTGTTTTGCCAGTAGAATTGTTTATCTCAGCTGTATCGTATCTTTCTGCCAATGAAGCAGGATTAAAATGGAGGCTCTTTTGTTTCAGTGTGTCGCGAGTGGTTGATTAGAGAAGATGGCGCTTTGGCTTACAGGCTTCAAAATCAAGAAAGTAAGTTATCAATTGGATTGATTATATTCATTGTTTCATTGACTTGAGGCTGTTAACATGCTGGTAGAATGCCTAAGTGTTGTTAAATTTGTTGTAATTGATTGACAAATCCACCAATCAAAACATGAGTAATTCATGCGCTATGCTCCATTTAATTTACTCTAAATTGGTTCTGCTCTGGAGAAACCTTTTGTTCAAGTAGATATTGTATAGTATGTTTTACATTGGACTGTTTATTGAATGAGAAATTGCACAAAATCCGAACAATTTATTACACGAAATCTTCGTCATCATCTTTATCAATCATATCCAGTTAACTATTTGTTTGCTAGTAAATTAAAAAAAAAATAAGTCACTCTCACAGAATTTTAACTCACTTTGCAACAAATATCTAAAATATCACCAGGCACGAAAATAACACTATCACCACAGTATATCAGACAGATTACCCATTTTCATTATTTCACGACACAAATGACAGAAAATAAAGCTTTTTTATAATTTATAAATAAACGACTTGACATCTATCAACGACGATTGTTATGCACAGGATACTAATTGATTAGTTTTTTGTTTTGTCAAAATTAAATATTTTAATGGTTTTTATAATTATATCATCAAAATTTAATAAAATATTGTATAAACCACGTGAGTTAAAAATGTTTATTCAATCAAAGAATTGAATCCACTCGCACACGGGCTCGCGGCTTAAACTTTCTTTTCATGAATAAACATTATTTTAACTCATTTGGTGTATAAATATCTATTAATTTTGCGTTTTTTTTAATGATTATATGGAGTATTTTTAGCGAAATAAAAAAATGTGTTTCATATTTTTTTTATATATATAGATTAACATATTAAAAAATCCGAAATGCGTGAACAACCCTATTATTAATACATTCTTTTTAATTCACACTTGTGATTATAGAAATATTAACTATCGTTGGTCCCTGAGACCGGATGCGTGTATTGCAGGATAAACATTTATTTATAACTTCATCAGGATAAGAAAGATCTTGCAGATTCTATAAATTGAATTATACCTTCCAAAACTTTTTTATACCCACATTTAGGTAAAATTATTAAATATATACTTTTTATACTTTTCGATACAATTCGTGGCACTGAGAGAGATATTTCGTTTAAACTTAGGCCCCGAAAATTTCATTTTTAGGCAATAACCCAAAAATCGATGTACGAGTTTGACAACAAAAGACTTGCACATCGATTTGCTCTCAAAATCAGCAACAGAAAAATAGTAAGAATAGATGCTATGGTTGAGATTTCGACAATTGTTAACATCTACACCAACAGTAGAGAAATTTACCGCTAAAGTTAATTATTTTATTTATACAATACCCCTATACCTCTATACATTTAATTAATGCCGAGCCATGTCACAATATCGAGTTTATTCACTTTTTCGAGTTCCTATGAAATAATAACAACAATATAATTTTAAACGTATTGGTTTTAATTACTTTAATACAAGTTAAATATCAAAATATTTTTTAGATCGTATGCCCTGAAGAACTAGAATTTTAAATACTCGTATCTGTAGCCATCCATTGCTAGCATGAAATGAAGTTTATCGTAAAATTTTGGGTGTAAATTCTTTACCTTTTCTTTAATCATCTCTCAATCAATCGGTGCATGTTGTTTTCTTTGTTTTAAAAACCACTTATAAAGAGCCTTTTTCATTTTAGGAAAAGTCCAGTGAAAGTGCAATCGACATTTTTCTTACTTTATGTCCTTTTATTTTTTTATTGAACTTATTGTTGACTTAGCTACCCCATATTTTCGTGATAAAAATGTAGCTTCTCTACCTGCTTTTAAATTTTTCAATATTTCGGGATTTTCTTTCAAATTCAAATGTTTTCTTTGACGTAGCATTATGAATTACAGTAATTTGTATTATATAACACAAATAACAAAACTTTATACCTATTACCCATAACGCTACACAGGGAAAGCCCCTAAAAATGTATTCGGATCAGCAGAGCTGCGCGTTGTTCAAGAGACCATCAGCGAAGCTGACGCATTGCGCAGGACTGCTATGTGTTCACTATATGACATTAATTGTTCACTAAACGAGTTCAGTATGAAATCAATGTATTTATTTTTGTTTTCATTACATTAGATAGTTCAAGATATAGTGTATTCACTATACTTTTTCTGAAAATTAGTGTTCTGGCGAGGAAGTTTAGGTCCAATTAAATTTATTAAATATTAAAAATTTGATGCTCATAAATTTTAAAACCAAACCGTTTTCGACTTGCAAATCTAACAAAAGGAAAACTTCTCTTCCTTTTCTTAAAGCTGTGGCGATGGGCGAACGTATTTTGTTATTATAGTGTGGACATCATATGTCAACTAACATTCTTATTCTTACCAACAATTGTTCACTAAAAGAAAATGTCCGCTCTAATGTGTATCTGGCTTTAGCAAAAATAATAATTCGAACTTGTTAAATGTCAAATATGTATGTTACAATATTGGAAGAAATGTCATAACTCCTGACCGATGATGTAATTCCTAATTAGTTACAGATACCTAATTATATTATTGTGTTTAATTGATAATTATTCGATAATATTTTGTAATATAATCAATGTTTCATGCAATCAGTAATTTCGAATTTGTTGTGCGTAGTGGACGCAGAAAGCATAGCGGGTAGAAAGTATTGTTTTATTTAACTTTTCCCTGTAAGTGTATAGTATTTTACTTGATTTTACCTTTTAAGGTTAACATGTATGTCTTTGTACTTTCAATGTAAATATCACTTAGAAAATAATCTATCAGAACTTAGATTTTAACGCGGAAATTTTGAACTATTCTGTCTATTTACATAACAGATTATAGTTAATATTTGAACAGTATGGAGGAAATAATCTAACATGGGAATACAGGGCAGGATTTATAATAGTGGAAGAGTCGGGACACTGAGAAAGTGTCGGTTCTCCTTCAATAAAATAATTTGTATTTTATATATTGCATTATAATTTCTGCATAAATATTTCATTATACTCTTTTCAAATATAATAAACATAAGAATTCAAATATTCGGGCCTATTCTGTAACAATGTGGGTTTTTTTTTTCACTTGATTAAATATGTTGTCCATTAGATAAATTATACAGGTTATACTGAAAAACGGGCCACTCAAAATTTATTTATAGTTATTTTTGAATTCTCTTTAAATATTTGTAAACTAGGCCCCGAGATTCACAAATCATGGCATTTGGCATGGTGGTAGCTCATCCGGTTTGACCGGAACTGATATTAACTTTCATATTTCAAATGGGACACCTATATATTTTTATATATTTGCAATCTACATAAAATTACAAATTCTAACATATGATTGAAATGTATTTTTATTGAAGAAATAAATTACAAGAACGTAAGAGAAAATGATTCATATTTAACCTGCTAAGCCATGATATCAGGCAAGCTGTTAAAACATATGGGATATTATTAAGTAATATTTAAGTTAATTGTTTAAATAGTAAGTTATTTTTGTAAGATTTCATATTTTGTTACAAAAAATGATCAATTTGTTATCACAGACTACCTGATATCGCTACCAGGTTAATTCGTTATTATGTTTTTGTAATTTATTTCTTTAATAAAAATCCACTTCAAACATGTCGTTGAAAGTTAATGTCATTTCCGGTTAAATGGGACAAGCTACCATCATGCCAAATACCAAGATTTGTGAGACCCTAAGCCTAGTTAACAAATATGGAAAGAGCATTTAAAAATAATTATAAATAAAAAAGATATTTTGAGTGGCCCGTTTTTCCCCTCTATATGAATTTAGCAACCAAAAATCCAATTTTTTGTTTTCATATTTGATTGGCGAAAATTTTTAACGAATTGTTAAAAGTTTATCACAAGTTACAGAATTGGGTCAATGGGGTCCTCCATTCAATTTTTTATTTTATTTTAAATGAAAGTTCGTTTAATTTTGAAGCAATTTGTAGTATTAAAAACTAGTTGTTTTTAGTTTAACTGCATTTGATATTTAACGAAACCTGTAGCTATCTTTCTCTCACCAGTTTCTATAGTAGGCTGCGCGAGAAAGATAATAATAGTGTGACGTAGAGGGTAGAAGTATAGATGCTTTGAATCTCAAATATTTCAATAAGTAACAATTTTTCATGTCAATCATGATTTTTTTCGTATATACTCTCAATATAACTAGCATTTTATTCAATTTTCTGTTATTGTGGAGGGCCCCATTGTTTGAGGAGGCCCTGGGGCGGTCTTCCCTTGTTAATCCAGCCGTCTGATATTAATTCCTTACAATATGTGTAAAATTATCCAAAAACACATATTGTTTTAAAAAAAAATGTAATATTTGTAGCCGGACTGTGGTTTTAATTTAATTTTTATTTAATCCCCAATTAATTATTGATACAACCGGCCATTAATCATATTAAATTATTCTGTAAATAATGCTGTAATATAAATAATAATTTGTTATTAAATTATCTGTATCATATTTTAAAAGTGGAAAATTATTATTTAATTACATGGAAATTATTATTATTATCTAGTTAATAAACTTAGCATTGTTTGTAATCAAATTGATTACAACAATAAAACGCTTGAAATTTCATGGTCTGAGCCGTGACTGCATAAAAGTTGAAATGTTTTCCGAATGAGTCATTGCTTACAATACATGATAAATAGAAGTGTGAAACAGATTTTTAACTAGTACTATCTACAAACAACAAAAAATACCGTCCAACGACATTGTTTGTTATTTCACATGAGAAAATCCAGTTAAAGAATATCTGAAACAAGACAATTTTACACCATTGCCGCAGAAGTAATTACGATTACATAACCTTAACTTTCACAACCTAACCTTAAAAACATCATCAGCTTCGCGATGATTTACAAATCGTACAACAACTGTAACTTCACGCAAACTTTGCGATTAACCTCACGTAACATAACGAGAAGTTAACATGCATAGCTGATTATAAATTTTAATATTTTCAACAATGTGCGGCCTTCATGCGTGGTTGACTTGCTTACGCCTTGACATGCGCAGTAGCGAGTTACCTATACGTAGGTCGGAAATTGAAGCGGCCATCTAAACTTCGAGTCGTTGACCACATGATGAGATTTTTCTGCAGGCGTTAGTTACTTTGACACGATGTTGGAAACCTTGACACTGGCTTTAACTAGTGTTTTTATTGCTGTATTTGTTTAAGGTTTATTAGTTTCTTATTTCATTGATTGATAATGAAACAGTAAAAAAAAGTTTGATTAACTATACACATGAAAAAATGTTATGTGTTTTTTTAATGTCATTTCGGAAAATTATTTGTATAAATTGTTTGTTAGAATAAGAGTAAGTGGTCTGAGAGTACCGTTTTTACATGCCTTAAAAAACTTATATTCGTGGATCCAAATTTATTTCATAAGTGTAATATTTTTAATTTTTTGTGATTTTTTGTTTACACTTTGACCAACAAAAATTTTACTCTTTATTCATGAGAAAATTGTCTGAAAATACAATATTTAAATTGCCGCCTTTTCTGTCGCCTGATATGAGAACACCACTCACCAATGAGGCAGAGGCTTACATTTGCCGCCGACATAATTGAAACGTGTGTCGTGAAAGGTGTCATTTATATACCATATTACTTATTGTTATATTTTGTAAAGGCTCAATCATAAAACTATTTACAAAATCAGTTTCATTATGTGAAGATTATTTTTCTGTAAGCACAATTTTTTATAATTAAATATTAAATATTTATAATTTTTATCTTTCCAGTTCTTTCATTGGCTAGTATTTCTTAGACATCACAGGCAGTGTAATTTGGCGCCAATTCAAACATTGTATTCTTTTAAATTGCTACTGTGTTTAATATATACAGAAATTTAAACAGAAAATCATATTTACTAATACTGTACAAGGTATCTACTTTTTCGAATAGGGCACTTGCACCTATGTCACATCATGGGGATGAACAATTGATTCTGGATAACCTAGCTTCAGTCTTATGCAGCGAATGAGTTTTTTGTGCAAGAAATTCAGTTTTTCACAAATTTATGAATTATACTTTTAAATGTAACTGAAAAAAAATTAAAGATTTGTATGAATTATTTACTAGTAAAACAAATCAGTCGGATATGTAAATATATTTTGAAACATATTAAGTTGAAATAAATAGATTGTAATATCAGGTTGCATTTGAGTTTGTATAAATCAGATTTTTTTTAATTTAGAAAGAAAATTAAATTTGAAATATCTATAAGGATATTTATCTCCGGGTTCATATTTCTTATTATCATAATATGTATTTTTATTTATAATTTATCGTTGGAAGCCAAAGTACGTTAATCAGATGATAAAATTAAATGGATAAATAATGCGGATCATTATATATTAACACTTTTTTTGACGAGGATTTTAAATTCCTCTCAAAAATCAATATGAAATCAATAATTAATTATCTTACTTTTTAAACCTTTGTGGGAATCACAGACACTATTTTTTTTCTTGTTTCCTAGTTACTTGTTGCAGTAACCAACAACGGTACAGAAAAGTGGCATACAAAAAAAAATCATTCGAATTTTGTTATAAAAAATATTTTTTCATATTTTTTATACAAATTATTAAAGAAAATTGCATATACTTAAATATTAGTACAATATATTCCTATCCGATTATATTTAAATTGTTTTATATGTAATACAAGTCTGCTCAAATAACTACGATTAAGTTAGTTTTAATTGAATAACCATGAACTCACTAAATAATAACAATATTCTGAAATATTTTTTACTGAAAACACTGCTCATACATTCACCTTTACACATAATCACTTTTTCCATAAGAAAACAATAAGTGCTGTAAAAAGAAAAAAACAATAAAAGATGACGGGACGATAATTCTTCATAAGACTCAATGTAAATTGAAGGTTTGCTTGTCCACAATCAGCTGTTAGCTGCCATGTTGAAACGTCATGTGCAAATGTCCGACTTCAGAGAAAAATATGTTAACTTTTTTTGCAACACCTCATTATTATTAGTTAAGCCGTAATAACTTTTTTTAATATTGTATGACGTAGATGTTAAGATCGTTGTCTTTAAACAGTGGAGTTTCCTAATAACTGGAGTAACAATTTTATCTACATTTCAACGCTTATAAAAATATATAAATATGTTTGAAATAACTTTTGTTTATATCATTTAACATTTCTTTTACTTTCATACAAACGCAAGTGGTTTTTATCTGGTGCGGCATCATCATTCAAACAAGTATTATTTAGTTTACTCTCTTTGTTTCGATATTATCTGCATTCAAAAAGGCTTGAAAGCAGTAAGAATTTGCAATAGAGTAGATGTGTGACATAGGGCATTAAAAATTCGAATATTTTAAAACTAATAGTTTCTATGAAGTAGTTTTAATATGTTACTATATGGTCGTAGGTGGGGAACCCTATCCCTATCTAAACTAGATAGTGGTTTTTCAAAAAGTCGGATAACGCCATATTCGGCTAAATCAGGAAGCCAAATAACGGATTATTCGACCATTACGGCCGAATAATAAACTTGTATAGTTAGTTAATATTTAATCATAAGCGTACAAGTTTTAACATCAAATTTTGTGGACCCGCGTCTAAACAATATTACATGGCCAACTTTTACGCATCTATTGGGATATTTCACTACGTAGAGATGGCGTTGTGTACCACTTACCACTGTCAAACCTTCAACAAGGGAGCAATTTTCTGTAACTTCCATAAGCGTATCATTATCAATAGTATTTCTTTGATTCTTCTTGTATTTTGACTTTCCTCTCAGTGTTTATTATTATTTTAGGTAGAGTATATTGGCTTGTATCCTGTTTTATTAATTGTAGCGGTAGATCAATTATCATTTTAAATACTTTAGTTAGTAGTTATTAGGTTATGTTTACAATTTTGTTTTTTCTTAGGGACAGTTTTACAGCATATATTAGATAATAGTAATGTAATTGATTGTAAATATTAGTTCTATTATCTATGTTCCACTATAGCAACTTCGTGCGTATGTAAAAACATGCGAATGAGATAAAAAAATCCTTGTTTTTAGTTTCAAATTTTGCCACCAGGTTTGCATTCTAATGAAATATCCCAATACTTATCTATCAAAGACGTTATTAACATTGTAGCAATTTTATAATATAAAAATCTATTTTTATTAGTGTTTTTTGTGCACTCTCCACGCCAGCATTGAGTGACCGTAAGGTGACGCCTGGTAAGCAAAACTAATATTTCATCATTACCGATATCTGTGTATAAAGCAGATTGGCACACCCAGCAATGGGTAATATGCCGTGATGATATATTTATTTATTTTATTTTTCTTTGCATGCTACGCTACTTTGGATCACTTGTGATTATTTCATTTCATTCATACAATAAAGTTTATTGAAATAAAATAATTATAATGTTTAATTTTATTAAAAAATAATTAGAGAAATCCAATTTTTTTATATATATTTATCCGGCCCGAACAGATATTCGGTGAAGGTGGCCGGATTAACCGACTTCGCCTCATATCCGTTGCATCCATAATCTAAACTCTAAACCAAATGTTACATTCTCTTTTAAAATGCTGTATAATATTTGTATCTCTTTTGTATTTATGAGGTCAAGTTAGAGTTCAAATTTGACCTTATGCGTTTTTTATGGACTGCTTTTAAAATTCTCAGGTGGTCCATACTGCAGTAAGTATATAATAGCCATGCCATTAGGTTCCAGTTAAATACATCATTCATATTAAAAAACGAAGTTGTCATACCCAAGATATTAATATTTATAATCAAATTATTTTAGGTTTGTATTATAAGTTATAAGATATCGTTATCGTTTAATCTTTAATCGGTAATGTTATCATTTTTGAAAAATGAAGGAAAACTGATTATGATAATGTGGATTAATAAATGTCATTTATTAAGAAAAAAAGTTCAAACCTGATTTTAACGCAACCAAGTTTCATACTTTTTTCAATCTAGATCCGAAAATATTTTTCTTCCAAATGTCGTACTAGACCTGCACACAGTACCGTAATGGCATCGTAGGTATAAACATCAAAATATACATCAGCATAATATACACCTAGTTTAGGATAACGTAAATTAGACAAAGTTGTCCTATCAGGTGGCTTTTTCAGCGGTGTATTGTTAAACAGAAAAATGCTTAGGACATTAGATATAAATACAGTAGAACCTCGATTATCCGAGTCGCAATTATCCGAGCTCCGGATTAACCGAGCCGATCTAAAGACCCAACATGCGAGGTACGCGCGTCTATGATCTGGATTAACCGAGCCAATCTAAAGACCCATCCGTATTAACCGAGCTTCTAAAATATTTCCATTTAAAATCTGGAAAAAGCTCTGAGGTATATCGAACAACAATCAGAGGCAACCCCAGCGGATTTGCTTCTTCTTAACAGATGGAGAAATATGGCAGCGAGAAAAAGATGCAATATGAAATAGCAACGCATAGATAACTATTTCAATGTTTTATAATATACATACATACTTATTTACATGTTAAAAACGTTAAAAAACCGTTTAAAGTACATTTGTGTTTATTTTTTTAATGAATAAAAAATAAATCCGGATTATCCGAGTTTTCAGATATCCGAGGAGGGTATCCCCCACGTTACCTCGGATAACCGGGGTTCTACTGTACTATAAATCAACTAACCCAACCGTGATAACAAAAATTGAACATCAACATTCGAAAAATCATAAAAATTTTACATGTCCAGAATTCAATTTGGGATATCTGTAATTGAATTTTTGATATCTTTAATTTCATTTTTGATATAGTTGCGCGCGTGCACCCGACGCCACCGAGTCTAGCCCGTACGCGACCGCCGCCGCTGTTAGAACGTTTCTCGAACGATGACGTAATCGTCGCGAACAGATCTCCAGCTTAATTACGTACGGTCGGCAGATTCCTTTCTATTCGATGGAATAATGGAGAACCCTCTAAGAAAAGGACGCCGGGCTGTATATCCAAAATTAAGACATCAAAAATTCTAATTCTGGACATGTTATTTAAGAAGATGTGATATCCAGAATTGAATTCTTGATATCCAAAATTAATTTAAGGCATCAAAAATTCGAATTCTGGACATCATATTTAAGAAGATGTAATATCCAGAATTAATTTAAGACATCAAAAATTCGAATTCTGGGTATGTTATTTGCGGAGATGTAAATTTATTTTAAGACATCTTTATTTCAATTTTTGATACCTTTAATTCAATTTTTGATATCCTAAATTTAATTTTTGATATCTTTAATTCAATTCTTGATATCTAAAAATGAATCTTTGATATCTATAAATATTTGAATTTATCGTCAAAACAATTTTAGATATCAAAAAATATTAGGTATAAGGACATCCAAAAATAAATTGAAGACGTCTTTATTTTCATATTACCCATTGCTGGGTGTGCCATCACCAACCAGGCGTCACCTCAGGGGAACTCACTGCAGGCGTGCAGAGTGCACCACAGGGGTCAATTTTGTGTCATTAAAGTTCGAAGTAGTTTTTGTCGTCAGTCAGGATCGAACCTGGATCCCCAGATTCGCGACCAGACACTCATACAGAATAAATAAATAAATATTAAAACGTCGTTCCATAAGAACACATTGTTTTTTCCAATTTTAAAATTTATTATTAATACCTATTATGACACATAGCGCCATCAAATTATGTTGCTATGCGTTTGTTGAACGGTTGCTATGTAAATAGCAACAATATGTAGTAAAAATATTGCCTTGGCGGTAAAAGTGACATTTTACAGACTGTTAGTTGTCAAAAAAAAATCGCACTTTTAATGTCAATCGACAAAAATAATTTTCTTTCGTGAATTATATTTTATAGATCTATTAAATTAAATTTTCCGAGTGCTTTCACATTTATTGCTTTCAGTATTGGGGGTGAATGTTTTCATGTCTTATTAGACGTTTATTATGCGGGTCACGTGCTGTCTAAATGCGCATTTTTATTTTACTGTCCGCCGTCTAATGGAAGAGGGTGGAACTATAAAAAAATAATTCACCCTCATGTTTACCCTCTATTTGTGCATCTCGGGGCGCCTTAATATGTAAATAGAATAAATCTAAATGATTACTTTTGTTAATTGAGACTATGAATAATATTAAAGTCGACAAATTGATTTTATGATTTGAAAAAGTTTTGGGAGCACTGAGATTGTGATTTGATAGGGGTTCATTGTTTTAACTCCATTGTTACTTCAAGTATTGGGTTTCTGAAGTGTGCTACATTGGAAATAAATTTTAGTTAAATTTTGTTTTATATTAAACTAGCAACAGAAACATTTAAATAATATTAAAAATGTTATTACATATATTATTTGCTATCAGTAATATTAAATATACGTACAACAAACTTTTGTTGTCAATATTATGTGAATTTCTTTATTTACACCCGACAGGAAAATAGACATTTTTCGTATAATTATTATTATTAAAAACATGTCAGGTACCAAGACCCTTATTCTTGAGCGTTCATAATTTCGTTCGTATTCGCATTCGTTTTCATGATTCAGATTACTTACGAGTTGAAAGTTTATTTTATCAAATATTTATTAATTAAATATTTTTTTAAACTTTTAAATGATGTGAATAAATGTTGCAACGCAGTTGAGACTGACAAGGACATGTATAGTATTGTTTTTTTAATCTGTTAAAAAATATACACTTTTTTTCATTAAAATGTGTCTTTTTCACACAACGGATGAAATAATGAAACGTTATGGCATTTTTTTTCACACTTTTATTGCAGATGTAAAAAAAAATTATATGCAACCCGAGTAAAAGCGTCTTATTTCACTCATAGGATTTGACGAACTCGCATACGGCCGTTCAGTCAAACTTTCCTATTCATGAAATAAGACTATACTTTTTGCTCTTGTTGCATAAATAACTATCTTGAAACAGACTACTATCACGACTAACATGAAAACGAATGCGAATTCGAATACGAACGAAATGACGAACGTTCAAGAATTCGGACCCAGTTTTCAAACAAAATCGACACTAATAACAGATGTTTAACCATGTTTTTGTATATTTTAATATTCAGATACGTACATTTACATACAAAACAGCGGCTCTAACTAAAGCATCATGTACTATATTTTTAAATAAAATCTATTTTTGTGCCTCAGTTCGGCTTAGATTGTCCAGAAACACTCTGTTACTGGACTAAGCCACAAAAAACAGAGACTTTTTATGGTTATAAGTTTTCATCATTTTCTGATTTGAATTGTATTCTTGTTCTCCTATTCAAGTTCTTATTTAACCTCAATTGTTTGATAGTTAATTATGGTCAAATCTTGTAATCTAATTTTGATATTTTTTAAAAACAAACTTTTATTAAAATGCATTAAAAAGAAAAATAATTATTCTGAGGCTCTCTGCCTCAGTAAATAGATGGCTGGTCCTAAATAATGAATACGTTCAAACCGAATACTGCCAGCCGTGGAACTCTGCGTCCCGACCGCTTCAAAAGCAGTCTGACTGCGGCCGTACTGGTACTTCGTTAAAAAGCTCGCCCAAATTTACAGATATGAAATATTAATAAAAAATTGTCTAAATTTTAAGTCATTCGTTTTTAGTTAACTATTTATTAAAAAGAAAAAATCCATCGTATTCTCTGGTTTGGAACAAATCAGACGGCTTTATTCTTCTTGCAATATTTTCTAAAATGTTATCCACCTCATTTTCCTCAAGCATGAAGCAAAGAAGTACATCAAACTCCATTTTCATTGAATATAAATTGAGACCGACGACGGGCGACCGCGTTCAACGAAACTACCGTGGCAGTATGGTTAAACCGTAGCTGCTGACCGCTACTGTCAACTGCAGCCGCTCGCAACGCGAAACCGTATCTTTAGATGCAATTTAATATAAGTTGGTTTAAAAGATTTTTTTTCTAATTAATTTATTAGTAATTATTCTACATACAGTACTAGTTTGCGGTTAAAATATACATTATGTATAAATTCAATTCTGAGAGGTGTTCTTGCTAAATATTACTTTTATTTAGATAGATATATTTTCTAAGAATTTTTTTTTTATGTGGGATAAAATGAGGAAATACCACGAATAAGCTATTATAAGATAGTTACAGTTAAAAAATCTGTGATTATATTTTGATTACTGTCTTATTTATTACTAAGCAGAAATAAACGGATGTAAAAACTATTATCCACTTGTTAATAGTTCTAGTTTCTTGTAGAAAAGATTTATGTTCTTTCTGTAAATAATTTACACATAATTTATCCAATAATTAATGAATGGAAATATTTCTTTGTGAAAGTATGTTGTTAATAATAATAATTTACGACAGGATATATTAGCAATTGTTAATTTACAATGCAGGTGCAAGAAAAGCCTTTTTACTGTTATAATATCAAAATTATTTTTCCTCTAAGACATGTGGTTACAACCATGTAATTTGAGCAAGCTTTGTAACACACTTCTGTCAGTTTGAAACTCATGTTGTACGCTAAAACATGTATTACACGAATTTACAAATTACAGTTGTTAAACAAGTGCATTTTCCGTTGCTCTAGATTTAATTATGAATTTCTATGAAGGAAAGCCAGTGTCTTATGTGTTATTAAGTGAAAGAATCATCGGAGAACTTAGAAATATTCATTGCGAAATCAAACAATTACAATTACTAATACCTGATGAGATAAACAAATTACAAGAAACGATTAACTCCAACAAAAATGTAGTCACGATTGACAATTTGCGCAATGCGATGGGAAACTCAAAAAGTGCAATAATAACTTTTTCAAAGTCAAATAGTTCTTTAAATCGCGGTTATCAAACATTGCGAATTAAAAAAAATCCTAATACACGTGAATTAGTTAGAAATTGTTGCACTTTTCCAAAAAATAAAAACACATCTACTGCAAGTATAAATATGTATGATTTCCAATGTGATGTGCGGAAAAAAGTGAAATTCAACGATTTTCGAAATATTCCGCAAAAGTTTGATTATGTTAAGCGGGATAACGAAGTGGCAAAAACATCTCTCATGGTTTACAGGCTGGAAAAGATTTTAATAAGTGAAATGCAAAAAATTGAAAGGAGTTTTGAAAAACTTCGCACGGACTTCAACACTCATTTCAATAAACGAACAAGTAATTAAAACTATTTAAGTGTTTTGTTTTTTAGTAAATATTTTTATTTGTGTTTTATTGCATAGGTTTTGTTGTTTTTATGGTCAATTTTCCAATCATTAACTTTTGAATATATTTTACGTACATTCACACGCTTCTAACATTTTTCTTTTTAAGTTATACAAATTTAATCATATACAAAAATTATGTAAAATGTAAGTTAGGAGTAAAGGTAAAAGGATTAATATTGACATTATTAGATAATTACAAATATGTACTCTGTTAAATACTTCACGTTAAAGATATAAATCTTATGTTTCATTACGTACAGATCTAGTGATATCTTTATTACACATGTCTATTTTAATTTTTCTCCATTCTATATTTTATAGCCCAAATTTTAACATGTTGTATAGGAACATAAAAAGCTGGATGTGGCCAACACCTCCCTCCATTTCAGTTTTATATGATCTCATTTAATAATGCTGGCAAATATTTATTTTTCTATACCTATATTCAAATTTAATCAAATTATTACATTTTTCGTGTCTAAACATTGCTCGCGTTCAGCCGGGATAGCGCTAACCTAGCAAAAATTAGCGCTATTTGTTAGCGCTAGATGTGGACTGAATGTTATCCATTTATTAAACTTAGCGCTGTTTAAAGTAAGAAAATAACTGACAGAAATTATTACTTGACCTGTTAGAAGATGCACCTAAATATTATTAACCAGGTAGTAAATGGGGTCTCGTAGCTGCGTGCCTGAGTGTCTGGTCGCGAATCTGAGGAACCAGATTCGATCCCGACCGACGCCAATTACTTCGAATTTTAAATGGCACAAAATTGACCCCTGTGGTGTACTATCCACGCCAACAATGAGTATAGGCGTCATAATTTTTAAAAATTAACTTTTTTTAATTTTGTATTTTAAAATACAGGGTGTTAAAAAAGGGTAAAAAATGGGGCTGTATACATTTTGATGTGCTGATTTTTTCAAAATTCGGCAAAAAAATTCTATATAGGTATTGTCAGAAACCCTTTTATCATAAGGTGTAGGGGCATGAAATTTTTATTAAAAACAATAAATTATTAATTAATTCGTAATTATTTCCTATTAAACCTCTGTTACTTGATTAAATAATTTATTATTTGTAATAACAATTTTGGTAGTGGCGCAGTAAATAAATTAAAAATAAGAAATAATTTTCCAAATTTTGAAAAAATTCTTGTTGGTAGAAAATCAGCACACCCTGTATATAGAAAAGTTTCAACGCAAAATTTTAACAAAATTTAATAATTTTTAATTTTTATAGTGGCAAATTGTCAAAAATAATAATAATTCAAGCTATTTTTCGAAGATAATTATTTAGTGCTACTTGAAAAGTACCATTTTCGGTTCATTGAGTGACTTGAAAATATAATGAGTTCTTTCCATTTTAGTATAAAGTAGGAAGACCATTTTTCAAAATTTCTTGATTGATATGATTTGAGTTAGGCGCACAAACTTAATCGTAAAAATGTTAAAATCGGAATATTACGGACCTTAAAACGTGGTTTGTAGCACGATCCCTACTTCCCTTACCAAGGAAAAACAGAAAATAAAAAAAAAAATTGTATACAGGTTGACTTGATTATTGCAAGACCATTTACAAGATTTTACCGCAAGGCCATGCGCAAGATTTTACACGGGGCTTTTGAAAATAAAACTTATAAATATACTTAGCAATTTTTATAAATATAACTTTATGAATATATACAGTAAATAATTATTTATCCTATTGAAAAAAGTTTGGAAAAATACTGTTTAAATTATCATCATCATTTGTAAATTGTGTCTGTACTGGTGTCTCCACACCAGTCTTCCTCTTCTCCTTCTCTCATATATTTTCTTTTTAATTATAATTTTCTAAATACAATTCCTTCTCGCTTCTTAAAACATGTCCAATCCAGTTAGCTTTCTTATTTCTCACAAAAATATTCTCTCCTCAAATTATATACGATTTATTTACTCGCGCTAATCTGATACTTTTTCGCAATCTTCTGTTTTCTCTTATCTGTAAATACAAGTCCAAATTCAGGTTAGAAAATAAAATTTCCCCATGATGTGTTAACTAATAATATTAAGTTACCGTACAATATTAAACATTATTGCCCGGATGTAGAAACGTTCATAAACGCTTTGTTTAATTGACAGATCATCAAAACAAACAAATGCAACGTGATTTTTTGACAGCAATGGTTTAAATGTCATAAGAACAAGGAAACTGATTCGAATTTGTTCATTTTGATAGTCCGTTAATTGAACGTTTCTACAATCGGGCATAAGAATAGCATATTTAACATTTATCTAATAACTAATAATTTATTTTTTCTGTTTAGTATCGGAGCACTACACTGGCAACCGCTACCGCAATGCCCAAGTCAGGGAAGACTTCCCTTGTGCCCTGGATGAGCAGCTACGAGAACAGGAACTGGCAGAACAAGCAGCAGCTCTTTACCATCAAATGATCGCTGAACAGTATGTATGAAGACATTTGCGTTTCAGCCTAAATTACATCGTATTCAATCACTCTTTCTAAATCTTAGAGAAGAACAAGATGCTTTAGTGGCCAAACAACTTGCGGACAAGATTGAGCGAGAGGAAGAAGCCAAGAGGAGAGCTATTGAACAAGAAGATGAAGAAATTGCCCGGCAACTAGTGGTAAGAAAAATATTCCTTTTATTGTTTAATAAAATACTAAAAGTGTAATGCCTATTCAAAATTCAATTCAAGTAAAAATACATTCTTAGGGATTTACTCTGTGCAGTGTAAGACGTAAAATGTTTGTTGTGTGTGTTATATAATATAATACAATATACTTACTGTAATTCATAATGCCATCCCAAAGAAACCATTTAGTCCAGTCAATTGAGACCAAAAAAGACTTGCCTAACAGAAGGTGGGATAGTATTTTAATATATGCTGTTTAGATCGAAACTCTGATGCAAAATTCAAGTTTTCAACTCTGGGGAAGGTCGGCGCGAGCTACCGTCTTTGATTAAAGATTAAAGGTGCAGAAAAAGTGTTTTTAGATTATCCTAGGTAAAAAATGTAAGAACCCTTTTTTGTACATAAAATTACGAGCTTTAATTTTGTAAAATTTAATAAGGGCAGCACGCGCCGACCCTCCCCAAGGTCGAAAACTTGAATTTTTCATCAGAGTCCCGACCTAAACAACGCATATTAAAATCAGAACTATCCCACAAGGTAACAATCTCTACTGTCTGGACTAATTTGAAATTGAAAGAAATAGCCGAAATATTGGAACATTTAAAACAGATAGAAGAGGAGAGCTACATTTTTATCGCGAAAATATGGGGTAGCTAAATCGACGATAAGTTCAATAAAAAACAAAAGCATACAAAATATAGAAAATGTCGATTGCACTTTCACCGGACTTGGAAAAAGGAAAACATTAAAATCTGCAATAAATGCTAAAATGGGAAAGGCTTTTTATAAGTGGTTTTTAAAACAAAGAGAACAACATGCACCAATTGAAGAAGAGATGATTTAAGAAAATGCAAAGAATTTGCACCAAAATTTTTGCGATAAAAATTCATTTCATGCTAGCAATGGATAGAAATAGATACAGCGAATGAAGAATCGAACATGAATGATGACAAATTCATTTCCTGTACTCAGACATTAACATTTTTAAGTATTGTCCAGCAATGCGCTGAAGGTAACGCAGATGAAATAAAGTTTTCTAAAATTCTAGTTTTTCAAGACATACGATCTAATTTTGTTATTTGATTAACTAAAATTAATATTTAACTTGTATTTAAGTAATTAAAACCAATAAATACGTTTAAAATTATATAGTAATTATTTCATAAGAACTCGAAAAAGTGAACAAACTCGATTTTGTGATATGGCCCAGCATTAATTAGTTCGCTGTATCGAGAATAAAAATATTTACAATAAACTTAAAAATTGTTTGCAGCTTTTTAAATGACGCATAATTGATTTAATGATTTGCACACTTGCTTACACAGCGATTAAACGAATCAAGTTCAGCAACAATTATTATTAACTGTAACAATAATCTGTGTTGTGAGATACAAGTAAAACTTATCAACAAACATTGCTTCAGTCTGGGAAATTTGTAATTCAATTATGTATAAAATATTCATCCTTTAGCTCATCTTTATTTGAAAGTGACACACAGTATGTCTACATCGTGTTTGTTGGCATTACATTGAGAATTACTGGATGGATTTCATTGCGTTTATCATAAAAAGTTCTACAAAAATTCCGCTACAACGTAATCTATCTTTAAAAGGGAGATTACAATAATCGTTGAAACTGAGTAATAATAATTTTTTAAGTACCTAACCACTAAATTTTTTTAAAAATAAATTATTTCTTTAACTGCATCTAATGTAGATAAAAAAGTCCTGTAAACGTACTCGTATGTAATTTGCATTTATAGTTTGAGATATCGTTTTATAAGTGCGGCCTACCGGGAGAATAATATCGTTCGTATAAAACATCAGCAATAAATTCATAATACCCTTAGTAGTTGCAACTTTGGATAATGTGGTATTCTTTTTAGACACAAAACTACTTAAAATTGCATTTTCTTAAAATTAAGATTTTGTACATTGTATAATTTATTGTATATAAAGTACAAAACATATTAAAAAAGTGATAAATTCTATTCTTGTAAATATTATATAAAAAAAATACTTATCAATGTATATCATAAAATGCAATACATAGAAGTGTAATACATTATTAATGATGTCACAAATAGTGCATTAAAGATGAATAATATTACGTATTGAATAAGTGGCGAAATTTTAGATGAAAAGATAAGTTCTAAACCAATTTCAATATTAATTTTTTTAGAGGAATTTCATGTAAGTTTAACTTGTTAGTAACTAGCGAATCGCTCATTGAATCAAAAATCGTGTAATATATAACATGAAGGAGAATATCATGCTTAATACATATTTGCAAATCGCGTTATCGTATCTTTAACCAGGTCAGAGTGGTGGATGAATTTGTAGGAAAGCGTTGATTAAAATTATTTAAAAAATCATCGATAATTTATTTCTTCTTGCCATGCCACGATGAATGTAAATAGTTATCAATAGCAAAACCTACTAGATTAAGTAATAAATACCTAATATTGTTTATTTTTGGAGTAATTTAAATTTCTTTCATGAATTGCTATTCTGGTTAACTATTTTTTAACATAACTCTTTGGCAGGTTATCCTAGGAAAATAATGTAAGAACCCTTTTTGTACAAAAAATTACGAGCTAATTTTGGATTCATGTAAAATTTTGATACTGGCCACTGTTTTTCAGAAAAAGGCCAAAAACACATCTTCTGCTCCTTTAATCAAAGATAGCGGCTCGCACCGACTCTCCCCAAGGTCGAAAACTTGAATTTTACATCAGAGTCCCGACCTAAATAAAATATATTAAAATCAGAACTACTCCACCTTTTGTAAGGCAAAGGTCTTTTTTGGTCTACATTGACTGGACTATTTGGAATAATTAATAAGAAAATAAATGTAATAATAATGTGTTACATTCAGTTGGGTTTCTATTATTCATCGTATTTAATTTCATCAATTATCTTATCAGAAAATGCTCATTTTGCCTTCTCTAAAGTGTTTAAATATGCCGACTTTGCATATGTAGTATGACTTATATTAAAGCCACGGTAGCACTTTTCTGTCTGAAGATAAAATCTAAATTTCTCGTGTGAAATGTCTGTGACGAAAATTTCTTTGAAGTCCAGATATCAAATTCAAATCCGTTCCGCTTACAATCCAACACACAATATAACTCGTTAAAAAGAAGGAAATGTTTACAAAATGCAGACTGGTCATAAATTAACCTTAATACAAACATATTTTCTTATTTAGGAACGCGAGAGGCTAAAACAACTCGAGCGACAACGCATCAAATCCGAACTGCAACAATCTAGCTCACATCTTCCGCACATCGAACAACATTCACCTTTGAATCGCTCACCGCGGAAACCTGACTACTATGAAACGCCACGAAAAGTAGAACGAGAGTTCGACTCTCCGAGACGCCAGGGCTATTTAATGCCCCTGCCTTCTCAGGCCCAATCAACCAGCAATACTAGCGTTCATTACAGAAGTTCTTCCGATGAATTGCTCGATCCTTTTCAACAATGTTCTATCGCAGACGCGCGAGAACTTGGTTTACCAGTAGACGAAGTCGACGAAAGACGAATGCAGGAGGAAAGGGATGCTGTAAGTTTACAGTTCTGATTATTGTAGAGGAAAATGATTGTAACCGTTATTGGAGCATAAAATTTTGATTAGTTTGATAACGTATGCTTGAAATATGTTTCGAGTTATAGTTTATTGTTCTGTGTATATTGTAAACAGTACTGAGCAATATATAGCCATAAAAGTAATTAAATACAAATATAAATACCTCAATAAAAAACTTTTAAATATAAATAATAAATACTTTATTTTTAGAAGTATTTCAAATATTTAAATAAACATACAAAAATATATACATATATCGTGGGTTTGCTGGCAATACCTACGCATGTTCAGCGAAAATAAGTTATTAGTAAATTTGGATTTGGGGTCGTTTTTTACCATGTAATTTAAAAGTTTCCTCTATTAACAATATCTACTACCCTCCATTTTTAGCGGAAATGAGTTAGTAGTAGATTTCGATTCTGCGTGTATTTTTAAATTGTAACTTGTAGGTCTCCCGTAAACGAAATAAATAATCCTCATGGAACATAACGTGAAAAAAAAAATATTAGAAAAACACTCGCCATATTACAAGATTTCAGCATCTGAACGCAACATTATATAAACATAAACTATTTTTTTTATATTTTTTTTCTGAAAATATGTTTATATAGGTTTTGTTTAATAGAAAATAGATATATCTAATTTATATTTTTTTTATTAAATAATATTTGCTATTATGGTTTTTACAAATTTTTGAAAATAGACAATTTCAGAGAATCTGATATGTTTGAATACTTCTTTCTATAAAATAATAAGCTTTTTCTTAAAATGGTTTTTTTATGAGAAAAATATAGAATATAATTTTTATCTACGTACAAAACAAAATATGAATATGTATTTAAATAATTGTTACATTTGTTAAAACTTAATGTTGCGTTTCCGCATCAACAGCGGAATCTGTTAATATAAGTAAAAATAATAAAAAAAATACGTATCGTGGGTTTATTTGTTAATAGATACAAAAATTACTACATATCTTGAATTAAAATTATAAAAACGTTAAAATTTAATTGTTACATGTTACGAAAACTTTTAATACATATATTCTACCTGGCTTTGACATTTTCTGTACATCTTGATTTTTTGGGGTGACGGATTATAATGTGGCCAACAGAATTTGTTTTGATTTCGGCTACAAGTTCCATTTTTTGGCAGCGTCTCGCATTTTGTAAATTGGTGGAATATATGTATCAAAAATGTGATTTTTCCATACATTTTGTCTGTTTTAAATATATTTAATAACATGTAAATAATTATATTTTAATGTTTTTTATAATTTGAATTGAAGGTACTTAGCTATTTTTGTTTGTAAATAAAGGCATGATACGTAAATTTTATTTTACTAACAGATTCCGTTGTTGATGCGAAAACGCAACATTATTTTTTTTCAAAAACCTGCGTAGAAAAAAAATATTTAAACTCAATTTTGTCTTAAGTATTATGTATTAAACTAATGTTGACGAAGATTAAATGAATTAACTGTCAATTAGATGAGTTCCTTATAAATACTATGGAAAAAAAGCGAAGGGATTAATCATGGAGTTTGTGACAGTGTTACAATGATTTTGTATCACTTTCAACATACATATACATTGACCAGATTAATATCAGAGAATGCAGAAAAGCTACTTTTTATACATACGTATTAAAAAAATATATGATGTGGCCAACACAATACCTCACGCTATTTAATTTTTATTAATTTAAATACATATCTATGGGGCCGCGTGCTTGAGTGCCCGCGAATCTGGGGAACCGGGTTCGATCCCGATCGACGCTAAATATTTTAAATTTTAAATGGTATATATACATACATTTGAGCTAAACTTTGTAACCATGGAGTTGTGTTTAAAGCATAGGTTCCGGGATTTAATTTTTATATTATTTTATAAATTTATCCATAAAATATATAGAAAAAGTATTAATGCAAACCTGTAAAAAAAATTATAAGCTTTAATTTTTATAATAACATAAATTGCAAAAAAATATTTAAAGGTATTTTTTGAAGAAAAACTACTTTGAACTTCATGTAAAGTGCCATTTCCGGTTATCCGATTTACACCAAAATATAATGGCTTCTTTAGAATAACAAGGTTTCACATACACACACACATCATCGGGAAAATGTTAAAATTAGATTCTTAAAACGTGGCAATTTACCAAAATACACGATTTTTAGCACGAATATACCTCCCTTACGGGATCAGCCGGATTTAGTGGTACCGCCGGATATCCGTACCATCCTTAAAATCAACCTCTCATTTTTCAGATGTTGGCCAAGCCCAGTTAGAGCGAAACACATCTGTGGTTATTAACTGACCTTGGCCAACATTTGAAAAATTACCGGGAGGTTGATGATTCATATTCTAAAATCTTGTGAAATAAATGGCGAGTGTACTTTTGTTATAACGTGGCGAATAAATATATCCTCAATAATTATGGGATATCTGGCATTTTCTACCTGATCAAAATTGGAACAGTAAATTTTAATAGTAAATCTAAGAAATTCAACATCGGCAGAAAAGAAAAAGAAAATTAGGTATGTTACTAGAATTTCTGAATTGTAAATTTGATTCTTCGCAAAATGCTAATATTTAAATATTAGATTAATAATCGAATTCATTCTTGTAATCAATATTCTTGAAGTATAATCAAAACATTCTTTGTTGAGATCAACATATTCACAGTTATTATTTCAATATAACAATGTTACAAAAATATCCGTTAGATAGGATAATTATTTCACTTATAACTTATAATTAGAGCTCTAATGCAAACTAATTAAAAAAAATATTGTTCACTTCTATCACCTTACTGTGTATGTTGTAAAGTATTTTTTTCTTTACGAATAAGAGCATTTTATAAAAAAAAAATGCTATCATTTACTATCTTGAAATGGCACAACCGGCCCACCCGCACGAAGCGCCCCTGCGTAGGAAGTATTGTCAGGTCACCCGCGATATTGATAATATTGTTAATAAGTATCTAAATACTGCCCAGTTCTGGATGTAAGTGTTTTTTGTTTATCAATTTATTATTTTTTGCAGTGTTTTAATTTTGGTAATGACTACCAGCGGCTGTTGCTCTGGTCATGTTGTTTTAAATCTTGACTAGAGTGACACTCGTTGATAGTTGTTTTCCGCTTTTCTTCAGTTACAAGGTTTGTTTATTTAGTTACTATTATAATTTCCAAGAAAGCAATTTGTTTAGTAATGAATTTCATTATTTTTAACTGTTCTGCTATTTCCGTCCATGGTTTAGTCATTTAAGTTATTTAACGTTTTGTTGCGTCATGAGTAATCAGTTTTTTCTACAAGTTCTTTTACCGGTATGTAATTGAATCTCATTTTTAGGAACTTGCCCGGAAATTACAAGAGCAAGAAAGCTCAGTAGAAAATCTACAGCTTAATCGTGACAGGCTGATGGCCATTGAAGCACAAGACAAAGAATTAGCCAAACTTCTGCAGGAACGGGAGCGGGCGAAAGTTCGTCGTGCCAAAGAACGTGCCAAACAAAAGGCATTAGCCAAAAAACAACACGTGGAACTCAATCCTGACCAAATCCTCCCGGATGACTCATATTCTAATCCAATTGACCTTCTCCAACAACCAGAATGTTCTTATACTTCCAATCATCCACACAATCCGCACGCTCCAAATTGTCGTCTTCCCGTGCAGACTGTAGAGCAACACGATGATGATGTCAACTATAGTTATCCCGTTGATGTTTTACCTCCAAAGAATATTTATGATCATAATTTAAAGCAAAATTATTCTCCACAAAAAAACTACGATTCGAGGTTGAATGGATATAATCACAAAAATGAAATTCGAGCAATGAACGGAGGATTTTTGCCTGGAGGATCACAGGGATACTTAGGAAGTTCTGGATTACCATTGGAAAGAGATGTACCTGCTGTGAGACCTACACAACTTGACTTGAGGAATCCGATAACTAAATCTGTTAAACCTAGGTAGGAATTTATTATACGAAGGCAGATTAACAATATTTTATTTTGTACCTGAAATAGGTTTTATGCGTTCATTTTTTGTTAGTAAAGTAACAATTTAACATGAACAGTAGATAAATATAAAAAAATAATAATGTATAATGTAAAGAAAAGTTGTAATTTCTAATTTTGACAAACCCGCGTAAAGTTAGTGATAGTAAGGTTAGGAACAAAGTTGCTGCTTAACATTTTAATATCGAAAACATCAAGTACAAAGTAAAATATATAATACACGGCGATAAAGAGTTTTTATCCACTCGTGAAACATAGTTCACGAGCGAAAGCTTGTCCATGAAGTATCTCTTATCGTCTTGTATAATTATTTAGTTGTTTCTGAAGTCATTGAAACTCTTATGTTTCGTTCTTTCAAAACCAAACATTTTGCTATGTTCCTTCGTTCCTTTTTCCCACAGGTTTTCCGCAGTTATCATTCCTTTTTTTCCTTACCATGGTTGCCATTAAAATAACGGAATCTAACTTTGAAAATAATTTGGAATTTAAATACTAATGATCTAAATGATCCAAATTATTGGTAGCATGCCACCAGGTTTTTTTTTGCCAAACTTAATTTAGAATTCGGTCAAAATATCTAAAAGAAAGTAAATAGAATTTAGAATAAAATTTTATCCATTCGGAGGGTAAGGCAAAAATAATCAAGGGCAATATTGAACAAATTAATTATAATACATAAAATGGAAATTTAAGAAGAAATGTTACAATAAAATACAAATACGGAATATAGTTACAATTCTGACATAAAACAACATTAAAAAATAAGATGAGCAGAGTAATAAAATATGATTTGAGCAAAAGACAGAAGTATCTTGGGTAATATTAATGATAGAGCAAAATCGTTTGTATATACCAGGGTCAACTTTTGGAGAAAAGTTTAATAGTCGCCACAGAAATTTTCGATCTTCTTTTGCTACAGGCAAAACGTGTTTTTCGCTCATTTCAAAAATATCTCATACCTTATTTATTATGATAGAGAAAATTTTTTAGACAAATTTTGTGTCGTTTTTTGCATAGAATAAAATGACGTAATTACACTTTTTGAAAACTGAATAATCATAATAAATAACATATGAGATATTTTCGAAATGAGCGAAAAACGAGTTTTTGCCTGTAGTTCAAAAACAAATGAAGATAGAAAATTCCTGTGGCGACTTTTAAATTTTTCTCGAAAAGTTGACCCTGGAATGTGTAAACGGTTTTGCTCTATCGTTAATATTACCGGAGATATCAAAAAAATAGAAAATGAGACCCTGTATTTACACTTTTCTAACACTTGTACACCAGGGTTACGTTCCAAAACCTTATTCTGGAGTATCGAGTATGATAAATTCCGTTGCAAAACTATTACGCTTACTCTGAGAGTTTACGATTAAACGTTCCAAAATTCGAAGTACGCACTCTAGAGTTTACTCGTCGTACTCAGCTACGCTAGTAGGGTACGAAATACTCCAATGAGATTTTGCGCCTAATACGCAAACTTTTACAACGAAACTTATGGAAATCCAGTTTGAAATGGAAATAAACATTGAAAATTATCAATATATTGGAATAATTAATAATTATTTCTTATAAAAAGTTATTTGAAGAACATAATAGTAATACCAGTAATAATTGTAAAAGTCTTAATAAAACAGGAAGAGCACACAATAAATAATTTTTGGTAGTCCAAAAGTCGTGTCAAATAGTTATATTATGCAATAAAGAGACATACGAGAAAGAGTACGAAAGTTTTGCGAGTGGAGATGTTCAAAAATGTTTATTCATTTATCCATAAAAAATAAATAATAAAATATATTTTTTAGGGCTGTTCATGATATTCGAGTATCCGAGTAACAATTTGGCGAATATTCATAATTTGCTATCCGAATAACTCGTATATACAAATAACTCGGATATACGAATAATTCGGATATACGAATAATTCGAATATACGAATAACTCGGATATACGAATAATTCGGATATACGAACAAGACAAAACAAATACAAAATTTAATGTACATACACTCAAATTCTAAAGGTAGTGATTTTGTTTGTAGAAAAATACGATTTATAGATAATACCAGCTTTAACATAAAAAAATATTTAAGTAAACAATAAATTAATTAAATGTGATATTTTAGCAAAACTCCTAGATTTATGAAATTAAATGTTCTGATTGTGACATTATCCGTATAGAACAAACAAGTCATAGTTTCAATCTTAGGTTTAACAAACATATTAGTAATTTGTACTACAACAAATTAAATTGTAAATGTATAGCTAAATATTGTTTAATTAATAATTAAAATGAATCTATTCATTCGATTACTCGAATGTTCCAATATCCGGATATTCGATTAACCGAATATCCGGATCGAATATTTTTGTATCCGATTATTCGAATACCAAAATTCCGAAAATCGACAGTCCTAATTTTCATATTTTTAAGGTTATGCTATTTTATTTACTCAAAGTCATTCATAAATAGTTTGGCAAATATAGTCACGTGACCGTACTTGATTCAAAATTCAAATAACTTGTTCTAGTACTAGAACTATTAATAACATTTTTTAAAAAACTCAACAATAGGGATACTTATTGATATTAGATTTCATTTTAAAAAAATAATTATTAAATGTAGTTTATCATAAGTAGATATCCCTTGTGTTGATTTTTTTAAAATGTTAATAATTCCAGTACTAGAACAAGTTTTTAAATTTTCGCGCCATGTTTTAATTCTAGTGTACACAAACCGTGTTCCTTCGGGCCGTGATTGTGATTTTGTGAATCCTGATTAGTTTAAGCGTGATCCTTTTGAATCATGATTTAAAAATTATATCAAGAAAACAACCTGAATAATACAAGCACATTAAAAATGCATGATATAACAGTAAAAAAATGTTTTTAATAACATATGAAGTATGTTTACTTAAAACAAATCTTTTATGTTACATATTTTCTTTGTTTTCAAAAGTATGGTGGGTCATTACATGATTTTGTAGGAAAATCATATTTCCTTTAATGCAACAAAGCCCATATTGATAAATTTCTACGCTCAAAAACCTATTGTTTTTAGCCATTTTTCAATTTGCTCTGAAATGAATCCGTTTGATCACTCAAAAAGGATGATTCAGAAGGGAAAAATTGTCTACTGATCACAAAATAAGAAAGTGGGGATAATGAATAGGAAGCGAAAAAACATATTTCTTCTTAATCATGATCATTTTGATTATTTAGATTGCGAATCACAGCCCGCAGGAATACGGCTAATACTCTTAACCTTACTTGTTAACACTTGTTTTTAAATGAATTCCCCACCACGGTTTGTGTTTAATCCCCCATCTTTGTGACTCCATATTTTCGGGCTGTCTTTTCCACCCAGATTGGCCATCTTATGGGCGTTTTCTGGACAACCATAATCTACGACACCTACTTCCTAGCCTGAAATCCAAGTTCCATCCAAGCTGACAGAAAATCACCAGACAAAGAAAACTCTTCCCCCTGTGACATGAAAGCCAGGTTGTCTTATTATTATTTTCCGAACAAGAATTTAGGAAACAGATCTCTCTTTAGGTTTATGACTAAACGGAATTTTGAAATGTTTATGACTTGCAGATATTTTTATTTCTGCTACTAAGGTTGTAGTCAAAATAATGGACTGACTTTGTAAATAATCTGATAAAATAATGTCGCTGAATTTCGTATTGATACATTATTATATAAGATATATTCATAAATGTTTAATTTATATTTGTCTGTATGATAACTTGTACAGGAATATTTATTTCATCTTGACTTTCGGTATTCGTGTCTTTAATGTTACTAAGTAATCTTCGTTACCATCCAATTAAGTAACGCTAGTTAATACCACATTTCTTGAAAAACTATCGTATATTCTTTTCGAGTTTCCCATGAATTTTTCACCCAGGTACGTTCTCTGAAATTATCACTTAGGTATATTCGGACTGTAAAGACGCACCAAAATTAGTTTTCTACCTCTTATAGTTAAAAACTACGGTACAACGCTGTTACATTTCACTCATTTTCTATTACTCAAATTTCTTTTAATTTTAATCAAGAGTAAATGTGATTTGTAAAACAAATTTTAATTTATTTTTAATTAGATCACCAGATCCAGATTCTATAGAAATATGTGATCCAATTGAGCCCGATGCAAGCTATACACAACATGCAAATATAGCCATGGCGATCGATCCAACATATACTAGACGAACTATCATATCTCAGACTCCTTCAAGTCAAGATACTTCTACTTTGTCGACGAGTACGACAAGCTCAACTACTAGTCCGGCAATTTCTTTGCCACCACCAGGTAAAGAAAACGTTTTTTTTATTTTTCAGGAATTATTTCTTTGCTTTTCATATTATGAATTTCTAAAAACTTTGAAGCAATCGATATTCAGTACTCATATAAAGATAATATAGTTCTACAGTAAAATACATTGCTCGGCGTAAAAAATGCAACACTCATAATTAAACAAAATTTAAATGTAATATTTTCACATTTGTTTATTATGGTACTCAATAAACGATTAAAAAATGAGACAGTTTTATTGACAAATAATACATTTTTTTTAATATCGAGAGTGACCGCCCGCGCACATTGTTAACAGTCGCTATTCTGCTAGGCATCGATTCAAATGTTTCAACACATATGGTACATCTATTCATGCCCTTTCTACAACATTCCACACCCCATCTTCAGTCACAATATTTTGGGGATTTCGTTGCACCTGTTTAACTATCATATGCCATTCAGGTTCAATAGGCCACAAATCTGGGAAACGCGCCGGCTATAGGAGTAATGCAATGAGGTTCTATATACTATACTAGAGCCACTGCCATAAAATCATCTTGTCGCCGGGTTTTCTATTGCATTCTAAAAACTATCTCTTTTTAATCAGCGGTTCTCAAACGGTGGTTAACTATTCCAGTGGTAGTCAAACAAGCATAAGGCTTATAGGAAAACATTTTATTTGAAAATAGTCACAATAATCATTTTATTTTACAAATTAAAGTAAAAATTTTATTTAACAGTAGACAATCATTTTATTTCACACCATTTTTGTAACAATTACAGAATAAATTGATGTACACTTTACAGAAGATGGGATGCAAATATCTGAAATAAAAAACAATTTACAAAAATATACACCATGTAATAATTGATACAATGCAATATAATAAATTACAATTTTTTAAACAAAATTGTTTTGTTTAATTTTGCACGTACGGATGCAAAAATGCTAAAGTTAATTTGTTTCCATGTGCCCTACTTCTTATGTTAATATATATTTTGGTGACTTCTTTCACTATTTGAATTTCATGGACATCTTCCAAAAGAGCTGTGTCATTATGTTTTGGAACAAATAAATGTAATCTGGTTCCAAAATATTTAACGTTTAAATGAATAATTTTAGCCAAAAACTTTTTTGCTGCTATGTCATAGGAAACTAATTGATTAAAAAAATTCTCAGCGTTTTTAACAATATAAAATATTATGTTACTTGCAATTTTTAATCCTCCCCTGTTTTTAGAATTAGTAAATGCTGACGCAGCAACTTTTGTCTCTTCATTAAAATTTAAAAAATTTAAGCAGTCATTGCAAATGATTTTTTTTCTAATTGTTTTGAAATATATCCTGCTATATAAAATAGAATATTTTCTTGCAACTCATTTAAACTTGTTTATTTACAAGTAATATCAGGTTATCAAGTTCATTTGAGTCCTCGAAAATATTGCATTGTTCATTTGATGTAAAATGTCTGTCCTCAGATCTATATTCAATGTTCAATATTAATGCAATTGCCTTTACTCCCCGGTTGAATTAAATTACTAAATAGCAAGCATTTGTCTTAAGGTCCACATAAATTGTTTGGGTTGTTATTCCAACCACCCCTAATTACTGAAAAATAAAGTTCTAAATGGTCTTGTGATAATTTATAACTTAAAAAATATTCTATTTGTTTTTCAAACAAAAATTTGGCTACCAGTAAAGTACTTCTCATGGATAAAATAAAACCTATCGCAAATGTTTTTCTTCCATGTTCTAATACGGGCACCCCATCAATTAACAATGACTTTAAATAATTTTCGGTATTTTGAACATAATTTTCGATAATATTAATGTTTGACGGTGTCATGGGAGATTTATAACCCTTCCCGAATTTGTTGCATGAATTTAACTGATCGAAAGTGCGCCCAATTATTTGTATGAATTCTGTCGTAGCTTCAGAGCCTACAAATTCCGCATTTCCGCTGTTTCGTAAAAAATCGATTGCATCAACAATCAGCTAACCTAACATTCATAATTTTGTTTCTGTAATAAACGTACGCTGCAGTTAAATTATTTGCCATTTTTAAATTTAAATGTTCTTGTAACTTAAAAAGACATTTTATAAATTCCCACGAAATAATACCTTTCGGTGAAATTATGGTTCTGTCGCACATGCAATTATGGGCTAATTTTAATAAATGACAGGGGTCTAAAAGACAATTCATTTTTGCTTCTCCATCCGGATGTTAAAATGACGATACGATATTGTCTTTTGCTAAAACGCATCCCAGTTCATTCAAAGTTTTTATGTTTGTTTTTGATCCATCACAAGTGATGGAATTTACTGAGATACCAATCTCATACAATAAACTTATGCAAGTTTTAATTAACTGTGTTTTCACAAGACCTTGCAAGCTATTAACAAAGAAAAAGGCAACCGGGTATTTAAATTTATGAGTATATGAAACTATTAGAAATACTAATGCTTCTGTCGCTAAATTTTGTTCATTTTCTTCCATGATACCCCCATAATCTACAAAACCAGAAAATGAACCGGTATTTTTATTATAGACATATAAAAATGTACATTGAGTCAAAAACTAATGACACATTCTTTAAATACGGTTTAGATAAGACTTCATTTTTTAAAAAACAAAATACCTCTGACAACAATCCGGGATTGCAATTATGACTGGATAATTATCGGCGTAAGATACTTTCGCATGGTAAAGTTAAATAATTTGAAATAAAATGATAAGATTTCGGAGAAAAGTATTATAAAGTCAGTCTGCTTGAAGAGTACACAATCCTGAAAAAAATCAAATAAAGAATTGATGATACAGATATAAAAATGATGTATTATTTTTTATTAATATAACAAAATAAAAGCTTCAAGAAACTATGAAAGCAGCAAACATTATAAATGTTAACAATGTAACGGTTAAACAGATTAACATTATGTACAATTAGCATAGCAAACCAGAAGTGAGATTATCAAATTCTAAGTACCTAAACATTATGAAAATGTGAATATTTCAAAATGGAGAATATAATCACCTTTAAATATAAGTTTTAGGAAAATACAAAGGTTACATTAAAGAAGGGCACGAAACCGGTTTATTAACCGGTTAACCGATATTTTGGGTCTAAAATTTTGATTTTTAACCGAAATCGATATTTTTATTTACTAAAAAAACCGGTAACTTACCAAAATTAATTAAAACCGGTTTTTTTAAACCGTTTCTGAAAAGGAGGGAATTTTAAATATAAATCATGATTTAGCCGGATGTTGTTTCCTTGCGCACCTTCTTAGCACGTACTGCGCCGAAGTCTGACCATGCTTGTTCGTGCTTGTACGTAATACGTTATTCCCCAGTAATACTCGTATTGCGTTTTGTATTTATTAGTTTATTATTTTATTTAGAAATTTACGGAGTGACCCTCAAAATCCGTTACATAGGCATTTAACATAGGAAAACAGTTTTTCTTGCGCGTTGCTTCCTAAATTATTTTAGATACTACAAAAGTTGTAAATTATAAAAATTTGTATTTGAATCAATAAACAAAATTAATTTTGCATGCTTTGTAACAGCAGAAATTAGGTATGAAAATGTCGAAAATCAACTCAAAAATAGTGATAGCCATTAAAATAAAAAAGCTTAATAAACAAATGTATATTTATCTGTTATAAAATTTAATTTATTTTTTATAAACCGGTTAATGTAACCGGTTTACATAACCAATATAAAAACCGGTTAAGTAAAGAGTAAACCAGTTTTTGAACGAAAACCATTTTAAAAATTAAGTTCTCGATTTTGGTTAACCATTAACCGATATTGTTTTCGGTTTCTTGCTCTGCATTAAAGGGAAATTTAAATTATTAATTTAAGCCAAGACTGTCTATTCGAAAATAAGTTTTAAGAAAATATAACAGATAAGATTAACTGTTTCAAGGCATAAAAATAAAAAGAATACATACCATTTCATAACAATAACTTCATCCGTACTTATATTAAAATCTTCTTTCTCATCTTGATCCATGGTAATTACTCCGGATGTGTCATCTACATCTGCTTTTGTTGACAGTTGGCCACACTAAAAATATAAATTAGATTAATATGAAATATATTTTTTATTGTTTTACGTGCACATTTAAAGTAATTGAAAATAATTAATAGTAAACCAAAAATATAAAACTATTTGCAATAAGAAGTTGTTTTATTACTTAAATAACAACAGGTTATTCGTCTACTTACCGAGTCAGATAATAGTTGAGAAGGTATCGCATCAGCTTTTAAAACTTTAAAAGTGCTAATTTAGAATTTTGTTTGTAATCACTTTGTAAAAAATGATTACTACAAATTCTACTAGACTTGAATGGACTCCAATAAGATCTGTTAATAGCACTAAGCCATGCTTTTAATAAAGGCCCATTTGTCAATGGGAAACTGAAATAAAAAAATGCAATATTACTTATATATTTATAAAAAAAAAAAAAACCACAATAGTTATTATAATAAATTAACAACGGTATTATGTTCTACTCCAGAGAATATCTAAACTCAAGAGTAGTATTTATATAAATTAAATTCGATGTTAACATATTTTTTATTACATTATTTTCCGTAACAAAAATATAATACATTGAGGTAATACCTTTGAATATATAATACATATAAGAACGGCAACGCATATGGCCTAGCAAGATACTATATCTGTCTCTTTTTATTCACAAAATTATTATAGATAGCTAGTGACTCCTACCACAAAACTGTGAACTACGATAAATCGTGCTGACAGCATTGCCATTTGTTAGAGGTATTCAATAATCAATAATTCAAAAATATTGTTTCATAATAACCAGATAATATATTTTGAATCTTCAATGTACATGTATACTTGTTTTATAGTAGCAAACGTAAAAACCCTTTTTAAAATCTTATCTTGTTGTGCTAGCTACGTGGCAACACTGTGCAACATCCACCTATTATGTATTTTTTTATCTAACTCAGAAATAATTCGTATACGGAGGAATAGATGGCACCTTCTCTCGAAATATTTAATCTAAATACATTACGTTGCCGTTCTTGTATTGTATTATATATTCAAAGGTAATACTTAATAATTTAGTTGAAAAAAAAAACTCGACAATAATTCTGTTATTGTTTACAATTAAGAATTCGTAATATAATTTACAGTAAAAATATATTAATATTAAACATCAGTTATAATGAAAAATCTAATGATATTCTATCTTAGAAGTACATTCGGTTTAATTTTCACTTTATTTATTATTATAAACGAAATATAAATATGATTTAAACAAAATACATTTCAATGTTCATACCAATATTAATTTTGATATTATATATAAATATTTGAAGGCGATTTCTAAAAATATGCTAAAACTTAAGTCAATTGACATTTTTTTTTGTTAGTACATCATTTAATTTAATAAAATTAGAACTCCTCATTATAACATACAAATATTGAATCTTTGATTTATATTTCAATTCATAATTTATTTTCAAAAAAGATATACTGTTAAAGAAATCCTCCTGATTATTTGTTATGAATAGTAATAATTTATTTGTTTATTTTATAATAATAACAAGTATTACATTGTGTAGAAAATATTTTTTTTTGGTAGTTAATAATATATAGTATGTATAAAGAAAATAACTGCAATCATTTTGTCACATCAGTTAACATTATTTTATCACAAAAAATAAACTTCATATTTTAAATATTTAAACAAAAAGAAATGAGAATTATATAGAATTAAATAATTTACCTATGAAAATGAAAATTTTTTTTCTTCGCCACTATAATTTTTACACGATGGTACACTATACGAAATAACCATGTTGGCAAAATTAACACTCAATACGTCCGCAGAAGGGCATAATTGAAATTAACAAAAATTCGAAGACGGAACTGGCTTATATACGCGCGCATGCGAAGGGCTAACACAAAAGAGAGAGATATCCGAGATTAGAAAAGTATAGGTTTCCCATAGGTACTGTGGTTTTGACGTTTCTCTGGCGACAGGCTAATTCCTATCTTCAGCATTGGAGTTTTATGGCAGTAAGCGCTCTAGTATAGTATACAACCTCATTGGAGTAATGCAATATTATGATGATTAAAATAAGCCCGTATTACACCAGCAATGTGAGGGCGAGCGTTATCATTGGAAATACGGCCACAGGTAAACGATTAAAAAAAAATCTGTTGTGAACCAGCACAATACCTATCGCCATTTCCATTGTTACATTTAACAATTATTATTGTACACACAAAAAAATATAATTCTTTATAAACAGATATTTTTATAATTTTAATTTCATTGTATGAAGTTTTTTTGTAGGTACTCTTCTAAATATTCGAGATTCTTCCAATTCATTGACAGAATTAACGGTATTTTTATATACATACCTATAATTTTAAATAATTAATTAATAATACTATAAAAATATTAAATGTACTTCCCCGAAAAAGTCTTCGGTAATGTTTTTAAAACTGAGCTCACACTACCGACCAATAGGTATTATACATTATACTGAATTTGTGACACTGGCGTTTTGCATTTATCTGTCAATTACAAAAATTTAAATATCTCAACTGGTTTCTATGAAGTTGATTGGGATCGAGATTTATTACAACCACGATTACAACAGATTATTATATATATATATATATATATATATATATATATATATATATATATATATATATATATAGACTTATAAACGGTCATTGTGTAGCCCAATTCATACACAAATGATACCTTGATCGGCCCGAAACGACGTTGTTAAGCCCACCTCCGGGCTTCATAACGTTTTCCGTGTATATCATCATTTTTCACTAAGTTACATCAACAGTAACCTCCCTGACAAATATTGAGAGGGCTATACAATGTGCTATTTACCCATACAAATATACAGAATAGTTCAACGCATTCACTGTGGATGGCGCGTCACACAGTGTATACATGTAATCATACTTTTTGGATCTTGTGTAGCCCGAGATATGACAACACTGCATTACAATAAAATTCACTATGCTCAGAGTTGTGGTTAAAATGTAATTTAACGCTGTCATTTTAAAACAACGGGAGAAGAAAAATACTTTTACAAATCAATATACTTACTATACATATTATAATTTTTGAATATAGGTACATATACATGAACAATTTGATATAAACTATTTGTTTTCTTATAAGTATTCTACACGACACCTTTCACTGTTATTCAGTTTCTGCTTTTAAATGTTTCTTTGTATTGTGATATGAAAATTCCCATTTCTTATTTTTTAGGTGATGGTTTCTTTTTAATGTTCTCTTTTATTAATTTCTTTTTGTCTTCTGTCCACCGCATTTTTACAATATTTTTATTATTTACAAATCTGTAAGACTTACAGATTTGTTTAGAATTAACAAGTCTTATGATCAGGGATGGAAAACGTAATGTAACGATACCCGATAACGTTATAACGTTTCATTTATTATTATTTTTTTATAACGTTATTAAAAAATAACGTTACGTAACCCTAACATAAATATCGATTCACTATAACGTTCTCCAACTTTACAAATTTTACGGGATTTTTGACGTTTGAAAGTCTAATTTCCTGTTATTTTATTTCGTGTTTTATAATGAACAGATGTCCTTAGTGGTCAAATTCCGATATTGAACAATATTTCATTTCTAGAATAAGATAAAAATGTGTACATGTTTTAACATTATTTTTATTTTTACATTTTAATGAAATTTTATTACAAAAATACGGTTAATGTAAGTTTAGATAATGTTATTTTGTTTTTTATTAAGTAATTTATAACGTTATACAACGTATTTTTTTTACGTTATGAAATAAGGTAACAATTTGTAAACGTTATCCCATCCCGGCTTATTACACACCGTCTGCTCATTCGAATCTGTAGTTACATTTTCTTGAAGTTATACCATTATATATGAAGGAGCCTTTTCTACTCTGCAACAAATAATTTTGAAATTTTTGCTGGTGGACATATTTACGTCTTGTGGAAGCTATAATAAAAAAAATCTGATGTGACCAACACAGTACCTCCCGCCATTTACCTATGTATATAATTTTTATATTACTTTATAAATTTATCCATACAATATATAGAAAAAGTATTAAAGCAAACTTGTAGAAAATGGAATAGTCTTTAATTTTTATAATAACAAATTGAGAAAAAATTACATTTAAAGGTATTTTTTGAAGAAAAACTATCTTGAGCTTCAAGTAAACTGCCATTTCCGGTTATCCGATTGCCACCAAAATCTAATCAGACATTTCCATATTAAAATAAGGTAGAAATACATGGTTTCAAAACTTTCTGAATGATAGTATTTGAGTTAGAGCGTAAACAGGATCCACACATACATACATACATACACACAGACATCATCGTGAAAATGTTAAAATTGGATTGTAGAGACGTAGATTCAGATTTTAATATTTTCAATATGATGTGTGTGGGTGTGTGTGGATGTATGTGTGTGTGAATGTATGTGTGTTTGTATGTGTGTGTGGATTCTCTTTAGCTCTAACTCAAATATTATCATTAAAAAAAATAATTGAAACCTTGTATTTATACCTTATACTAATATTTAGAAAGAAGCTATTAGATTTTTGGTGTAAATCATATCACCAGAAATGGCACTTTACTTGAAGCTCAAAAACAGTTTTTCTTCGAAAAATTCATTTAAATTACATTTTTCGCAATTTATGTTATTATAAAAATAAAGATTATTAAATTTTGTACAAATATATATTAAAACTTTTCTATTTATTTTATGAATAAATTTATAAAATTATTTTATATATCCCGGAGTCTATGCTTTGAAGACAAACATATCTCCTAGGTTACACAGTTCAGATCTCAAATTTATATAACTGACAGATACATGTCAATGTCAATAAAATAATCATTTCAAATTAATAATGGTAGTATTTTAAGAAGAAAACATTAAAATATGTAATCAATAAATTAATTTACATATGTTCGTAATTGAAACAAAATTAAAGTTACATCACAAAATAAAATTATGGTAAGATTCTGGAGAAGAAAATTCGGATAATACATATAATAAATTAGAACAATAGTTATATTACTAGCGAAAGCTCGTAGTTATATTATATCATGCAAAGGAACTTAATGTAGTTGTCAGCATTAGTATATATGTATGTATTTAAGTTAACAGAAATGAAACGACGGGAGGTATTGTGCTGGCCACATCAGATTTTTTTATTGTATTCCCGCGTGTACGCATGGTGCGCTTTTACAATTTTTCTTTTCAAGATAAAGAAGCCCAGAAATCGTCTATGAGATGAGCTTAAGGAAGGTTATAGGGAATTGTCATTTCGTGGTACAAAGATACGTTTTGGTCTGTTGGCCAATGAATTTGTCTTGCATAGTGACAGGACACAAGGTTTAGTCGCAAAAAGACAATCCCCGAGGACCTTCCTCCGGCTCGTTCCATAGAAGGTTTTGGGCTCTTTTATCTCGAAAAGCTTACGATAAATGATGGGAAACCCGAATTGAGGCGGATCTTCGACGCATAATATACGTGAAAGTCCGAGGACTCGATGTAAATGTCGTCCAAAACCTAATGCTAGGTGTCCGCAGAAAATTGCGTCTTCTGGAAGAACACTGCCATCTTTATTTAATTTGGTTGCTTATGAAACAGTTCATTTTTAAGTATTACAAAACTTTAATAAATACATATATGTTTACAAAAAATAATTGTTGAAATTTGTGCCAAAACTTATGGGACATACGTTAGTACCATTAATGACTATCAATATAAAATATTTATATAAATACATTTTGACAATAGGAATTTTTTTTTAGTTATGAAAAATATTGATTTTTGAATATTCTCGTTATTTTTTATATAAGTTGCGTCTTCCATAAAAATAATTGAATAAATTAGTGATCTGTTATTTATTATTATTATTATTATTATTATTATTATTATTATTATTATTATTATTATTATTATTATTATTATTATTATTATTATTATATTATTATTATTATTATTATTATTATTATTATATTGGATATTGATATATTGTTACTACTATTACTTTACTAAATTATTATTCTCTCGTAGAAAAAACTTCAAATTAAGATCATTATTTATTCAATGAAGTAGCATGTATTAATAATTATAATTTATTAAATTGTCATTAACTTAGGAAATTTGAAATTATTTTCGAAATGATATTATCTAGCATGTTTACGGAATGGGCCCTTTATATTTATACAGCGTGCCCATTTTATATGTTCCCGCTTGAAATTTTACGAAGAAACAAAACGGGTTACATTTCATAAGCCACTTGGTAAATATTAGTACTTTAAATCGAAATATCACAATAGGTACAAGAGCAAAACAAAATTTTAAAAACCAAATCACTTATGAAATGTAACATGGATTGCCTATTCATTAATTTTCAGATAAAATGAGCGTATATATTTTAATTTTTAATTGACACAAAAGACAAAAGCGATCTCTGCGGATCATCTCCATAAAATCAAGTAATACTACAGATTCTACTTAAAAGTTCGATGAAACTTAGTTTTCTAGGGTATAATATGTACTCAGACAAATACAAATACGTATGACTATAACCAGTGATACCTCGGGTGGCAAATCTCTTGTAGTTTTCTATGCGTTAACACATGCAGGTGTAGAAAAATGGTGATAAAAGCGGCAACACTGTCGGGATACACAATGACCGTAAGATAGCAATTTGTATATAAAAAGGCTTTATAACGTAATAATTATATCTTGTATACCCTCGGGCTACGCAAGGAACTGCAAATATAAAATGAACCAATATCAAGTAAAAAGTTACCCCTCTAAGTGAATTTCGTTTAAATTTAATGAAATGTAACTATAACTTTTAAATATACACCCCTTTTAGTATTTCTAACAGTGGGTGCAACAGCGGTCCTTTAGTATCTCGGGCTTATTAACATACCATTTATAAGTATATATATATATATATATATATATATATATATATATATATATATATATATATATATATATATATATATATATATATATATATTATATTTTTATCTCTAAATCTATGGACGATATAATAAAATTTATCAGATTGAGAATTTAATGTTCTTTATTATTTGTAGTAACATACATATACAAAAAATAATATTCAAAAGATTTTTTTTCAGAAACTGCTACCTCCGGTTCAATTGTAATCAAAACTTTTTCAGCTCTTCCCATTAATATTAGATTGACAAATACTTAGTTAAGTCTTATAGTTTTTGAGAAATCATTCTTCCGACACACGCATATGTACATATACATCATCGTAAAAATGTCAAAATTGGATTATAGGTCCTTAAAATATGCTTATTCATTAAAATCTGGATATGCGATTTTTAGCATGAATCCAATACCTTTCTTAGCGTGAGGTAAAAAGGGCGCACTTCTGCATCTAGCACTTCACTAATGTATCATAATGATTCATAATCCCACGAATACGAAGGGATAGCACTCCAAATCATTATCCGTCTAGTAGGGGCGGTATGGCGAATACAAATATTGTGTTCCTGATTCGTTAGGACGTCCTCTAATAAAAGTACGGTCATCATGATGGAAAAAATCAAATCTGGATTCGTCAGAAAATACAATTGAATGCCATTCTACTAACCACTGTCTTTCGTTCGCAACACCACTCGTCGATTTTAACGGTGCATTGGAGTCAGCGGAATGCGTAAAAGTGAACGGCGTGCTCGTAGTCCAAAATTAATTAATCGGCGCGAAACAGTTCGTGTTAGCTGTCTCCATTGCAAAATTAGAGCACTTGATATTGCTTGGAGACCATACGCAATAAATGGAGATTTTCGCGGGCTGATCCTCTTCTTGCTAAATCTGTGTACAAAGCAGATTGGCATACCCAGCAATGGGTAATATGCCGTGATGATATATTTATTTATTTTTTATTTAAACCTACATATTTATTAATGCTGGAAACTATATTAAGTTCCTTTCCATATAACTATTATTCTATTTATAATTTTTACTTTAAAACGTTACTATTATTAATTTGAAATTATTATTTTTTTGACAGTGACATTTATCTATCTGTTACACGTTTAAGCTGAATTGTGTAACCATGAAGTTGTGTTTAAAAGTATAGGTTGCGGGTTTAATTTTTATATTATTTTATAAATTTATCCATAAAATATATAGAAAAAGAAATAATGCATACCTATAGAAAATTTAATAATCTTTGTTTTTTATAATAATATAAATTGTGAAAAAATGTCATTTAAAGGTATTTTTTAAGAAAAACTAGTTTGAGCTTCAAGTAAAGTGCCATTTCCGGTAATCCAATTTACACTAAAATCTAATGGCTTCTTTCCATATTAGAATAAGGTAGAAATACATGGTTTCGAAATTTTCTGAATGTAGTATTTGAGTTTTAGCGCCCAGGAGCTCTACACTCAAAAATCTGATGTGACCAACACAGTACCTCCCGCCATTTACCTATGTATATAATTTTTATATTACTTTATAAATTTATCCATACAATATATCTCTGGTGCGTGGGCAAAAGAGTATAAGTCAAATTTTGGTCAAAACAAGCTAATTGTGTTACTAGGTTTAATAATTCAGTATCTTTAGTGTGGTTATAACAGTATGAGTAAAGCTTGCTTGTTTTGACCGTCAGGTTATGTGATCTTTTAAGTCTATGTTGAAACGTATTATTCACTAGTGACCAATAGAGTATAAGTGGAGTTGTACTGTTTTTACCAGAGATTTTAAAAATTGGTCCTAATAGTATATATGTACTTATACTGTTAGAATCACTGAATTAAATTTCCATGTGTTCATTTGTACTATTTTACATGTAGCAACATAATCTAAAAGTTTGTAAGTGGCGTCTGTGAATATTGTTTTTAAGCGTTTTCACGTGTTTTTACACATTCTCGTTCCAGTATGTCAGTTTTGTTGTACTTTGTTGGTTAATTTAGTATAAGTCATTTGTCATTCTGAGATCAAAGTAGTATAAGTCACTTATTTTTTAAAAATATGTATTTTTTTTCAAAATTATGGTGTATGTTTGTTCTTGTGCCGTTTTACAAACAATAATCATTTATTATTTTATTTTTAGTCTTATCAATGATCTTACAAGACACGTTAAACATTCAAACCTATCTCCTGCGAAATACAATTTTTGTACTTATACTTTTGCCCACGCACCAGAGATATAGAAAAAGTATTAAAGCAAACTTGTAGAAAATGAAATAATCTTTAATTTTTATAATAACAAATTGAGAAAAAAATACATTTAAAGGTATTTTTTGAAGAAAAACTATCTTTAGCTTCAAGTAAACTGCCATTTCCGGTTATCCGATTGCCACAAAATCAAATCAGTTCTTTCCATATTAGAATAAGGTAGAAATACATGGTTTCAAAACTTTCTGAATGATAGTATTTGAGTTAGTGCGTAAAGAGGATCCACACACACACGCACATACATACATACATACATACATACATACATAGAATAAAATAATTAAAATATCAATATAAATGCCCTGCATCAACCTAATCATATCATAAAGATTCCGTGACTGTAATTCTGAATATTAAAAAGATTGTATAATTATTATTGTTACACTTTTATTTTAATATACACATATTAGTAACCAAAATAAAGTATGTTGCAATAAGCTACCCTTTTTTAAATCTTTTCTTCTAATTTCTTTTATTCAATCTTCATCTCAATTATATGATGTTCTACAGAAAGTATACACTAACAAATAACTTATCACTATAAAATTCTTTGGTATTTTTCACATTCTTAATACGTATACTGTTTGTGTATTTATTCTTTAAAAGTATGCATTTAAATTTTGAATTAACTGCAAAAATTCATAAAATATTGTTGCAAATCGGCGATAGTTATACCTTCGTTTAAGAAGCAATTGAACTGTCAAATTAGGATTTCCTTAGGAGCAGTTGCTAAGGAACGTTTATAGATACCAATTTTGTTAAGGAACTCTAAAGGAGAGATTTTTAAAGAATCCTTAATTAGGGAACTCCTTAGGAACATTTTTATAAATTCGGGCCTAGATTCTTATGGGGAGTGTGTTCCATAATAGCGTTTTTATTATAAAAGTGCGCTCGTAATACGACCGAACTTTTCTAAATTTCATTGGCTTAACTATAACTGCACAACTTCTATACCTTTCCAAAAGAAAACGTAACTGTAGTTATGGTTAAGTCAATGAAACGTAACCTAACCAAAATTGACAGGAACAAACATAGATTTTTAAATATTCCAGCAGTTTGGGCTAGTGCAAGCTGTGTTATGTGCACTTGTTACATAATGCACCTTTTACATTTTTATTGCACCGTGACGTCATTTTTGAATGCACCACGTAATGAAATTCTTATGAACTAGAGATGGGTAGGTACCATGTTGTCCAGTAAAATGATTAAAAGGACAAGTATTTATTTTCGATAAAAACTTATTTTAACAACACAAGCTTAAATTATTTTGACTTTGATTATAAGGAAATCATTAATAAAGACAAAACAATTTATTTAAGAAAACAATAACAGTTTTATTCTATTCTGGAAAGTACCTTAGTAATGTGGCGCCATAGTTGTACTATTTCGCCGCCAACATCTCCCATTGTGCTTGGGTTTCAATTTAAACGATGGCCAATTTGGCGGAAGCTGATATCGGCTTTGCGCATCCCTATAATTCTACCTCGCTCAAATTCAGACAATTATTCAAAATGTCGAGTGCGTCTACGTGGCATCTTTACAACATAGTGCAAACGTTTAGCAACAACTAACAAAATTTAATCAAAATAAAAGCTAGAATACATGTATCTGTCTTAACGGTCAAATAAAAATACATTAGATTTGTTTGAAAATCAAATCATTTAAAGACAACAGTAATTCCTATACATAAGTATAAGGTGAATTGCCTATTTCAATTCCTTCAAGATGTTGCATTTTTTATGGCGAGCAGTGTATGTTTATTAAAGGACGTCTTAGGTGAAAAACTTTTGATATTGACTAAATTTACAACGATTTTTATGAAATTATTCCACTGGACTGTATGAACATTAATTAATTTTTTTTTTAATAGCCTGGATATATTTAATGTCTTTTTAGATTTATCTGAGGATGAACTAAGTCCAGTTCCTCCTTACATGCCGATCCAAGGCCAACGAAGAACCGCGTCTTTAGAAAAGAAAAAGAAACGCGCCAAAGATGGCTGCAAGCAACAATAAGGTTTCCAGCTGTACAGGTAGCAATATTCAGTGTTTTATGTATATTATTTACATATATTATCAATATCACAATGAATTGACTAATTTACTAAATAATAATCAGGTATTATAGAAAGTGCGATTATTTCAAATCGAATGTTCAGTAATTATGACTATAAAAATATTTCTTGAGTACGTCCATTAAATAGAGATATTAATAAATATTTTTATAATATATTTATGATACATATCTTTTAAAACAGGACTGGTCTAGTTATGTATTTTATATTTTCAAGTGTGATGCGTATTAATAATTTTATTTAAGCAATAATTACGTATGACTCAAATAATTTGTATGATGACCAGTTCTAGTGAACGTAAATGGATATTTATTATATTTTGCCTCTTTTTAATTTTGAGCTCTAAACGTTCACTGCCGTTTTAAAAATATCCAAATAATATTTCTAGTTCAAAGCCCAATAATGCATTTATCAATACCCAATTATTTTTATATTAACAAATATTGATTTATATTGAATAACATTTAATGGTTTCGTGTTTGTGATAAATTTTTCATATATAAAATGACATTTAAACTTGACAAGCATTTATTTAGTGATTGACTGATATTTGTGTAAAATTTGTATGCACTTTATATTTTTTGTATACAATGGGTTGTAGATATTTTGTTAAATATACTATTTATTTCACAGATAATATGTGTATATATGTTTACAGATTATTAAAGGAAATATTTTAGAAGGTTGGTAAGCGAAATGAAGTACTTAAGTAATGTAATAAATTTTTATTCAATAACTTTTAAAATTGAGCTTCGTCGTAACTTTAAAAATATATAAAAATCAATTTTAAATTTATTTGTGTATCAATTAATCTCAATACTATTTACTTACATATATTAATCTTCTACTTCTGCTGCAATTTTATTATCTACTTCTAATTTTTCTTGTTCGGAGTCATCTTCAAGCGATCCTGTTCTGGCAGAAAAGTGAACAAACCTGTAAAAACAAACATTTAATTTGGAAATACATATAAAATTTATAATTCATACGCCGTAAGGAGAAAGACTGCGCCCTGTGTTGCCATGGTAAGGAAAAATATTGCATTTGGCTGGGTTTTAATTGTATGATTATAAACTTGTGAGTAACATACTCCAGATATCAACGGTATCGCGTTATCAGCTACAGACAACAATGAGAATGCTTTCCCTGTAAAAAATGATAATGCATTTTAGCTTTTATTTCATTTATCATTAAATACCTCTGTCGGACAAAGGAACTAATTTCGAGACGAGTGCTCTAAGAGCTGGGGCGACTACTGGCCCTAATCCTGAAAGTGCTCCACCTGAAAATAAAATAATTAGAAAAAAAACAAAGAATATTAAATCGGCTCTTAGACGTTCAATGATATTCAATAATACTGATACTCTCCTTTAACAACAGAATAGACCAGGGCAATGATTTTTGCTCAAAAACTTACTTAATCGGTTAATGAAGTCATTCATTAAACAAAAAATTACACAATTTACTATTTCTGTTTTTACCTTTCGTGAGGTTTGAGGTAAAAAAAATGGTGGTGAGTTTTCAATGAATAAGCACGTTTTAGGGTTCCTAGAATACAATTTTACTATTTTTACGATTCTGTCGGATCCGAATACTACAATTTAAAAAAATACATTTTTTTCTTATTCCTCTTCCTTACATTCATATGTAGACGTGATAAGATTTTGGTTATAATAATTGACCCAACTGGAAGTACCCTTATTTGAACATTTTTAACAATTTTTCTTAAAAAAGAATGAAGAAAGAACGACAAGTAGTGCCATGAAAGTTAGGTACTTTTATTAGTCTTGGAGAAAAGTTATATTATTTCCCACGTTTTAATAACCGATTTTTATTAGTTTCAATTAATACTTTGAGGTATTGTAGTGTAGTAAATAAAATTGATTTGTGTTAGAAAATTAATATTAATTTAGTTTTTCTGTTACAATCCAAATTTTTATAAAATCCTTACTTTCTCCAAAATGCAAAATATTTCAGAATATCAATAATTATATTGGGCAAAATTATTGAACGTCCAAGGACCGCTTTAGTAGATTTTACCAACAAAGAACCACCATGGTTCAGGCGCTAGAGCAAATACTATCCTTGCAACAAAGTGAGCAGTTGCTCCAACCATAATAATAACAGTGTCAGACCAGTGGAAGAGTTTGCTCATCACTGGAATACCTATAAGCATTGCTATAACTTGAAACGAAGATTGGAATGTTTTGTAAGCGCTAAATTTTTCAGTAGCCCACTCAAATACTACACTTAAATATAAGTAGGCCATTGGTTTTTCATCTGAAAGTAATGGTTTAATAACGTTTAAATTAATATAATAAGATAAATATTTTGTACCTCTTTGGAAGGTATATAGACCCATTGTCAAAATAAATATTAAAAAGTATAATCTTCCATTATTTGGCCGTCTTTTAGTTAAAACTTTAATAGACTGTATAACATGTTTTCTATCAAAGAAATCTGTTAACATGTTATTAGCATCTCGCCATGGTCTTTGTTTATCGTTTGTTCGCCATTCTAATTTTACTAAAGTGTACAATAATGATAAAAACAATAAACTTGCATTTATTGCAAACATTATTGCATACGATTTATTAACAACGTTGCTAAACAAATATGATCCTAAAATTACAATCAGTAAATTTGTAGGAATTTGTAGGAGGTTTTGCAATTATACCTAACGCAATGCCGATGGGCATTGTTGATAAATAAACTACATCTAAAATTGTCACTCTAAGTGTTCTGTTTTCTTTAGTACTAACATCAGATATGTAACTAAAAGCTGCTGCAAAAATCGCAACGTCTGCTCCAGTTATAGCACTAGGGAATGTTGCAGTATAAATTATATATTCAACGGGCCAGGATGCTGAAATATTCAATTTATATTCCTATACTATCTTATTTTGTAATTTTAGATTCAAATACCAAATGAGGCATTCACAACAATCATACACGAATAATAAAATTTTCCAAATAATCCTATCATTAACGGCAGTTTTCTTCCACGTTTATCGGACCACGCGCCCATGAAAAACGCTAAAATAATAGGAACTACATGCCCAGCGATATCATTCCATTGATGAAACGAAGATACTGTTACCTATGAAACTTTATTAATCTGAAGTAAGATATACAATTTTCATTAATTACCTGCACAATTTCATGATACTCTTTATATTTTTTCTGGTTAATATTGTCGCAAATTGTATCATTATAACCGTGATTAATTTTGCACGCTTTGTTAACGAATAATGCCTGCTCTATAACGGTTGTTAACATAAAAGCCATCATATATAAAAACATTGTTGGTTCTACAGTTATATATCGCATATATTGTAGTATTCCATTTGGTTGATTGGCTTCGCGAAGCTAAAACAATTTTTATATAATTATATAAGAGTTTTATCAGAGGAATTTTTAGAAATGTTATCAAAATTTTAATGCGTACATATTAATAAAGCATTTAAATTCAAAGGAACCTAAGTGCCAAAAAATATGCGAGATTTTTTTATGAGCGCTAAGCCCAAAGTTTTAGATATGCTACAAATAAGTAAAATCATAATATATTATATATATAGCTGGATGACAACTTTTATTTGGAACTTGTTTACCAAAAATTATTAGGGAAGCAGAAAATTAGGAAAGTCCGATTTTACATGTTAAAGTCTTATGTTCGGCTGTGTGGGTCACCACCATAAATATTAACTTTATTCTTATCAATATCATTACATAATGCCCTTCATTATTTACCGAGGGAAATAATAATAAGTACTCCCTAGGAAAATAGTGATTCAAGGCCATGATCAATTATATTTATTTTAGAAAAAATACGATTTGTGTGAAAAATTAAATAGTAATTTTCGTTTATATAGGAATGTGCTTCATTCTTACTAATTTTCATACTATCGTGGTCACTTTTTTTACCTTCCGTCACCTATAGGTAAGGAAGGTATTGTCTTTGGTCAAAAAATTCGGTGGTGAGTTTTCATTGAATAAGCACGTTTTAGGGTCTTTACAATACGATTTTACTATTTTTACGATGATGTGTGTGTGTGTGTTCGTATGTGCGTGTGTGTGTGTGTGTGTGTGTGTGTGTATGTGTGTGTATGTGTGTGTGTGTGTGTGTGTTTATGTATGTGACCGCTTTTTCATGCACGATATCTCCAATACTAGAATTCCAAAAATTACAATTCTTGCGTATTCCACTTCCTTACAACCATATGCAGACATGTTTAGATTTTGGTTATAATTGGTCAACCGGAAGTACCCCATTTGAAGATTTTAACACTTTTTCTTGAAAAACTCAGTTAAATGTTATTATAACTTAAAGAATATATTATTCTCTATACGATTAGATTGCATTTTATATTTCATATTCAACAGATATAGAGTTAAAGAATAATAAAGATAAAAAATTCGTATAAATTTCATAATTCAGCCAGCTATGCTAACATAACCATGGAAACTGCTAATATATTCAGGTAATTCAAATTGACAGATGTCAGTATCAGTATCAATAAAAAGCAAGTAATTGAATGAAAAAATAAGGGAAGTAATTCTAGTGTTAGAAGTTTTTAGATATAATAGAGACGATTACATTGGTTTGAACATGTCATGAGGAGAGATGAATAAATTAATAGAAGGTGGAAGAAACATAGGAAGACCAAATATAAGATGAAAAGACTGTATTGTAGAAGACTTGAGAGAAAAGGAACTGAATGAGGACGACACGCAAAACAAAAATTAGTGGAAGAAGAAAATAAAAAATAGCGACCCCCTAAGGAATGGGAAAACTAAAGAAGAAGAAGATGTCAGTGTCAAGTGCAATTTGCATAGTTTGTTCATGAAATAACTTTACTGGAAATATAGGATCTTTTGCAAAAAAAATATGTATAGGGCGCGTGCAGTGACATGACTTTGCTGCCTTTGGCAAGCAGATATGGGGACCCGTATCAAAATGACAGCAATTAATTATGTCCATTACTGACAAGTGTCATAATTTTTCATTCAAAATTTCATGATTTTCTTATTTCATGTGATTTGTTTGTTATCAGGAGTATGGAATTCCGTTGCCGAGAAAGGGAATCATAAAATACCAAAAATTTAGAATCTTTTGCAAGAAAATTTATGTATGGAATTTGTACATAATACACAGGATTGACGGAAGGTATTGTGCTGGCCACATCAGATTTTTTACCTAAGTAACGAATTTTTCCGTTTGTATATGAAATATTGTATATAACACGGGGGTAAAGTGCATTTTGTTTCAAACGATTGACAAATAATGACAGAACTTTATTCCCTTGGTACGTATACTACTATTATTTATTTAGTTTTTGTTTTATATAAAACTTTTTTTTTAATAACTTTCAAATATAAAAATGGTACTTTGAATTTGAATGCTTCACTTATGGCCGATGTCACCAACATCAAATAAGTCTCTTAGCTCATTCGTCGAATAAGAGAAAAATATCGCATCGAAACAATAACACAAATGACGGTATTCGTTCTAGCTGTCATATTTTCAGGCGATATTATTCACTTATTCGACTAATAAACTATTCGAACATTTATTTGATGTTGTTAAACCAGGCATTAGAGTTTTTAAATTATTGTACTTTAATATGTAGAAGTATTGAATATGCATGTGATATAGGTAAAAAATAAATAAATAATGTTACCATAGTAACGAAACTTTGTTTTCTTTCTCAGAGATTACCACACAACAGTTATGCAATGAAAAAAGAAAATATGCTGCTGCACGACATATATGTGAACAAAATTATAGGTAATTATAGACAAATTACATATATTTAAGATACATAAACGTTTGTAATACTTAAAATTTAAAAAATATCTAATTACGTACCGAATTCATGCTGGAAGATCCTGTATCCATGTTAAAATATTTTAAATAATACTAACGTAAATATAATAACATGAAATATCGTATAGGTATTTGAAGACAAAACATATTTCGCGAATTTACGTAAACATAATTTCGAGGTTATGTGAGCACAGAGCACCACATGTTACACAAGACGGTCTGCAACAGATTGATATTACAGACTACAGCGCATATATAAATTGTTATTTGAAATTAGACTCGTTAAGATATATTTTGAAGTACGTGTCTCACATTAGCATTATCGCTGAAATAATACAAGTTACTAAATGAATAATTTACTACACAATAGCATGCAGCTTTTAAAAATAAGATAATTTTAACTTATCTTTAGGTCATAATTTTTTTCTTGTTAATCTACATATATTAGTAGTTTTAGACGTCATAAAATTTAATGGAGACTGTAGATATGATCTCACAGTCAACAAATGAATAGAAACTAAAATGTTATTAAAATGAAAGTAGCTAAATTCCTGATAAAGTAATTAATTTTATATCGCTCTCGCGCTATGAATTTATAAGGTCAGATACCATAAAAATATTATCAACTACAACAATGCAATGAATATGTATTCACTTATATGTATAAATATGTTTTACATAATGGAAAAGATTATGAAATTTTATTTTTGCTCTTACTTCAAGGAAAAACAATTATTTAAAATTTAGGATAAGCATTTATACTGCGGTTTAATACCTCAGCATATATAATATGCTTACATATTTTTAAATTTTTCCCTAACGTAGTAAAAAATACTAAAAATAGCTAGATCATTAAAATGAAGTATTTTTACCTTCCGTCACTTTTAGGTAAGCAAGGTATTGTTTTTGGTCAAAAATATCGATAGTGAGTTTTTAATGGATAAGCACGTTTTGGGGTCCCTAGATTACGAATTTACTATTTTTACGATGATGTATGTATGTGTGTGTGCGTCTGTGTGTATGTGACGATCGTTTCGGATCGCATAACAATTCCAAAAATTATAGTTTTTTCGTATTCCTCGAGTTTAGTTCCATATGTAAACATGATTAGATTTTGGTTATAATGGTCCACCCTCATTTGCAACTTTTAACAGTTTTTCTTGAAAACAAGCAGTTAAATATCATTTATTGACATTTACTGTTATTATAAATTAAAGAATGTATTATTCTCTACACGATATGATTACATTTTATACTTCATATTCAATAGATATAGAGTTAAAGATTATAAAGATATTAAATTTCATAAATCAGCCAGCTATGCTAACCTTGGAAACTTCTAATATATTCAGATAATTCATATTGACAGATGTCGGTATCAATGAAAATAAAATGAATGTGGCAGAGATGAGGATGTTGAGATAGATATTGGGGAAGGCACGAGAAGATACGGTAAGGATTTAAAAGATAAGGAAAATGGCTCGAGTGTTAGAAGTTTCTAGAAAGATACAAGAGAGACGATTACATTGGTTTGAACATGTCATGAGGAGAGATAAAGAATATATTGGAAGAAGAATGAATAGCTTAGTAGTGAAGGTAGAAGAAAGAGAGGAAGTCCAAAGATAAGATGGAAGTTCCTTCCACTGCGGAAGACTTGGGAGAAAAGGAACTGAACGACACGCAAAACAGAAATGAGTGGAGAGAGAAAATAAAAAATAACGATCCCTAACGAATGGGAAAAGCTAAAGAATAAGATGTCAGTGTCAAGTGCAATTTGCATAGTATGTTTATGAAATAATTTTACTGTAAATACAGGATTTTTGCAAGAACATTTATGTATGGAATTTGTACATACTACACATGACTAACGAAAGGTAGTGTGCTGGCCACATCAGATTTTTTTTATATTTGTGAATATATTTAATCTTTTCCGTAACCTCTAAAAAAATAACTAGATTAATAAAATAAAATATGTTTACATTTAATTTTATTATTATTAATCTTTTCCTTTATGTCATAAAAATAGTGCATTCAAATAAAGTACTTTATTTTTATTTGTTTGTTTGTAAACTTGCATTTTTTAATTATTGCAGTGGCCTGGCCTGATGAGGCGGTATGAAGTATCAGTCGTACATATGAACATGAATTTGGATATCAGCAATGGAAACTTATTCAGAAGGTTCTCCATGTCGTGACCAAGTATTTCCGGAAAGACTATGCCCTTCTCCTAAAAACCCCAAGTATGTATTTGTACCCATTAGTTATAAGCAAAATATACATTAATAAAAATTCACACCACACTGAAAATAAAGACAGAATAAAATGAAAAATCTATATTTTTCTAATTCGAATCGAAAGTTCAAAAAATCTTTGAAACTGCATATTTTCATTCATACAAGTTTACGACATTTATATTAAACTGACAATATATAAAATTCATACATTGGTTATTATTATTAGCCTGGGAATTTTTCTACATATCTCATATTTTAAATCTTAATTTATGAACCAGAACGAAATCCTTCATTATTATTTATGATATGGTCAAGGCAATCATATGAGAATATTTCCCGAAATAGCAGTGAGCATAGTTTGTTGTTTAATTGTCTTTTGTTCTGTACTATAAAATAAATATACAATAAAATATAAATTAGAACATGGTCTATACTATATCATACACGTATTTTAACGACCAAAACTATTATAACAAAAACATATTCCTCACTATGTTTTATAGTATAAGATATATATTCACAAAGAATATGTTTTTCTGTTTCATATTATAATAGATTTATATTATGTTATAAATAATGTATTATATAAATGACCAATAAATACAGTAAAATGAATACAATCTTTCAATTCTAAATTCCAATTTTTCCATACCCAAAATTAAAAAAATTCAGTCAACCAGCAATTCACCTAAATACGAACTAGACAATCGATTAGCGACCATCAGCAACTGAAATGCTTACAACCAGTAATCTTGCGAACTTAAAGATCCAAGTTCGATTCCTGACACCAGCTAAATTCGAGCCGAGACAGCAGCTTTATATAATCGTCAATATACAGCGAGAAAACCACTGCAGCCGACTACGTAATCGCCGATATACAGCGAATGATTCACGGCAGCCCGATTACGTTATCGCTGATATACAACCCACAGCCAGGTTTCTGGCCGACAAAATTCAAAAATTGAGTAAAATCGACGATTTAGAGCAGTAGCAACCGAAAAGTAGCACTTTACTGCCGCTACGAGCATTTTTGAGCTCTCAGACGGATTTTCAGCCGATCCCATTCGACAAAAATAAAAATCGAAATGCTAGCAAGGCATGTGCCAAATTCAAATTTACTGGCTATAACAAGATATCTGATCACCAAAATTTAAAATTCATAGAATCGAAAGCCTATAGTAAACACATTCTCCCTCAACATTCAATCGCCTGGTGGACACCAGGTCTCACCATTCTTTCTAGGCATGCGCATAAGTCACTTGTGACGTCACAAAAGTTCGATGATAAATAATTAATTATAAATAAATGGGAACATAATTTTAACTTTCAATTACATTTTAAGTTATAATAATTTATATATTGAGGATTAAAATATATTTCACATGTAGTTTCTATCACGCTAAACTTCCCCATCACAAATTTCAGCCTTAAACGTATACTTTCGCTGCGTTGGATCAGATCTCGGTTACATGGATCAGTAAATTGCATGTTCTTTCATAAATGACGCGGCCAAATCTTCACTTGAAATCGATTTTTTTTTCAGTATTGTTCAGGTAATATATGTATTTTTTTTGCCCCTCGTTGATTGTAAAACCACTTTCAGATACAAGATGGGAAACTCAGGATTGATGCCATAAAAGTTCTGCGTTCTAATTTACAGATAGTGTATGACGCTTTATACAATTTATTCGATGAGACATCTCGAGATGCTAATACAAGAAATTTAGCTAAGTCATTGTTAACTAAAATAAAATCGTTCAAATATATTTGTTCAATAGTGATTTGGTACAATATTTTAACAAAAATTAATATTGTAAATAAGGTAATGCAAAAATCTAACATAGATCTTCCAAAAATAAGCGAAATGCTACAACAAGTTAATAATTACTTGAAAGAGTGCAGATAGTTTTGAAACCATTTTGGTTGAAGCAGCAACAATTGCAAAAGAAATAGATTGCGAAACAACATTTCCAAAAGTTAGTACTATTAGACCGCGCAAAAAAGACACTATTTCATTACAAAAACACTGATGAAACAATTGATGATCCGGAACGTCACTACAAAATCAATTTTTATTTTATAATTTTAGATACATCAATTTCCAAAATAGAAGAAAGTTTTGAGCTTTTGAACGCACACAACGAAAAAGTTTTAATTTTTTAAATGATATTTATTCTTTGATGTCGGTTGATCGAGAGACCAAAATGAAATATTGTACAGTTTTACAAATTAAACTGTCTGATCCTACAAAAAAAGAAAACAATATCAATGCATTAGATTTGTGCGATGAAATTGAAAATCTTGCACCGTATATTACAGAAACATAACATATGAACGCATCAACTGTTCTGGATTATTTATTTTCACATGACCTCCATAATCTTTATCCAAATATTACGGTAGCATTAAAAATATTTTTGACCATGCCTGTAACTGTAGCCTCTGGAGAAAGATCGTTCTCCAAATTAAAACTTATTAAAAATTATTTAAGATCAACCATGTCCCAGGAAAGACTTTCTAATTTAAACATAATAAGTATTGAAAGTAAGTGTGTTGACGAATTAAATATTTCTGATATTGTCGATCAATTTGCAGTGAAAAGATCAAGATTAAAATAAGTAAGTAGATTTTAGTTTGTACAAATGTACAGAGTATTACAGTATTATAATTATATTCAGTATTATAGTATGTAATCATATAATTTTATAATTATTATGTATTTGTGTTGTTATATTTTATATAAATGTTTACTATAGTATTGTTTAATAAAATACATTTATTTAAGATGTGCTTTTTTAAATTTTTGCAGTCAAATAATAATTTTCAAATGGATTTAAAAATATGAGATTATTTAGATACATTGAAAATTTTATTGTTTTATTGTCGACATACATAGGGGCGGCAAATAAAGTCTTGCACCCGGGCGGCAAATTTCGTTGGCGCGCCACTGGATATAGGTTGTTATTACCACATCTAATTTAATAACTGTTGTTATTATTTACATAATAAGTATATATTCCAAACATACCTTTTAAAAATTTAAATGTTTGTGCTTAATATTGGTATTTTTTTATGTGTTTTCAATATTGCCAGTCATCGTAGTCAGTATCTCAAGAAAATACACAAAGTATTACTTACACTTTAAATAAATATTAGAAGTATATTTAAATGTATTTTGCATTAAAATAAAACAAATAGCCACGAAAATACATAATAATTTGCGCAACAATAACGAATTTATTATTAAGGACATAGAGTTCAATTTTTAATAGGACTACGTTTATTTCTACGTGTACATAAATATATTAAGATGTAAATGTAAAATATGTATACATATATTATATTTTTTATATGTATGTCTATACTACTTAATACCTTTTCTACAATATAAATACGAATATAAACACATATATGCCTTTTGGTTGAACTTATATTATTTTTTTTATTAACAATAATAATATTGTTTATAATATTAAATCACGTAATAAAAGAAAAAAATGGGTTCAAAGTATGTATGTATATAAAAATACTGCAGTGTAGAGATATTTCCCGGCCAGTACGTACTAGACTAGCCTCCAAGCGAGGTATTATCGCTCGCGCTAGCCGTAATTTTTAAATCTTGCTTTTTGAGATTTTGGCGCCTCTCCTTGCGATTGTAGCGCTAGAGATCCGCAGCGGATGAGTTTGTCAAGCCCAATTCGACGGCGACCTTTAAGTTCTCTTTGTTACCAAATACATCATTTAAAAGAATATTTGAATGAAAATCAACTTAAAATGTCTTATTTTGCATGCATATAGTCACACTTACGGTATGGTATTTGTTTCTGGGGTTCATCCTGTGCAGCACGATGAGTTTTCTTTGCTCAAAAAAGAATTGTGAGGTGCGTAGCTGGAGTGAGGTACAGAGCATCTTGCAAAAACATTTTAAAAAAATTCAATATTCTCACTGTTTCAAGTACCTTTCTACTTGAAGTTTGTATGTTTATTTATAAAAATAGAACTTCTTTTGACAGGATTTATAATCATCATAATTATATCAGGAGAGCCGTCAATAAATTCTATGTTCCTGTCTCAAGAATGAATGTTACTAAATAATCCCCTGACAGATTCGGTCTTGAAATAATTAATAAATTACCTGATCCCATTAAAAATCAAATAATGAGAAAAAAATCAAAAAAACATTTTCTTACCGCAGCACAATTTTTACGATGTAAATGAATATCTGAACATGTAATGATAATTTCTTATATAATATTTTCTTTTTATTGTATTGTAAATGGTAATATTTCATTTTTTGTAAATTTGACGTTTTCTATACACATTGTATTGTGTCTACAGAAATAAATTCTATTATTATTATTTGTAGTTTTGTATATATGCCTCATTTCTAAAGTTTTTATCTTAAAAATAGTTTATTTTTTACTTTATAAGTTTATTTTTCATGTTATAATATTTATATACAAGTTATAATTAAGTTTATATATTTATATTCCAAAAAAAATATATTTATATTTTTACAAATTTATAAGTACAACTGTGGGTATTGTCAGATTTATTACAAAGAGATATATCAGAGATACAATGTTATACGATGAAGATTCTGAACTAGACTGCTCGTTGTGTATGTCTCGGTTTTTCAGGCAGACACCTAAGATGGCTTGGGTCGACGTCTCTCGTATGGTGGTTTATTCCGCGGATGTGGAATATGCTGATACAGTGTCAGCGGAATTATAGGAAAACTAGGTGCTAACAAACATAAACAGGATGAGTCTGGGAAGAGCCCCCCCCTTAATTTTTTTTTACAACAGAAAAAAATGACATATAAAAGTTTTATTATTTTAAATATTGTGACGTGCGCCCCTGACTTAAGAGTATACGAGCGCCGCTACTGCTGGAATATTCCCGAGCGATGACGTAATCCCCTGCGGCGGAATAACCCATACGCCTTTAAACTGGTTTAATTACATCCGGTCGGGTGATGCTTTGTATTCGATGGAAACATGGAGAAGATTCGAGAGAAATGACGCCGCGTACATAAGCACGTCAGAGAAGCCAGCAAAAACAATCTGATATATAGAAGCAACGAGCAATGAACAGTGGGTGATATAAATAAACAGTCTACGAGTGGTGAACATAAATAAATATAGTGATATAAATATTGTTTAAATAAATAATCTTAGTGTTTAAGCATTTAATAATATTCTTAGTCTTAAATTAGTGTTTATAATTATTTAATCATAGCGTTAGTTATTTTTTAAATCAACCTATAATTATTTTACTATAATATAAATCGTCATTTTTATGTCTTTGCAACGATGTATTAGGTTTTATTAATGCATTTGAAAAAATTCGAGAAAAATAATGTATACGAGAAATAATTTTTATTCAAATATTCTAAGGTGGCTATGTGAAAATAAATAATAAATAAATAGATAAATAAGTAAATATTAAGTAACTAATAATAAATAACAAAAGTATACTTTGGTGATATTACTATTGATACATTTTGTTTATTTTCACATAGCCACCTATAATATTTGAATAAAAATTATTTCCCATATATCTCAATTATCTTATTTTTCTAGATTTTTTTCAAATACATTAATAAAAACTAATACATCGTTGAAAAGAGAAAAATGACAGTTTATAATTTAGTAAAACAATTATAGGTAGCTATTTAAAAAATCTTCCCCAACATCTACTTCAACATTCTCATCTCTGCCACATTCATTTACTTTTAAATACTGACATCTGTCAATTTGAATTATCTGAATATATTAGCAATTTTCATGGTTAGCATAGCTGGCTGATTTATGAAAATTAATATCTTTATAATTCTTTAACTCTATATCTATTGAATATGAAGTATAAAATGCAATCAAATCGTATAGAGAATAACATATTCTTTAAGTTATAATAATGTTAAATGTCAATAAATCATATTTAACTGTTAAATCTTCAAATGAGGCTACTTCATCTCGCTTGTATCTTTCTAGAAACTTGTAACACGAGAGTTATTTCCTTACCTATCTTTCCGTGTCTTCTCCAACATCTATTTCAACATCCTTATCTCTGCCACATTAATTTACTTTTTATTTATACTGTCATCTGTCAATTTGTATTATATGAATATATTAGTATTTTCCATGTTTAGCATAGCTGGCTAATTTATAAAATTTAATTTCTATAAAATTCTTTAACTATATCTATTGAATATAAAGTACAAAATGCAATCAAAGCGTATAGAGAATAATATATTCTTTAAGTTATAATAACATTAAATGTCAATAAATCAAATTTAACTGTTAAATCTTCAAATGAGGCTACTTCCGGTTCATCAATTATAATCAAAATCTAATCAGTAGTTCTTCTGGATGTAAACTTGAGGAATACGAAAAAAATATAATTTTTGGAATCGTGGTATTGAAGTTATGCGATTCGAAACTTTCGTCACACACACACAGACACACACACACACACACACACACACACACACACGCACACACACACACACACACACACATACATACATACATCATCATAAAAATGGTAAAATCGTGTTATAGTGACCCTAAAACATGCTTATTCACTAAAAACTCATTATTAAATTTTTTGACCAAAGACAATACCTTCCTTACCTAAAGGTGACGGAAGGTAAAAATAAAAGTTGATAGTCGTATCTTGTAAACCTGACTTTATAAAAAATGTGTACAACTGCCAAAACTTTTATATGACTCTTTCTTTCTATTATAATAAAAAAGTTAAGGGGCGGGGGGGGGGGCATCTTACCAGACTCACCCTTTATAGAAGATGAAATTTTATTTATATATTTACAAATTTTACATATAAGATCTTGAGGGTTTCAAATACATATAGGGGATATTTTAGTGGTTAGCCAGGGCACATTTTCTTTCGGGAAGTATTCCGCATGTTTTAACCCCTGTAACTCTCTCGAATTGTTCTGCAGTATCTCAAAGTCCATAGCTCAACCCTCTGACTCTGGTAGTGTTCTGTAAAATTAAAAATACGCTCGAATTAGGAAATTTCAATTACCGAACACAAAAAATAATTTAACTATACGTGCAGAATATAAAGATGTTCCAATCGTTTCGTTCGTACTTAAAAACAATATTAAATATATGTATCCAACAAAAAATTGTAATAAATTTAATTATAAATTTAAATATTTCAATTAATTTTTGAACTATTGATTGACTGGTATTAAATTATAATAAAATAATAGAAAAATTGGAATATTGCAATTTAATTTTTTTATACATTATTAATTACTTAAATATAGAATAAAATTTGTAGCATATATGTATGTATGGCAAGTTAAAGAACATAATCTTTACTAAAAACTATTTTCAATATATAAATCAACATTTATTTTAATATATCATAATATCTCTACATCAGAAATATAGTCTAAGGGGTATAATGGTACAGGTACAAATTAATACAAAAATAAATTTAAAAAATCTGATGTGGCCAGCACAATACCTTCCGTCAATCCTGTGTATTATGTATAAATTCCATACATAACTTTTCTTGCAGAATATTCTAAATTTCCAATAAAATTATTTCACAAACAAACTATGCAAATTGCACTTGAGAATGACATGTTCTTCTTTAGCTTTTCCCTTTCGTTAGGGGTCGCTATTTTTTATTTTCTTCTTCCACTCATTTCAGCGTTGCGTGTCATTCTCATTCAGTTTCTTTTCGTTCAAGTCTTCCGCAATACAGTCCTTCCATCTTATCTTTGGGCTTCCTCGGTTTCTTTAACCGTATTCTATTACTAAGCTATTCATTCTTCTTCCAATATATTCTTCATCTCTCCGCATGACATGTTCAAACCAATGTAATCGTCTCGTATCTTTCTAGAAACTCCTAACACTAGAGTTATTGATTAAGTTTATTTTTGAGCCACGTGAAGAACAGTTTATAAATAAATAAACAGGATTCCTTTTCTTCACTTTATTTTTCTTTCGAAATACTGATGTCGAGACTGATGTACATTTCAACTGCTAAGCACTCATCATCGGAGTACAATATTAAAAATTACAAATAAGTAACCTTATATAGCTAAACAACATATTCTATCATAAACATATTGACCAATTTCCTTCTCTCGAAAACAGTGGGTGTGGTTTACACTAAAGTTGAACTTGGGTGACCTTGAGTTACGGTAATTACGTGCTGCTTCTGAATTGGTACTCGCAGTGTTGTGACATATGAAAACAAACAACAAAAGCATTTTTTTTCACTTAAAATGGGGTTTGGTACCACAGAACATTTTAGATTTCTGGAAGCAACAGCTACTTCTAAATGTATTATAGAAGATATGTTAAAATGTATTTATAATTTTATATATATTTAATCATTCGAAATTGATGATCGCAGGTGAGCGAATTATAAACGCTAACCACATAATATTATCTGGGGTATTAAAAAAAGACGGTATAATGTGGGTAATATTTGCACTTTGTCTGCGAACCAGTGCAATTTCTACAAAACCACATGAAATCAAAATACATTTAGAGAAAATTTAAAAATTATTAGTGCAGAATGCACGTGTAAAGCTAGATAAAGACCACGAAATATGTAATTATCCGATTTAAAATGACGAGAACAAACTTTCATATGTGTTGTTATTTGTTTTGCACTACGAATTGCATATTCCCATGCTTTTCGTCGATCCATATCCATTTCAACACTTGCTCTTGTCGTAATTTTAACTTTATTTTGGCCATGTTTCGGAAAATTATAAAACCCAATCCCTGTGTCTCGACCAGATCTTGAGAGTGACGTCAGAATATACAACAATTTGTACGACTTTTCCCCATTTTTATTCACACCAAATGATCAAACCACATGTAACTCAAGCATGCAGTCACAGTACCAAATCGGAAAGTTCATATTTTTCCCACCAGATGTCTTGTCGCTGCTTGTCAGTTGTCAATATCTATTGAATATGATGTATAATATGCAATCAAATCGTATAAAGCATAATATATTTTTTAAGTTATAATAACGTTAAATATCAATAAATGATATTTAACTGCGTTTTTTCAAGAAAAACTGTTAAACGCCGGTGGCGTAGAAATTAGCAACTTCTACTCCGGCGGCGTAGAAATTAAACTTTACCTTGTGAATCAAGTCACAAAAGATGCTACTTTTATGACGTTTGAAGAAAAAAGTTTTTTGCATTATTTGTCCTTGCTTGTACTGCAAAATGAACAGATTTGGGAATATTTCCGAAGAAAATATAAAAGAAAATATTAAGAAAAGTGTGCCTATAAACACAAAAAACAATAAATCATACATCTGGCACCAATTTATGGCATTTTGTGAAAACCAAAATTATGTATTAGAAAGAGAAACAACGGTGCGTTAAATTTCAAATATTTTGCTAGATTGGGCTTATAATATGCGAAAGATTAATGGAGAAAATTATAAAGATACGTAGTGAAAACAATGTGGAATTCAACAGCCAAAAGCTACAGGAGAAATATTTTCAGGAATTCAACATAAAATTTGATCCCTTTACGGATATTATTTCTAAAGAAGTACGCGATGCTAAAAACGCTAAAAGAAAAGAACTGCAATGTATTCCTGAGAAAATAAAAGTAAGTTCGACAGCTTTAAATAAAGCACATATAATAAAAATGGCTAAACTATGGGATGAAAATGAACCAGAAGGTTTGCAAAAGAAGTTTTTTCATATAGCTTCTTATGAGCTGGCATGGTTAGGAGGGGAAGCTGCTAGTTGCATGCTTTAATATTTTAAAGAAGAAAAAGCAATTGGTGGAATGTTCACGGATAGAATAGAATACAACCCAATATTTTCAAAGAGGTGCAAATAAATTGACAGATAGAAAGTGGCTAACAAAAAATATTGAAGATAACACAATTTGTCCAGTAAGATTGTTTAGATTACTTATAAGTAAACGATCCGAACATATAACATCAGAACGACTATTTTTGACCCCTAATCCATTTTGGAAATATAAAAATTCGAAAGGCTGGTACCTACAAAAACGTACCCTTGAGAGTAAATTTATTATTAAGTGGACTAAAAATGCGGCCAATAAAATTGGAATTGATATTCAGCATAATAAGATAACGAAACATTCAAATCGCGCTAGTACAGTGTCTTCGTTAGCAAAAACAGGAGTAAGCGATCAACAATTTATTAAAATAACAGGTCATTCCAATTCTACTTCAATAAAACCTTATCTTCAATTGGTCTCTACACATCATGAAAATTTAATTACAAATCTAAGAACAAACAACATTTCTAAATCTTGCACTGTGACTAACGAAGTGACAAATCTTCGTGAAGAAAATATGTCAAAAAATATGATATATATAATTGTACCTTTCACTAATTGCACTTTTAAATAAACCTTTTCATAAATAAAATGTCGTTAAATTATCTCGCAGAATTACACTCTAGCATTTTATTTTCTTTGGATAAATTTCAGTTTGTCAACTCAACCTTGTAACCTGAAAGCAATTTGATTCGAAAACTGTTTAAAAAATAAAATCACCACCTACGGTGTCGTGATTTTATTAAAACAGTTTTCTTATCAAATTGCTAGGTAGCTTTCGTGATCAACAGAAATTTATCCGGGAAAATAAAAAGCTCTTGTATTACAGTTGAAACTAAATCATACTTGCAGTACAATATTTGCAATGTGGTAATCAGTTTTACGCTCTTACAATTGAAGTGGCATTGACCTTTTGCATTGTTGAAATTTAAATCGTATATAACATAAATATTGTACAAATATCCAGGAATGTCCTTGAGTGGTCCTGGACCCTTTTGTGGAGCCTGTAATTGTAAATAAAAACATTATTAAACTCAGTCAATACATAGTACTTATAATATATGTATATAAATTACAAATAAATTACAATTATTTATTTTCCTTCATTGCAGTAACAACGTCCAAATTCTGGATATATTAAAAGTCCTTTGATCATTGTAAACAATAAGAAATTTAAAGAAAAAAAAAACAAGCATTGTATCATAATTTGTTATTGATTTTCTCGAAAACAAAAGTCTGAGAAGAAAATTTTTCAAACAAAAGTTGTTCAGAATTTAATTTGTTACAGAAAATTTAATAAAGTTTTTCTGAATGGTCCATAGTTTTCACATTTCCAAAAATCTACTTTACAATTAAATAATTCCCTTACTATCAACTCTTTTGAGTTCATGGCACGACTCTGCTTCCTCCAGGCGAATGCTGATCTATAATAGTTCTCAGCCTCCTGCTCAGCTAGGATTCTTCAATAGCACCCATATCTGGTGTAGAGGTGGACAAGTGACCAGGAACTAGGGAACCATTCGGCGCCTTGAAAAGACTAACGGACTTTGCATGCAACAAAAGAACACTGCGATTGACATACTATAAGAGTACACTGCAGGAATAAAAGTTTTGTTTGTGTAGGAAAATAAGTGGTGGATTTACCGTGTTAACAGTGTTTGTTAATTGTTATGCAGTAACAGAAAATAATAACAGTGCTTCCGAGTTAGGAGCAAAATAAACTTAGTCAGTTGTAGTGGCCCTAGGTTAAGAAGAACGATTAAAATGTAAAATTCAAATGAATGGCATTCTTGCGCTATATTTCAGAATAGTTCATAAAGTATCTATCAAAAATAATTTTACCTCCCGCTACCCTTGATAAGGGAGGTATAGGGATCGTGCTAAAAATCGCATATCGAGATTTTGGTAAATGACCACGTTTTAAGGTCCCTAGAATCCATTTTTAACATTTTCACGATGATGTCTGTGTGTATGTATGTATGTATGTATGTATGTATGTATGTATGTATGTATGTATGTATGTATGTATGTATGTATACTATCATTCAGAAAGTTTTGAAACCATATATTTCTACCTTATTCTAATATTGAAATATCTGATTAGATTTTGGTGGCAATCGGATAACCGGAAATGGCAGTTTACTTGAAGCTCAAGATAGTTTTTCTTCAAAAAATACCTGTATTTGTATGTATTTTTTTCTCAATTTGTTACTATAAAAATTAAAGATTATTTCATTTTCTACAAGTTTGCTTTAATACTTTTTCTATATATTGTATGGATAAATTTATAAAGTAATATAATAATTATATACATAGGTAAATGGCGGCAGGTACTGTGTTGGTCACATCAGATTTTTTTATTAATTCACCAAATTAAGGGTATAGTTCTTGAAGCTTGAAGTACTTATATATACTGGTTGTTTTTTAACTTCGGGTAAATATTTTAAAGGGCATATAGTACTGACCAAAATGAGTAAAAAAAAACTTAATGAACATAGGACTGATCTTCAACTGTTTCCGAGAAAGAGGCCATTTTGTATAAATTCATTCTATGAAAAAGTTTTGTCCTACTCTTTTAAATATTTAACTAAATACATTAAAAATAATATATGTACTTCCCAGAAAAAGTCTTCAGTAATGTCTCTGGATTTTTGATAATGACATTTATTTGTCAGTTAAAATATTTTAATTTTTCAATTGGTTTCCATGGCATTATTTGGGCTGTGCGATTTATTACAACAGATTATTTTATATATTTTTTTTTTATCTCTAAATTTATAGAAGATATAATAAAATATTTAAATGTATCAGATATGGAATTTAATCATTAATATTTGGAACAAAAATTTTCAAAAAATAATATTTAAAAGATTTTTTTTAAGAATCTGCTACTTCCGGTTGTTTAATTGTTACCAAAACCTCTTCAGCTTCCGATTGAGAAATACGTACAGATTAAGTCTAGTTCTTGAGCGCGCGAATTAGGTATTTGAACGTTTTGTGTGCAGCCAACTTTATGATCAAGATTTGAACGTTATGAAACTGAACGACAAAAGAAATGAACAGGGTGATGTATGGACATTAGAACGCTGCATACCTAGCCAAAAGAATTTCAACCCGTAACTCGATATCTTAATTAGTTATTGAGATATCGTTAACCAAACATAATATTTTATATAGGCGGCTTTTATGAAAATACCGTTTTTATATTTTTGTTAGGTAATTTGTGTATTTAGTCAAGCAAACTTTATAAAAATTAGTACACATGTCTGGATATTCCAAATTCTCTCGCAACTCAATATTTCAATAAGTTTTTGAGATATGGTTACCCAAATATCATATTTTGTATAAATTTGATGCAAAATTATTTGTGTTAAATGTATATAAAATATTAGTGCTTACATGTATTAATAATGATTTGTAGTATATGACGCCCATAAGTCATAGGAATCCACCTCAGCCTCAACATTCGAGTGGTCTTCTTAGTTCCTAAATCTGAACACGTGTATTTATAAATGTAACGATAAGAAGCATTATATTAAATACTGTTCTAATTATTATTACTTTTATTCATATAATACAACAGCAAAATACATAAATATAATGTCTTATCACATTGTTCATCCATGACATTATTTCTATTTCATTTTTAGAATTATTCACAATATATAAACTTTATTTATTGTAGAATAACAATATGAATTCTTTTGAAAATAAATACAATATATTTTTTTATTTGTTGTGTTAATTCTTTCCGCATTTTAAACAATACTTTTGTGTTTAATGTAAATATACGTTTATATTCACTATAATTTATTCACTTCGTACGTTTCTTTACATTAATGTCCAACAGTTATTTATAAGCTAAATAATTTAATTCCAGAAACATTCAATCAGCTAGTTTTCTATGACAATTGAAGTTTTATATATATTTTGAGAGAAATTTGCTAAAGACATCTAAGCTATAGGGATATGAAAATAGAAATTTATTTTTAAAAATATTAGGCCTTTCACAATAACCCAACAATGTTAACTAGGATTTCACTGAAAGTAATATTTCTTTATCCCAAAATTTCTCTTTCCAGTTATGGTCCCTTATATACAGCTGACCCACAATTACAAGAATTCAATATTTACAACACATGGAGGAAGGGAAATGTTAATTAAGAAAATGAAAATAATTACTAGCATTTATTCAGTGACCTCTATATCTGATTCTAATATAGAATAGAAACCTCTATATCCATCTATCGTTTGTGTACTTTTTTTATGAACGATAGGAAATACAATGGTAAAATTTTCATGGCTGTAAATTCTGCCCTATTAATTTTAGAACTAAAGTGTAAATGCAAAAAAAAAATGTTCAGAATTAAATACTGCAACAAATGATATAGGTGGATATGCGAAAGATGACTATAGTCAAGGTCAGTTGTTCGAAGAAAGAATACACTTTATACAGCAGTAGCTTAGCAACATTTTAATGTTGGAAAGAGAAAGATTATTTGACGTATGTCTATGTAATTTATGTTATGTGACAGGTATACATTAATAGAGACATTACTTTCTAACACACTACTAATAATAATAACGTTTGTCGTAGAGTTACAGACATCTAATTATATAATACATTGCCCTCTGTGTTAATGTTTACTCAGTGACGACGTTTAAATCAAATTATTATTCCATGGATTATGTTAAGTCTGTTTTTGTTCTGCAAGAACATACGTGAAGAACATAAATATTTGAGAAAAGCATTATTTAAAAACAAACAATTTTCAAATAAATTACACTTATTTTTTTATTTAAAATGTATCCATTAATATTTCATGTTGCACGCCTATACATTCAAAGGGCAGTGAAGTTATTTGCAAGTACTATTATATCAGACGGCCTATAAATGATGAAACCTTTCGTGAACCACACTACAGTGTGATAAAAAATAATTGAGTCAGTTGGCAATAGAATTTTGGGGATCTTTTTATTCCATAATTTATACAATACTAGGCGGGCGAAAATACTATTTGACATGTCAATAAATACAAATAGGTTATGTCAGAGGAAGAGCCTGGTAGCTAATAGGATTTTGAATGATTGAAATACATTAGATTATAGCTCTGTAGGTAATGTATCAAAAAAAAGGATGTGGGTAAGGGTAACAACGACCATTTTAATGAAAAAATTAAAATGTTCTCAAATTTAAATTTTCAATTGTTGCTGTCAACAGGGTCAACAGTGTCAACAACAGGAAGTAATTTATGTACCAGTCTTACCAATTTCAAGTAATTTTTTTATTGCCAACTGATTCTGTTATTTTTGATAATTCTGTATATCAGGTTCTTGTCATAAGATAAACGTAAAATAAAATATTCGTCTTTAAGCTTTTTACAGAGTGTCATGCAAGACAAAACATACAATTCAAATAGACGTATTGTTTAACTTTGACAGATTAGAAGGATATCTTGATATTTAATTCTTAATATTGTTCCATTGACTTTTTTCTGCGAAAGTAAATGTATCCATGCTTACTGATAAGTTATTGAACTCAATAATTATTAAAACTTTATGACAGACAATACAGTGTTTAGCCTTGAAACTCATGTGTACTTGAGCTGAACATTACACCTGGTGATTGTAATAGAACAAAAATGTAAATTAGGCAATCCGCTTTTAATTTTTTCAAAATATTTTGATATTAAAATGTATGTGCACAAATATAATGTTAAATTATATTTTTTCAATAAAATGCATAATAAAATTTTAATTTCAAAATACATTCGGCAACTTATTTCATTGAGATAATTATAACCGGCTTGAAAATAAAACACGGATATCTTATATGAAGACATAAAATTAAACAATTTTACATTAAAAACTCGCTCAGTAGAAACACAAAAGGTAAAATTAATAATCAAAGCAAATTAAATAGAATCAAAAACATAAATATTTTCAAATGTCGAATTCATAAATTCACGTCAAATATAAATGTTTCCCAAGCATCCTTATTTTCCACCTCACAAAAACACGTGGACCAATAGTTCCGTCGATATTAAATATGTAGGTTCTTAATAACGTGACGTTAGCGACATCTATTGACCGGAATTGAATATTACTGGCAAATACCTGGCACTCGCCAAATAAGTTTCCAAATGTTGCATCTCCCAAACTCAAGTAATACAACTGTTTAAATTTTTGTGCTATTGCTTATGCCACTCTGTAAATAGCTAAAAATTATTACTTTTATTTTGCCTCTTGCAAACGAAACGCACGTAAACAATAATTTTATACTTGTTAGATGCAGTTTTCTATTCTAAACTTTTTTTGTATTTACACTTACGGCAGGAATTTACAGCAATATGAAAATGGTCCACAAAAGTAGACCCTGTATATGCGATTATTGTAAAAATGGCGGTAATTTATTATTTTATCAATAATTACAGTAAATAAATTGTGAAAATTCCTAATTTTAATTGGGGGGACGCGATGAATTTATTTTAGTTGTAAATAATTACGAGAGCTTTTCTGATGGTCAAATAAAAAAGTTTCCAGTCCTATAATGTAATACAGAGGTCACTGATTTTATAGAAAGATGTAGTTTGTTAAACAGAAGAATGTATAAGTAAGTACTTCCCTTTTCAAAATATAAACACCAACATAAATTATACTGTCTAAAGAAAATATAATCAGTCTACAATAAATAATTAAATATAAAAATTCAAGATGCAAATTATTAAAGTAGTTATGAAATTGACAAATTTTTCGTTGATTGCATTAACACTCTTCCATTTATAATACTTTCAAAGCGTCTGAGCTTGCTTGAAAAAATCTATAGTAGTTGAAGACAAGATATAGAAATGCATAAAACGGTACGTTTTAACAACTGTATAAATTATTCTAATTCGGGAGATAGTCTATATAGAATTCACACAAATTTTAATATATTTGCGTGTTTTTTCGCTTATTCGCTGAGTAACATTTGAAGATCACATTGCATTTACATTTATTTCTACAAAACTACTTACACGGCTGCTACAATTACAATTAATTATGTACAATTACAATTAATTTACAACAAATATTTACACACTATTTGCGAGAGAGTAAAATACTTACTGTCCTTTTCAAATTCGTAAAACTTTACAAAAATGATTTAAGTAAAAAAAATTACAAGAAAACTTATAGACGTGGTAGAAATGTAAAAGCCAACGACGGAACCAAACTTAGTTTAAGTTAATAATAAAGTACATGGCTCTTGAGAGTCGACCGTTTAACATTCCTCAAATAAAAATATTAAATTTTGTATACTACTTCAATATTAAAATTTACAAAGACAAAATCTAAAACGTAGTTAATTTCCAATTATTGCTGTTGATGTAATATCCGATAAGGCGCGAACGATCATGTGACTTTGTTGACCTTGGCAAGCAGATATATGGGGGCCCGTGTCAGAATGACAACTAGTAATAATGTGTACTCTATTCCACCTTACCAATTCAGTATTGTGGAGTTTTAAACTCTCTGATTGGCTGAAATTGGTTTGCCCTATTTAATTTCAGACTAGTGTCATTGTACATGACACGTGATATTTCGTGTCATTTTTGTGTGCAATGACAAGTATCATCTTTATCCGATTTGGAAAGCAGGTAGATAATACCTACTGACTAAAATATACAAAGTTTCGATAGCATTATGATATTTTTTAAATATTTTAATAAAATGTCAGATGACAACAGTTAAATACCGCTACTTTTTAATTTCGTTTGTTTGAAACTGGCACTGATGTGAGCGCTACTAAATTGGTTAAATGGAACAAAGTATACGTAGATGTTAATTGTCAATTTTTCATTCAAAACATATTTTTCGCGATAAGTATATTCCACACTACTGATGACAAATAAACGACATGAAAGCAGAATATTTTGAAATTTTGAATGAAAAATAAACGACACGAAATCAGAATATTTTGAAATTTTGAATGAAAATTTATGACATATGACAATTGTGACATCCATGTACATAACTACTAATTGTCATTACGACACGGGTTCCCATATCTCCTTACCAAGGCCAACAAAATCACATACCTGCTCGCGCCCTATCATAAAAAACATATCATCATTGCTTACAACCCATTTTTGGATGTCAGTCTGTTTCTATAGTGAAAATGAAAAGGCAGAAGACGCACGTCATTCACCTGAAAAAACCTTATAAAATGAAATATAACTTGTACAAATTATTGGACGTTATTTATTTTTAAAAAAAGAAGAAAAAATACTAGTATTAAGTATATATTAGTAATATTTACAAATAGTCAACCGTTATTCCTTTTACGGCATGTAAAATTATTTGAAATAATTGTATTTGATTTTCGTACCATACGATGGCACTACTAAGAATGACCATGTTATGTCATATAATTTTATATTTTAATTTTAAGGGAATAAAGATTGGCTTAGAAATAATTGTAAATCCATTAATATATACCTTTATTAATACTAGATTTTTTTTTCTTCTTTTTTTAAAAATAAATACCCAATATATTCTACAAGTTATATTTTATGAAGTTTTTTTTCAAGTTGATGACGTGCGTCTTTTGCTTAATCATTTTTACTATATTCGAAGATTTCGATAATAACGATATACAAATGTTTAAAAAACCATTCCAAAAATTTAAAAGGATAAATTACAAACTAAAATGGATGAAACTTTTTTTTATTTTTTGATAAATAATGACATTCAATGCTTTATCATCGCAATTTTAAATGGCACAAAATTGACCCCTTGTTTGCACTCTATGCCTGCAATGAGTGCCCGTGAGGTGACGGTAGGTAAACGCCCGCACGGTACAAATATGTCATTATCATTACCGGATTCTATGTACAAAGCAGACTAGCACACCCAGCAATGGATAATATGCCGTGATGATTTATTTATTATAGCAATTCTCTCAATTACGAGGGTAACAAGATCCAAACTGCCGCATCTGCAGTCTGCAGTATAAACTATTTCTTGAGATTCTTTAGAACTGAACTAAATTACAATAATTATTAAAAAATGAGAAATCAAAGCTCTCTACAGTGATTTAATAAATACAATGATATGTAACGCATGTAACAAAAGTTTTAAGAAAAAGTTAGATCTCTTTAAATGAGTTTCCTGATTTGATATGGAGGCAAAAGTTCGGGTCGTCCACTTTTTGGTAAATTAATACATACTACCCTTTTTTTACATTCTCGTATAGTTCGGTAAATAGTCGTCTGTCCAATATATTGATCCTCAAAAACATTAACAATTTCACACTTCGAATATCTGTCCAACTACTCCAGCGGTTTCCAAACTTTTTCGATCATGGAACCCTTAAGAATCCGCCTGCGTTTCGCGGAACCCTAACTCCATTCCATATTTTTATTGGCTATTGTGAGTCCAAAACTATGGATACAACGATGAAACCGATACCGAAATATCAGCGATATTGTTTTTTAGTCGATGTATCGGAATCGACAATATTTATTTGCCGATACACCAATATATTTCGAATTTTGTACTTTAAACCACGTAAATGTTCTGAGCCCGAGTTAAAGTGCGTTCGACCAACTTGCACCTTCCAGCACCTGGCCCCGGATCCACAAAGACGTCAAGTGATACCTGTAAGCCCGTAATATTTTTTAAAAATAGTCATGTCAAAATTTTTTAGTTGAGTACTGCGAATTTCAATCGTTTCTGTCATTTTCGGAAAAATTATAAGAAATCTAATTTCCGATATGTACTCGTAAGAACAACTTCCAAGACAAGACGGTCGTGCCTCGTGACTTGGCGCTCCACGTTCGCCACTTTACTTATGTATATCAGTGTATCGGAGCGAATTTGAAAAAGCAGAGTGTCGTTTCGAGCGACAAATACTTTAATAAAAATAAATTTCTATATTTCATATCAGCCAGGCGTCCCGCGACGTCTCATTTTTTTTTTAGACAGATTTGCGAAATCACTTTTCTCCGCACAATTTGAGGATGCTAACAAAATATGAGCAAAATTTGTGTTTCTTTGTCTAAAATAATTTTGGGTTCACAAGTAAATTAAAAGCATTTACCTTTGTCTTTATTTTATATTTACCTTATTCTAAAAATTAATTATTGTTCGTATCGGTATTGATATCACTGATATTTTTCATGAATAGCGGTGTCGGTAGCGAAATAATAGTTTGAAAATAACAATTATTATTGTGGACCAAGAAAATATTGAGACTTATTAAAAAAAATATAAAACTACTTACTCATGGGACTTGATTTTACTTTTTAGGGAGTATTTTATATGTGGGATCCGTTCGTTTCGCGGAACACACTATAAATAGATTTGCGCATTGTAAGTTTGTATAACATCTTTCAAAACTTTTATAGTTATTATTATAAAACAATTATCCTGTATTTATTATACCCAGTGATAACTAGATTAGACCTCATTTAGTAATAAAATTTGGACCGTAAATTTTTCTTATCTGAAACAAAGTACAAAGATAGTAATCTTATATACCAAGAGTATAAGGATAAATAATATAATATGTTTAGCATATATTGATAAAAATTAGAATATAGTCTTAATAAAAAAATAAAACGCAGATATCATTATTGTTTCTTGCACTTTTAAAATTATTTTTAAATATAAAAATGGTAGTCACATCCTTTTGAACTTAATTGTCTCAACCAAAAACAGTAATTAATAAATAAGAACTTGAAATTATTAACGTCTGTACTATGTACATCACATTTCAACGTAAAACTCTATATACGAGTATATAAATTACATAAATTAATATAACAATATACGTATTTAAAACAATTCAACAATAATTATATTTTACTATCTCGCATCTTACATTTTCTCACTGATCGTCTCAAGCGCTGATTGACTAGAAACTATAATCCCCTTGTCTTCGGATAAGGGCGTATTAGCCATACTAGCATTTCCGCTAGAAGGTGCAGTAGCTGTAGAAGCCGGTACGCTACCATTGCCTAGTGGGTTTACAGTGATATTCGTGGGGGGCTTAGTAGCATAACCGTTCAGGAAGTAGGTGACCATGTTTCCTTTACCTTTTACTTCGATGGTACCGCGACACGTTAGTGGATAGCCTCGGGCGTGGAGGATTTGGTAAACTTCTTGGGTAACCTAACAAAGACAAGTTTTATAAATATTACATTATTTGCTAATTACAGATAATTTGCCAACCTGTATTTTGTCGACGATGCCAGTAGAATCCATTCTAGAAGCAACGTTGACTGCATTACCCCATATATCGTATTGGGGCTTTCTAGCTCCTATGACGCCAGCAACAACTGGACCTATGTTTATACCAATTCTCATTCGAAAATTATTGAATGAGTGTTCGTTTACAACGTTCAACTGTTCTCGGATTCGGAGAGCATAGTCGGCCATTGCTGACACGTGGCGGAAGCCTGTATGGTCGCAAGTACTTTGCGTCAAACCTAAGAAGAACATTTTCGATATATAAATATATAAATGCGAAAAATTATCTATTTTTGATGATTAAAATTGTAATTTATACAATTTAGAATAACATTTCGTACAAAGGTACGTCGTGAAGTTAAATACAATTGTTAATATTATTTTATCATGCAAATAAGAGACACTGATGAAAGTCAAATGAGTGTCCTGATTCAGACAGAGTAGTAAGATTAATTTTATCGTATTCCTTCCACATTCTTAAACTATTATGGTTTGAGATAATCTGTACATCATATCCGCAATTGTTAGTAATTAATATTTAACAGATTATGGAAATCAAAGTTGATTTTCCAAAATTCTATAGTTTAAATTAACAATGAAATACTACTCTAATAACTAAGATGTACATTTCACTGTTCTTTTTGTAATACCCGCTTTTAGTTGTGCTTATTTTTTTTTATTGTTTACAAATTTTCACGTTGATTTGTATCCAGGACCGACGCTAGGAATGAGGCGGAAAAACGTCCGTATAAGGCGGCACATTTTACGGGGCGCCACTTTTTGTTTATTGATAAATACAAAGAATTACTCCAAACTTAAAATTATTAAAAATTACTTACGAACCTTATTGCCTCAAGAAAGGCTATCTGGATTAGCAATAATAGCTATTGGGTACGGTAATGGCAGCATATTATGATAATAATTGATAACTTTACATAAATTAAAACTTTGTTTTTCTCGAAAAATTCGTATCACTATTTTTTATTTTTACATATAATTTCTAAATATGAAAATTATATGGAATTTCGATTTGCACTTCTTTAGGACACATTTTTATTCTCTTTCGAACGATTACGATCAATTTTTTATCACTGTAAGATTTCGAGTTAATAGGGCAAAATTATGATTTGTACGAGTATATAGACCCCATATTGGAAAGTTACACTATTGAAGAGATTTTTTTTTAATGTTCCAACGATGTATAAATTATTGATCTTCATTTGTTTCAAATAGCGAACATACACGAACATAACAATTATTAATTTTATAGGGTGAAATCAAAGATTATGGCATTGAAGGAAACGAAATAATCAATTAGGCATTGTTATGTTTATTTTTATGTTTATTTATCAGCTGTGAAATCGCATTTATGTGAATCGATTATAAATAATGTTTTTGAAAATATAAATAAACAAAAATTCGCAAAACTAACAAGAGCTGGCAAATCTACAACAATTAAATAAAGAATCAGAGATAGTAGGCTAATAAACCAGTGTATAGCACGCGCGCGTTAAGTGAGACTGACCTTGAATGCGCAGAACCTAAAATTCGTACTTGCACAAATCGAAATGTAATAGTAATTACAATATGATATTGTTATAACGAGGAAAAGATTCCGTCATCATCTAAAATTGGTATAAAGGGAAAATGAATTCATTTATAAGCCAAAGTCTCAACTTAACGCGCGCCAGCTATATCAATATCAAGTTGCGAATTCATTATTATTTGATTCTGTTATGGATTGCTCTTAATATATTAAAAGGATTCCAAATAAAAAATAAAAAATTCGTACCTGAAGCCGCCATGTAAGTGGCCCCAGTGGATTTTATCTTTTCAATATATCTGAACTGATCCTCAGCCAGCAGTTCATCAAAATCGGCGATGATTTCATTCAGCAATCTCAAGCATTCCACTCCTTCGTTGTTTCCTTCCAGTTCGACATAAAACTCGGAAAAGTTTGGAATCGACGCGAACATTACACACACAGAGTCACATTGCTCGTGGTAAAGTTCCTATATATAGAAGAATTGTTAGATGAATAGAAAAAGTTTTCCTGGATTCTGGATGATGCTTACATCTGCGTTTTTATCGCTGCACAGAAAGTGTTCGGCCACGTGAACAGGTAGAATGTTCGCAAGGAGTTTTCTGTTGTATGCTTCTAAATGCTCCATTTCTTCTTTCTCGTCTACAAACCAATTAAAAGTAGCGTTTTTAACGTTTTTACACAGGGTACTTCCTTTAAAACAACCTGCGCTTTTTTGGGCGAACTAATGATTTTAGAGAAAACTGTTATATATAAAAAATGATAATCAAAAAAAAAAAAACTAAAAAAGGCTAAAAAATTGTATAGGGTATACCATTTAAAAAATATAATTTTGTTCTTCCATTTGAAAACCACTCGTGGAATTCAGGTTGTTATTATTGATAAATTAGCCACTTATTCTTGATCATTTTTTGTACAAAACATTTTCGCCCAAAAAAGCGCTGTTTGTTTTAAGGGAAACACCCTATATAGTGCCGTTAAAAATATGGATACACCTGCTAATTCTTGTTTATAAAAAAATATGGACTCAAAATTGTTTCTCACATATAAATTTTAATGAAAGTTACGAATCATATATTATTTTTGCCAATGTATGCAAATCATGAAAATCAGATCAACAAATGTTAATCAGATGTGGAAGAATTAAAAAAAAAATTTCGTCGGCTAAGAGTTTAAATTAGTAAATATATGTCTCTCCGATTATATCCATTCATGTAGTTTGTGACTCAAGTGACCTTGAAGACATTGTTCTTGTCAGTGTGACAGGCGTACACAAATCAGCTGATTTCAAGCATTTCAAGGTCGCTCGAGTCGCGTCTGCTCGCGCCCTATAATGAAACAACAAACCAATACTCAATATCAGGAACATTTCTTTCCTTACTGGCTGAGATTTCTGGTTGATACTACCTTTGTAGGTTAAAAAATATAATAAGTTGTCATATCTATAGTATTTGTATACCGTACTAAAATCATTTATTATAATTTTTCGTTTGCGTTGCTTATAATATACTATTTGCCTGAAACATTAGGGGGGTGCCCAGACAACCTCGGCACTTCCCATAGCTTCGCCTATAAATCTACTGAACATGGGGTAGGTAACACTATGAGTTTAACTTTGTGGTATGATTTCCCAATTATTAGTAAATCGTACCTTGTAATAAACCTTACCATCCGCATTATATTTAATGGCCCGAATATCTAAAACCTAATTTCGATCTATATTATAAAGAATACTAAATATTAATATTTCTTCTTCCTTTTCCTGGGCGTATACTTTTTCAAATTTCAACCTTCTTAAAGTTTTTTTAAAAAAGTAGGTTTGAGGTAATTTCTTTGGATGCCTAACAAACACAGACGGACTTAGTACAAATCCTCTTTACGTTTATAGGTCGCTTGGACATAGCTTAATTACGTGCATTGAATTAACTGTAGTTTTCGTCGGGGCAGGATTTAGGGGTGGCCACCCCAAAGTTTGCAAGGGGAGGAAATTCATAAAAAAAATATATATATTTTACTTGACAAAGCATTTAATTCTTTACAGGATCGTTTTACCCCACTAATACATTTTCATTTAACCTAAAAAATATTAGTACCATGGACTCCAAAATATTGAGAAATAATATTAATATAGGTACAGTGTGTTAAGCCTCGTACAGACCTGCGAACCGTTCCACGAACTGTTCGGCGAACCGTACGCCGAACCGGTCGCCGAACCGTTCGGCGAACGGTTCGACGAGCTCTAGCAGATGATGGTGGGGGAATGTTCGTCTCTTTTCCATTATTGATGCAGATACATTATGTATGTTTTGTGGATTCCAAATAATATCATGATTTCTGTACAGTTCGATAAATTTTGAAGTATTGTCTTTAGACCATTCCATTTTTGATAAATGTAGTATTAATGAAGAGCAAACATCTACTTCGAACCAAAGAATAAAGTGTAATAAAATATTTTGTTGCAAGTATCCGTTCGCCGTCGCGTCCAGACTAGCTGCAACGTGTTCGCGCAACATCCTTTGATCGTTCGTTGAAATACCGACAACGGATGGATCGCGCAAACGTTGCAGGCAAACGTTGCACGTGTTGCAGTGCTTTGCTCGGATTGCCGTTTTGTTGCGCCGAACGGTTCGTCGAACGGTTCGGCGAACGGTTCGCAGGTCTGTACGAGGCTTTAAAAAAACTCGGAGTAGGCTATGAACAAAGAAACTTGTCTGATCATTATTCAATTCAAAAGTCAAGTTGAGAAAAATTGATCTTAAATGTAATTTTAAGGAGAAAAGATAATAAAGGATGAAACAGTATATTACCACTTGCCGTTTTCTAATTTAATCCCATTTCTAAAAAAAACTGTTGTGGCCAGTACAATACCTTCCGTCAATCCTGTTTATTATGTATAAATTCCATACATAAAGTTTCTTACAAAAGATTCTAAATTTCCAGTAAAATTATTTCATAAACAAACTATGCAAATTGCATTTGACACTAACATCTTCTTCTTCTTTAGCTTATCCCATTCGGTAGGGTTCGCTATTTTTTATTTTCTTCTTCCACTCATATCTGTTTTACGTGCCGTTCTCATTCAGTTCCTTTTCTCTCAAGTCTTCCGCAATACAATCCTCCTATCTTATCGTTGGTCTTCCTCTGTTTCTTCAACCTTCTATTACTAATCTATTCATTCTTCATCCAATATGTATATTCTTCATTTCTCCTCATGACATTTTCAAACCAATGTAATCATCTCGCTTGTATCTTTCTAGAAACTTGTAACACTAGAGTTATTTCCTTACCGTATCTTTCCGTGTCTTCCCCAACATATACTTCAACATCCACATCTCTGCCACAATAATTTACTTTTTATTTATACTGACATCTGACAATTTGAATTATATGAATATATTAATAGTTTCCATGTTTAGCAAAGCTGGCTGATTTATAAAGTTTAATTTCTTTAAAATTCTTTAACTCTCAATCAAATCGTATAGAGAATAATATATTCATTAAGTTATAATAACGTTAAATGTCAATAAATCAAATTTAACTGTTAAATCTTCAAATGAAGTTATTTCCGGTTCACCAATTATAATCAAAATCTAATCAGTTGTTTTTCTGGATGTAAACTTGAGGAATACGAAAAAAATATAACTTTTGGAATCGTGGTATTGAAGTTATGCGATCCGAAACTTTCGTCACATTTAATGTTATTATAACTTAAAGAATATATTATTCTCTATACGATTTGATTGCATTTTATACGTCATATTCAATAGATATAGAGTTAAAGAATTTTAAAGAAATTAAATTTTATAAATCAGCCATTTATGCTAAACATGGAAACTACTAATATATTCATATAATTCAATTGACAGATGTCAGTAAAAATAAAAAGTAAATTAATGTGGCAGAGATGTGGATGTTGAAGTAGATGTTGGGGAAGACACGGAAAGATACGGTGAGGAAATAACTCTAGTGTTAAAGGTTTCTAGAAAGATACAAGCGAGGTGATTACATTGGTTTGAATATGTCATGAGGAGAAATGAAGAATATACATATTGGATGAAGAATGAATAACTTAGTAATAGAAGGTTTAAGAAAAAGAGGAAGACCAAAGATAAGATGGGATGGACTGTATTGCGGAAGACTTGAGAGAAAAGGAACTGAATGAGAACGGCACGTAAAACAGATATAAGTGGAAGAAGAAAATAAAAAATAGCGACCCCTAACGAATGAGGAAAGCTAAAGAAGAAGAAGATGTTACTGTCAATGCAATTTGCATAGTTTGTTTATGAAATAATTTTACTGGAAATTTAGAATATTTTGTAAGAAACTTTATGTATCGAATTTATACATAATACACAGGATTGACGGAAGGTATTGTGCTGGTCACAACTGATTTTTTTACATAGAATTAGAATACCATGAAAGAAATATGTGAATATTTTGTTTGCATTGTTATTTATGATTGATTAAAAGAACAAAATATTCACTTTTTTCTGTCAAGGCACTCTAATTCTATGTAAAAATATAACATGTATTCATTTTTACCTTCCGTCACCTTTAGGTAAGGAAGGTATTGTCTTTAGTCAAAAAATTCAATGATGAGTTTTTACTGAATAAGCACGTTTTAGGGTCCATATAATACGATTTTACCATTTTTACGATGATGTCTGTATGTATGTGTATCTGTGTGTGTGTAACAAAACTTCCGGATTCCATAACTTCAATACCACGATTCCAAAAATTATATTTTTTTCGTATTCCTCAAGTTTGCATCCAGAAGAACAACTGATTAGATTTTGGTTATAATTGGTCAACCGGAAGTAGTCTCATTTGAAGATTTAACAGTTAAATTTGATTTATTGACATTTAACGTTATTATAACTTAAAGAATATATTATTCTCTATACGATTTGATTACAATTTATACTTTATATTCAATAGATACAGAGTTAAAGAATTTTAAAGAAATTAAATTTTATAATTCAGCCAGCTATGCCAAATTTGGGAACTAGTAATATATTCATATAATTCAAATTGACAGATGTCAGTATCAATAAAAAGTAAATTAATGTGGCAGATATGAGGATGTTGAAGTAGATATTGGGGAATACACGGAAAGATACGGTAAGAAAATAACTCTAGTGTTACAAGTTTTTAGAAAGATACAAGAAAGACGATTACATTGGTTTGAACATGTCATGAGGAGAAATGAAGAATTATATTGGAACAAGAATGAATAGTTTAGTAATAGGACGTTAAAGAAACAGAGGAAGACCAAAGATAAGATGGAAGGACTGTATTGCGGAAGATTTGAGAGAAAAGGAACTGAATGAGAACGACATGCAAAAATAGCGACCCCTAACGAATGGGAAAAGCTAAAGAAGAAGAAGATGCCAGTGTCAAGTGCAATTTGAATAGTTTGTTTATGAAATAATTTTACTGGAAATTTAGAATCTTTTGTAAGAAAAATTATGGAATTTATACATTATACACGAGAATGACGGAAGGTATTGTGCTGGCCACAACAGATTTTTTCTATTTGTTGCATTCTTATTATAGCTATCCCATCCCAACTTTGTTCTAGGTCCGGCCCTGGTTTTCGTGACACATAGGAGTTAGGTGATAACAGCGAATTAAGACTACGTATGCCAGCAACAAAATGGTACCCAAATGTCATTTTCCTACGAAAGTGGACTTGGTAGATTTACACTCTTAGCCGACGATTTGGCAATTAGTTTTAAGTACTTTTTTAAAAACTAGGTTATTTGAAGAATCGAAAATATAAATATCATTCCATTTATAAATTAGAAGTATTTTTTTATTTTGTTCTAATTATTAGGTGTACGAATATTTTTGGACGGTATTTTTTACACATTTTAAATTATAAAGCAGCCCTAAAGATGTAATAATTATGCCTAATATGTTTTATTGAATAATATAACTGTTGAGTAAAATATTTTGTCAATAAAAATCCTTTTATCGAATGCACAATTTATTTACTTATTATTATTATGTCTTTGAACTTGTTAGTTACTGTCAGCTAATTGCCTAAATTGTTTGTTGTTTATTTACCACGTACCGGCTGTTTTTATTTTCGAGGTGTAACATAGATCATGGGAAATCAGTTTTTTGCAGACTGTTGCTCCCCGTTTTCACGAACAATAGTTGTGGTATCAATTAAACGTTAAAAAAAATTACATCAAATGACACCAAATATATGTAAATTGTGTAATATTTTAGTCCCATAAATAATAAATTTATTCAATTTTGTACTAATAGTTTAATAGCAATAGCCATGGTATTTGAACAACAAAATAAACAAGTAGATATTTAAAATTTTATCTGTTAGATGTTCTTTGATTGAATGTTGATTTATTTATTGATGATAATTTTGTTTTTGTATTAATATTTTCCATTGCGTTCAAGTTCATTTAAATAAAGAATTTATAAAAATGATTTTAATTTTTATAACACGAAATTCAAGAATTAAAGAAAATAGTAAATTGTATTATACAGGGTGATTCATCGGTCTGTCCTCTCTTTATAACTCTTTTATTTTAAGTCAAATGGAAAAACTCTCCAAATATAATTTATATAATATATTATTGTCTATCTACGTACTATATGCATTGGTACACAGAGTGCTCCGTTGAAACGCAACAATATATAACTTTATATTTCTTAATGGAACAGCCTATATATATTTATTTATTTTGATAGTAAATTAGATTCCCTTTAAAAAAGTATTAAGTAATAAGGGGTCCAAAATTATAAATTAAGAAGTTATTTACGTTCATAAAAAATAGTAGTTCATAGTTTAAAAAACTATAATTTAATACAAAATTTTAATTCTTTTTTATTAATACTTATTTTAAAATTCAATATCAACGATGATAAACTAAGAGTATTGCTTGTTTAAATTCGTAACAATTGATCAAATTATCCATAGCTTACTGTGTTAATAATAACATGATACAAAAATATCATTCAACGAATAAAGGTAAATAACTTCTTAATTTATAATTTTAGACCCCTTATTACTTAATACTTTTTTAAAGGAAATCTAATTTACTATCAAAATAAATAAATATATATAGGCTGTTCCATTAAGAAATCTAAAGTTATATATTGTTGCGCTTCAACGGAGCACCCTGTATACAAGTGCATATAGTACGTAGATAGACAATAATATCATATAAATTTTATCTGAAGAGTTTTTCTATCTGACTTAAAATAAAAGAGTTATAAAGAGAGGACAGACCGATGAATCAGCCTGTATACAGGGTGATTTCTAACGTACGGACGAAACTGATAGGGCAACTAGAGGGGACCAAAATATAGTTTTTTTTACAATAAACTTTTGATCATAATCGAATAACAAGAAAGATACAACGGTTTAAAGTTCTTATAAATTAACGCCCACTTATTGAGTACCGCTGAGCTTACTGTATTCGCGTTTACATTAGAAACAATTCTCACACAATCTGATACATTTCTGTTGTATTATTTTTACGGTATGCAGAAAACATCAAATAAAATGATGACAAGATACAAACGAATGAAACTTTAATCAACAAAATTATCAAAAGCTACAAAATTTTAAAGTAATAAACAATAAATAATAACGTATGAATAGTAATAAATAATCATAAAATAATTAAAAGTGTTCACAAAAGTTGTTCGAAATGTTGACCCTGCATTTCAACACACAATTGCGCACGACGAATCCAGTTTTCTGTTAACCGTGGAAACTGTTGGCGTAAATTCTCTACAGTGGTATTGATACGACGACGTAACTCGTCGATGGTATTAACTTCGGTGGCATATACCAATGTTTTCATGTAACCCCATAAGAAAAAGTCAAGTGGGTTAAGATCGGGGCTTCGTGGAGGCCATGAGATAAAGCCACCCCGACCAATCCATCTTTGCGGAAAAGCGGTGTCGAGGTAATCTCGTACAGCACGACTAAAATGTGCAGGACAGCCGTCATGCATAAACCACATGTTTCCACGCACAGCCAAAGGAATATCTTCGAGAAGTTGTGGTAGAACTTCTTGCAAAAAGTGCAAGTAAGAAGCGCCGTTAAGGCGTGCTGGCAATTCAAAAGGCCCTATTAAGCTGTTGTTGAGAATTCCCGCCCATAGATTTAAACTAAAACGATGTTGAAATTTATTTTGGCGAATCCTGTGTGGATTTTCTTCAGCCCATATGTGGGAATTGTGGAAGTTGAGAACACCATCTCTTGTAAAACAACATTCATCCGTTACCAATACATACATTGGAAATTCTCTTTCTCTGTTAGAACGATCTAACAACCACTCGCAAAACTGCTGTCGCAACGCATAATCACCTAGAGCTAGTCCTTGCACCCTTTGCAAATGATAGGGATGTAAACCATTTTTTTTCAATGTATTCCAAACAAAATATTGGGAAACTTCGACTTGTTGAGCAATTTGCCGTGTACTTGTAGTTGGATCAGCATCTGCCATATCCAAAATTGCTTCTTCCACATTCACCTCGATTTGATTTGGTCTACCACCACCATGGCCTTTTTTAGGTTGTAATTTACCTGTTTCTCTTCCGCGTTGAATTACCCGCAAAAAAGTATTTCTGGAAGGCGTTTGTCGATTTGGAAATCGTTCCAAATACATACGTCGTGCGCGTTCAGCGTTTTCTTCAGCAGCTCCATACACCATAATCATGTCTACGTATTCTTCGTTAGTGAAATTAACCATTTCAGTCGAATTAATGACTTAACAAATAACCTATTTAATTTTTGACGTTTAAGTAATTTTGACTTACCTACATACATGATTAAATTAAATAAATCAGCGGTTCTCAATAAACGAACACCCATGACTGAATATTTTAAAGAACAATTTAAATAGCTATACCTTTCATCTTATAAAAATTTTAATAAAATTTTAACTGAACTTTGTTTAATTAACTCTCAAATATTCTAAATTTGAATTCAAAACGTAAGTTATTACCGTATTTTATAAAAAAATGCTTCAGTTTATAAGAACTTTAAACCGTTGTATCTTTCTTGTTATTCGATTATGATCGAATTAGATTCTTTCGGAGCAGGTTCATCAGTAATAAAACTGATCAGTTCTTATCTACAGGATCGTATGTGCTATGTTTATTACAATGGCTTTAGTTCATTTGAATTCCCAGCCATGTCTGGTGTACCGCAGGGTTCCAACCTTGGCCCATTGCTATTTATTATTTTCATAAATGATCTAATTCAATCATTCTCTTGTCCTGTATTGGCATATGCGGATGATATCAAACTATTTCATCGTATTTGTACTCCTGATGATGCAATCCATTTACAAGCAAACATTGATAAATTTGTTCAGTGGTGTGAAAGAAATAATCTTGCATTGAACATTAATAAATGCTGCTCGGTTACGTATACATTGAAGATTAATGTTATTAATTTTAATTATTCAATACTTGGAATTCACATTGAAAAAAGGACTTCTGTCAAAGACCTTGGTATCACTTTCACTCAAAATTTTAGTTTTCTTGAGCATATTTTGGATGTCTGTAACTCGGCAAGCAGAACCCTAGGCTTCTTAATGCGCATAGCAAAAATGTTTACTAATCATTTGGTACTCAAACCACTTTACTTTGCTTTTGTAATGAGTAAATTTGATTACGCTAGTTTAATTTGGTATCCTCTTTATGCCTATCAGTCAATTTCTCTTGATCGTGTACATCGAAAATTTCTAAAATTTATGTCATTTAAGTTAGATGGTGTGTATCCGGAAAGAGGAGTTGATCAAAATAGCTTACTACAACGTCATTCTATACCATCTTTGTTGGATAGAAGAGCAGCGTCCTGTTCTAGATTTTTATGGATGCTAATACACAATAAAATTGATGCACCATATTTACTTTCTTGCATCCCCTTCCATATTCCCAGATTTGCTTCCAGATTTTCGAGGACATTCTATCTGGCCAAAACCCGTACGAACATTCTTCAACGTTCACCAGTACATACCATGTGCCGTAATGCTGAACTACTTTATGAAGACATTTTTCGAGTGTAACACTGATGAATGAATTTAATATTCCATTATAAATATTATGTACGAGTATATACTTACTATTTTATTCAGTTTTATATTTAATTGTGTTGTTCATGAATGGCTCTATATTTATATTTATATTTATTTACTGATGTAATTCATATATTTATTTATTTCTCTTTGATCTTTGTCCTGTAATTGGTTTTTTTTGTAAACTGTTGGGCAATAAATTTATTATTATTATTATTATTATTATTATTATGATCAAAAGTTTATTGTAAAAAAAACTATATTTTGGTCCCCTCTAGTTGCCCTATCAGTTTCGTCCGTACGTTAGAAATCACCCTGTATAAGTACATATTTTAATATATAGATCTCAATGTAAATGTATTAAATATGTAATTATAGCAATTTTGAGTATACAATTTTCATATTTATCGTTTGTATTTTTAATTATAATTATTAAATGAAAGTTAATATTTGTAACACAAACAGGAAATTATTTTTTTATTATACAAAAATTCAGGAAATGTAAATAGCGAATGCAAGAAAAAAATTTTCTCATGAAAAATTATAAAATTTTATGTTAATAAACAACATTTTAATTAATTTTGTGGACACGCTTTTATGTCAATAATAATTTCATATTATTTCCCCTGCACGTGCAGTTTTATTTATAAATTAAACATTGAATGTCGAAACAATATATACTAGTCTACAATTCCTTCATTGTGTTTATTTTTACCTGTCGCCTGCAGTTTCCAAACAAAATCCAGTCTATAGGTCGCTTCAGTTTGTTGACTGTGAATTACAAGAGCTATTACAAAACCTACTAAAATTACAATGTTTATATATTTGTTCGTTAAGCTGTCTGTCTGCATAATTCTGAAAAGAAAATCATATCGTTTGAGTAAGCCTGAAAAGAATTAAAGAGAATACATACTCTGGAAAATAGCTGAGTATTTTGTCGGTTACGTTTTGATAGATCACAGATATGCTAAGAAAACTCGCAAGAGCGCAAAGGAAAAGTACCATTTTAATCATGGAGATGAGTATCTGGTATACTGCACATGATATCATCGATATCATAATTAGTAATAGAAGATACTGGAAGTAACAATATTATTTTTTTGCGGAATGTTATTGCATATTGCTTATACGTACAATATAGGTAATGAAAAATGCGACAGCATTAGGTTAGAGCTTACGTTGTATCCTAAATTTTCATTTACAACGTGGAAAGAGATGCATTATGGTAATTTTTATTAAAAAAAAGTCCGATATTCAGAATGTTTAGCTTTTCTCGAATTATAAAACTTTATTTATTTATTCTCTTCGGCTTTTCATTTTCCATATTGTATGTACATAAAGTATGTAATGTGAATAGTACAGTACGAATACTTTAAAGTGGGACAAATAATTTGTGACTTCTACATCAAATTTCGCTCGTAGAAGATGTAGTATAATACTTATTTATTATTGTATAAAAGACAAAGAATATATTTTAATTTTTAAATAATGTTTTTAACATATGTGCCATAAAGTTACAATTACGAATACATATAATAAAAAATTAGTTTGGATACGAAAATAGATACATTTTGTATACATTCTATTAACACATATTAACTATTATTTGACATTTTTAATATAATATTTTTCAGGGGGGGGGGCATTTGTCTTCGGCGGGGGGGGTCTAAAATAAACACTGCTCGTTATACAAGTCATTTTTGTGTGACTATTACATTAAATAACAAACCTAATAATTAAAATCATATAGTACCTCAATAATATAATAAAATACTTCAAATATCAAAATATAAATATAAAATTAAGGGCATAATCGAATTTAAGAAGTAAGGCTTGGAGGTCTATTCTAATTCAGTTAGCGACTCGCTAAGCGTGTGATATCGCTACCCCACTACCGTTCTGCAATGATGACGTAATGTCCCTACTACCGGAATGCGATGATAACGTACTGTCCCTACCACTGAAATGCGATGATGACGTGGTATGACGTCACTCGCCATCGCTACGTTATTCGACTCCAAAGTAGCTGTCGCTACTTCTTTTCGACTCTCGCTGACTAAGAATTGAGTGTTTTGTTTTTAAACAATGACTTTTCGTATTTTGTTGTGCGTACTGCTAAAGTAATGGAGAGAAGAAGCTAGAATTGCTTGAAGATTAATTTGGGATACACATAATCCCGTTCCAATTGCCCGAAACGGAATTTCTTGAAAATGTTAGACTGGGTAAAGAATTTTCTTTGTATGTGGTAAAAATTTTAAACCCACATTTAAATTATGACAATTATAGAAATATAATTCCTGCCCATTTAAGAGTAACTACTGGTCTCTATTTGCCCTCTCTTCTCTTTCTCGTTTTTGATACATAATTAAATTTAAACAAAAACTAAATAAAAAGTTATAATTAATTTTTACATTTAATCTAAACTAAAAATATTGAAAAATAACCTATCATACTAAAACAACTAAATTAAATTTATATTACTCTAAAAAGAAAAACCAACTTTAATAATAAAATAAAAATAAACTAATAACATAAATTTTAAAAATAAAGAAAATAAGAAGAAAATGTATAACACCCGACAAAAAAGAGCAAGAACCAGCACTAGATCACAAATGAAACTGTATTGAAATTCAAAATGGGCGCTTTAAACTACAGCAAGGCCATCTAGTAGACACTTCTTTACTTACTTGGTACCAAGCGTGTAATATTAAAATTCACTAAATGAATTAAAAGTTTCTAAATGGTGACGTAGCTTGTACGTCTTCATATGACGTCACTAACAGTGACGAAATAGCATGACTACAGTGTCGCTTCAATTGGAATAGACCCCCTGGCCTCATCTGACGCACTGCCGCTGTGTTAAAGTTTGTTACATTCGTAATTCACTCTGTATAATTGAAAAAGAAAAAAAACAAGAAATATTGCTTCATATAAATAAGTCATTATTGTGTATTACAAAATTGCATGTCCCACTATCTGGTGCTCGTACTGTACTGTACAAGTTAAATTCAAACTTACATCTGAAACTAGTGTAGGTTTGCAAGGATACTTCCCAAAATAATTTCCCGTAATATCCAGGCTTCTGTTTCTCGTATACAGAGTATTATTTAGACATCTCGCTTCGTCTTCAATTGTGAGCTATTTATAAGATAAAGATTAATATTAAAGTAAAATTTGTAGTATATTAACTTACCACAGGAATGAGAGAAACGCAATAAATACAAGCAACGACGACGAATGCTAAACATTGAGCTATATTTCTATTTTGGTGGATGAATCTCGAAATGGCACGAATTTTTAAATGACTTTTCTAAAATCATCAAATTATTAGTGTGACAATACTAATAATTATTAAATACTTTCTTACTTTTACATTTTCGGAAGAAACTATTATTGTAATAAATGTAATAATTAATATTGTAGGTATAATCAAATAAACAGCCATCATATTTCTAAAAATATGATCATTAGAATAACCTGAAAAATATTTTAAGTAAAATAAATTACTTACGGTGGAAACGCAATCATTTGAATTGCAAATATAGTGATAAAACAAAATATCGATGATATAAAATATAAATTTAACATGCGATCTCTCTCTTTCGTGTACTGGAAAATAAATAAAATTAATTAATTATATCGTTTGTACACAAATATATTATTAATGATAATATGGAGAAACATGCATATTTCATGTAATTTAATTTTTTTTTTAAAGTTAGGTTGTGAAGTAAATTATTCATTTAAATTTGTAATAGTTGATAACGAGTCGCCAAGCTTCGCTTTAAATTTAGTTTTGTAAATAATTTTATATTTGCAAGTTTCGATGAAGATATTTTTTATGTACTTTCGTATGTATATTTAAATTCATATTTTTTTTTAAGTTCTAGCTAGGAACAATTCAACAAATTACTTAGTGACGATTTATACCGTCATAAACACAGGATGGCTGAACCATTCCAACCATTTATACTCTGTTCCACATAACCAATTTAGTAGATGGCGCTCACATCGGTCAGTTTTAAACCGACGGAATTAAAAAATGGCAGTATTCAATGGGGTAGTTTCGCCTTTTTTGCTTTTTTTATTAGAAGGAAGTATTTTTGAATTTTAATTTTCATATATTTTTTTATTTTGCACAATTTTTGTTTTTAAATGAGAAAAGAATTACTGAAAATACCGGACACATCTATTCCCGCCACTGTGACGTTACTCTTGCCGCTTCCGTTGCAACTTAGTTCCGACGTACTGCTCGGAGTATGACAGATATTTGCGACGTACGTCTTGCGGGGTAAGGGGAACTTGTTTGTTAGGTTAGATTGCTGTTAAGTTAGCACGTATTTTTACTTATTTATTTTTTGTTTGAGCAAGTTTGTAACGACGTTTTGTATTACAGTTGATAAATATAAATAACGTTCAACTGTCACTTTGACATGTCACATCCCATCGCTGCCAAACAACGACACTAGCGACATTTGCGGCTTTAAGTATGTAAGCGTGACGACACAGAGGAGAGGTAATATTTTAAATAACTTTTTTATATACATAATAAATGGCGAATTTTATTACAGTATATATCTTATTATGAGTCATACGAGGGTCATTCAATAAGTAAAGAGACAAATTCTATAATTTTAAAACTATTCAATGAATGTGTACAATCTTTTCAGGGGTGTTAGTTGGCAACCTTGGGATATGCTCTGATCAGCTGTTTCATCATTTTATGTCAACATAACCTCAAAATTTTCAGTTCACCATGGCAAGTCCACTAGAAGATTGCACCTTAGAAGAGCAGCGCTCAGTCATTAGATTTTTAGTCGCAGAAGGTGTAAAACCAAGTGAATTTTTTTCTAGAATGTTAATACAGTACGGTACTACGACCCTGAGACCTAAAGGCAGAGTATGGAGTGGAAACACACTAGCTCTCCAGTTCGCAAAAAATTCAAGGTTCAACCTTTCGCCGGTAAAGTGATGCTGACCATCTTTTGGGACTCACAGGGTCCAGTCTATTGCGATTTCCTTGAAGATCAGCGAACTATCAATAGCCAATACTACTCTGAGATGCTAGAACATAAAGTTAGACCAGCTATCAAGAGCAAATGCCGTGGACTCTTGTCAAAAGGAGTCATTCTTCAGCACGATAACGCCCGCCCTCATACAGCCCAGCTGATCCGTGATAAGCTTCAAGAATTGGGTTGGGAGGTCTTACCTCATCGTGCCTACAGTCCCGACCTCGCCCCATCTGATTTTTACCTGTTTGGACCACTCAAAGACGCCCTACGTGGAAAAAGATTTGCTAACAATGAGGAAGTTAAGGAAGCGGTGCAAAAGTGGCTTCGGGGTAAATTGAAAGAATTCTTCGCCAAGGGAATTAGGAAGCTGCAAGAAAGATGGGACAAGTGCATAACTGTGGGGGGGGGGGGGGGTGATTATGTTGAAAAATAGCCTTAATTTTGAAAGATTGAAATAAACCGTTTTTGAGCTATAGCCATTTGTCTCTTTACTTATTGAATGACCCTCGTATATTGTAAACAAATAAGAATTTGATTAAATTTTAACATATGGTAACTACCCCATTGCTATCATCTGACATTTTATTAAAATATTACAAAGGTAACATAATGCCATTGACACTGTATATTTTAGTCAGTAAGTATGAAGTATAAATTGTTATCTACCTGCTTTCCAAATCGGATAAAGATTATACTTGACATTGCTGATAAAAATGACACGAAGTGTCACATGTCATGTACACTGACACTAGACTGAAATTACATTGCGTAAACTTGGCTCCAATTTCAGCCAATCATAGAGTTCAAAACTATGCCCTATTTTCTACAATACTGAATTGGTAAAGTGGAACACGGTATAATAGCTATTTACGTCATAGCCGGTAGCTAAATATTTACGGGCGAGCTAGTATATCACGGGTCGAGCCCGGTAGGGCGAGATACTTGAACTAGTGGGACCGTAATGCAGCTACCGGCCGTGTGTCGTATAAAATTTTTCTGTATACTCAACAACTATTTTGAAAGCATATTATTTAGAATAACTATTATTAAATCAAAAGCGTCGTTTTTGTTTTGAACAAGTTTGCTGTGATGCGTTGTTAAGGTAAAATTTATTTAACGCATTTTTTTCTAATTTACAATGTACAAATTAAGTAATAGTCAATTTTGAAATACCTACCGGACGTCGTCAAGGTTGTTGCTATGTACTACCGGCCTAGGCCGTAAAAACGTACCTACCGGCCTCGTTGCTATGAAGGTATAGAGTTGTTTACAGTTGAGTATACAGAAAATGATATTAATATGGCAGACTATGATACAGGATCTAATAATATAGTATTGGAATGATAGAATCAGTGGCGGATTTAATATTCATGTGGTCCAACTCGTTATTTCCGAATACTTTTCATATTCACAGATGGCTTTAACAAATTTCTTCTGCTGCCTAATTACCATTTTGACTACTGACAATAAAATAACGTACGCCAAATGTTAGGAAAGTAATATATTGACCGTAATCAATAAATTTTTGGAGGCCTAATAAAATTATATATAATATAATCTTTTCCGTTGACCTTTGCAAAAAATGACAATTTACGCACTACCAAAGTAAAATGACACTTTTTGAAGAGTATTCCCAGATTGTAAAGTTACCGTAATTTATTTTTTTGGTAATTACCACACTTAATTTACCAATTCAAAATTACCGTTTAAATTACTTTGTAATTATATATTTTAAATTACCCTAGTATATTTTAATTTCCGTAAATTATCAAGAAATTACCGAGAAATTACCGAGAAATTACCATGAAATTACCAAATAGAAATTAGTGTGCGTGCAGAAATTTACAAACAGTGGCGGCTCGTTAGAGTAGGCAAGGGAGGATAAACCTCCTCATAACTAACTAGGATAAAATCTTTTTCTAAAATTTTTCTTTTGTTTATCCTTCTTTCTATTTTTATTAATTTTGTATTAATTTTGTAGTTGTAAAATGATCTTAAGTCATAATTTTTCTGTGTTAATCATGTTACGCCTACTTTTTAGATCGCTCTGCACATGCATACAACAGAGGCTAATCTCCTCTACACCTTAGAATCATAGTTCTTAAAGGCACACTTCATACACACGTATTGAATACACATATAAGTTAGCATATGAGGCTGCCTTCCATTGAGCTTCGTGAACCATCGGCTGTTAAACAACAGACCATTTCTATTTCTGTCTATACTATATAATTCTACGCGATAGGTTACTGTGGCGGCGGCCATGGCGTGCGGCACAGAGTTATAGGTATGCAGTAAAGTGTACAGTCCATACGATGTAACTTGGCGAGTTGGGGCAATTCACATTATCACTGCGGTAATGGGAAAGTTATAAAATCCATAGGCGTACCGAAGAAAAATGAAGTTCAATAAAATTACGAATATTACAAAAAAAAAGAAATTATTTATACAAAAAATATATATTACAAATATTGGAATGAATTATTTATTATATAAATCATATTATAATTAATTATTTTTTAAATTAATAAAGTTAAGAAAATAAAATTTCTATTGCTATTGAGAAAAAAATGCACCAACGCTTATGTATGAATATAACTTCTTGGATTGAAAAGTACCTGACACCCCGAGTTTGAGTGTATTAGGATGAAATTTGCTTTGTGTAAGGCAATAAAACATTGTAAAATTACTATTTCACTTCTGAAGCTGTGCGGCATCGAAGTAAAAGTAAATATTTGACAAAACGCAACTTAGGAATAGTGAACTGAATTACATTCTTTTGAGTCGCCAAGTTAAATCGTATGAACTGTACATGTACCTTAGGTTATTTTTATTTTTTAAGGGTATTTTTTTACAATTTTAACACTTCCTCCCCCCTTTCCCTGAAGTGAGCTTCCCCTTTATAAGTAAGTAATTTTTTATATAATTACATAATTAAAATGTGCAAATGTTAAGTTAAAAATTGAACATTTAATTATTGAAGGAAAATAAAGTCTTAAAATAATATGATATCTAATATTAGCCTGTTATAAAATTTGCATAGTAAAAAAATAAAGCAAATTTATCGATCTCAATTGTTCTCATTCTCATTGATAGTAGATTCGAGTTTAGAATCATTAGAAGAACAAAAAGGTCTTTATTTATATATGTATATGTATTCACTGCATTTTTCATTTGAGTATTGACATACGCAGAAAATGGTCTTTCAGTTGCAGCAGTTATAGGTAGAGAGTGGAATTCTAACGTCTCTTGCTTGTTTACAATAGAGACTTTGACGGTTGTTTAGGTACAGTTAGTGAAGAAAAGACAATCCCTTATCCCCTTTACATTCCAATATGCACCGCACAATCAGAGATAGTTAAGCATGTACACAAGCGTAATTTATAATTATTGATAATTTTTCTGCTAATTTACGGTAAACAAAATTTGGCAATTTAAGGTAATTCATTTAGTAATTTACCCGGTATTTTTTTTACAACCCTGAGTATCACTTGTCGTCGGCAACCCCTTTTCGTACCGTGATTTTATTGTATTTGTGTATAAGATTTAATTAACTTTAAATACATTCATGTAAAAATATCTCAATTATTAATAGCTTTCATTAACACATTGGATAGTTAGGGTGTTTTCACACGGTGCTATAGCAATATCATATATGGCCAACGATAAATGGTAAATATATTTTCACGCAGAACGATAATTATCTACCATAAAATTCTGCGAATAAAGTGAAAATACGCTGTGTTGCCACATTATGTTGTGAACAATCATGGAGACAAGACACTGTGTACTATTGGCAATAATTTTAAATAGAAGAAAAATTAAAGAAAGGAAAAAAATGACGTTTTTGGGTCCATCCATGTTACGCGCAAGATACAAGATATGCAGTATGTAGATGAGATGGTGTTTTCTTTTTTGACTCGATCTTTATAATTTTCGAGACTAGATTTATCTCAGATATAAGGTGTTATTCTATTAATATATTGAGATCAATGGGAATGTGTAGGTGTAGGAAGGTACTTCATCTTCTTGGCCATCTTTTACAATTAACCAATTGCAACACTGTATAAACTGAAATGAACAATTAATGGTAATTCGTGTGAAAAGGAAAACATTCATAAACTTGTATTAGTCTCTAGAATCGCGGCAATAGAATATGGTGAGATATCCGTAGAACATATTGCGTGCACACGCCATATAGCGTCGGCGTTGGCGTTTCCATACTGTTTACTGTATCGCGGATTTGTGTAAACGACTGATTTAGGGTTCGTTCCACTTGGCGACCACAACGCTCACAAATGCGTTCCACTTAAAGTCACGGTTACCGTGATTGCTTCTCAAAACGTCAAGGTAGACGTCAACTAACAACGACCATGCGGCGACCGCAACGCTCATCCAAACAGGATGAGTCGGCGCAATATACCTATTAAACTATATACCGCTAAAAGGCACACAAGAAATGTCTGCAACATTTCTCACTCTTCAAACGTGAATATGGCGCCTTATGCGCATGCGTCAACTACATTCAATTCGTTATTCGCCTACCGGTAGTGCGCGCCTGCGCTTGTAGGCACGTGTCCAAGTGCTAGACAAAGTTGGATAGAGTAATGTTGCGGACACTTTCCACTTATACGAGAGATATGGGTTCAGCGGTATATAGTTTATTACATGGAGGTAGGAATAACATGGTGAGAGCATAAACTTGAACTATGGGCAAGAGGAATATAACTCGGTGGGGACGGACGAAGGTACTGTATTAGTACACATTGTAGTGGGAAACATCTAAAGACAAACCAATATGAAACACGAAATAATCAAAAAGTCGCAAACGGCAGTACAAAAACATGCAATGCACAAATGACAGCAATAACCTTGTAAATTCAAAATAACATGGGACACACTGTAGAGGGGGAAAAGGCTTCAGTAGCGATTGCAAATATCCCCTCCATATTATTCCTACCTCCACGGTTTAATAGGTATACTATCGGCGCGGTCGTTTGGTATTCTTGCGCACAATTTAAAAAAAAATACATCAAAAGTTTCATTTTTATTTTTACCTTCGTGTATGTGTGACGATCCTTTCAAATTCGATAATCCCAATATTACAATTTCAAAAATTACAATAGACCTTTTCAATTTAAAGAGATAGAAGATATGTGCAATGGGATTTTGCGCATAGTAAGCCAATAATTAGCGGGAGTCTTGGTTACGCGCTCGTCATGAGATCCGTGCCGTTTGTTCTTTAAAAATTTATACGTAAAATGCGAGGAAAGTGTTTGACAACTTTAAAAAACTTCCCGAAAGAAGTTATAAAAGCTTTTATTGAAGCTAAAATGTCTAACGATGCAAATTTTCACTTGGAATATAGGTATTTTAGTGACTGCAATGTTTTTGACGTTCGTTTCACAGCGCAGTTAATAGTTGTAGGTGTTACTATGTGCTGAGATAGAAAGAGATAGTTGTTGAATTGAAAAGGTCTATTTTTTCATATTTCTCGTCTTTGTATCCTTATGAAGATTTGATTAGATTTTGGTCACCCGCGAAGATACCCTCTTTTAAAGATCTTAACAGGTTTTCTTCAAAAAACGCAGTTAAATATTTTTTGATATTTTACGTTATTCTAATTATTAAAGAATATTTTATTCTCTATACGATTTGACTGCATTTTTTTTCTTCACATTAAATGTATTTGGAGATAAAAATTATAAAATTATTTATAAAAGACAGAATAAATTAGGTACCAAGAATTGACGAAAGGTAATGTTGTTGGTCATATCAGATTTTTAAATTTTATATCTATTTCTACGCAACAAAAACGCGCCAATGGCAGCAGCAGCTATGTTGTTATTCACCAACGACCTCGGCCACAAGTCCGCTCCACTTACGTTCCCGACCGCAGCGTTTGCAAGCAAGTGGAACAGGAAAATTGCGTTCGTGGTTGCGAGTGTTGTGGTCGCCAAGTGGAACGTACACTTTAAAACACGTATTTTTGATGTAAAGCGATATCGCGACTGTTTATCGCCCGCGATATATAGCGTCGTGTGAAAACGCTCTTAAGCATCGCCTCAAACTAAAAGTCAACTGTGATATAATAGGCACTTTTTAGTCATATTATTATCGTGTGAGGACCCGGTAATTTAGGGGTCCCAGGCATCACATGTGCATTAAATCCACCACTAGATAAATAATACAACAGGCAGTGCAAATCCCGTTTTATTACAGTTCGTATAATGTACTGTTTATTAGTTCTGTCAGTACCGTAGCCGTAAATAATTTGGCAAATCTCCCCCAATTTTAACTAAAACCATTATTAAATTCCAATTCGTTTCCCGATCTCCATTTCCAATAATTTGATTACTCGAATGTTTACATTACCTTAACCAAACCTACAGTCGCGTAAATTAAATTCCTTTTGAAAACACGTCTACCATTCCATCCTATATCCTATCCACATCGGGCCGTTTCCCACCAAAATTTACCTTCCTCTCGATGTCCGCGTTCCTGAAGGTGAGCAGGAAGGGCTTGCAGTGCTCGCTGCGAAGTCTGTCGATGCTTCTGGCGTCGATGGCCCGCATCAGGTAGTCATTGACTTCGTCTTCGGGGTTTTTGTCGTCGACACTCTCGCCGAAACCCAGCCTGGATGAAAAGTTTAGACACGATCTATCGAGTGTTGGTAGGGCAAACAAAACAAAATAAATAAACAAAGAACAAAAAAAATATAATCTTTGACAACAAAAATAGTGTGATCGACAAAGTACGAAAAGAAAGATTTAGATAAATTAATAGATTTGGGTTAAAATACTGATATAACTATGGTACAGTAAACTCGCGAAATAGTGAACACATTATACAGGTGTTTCATGAAAAGTGATCAGCTTGATTATTTTCTTTATTATTGGAAAGAGAAGAAAATTATTCATATAAAAGTTGTTCTAAATCGAGAGAGACATTCCCTTCTTGAAGAAAACCAGTGGTTCTCAAACTATAACATAAAGTTGTATTTTCTTAAATGGGATGGTATTTAGTTTTTAGGCTCATTCGATACAGTATTTTTTTCTAAATTCAATCATGTAATGACGGATAGCAGTTTTTTTCATTTTCTACATAGCTTGCTGAAAAAAATTATAAAAAAATATCAGTATTTTTATTATGTAAGGATATAAAATGATAACAAGGTTGAATTCAGAAAAACATACTCTTTCGAATGAGCCTAAAAAATAAATACCATCCCATTTAAGAAAATATAATTAAATATTATAGTTTGAGAACCATTGGTTAAAAAAAAATTCTTCAATAAGTGAAAGTCTCCCTTGATTTAATATAATTTTTCTTTGAATGATTTTCTTCTATTCCCAATAATAAAGAAAATAATCGATCTGATCACTTTTCTTGAAACACCCTGTGTAGTGAACTATCCAATAATGTAATGAACACAAAAATGAATACATTAACTTCATACTGAGCGCCAGCTTCGTTGATGGTCTCTTGAGCCCTCTTGAGCAACGCGCAGCCCACCTGATCTGAATACATTCTTAGGGACTTTTCCTGTGTAGTGTAATATGTATGTGTGTGTTCTCTGTTCAGTAGCGTAACTTAGAGTTCGGGGGTCCACCCGCAAAAATTTTTTTGGGGCTTGCCTTTAATTCAAAATTCAGTTATTAGGCATCTTTATATCCCACCAAAGTCAATGTACCTGTATGTTGTAGTATTTACTACGAAAATGTAATTACCTTTTTTTTTTGAAAATATTATAACTGGTGAACATTACAGCGAACTGATTCAGATGGAAGAACTTGGATGAGACAAAATATGTTACAGCAAGATAGATCAGTATCATATACAGTCCGGCAAATAATAGCAATTTTGCGAAAATGATTCCCTTATTCTGGGCATCTGGCATTTTAGTGATATTATATTGGCCGCCAGGATTCCTGGTTTAACAGCTCCAGCTTTTCTTTTTATGAGGTTGTTTTAAAGGGAAAATATATGTCAATAAACTACAAACTCTGGAAAATATTCGCCAAGAAATCGAAATTCTGCCGGCCGAAATTTTAAGGACAGTGATGAAAAATAAAAGACTTCGACTACGCACAACGGGTAGAGGGGGCCCCTTAGCCAATACAATTTTTGGAAATTGACCTTTAAAAAAATAAAGGAGTAAAAAATTGTTTTAGAGTTTTATTTAAAATTATAGGTAAACTAAAACAGAATTAACAAAATTATAATACATTTAAACTGGGGCCCCTCAAAAGCCCGGGGCCTGCCGGCAACGCGGGCCCTTTAGTTACGCCACTGTGTGTTATATAATACAAATTACTGGAATTTATAATGCCATCTCAAAGAAAACATTTGAAATTGAAAAAAAAGCCGAATTATTGGAACATTTAAAAGTAGGTAGAGGAGCTACATTTTTATGGCGAAAATATGAGGTAGCTAAATTGACAATAAATTTATTAAAAAAAACAAAAGGATACAAATTATAAAAAATATCGATTGCACTTTCACTGCACTTGGAAAAGGAAAACATTAAAATCTACATTATATCCTAATATAGAAAAGGCCCTTTGTAAGTGGTTTTTAAAATAAAGTAAACAATATGTACCAATTGATGGAGAGATGATTAAAGAAAAGGCAAATAATTTGCACCCAAAATTTTACGATAAAACTTCATTTCATGCTAGCAATGGATGGCTACAAATATTTTAATTCGCTATGGTATTCGATTTTTAAAAATATCAAGGTAAGAAAACGCGTTGGGAATTGTTTTCTAAAATTCTAGTTCTTCAAGATATACGATCTAAAAATTAATATTTTGATATTTAACTTTTATTAAAGTAATTAAAACCAATAAATATGTTTTAAATTATATTATTGTAATTATTATGACATGGCCCTGCATTAATTAGTTCACTGTATCCAGACTCTACTGTATTTCGATTTATATTTGGTACTGACTGTACGCAACGTGAAAAATACACTCCAATGATATTAATTAAATTCAAGGTATAATCAAACTTGTAGTTTTCTATTTATTTTTAATAATAAATATATTAATAGAGAACCAAATTGTTAAAATTAAAACATTCCAAATTTTTAATAAAAATGGACAGCTACAACAAAATTTAATTAAAAATATCCGTCAACCATTTATATTTAATTTAAATTTTCCATAAAGAAAGAATTTACAATACAGCGATTATAAAAAAGCTTAAAATATTATTTTAACATCTAATACATTTTTCGTGTGAAATTTGGACACCCTAAGCTCTCAGCAATAAAAACAAAGGAAGGAAAATAAAGCATGACAAAATATTTTGAAAAGAATCAATACTAAAAGAAAAATATTCCTTACTTGGAAGAATGTTTTCCGTGTTGTGATCCATGGCCCATCACTCGCATTTCTTTGGACACGTTCCCGTTCATGGAAAAGTTTTGTTGAGGTTTCTTCGCCTGCTGAATAACAATAAGAATACGTCTATTTTGCTTAAAGTAATTACAAATAATACGGAGATAGGACAAGGTTGAATATTCGAAGGACATTGAAAAATGAAAAGAAAATATTATTTGTAGTCCAAGGTTTATAAAGCAGGCCTGCTTTATATGTTATGATAGGATACATATAGAAGCATTTCTTATATACTTAATATTTTCATTGTTATACTTTTATTACACATTCAAGTGCACCAGAATTTTTATCTATTATAAAGCAATAGTAAAATGTGAATTAAAAGTTTACTATATTTAATAACTTATTATTTTAATCTTTTGGCCCGTTTTTCCAAACGGGTTTATAACTATTCTTTCTAATAAGTTACCAATAGTGAGCAAGCTTATTGAAACAGCATAATTCGTTTTCCATTTGTATAATCAGCTCGCACTAGCTGAGTTTTACGTGTTTTATGTATACTTTTCGAGTGACCTGAACCTTACTGAGTGCGCACTTTCTTGCAAGCACTACGATCGTGACGATCGTGACGATCGTAGTGCTTGCCAGTGCAGTCTACCAAATTAATATATTTTGATTTGTAAAAAGTGTCCGTGTAAGTACAATGGATGTAAAAAAATAGGTCTTCACAGTCCGAATCTTGTGCCTTGATGTCTGTTGCTACGTAACCCCTCTATTTGACAGTGACAGCGAACAAACTTGCACTGGACTTTTGTAACATGTTTAATTTAAAATGCACTATGCATGTGTTGTAACTATGCAACGACAACTAGTGCCGTGCATGACGTCATTAGCTGCACTAAGTGTAAAACTAAATACATAAATGGAGAACGCTATATTGAAAATAGTAATATTTTGTTGTTACAAATGAGTATTACAAACAGTGGCGGCTTGTGCCTTTTAGGAATGAGGAGGCCAATTTTGTACACACCCTATAAACTCTACTTACTCAAACAAAATCATGAATATGCTAAAAAAAAACTCTACTCCTTGTAACTGTAATTGTAATTCATAATATTACATTTATTATTTGTAGAGAATAAAATATTTATTAAACGCGTACATTTTTGTTATTTCTTAAGAGGAGGCTGTGTCTCCGTTGCCTCCTCTGACGAGCCGCCACTGATTACAAGCATAAAGAATAGGTCCACTCATTTTTTTTTTAATTACATAATACGAGTACAATGAGTACATTAACATAAGTATTAAATAATATCAATATGGGATATTCTAATATCTGTATAGTGAAAATGATTAGGCAGACGTCATCAACCTGAAAAAACCTTATAAAATGAAATATAACTTGTAAAATTTTTTGGGTGTTATGTATTTTTAAAAGAAGAAGAAAAAAGTAATAGTATTAAGTAATGTATATATTAATGATATTTACAATTATTTCTAAGTCAATCGTTATTCCTTTTACGGAATACAAAATTATTTGAAATAATTGTAGTTTATTTTCGTACCATACGTTGGCTCTACTGAGAATGATCATGTTGTGTTAAATAATTTTATATTTCGTAAAAGGAATAGGGATTGACTTAGAAATAATTGTAAATTAATTAATATATACGTTCTTTTAATACTAGTATTTTTTTCTTCTTTTTTAAAAATAAATAACAATTACTACAAGTTATATTTCTTTTTATAAGGTTTTTTTCAGGTTGATGACGTGAGTCTTCTGCCTAATCATTTTCACCATAGTACAATTTGAGGTAAAACATTGTGGCCTAAGATAAGAATGACTGAATAATGTAAATTTTTATTTTTCTTGTAATTTATTTTGACGCTAGGTATCGCAAAAGGTATCACATGATTTGTGATGTACGAGTGACTGATGACATTTCTAACAAATTTTGTGTATATAATTGTACTGTTGAAGCAGTTTTTCTGCCATTAACGCGATATCAAGTTTCATTTTTGTATGTTTTCTATTTTTATAAATTTCTTAAATGTCATCAACCCTTCTACGTCAAATTGATGCACTTTGTAAATTGACGTCGGTAACTCGTACACGTAGCTAGCTGTATGGATATAAGTCTCTGAAGCTACTTCCAACGTTTTAAACATTAATAATTTTGTAAAATTCTCTCTCAACAAAGATTTTGCAGTGACGCATAAACACAAACCCGTAATTAATTTAAAATTCTGCTTGCTTTGCGTTTGAAATAGAAGCTTGAAAAGTTTTATACACAAACAAGAAACTAAAACATTGTCTAACAGGAAATATATTTACATGTTACAACATAGTTGGTGGAATATGAAACAGACGACGAAAATTATTCGCTGATAAAATATACACAAAACATTAAAGTTCGCTAGCGAGAATATTATTATTATCACTTATTTATTTATTAAAGAAAACTTACCTCCCGGTACGTGCTACTAGGAACTATTAGGTACGTGTCGATGTTGTGGTCCTTTAAGTACGAGTTTCGATCTCCTCCAAATCCGGGTTCAACTTCGTAGTCACCGTCAAGACATACCAGAGTTTCCTTTGTGATGTGGACACGCCTGAAAGAATAAAGCTTTGTTTACAGAGAAAGGTTTACTGATCGACCAACCGTTCATTCCTCTCCATAACCATGGAAAAATCGCTTTTCAATGTGATGAAACCAACCTCTCGATCTTGTGTAATTTTTTTTACCTTCCGTCACCTTTAGGTAAGGAAAGGTATTGTCTTTGGTCAAAAAATTCAATGATGAGTTTTTAGTGAATAAGCATGTTTTAGGGTCTGAACTAAGAATTAAGTATGGGATTTTAATTTTATGCAATTTCTTGCTCACCTGTTCATTTTCGGCAAAAACTGTAGTTTTACAGAATTAAAAGTTGCATACAAAACTGTTTTTATATGTTTTATTATGTGTTTGGTTTCTTCACAATTTAAAAAAAAATTAAAAAGTTCCGTCAGTTAGTAGCAATGGCCATGATATATGACATTATAAAAAAAACTGTTGTGGCCAGCACAATACCTTCCGTCAATCCTGTGTATTATGTATAAATTCCATACATAAATTTTCTTGCAAAAGATTCTAAATTTCCAGTAAAATTATTTCATAAACAAACTATGCAAATTGCACTTGACACTAACATCTTTGGTCTTCCTCTGTTTCTTCAACCTTCTATTATTCATATTTCATATACATTCTTCATCCAATATATTCTTCTTTTCTCCTCATGACATTTTCAAACCAATGTAATCATCTCGCTTGTATCTTTCTAGAAACTTTTAACACTAGAGTTATTTCCTTATCTATCTTTCCGTGTCTTCCCCAACATCTACTTCAACATCCTCATCTCTGCCACATTAATTTACTTTTTATTTATACTGACATCTGTCAATTTGAATTATATGAATATATTAGTAGTTTCCATTTTTAGCATATAGCTGGCTGATTTATAAAATTTAATTTCTTTAAAATTCTTTAACTCTATATCTATTGAATATGAAGTATAAAATGCAATCAAATCCTATAGAGAAAAATATATTCTTTAAGTTATAATAACGTTAAATGTCAATAAATCAAATTTAACTGTTAAATCTTCAAATGAAGTTATTTCCGGTTCACGAATTATAATCAAAATCTAATCAGTTGTTTTTCTGGATGTAAACTTGAGGAATACGAAAAAAATTTAACTTTTGGAATCGTGGTATTGAAGTTATGCGATCCGAAACTTTCGTCACACACATACAGACACACACACACACACACATACATACATGCATACATACATACATATATACATACATACATACAGACATCATCGTAAAAATGGTAAAATCGGATTGTAGGGACCCTAAAACGTACTTATTCACTAAAAAATTATCATTGAATTTTTTGACTAAAGATAATACCTTCGTTACCTAAAGGTGACGGAAGGTAAAAACAACATTATTGTATTCATGTCTTTTTTTACCTTCCGTCACCTTTAGGTAAGGAAGGTATTGTCTTTGGTAAAAAAATTCAATGATGAGTTTTTAGCGAATAAGCATGTTTTAGGGTCCCTATAATACGATTTCACGATGATGTCTGCGTGTATGTATGTGTGTGTGTCTATATGTGTATGACGAAAGTTTTAGATCGCATAACTTCAATACCACGATTTCAAAAATTATATTTTTCTCGTATTCCTCAAGTTTACATCCAGAAGAACAAGTAATTAGATATTGGTTATAATTGGTGAACCGGAAGCAGACTCATTTGAAGATTTAACAGTTAAATATGATTTATTGATATTTACCTACCATTATTTTAACTTAAAGAATATATTCTCTATACGATTTGATTGCATTTTTTACTTCATATTCAATAGATAAAGAATTATCAAAATTTCATAAATCAGCCAGCTATGCTAATCATGGAAAATGCTAATATATTCAGATAATTCAAATTGACAGATGTCAGTATCAATAAAAAGTAAATGAATGTAGCAGAGATGAGGATGTTGAGATAGATGTTGGGGAAGATACGGAAAGATACGGTAAGGAAATAACTTTAGTGTTACAAGTTTCTAGACAGATACAAGAGAGACGTTTACATTGATTTGAACATGTCATGAGGAGAGATGTAGAATATGTTGGAAGAAGAATGAATACTTCAGTAATAGAACGTTGATGAAACAGAGGAAGACCAAGGATAAGATGGAAGGACTGTATTGCGGAAGACATGAGAAAAAAGAAACTGAATGAGAACGACACGTAAAACAGAAATGAGTGGAAGAAGAAAATAAAAAATAGCGATCCCTAACGAATGGGAAAAGCTAAAGAAGAAGATGTCAGTGTCAAGTGCAATTGGCATAGTTTGTTTATGAAATAATTTTACTGGAAATTTAGAATCTTTTGCAAGAAATTTGATGTATGGAATTTATACATAATACACAGGATTGACGGAAGGTATTGTGCTGGCAACATCAGATTTTTTTTATTTACGTCACAAAATCTTTCAACTCTATTCATAGTATTTTACATTACAAGCCAGGTAAAACGGCTCTTATTCCTGAAAGGAGGAAATGACTGCGAGCCGAGTAGGCGAGCCTGTCACCTCCTTGAGGCAATAAAATAGTTACCTGGCGAGTATTGAACAATATTTTATTTGTTACTCACTTGCAGATCAAATTTAAATTTATAACCTGAACCTGTCAGTTGGAATTGACTCTTATTTTTAATGCGTATAACAAAACACAATTTTCGTATGTCAACAACGTTACTAACGTGGTAACTAACTTGTAAAATTTTAACACGTTAGCAACCAATTTTACAAGATAAAAACTAGTAAAGATTTTTATAGTAAAGATTAATTTTCAAAAGAAGTAGGCGGTATTAATAAATGAAGTTTACAATAGAGTAACAAATAAAATGATTTATTAATATTGTACAATACTCGCCAGGTAACTATTTGACTGCCTCAAGGAGGTGACAGGCTCGCCTGCTCGGCTCGCCAGTTATTTCCTCTTTTCAGCACTAAAAAGCGTTTTACCTGGCTTATAATGTAAAATACTATTTTTATGCAGCTGATACATAAAGAGTTGCTTTACGTATCCTTTGGCAACCGTAAAGTATCACATTTATCTTGTCATCTGTCAAAAACTACTTCACGGCCGCATTTACTTTACGGCCGCATTTACTTTACGGCCGCGTTTACTTTATGGCCGCATTTACTTTACGAACTGAATTGTCAAATATTTGTTTAAATAGCAAATAAATTTAGTGTTGTTTACATGCAGCTTCATAAATTAAGCGAGAGTAATGGAAAAATCGTTGACGCTAGTCGCGGAAATGTCTTCAACGCCCGAATATTCAAAATCTGAAAATGCATGCACAGAATCAGTCAATTCCCGAATATTCAAAAAACAGAATCGCGCATCATCAGAAAGCGCTTTGCCCGAATCATTGAAAAACCGAATACGTGGCCGTGGCCAAGCGGAGGTCATTTTAGGTAGACTAAAAATAACTTTGTTACATAAACCAAAAAGAAACAAAAGGAAAACGAAGATGACATTTACCTTTATAATGTTATACCCGTAATTAAATAGAATCGTATGCAGGGATAGAAATATTTTTAGAATATGTATAAAACGAGAATGCCCTAAAGTTACTCGGCTCATTTTATATTTTTGTATTTCTTTTTCTTGTGAAACTCAAGATTGAAAAGAATATTGTTGAAACGCATTTAGATTCAGAAGAGAAACTGTGAAAGAAATAGTTATGAAACCATACGACGCAAATATAAGCAGTGGCGTAACAACGGAATGCGCCACCTGGCCAATTTTTAGGGTTGGGCCCCTAGAGAATTAAGCTCGTCAAAAAAAAAAAATTGTTTCATTTACAACATTTATTAATATTTAACAATATAATTCGTATAGTAGGTGCAAGATATCTTACTAATTTAAAATTGTATTTTTCGTGTTTTTATTTCGGCAAAATTGTCAATTACTTCCTCAAAATCCAATTTCCAAGCCAAAGAATTTTTAATTGACATCGAACTTCTCATGTAGAATTTTATTAATTTTAATTTTGAAAATGAGCGGTCAGCACTAGCAGTAGTGACGGGAATTTCTAATTTCAAAAATTTTATACTCAAATTAATCGCAACAAAACGTAAAACAAGACTACGAGACAAAATAATTCTGTGTAGTAACACGGACTATAATCAATATTAAAATATTCTTTACAATTGATTAATATACGCGTAGTAGGGTCGTATAAAACGAAACAAAAAGTGGGGATTCCCCATGTGAGAAGTGAATTTTTTAGGTGGCTCCATATATTGGATCGAAATCACAATACACATGACGGTAGCGGCACCCATGCATGCCGCATGCCTGATATATAATATTCCAACTTTACAATATGTTAATAGGGATAATTTGTATGTTTCGAATAGCAAAGTGAAATGAAGACGTTCTAAATTAGTTAATAAATACTTTTATCGAAAAACCCTATACCTACTAATTGTTTAGTTGCCTAGGTGCCCGGGGCCCGCGGAAGCTGGTGGGCTCCTGACATTTTGCCAGCTTTGCCACCCTATAGTTACGCCACTGCATGTAAGTATTCAAATGTATGTTAAAAAAAAAAATTTATATGTAGTATTGTAAATATAGAACAGCAGTATATAGAAAGTCCCAGATTCGAATCTCGGCTAGAGTATGGATGTTTATTGTCTGTTTGCGTCTTTATCATCTCTATCAACAAGAATGAAGAAAATAATAAAGGTTATAGATAAACTGTCTCATTTCCATCTATCACCGACTCTAAGCCGGATTGGGTCACCATATTTACGATAGCATGTGTCCAACTTAAGGAAATATGTAATGGGCAAACTCTACAACTCAATGAGTCTTGTATTTTATTTCACGTAAAAAATCTGTTGTGGCCAGCACAATACCTTTCGCCAATCCTGTGTATTATGTATAAATTCCATACATAAATTTTCTTGCAAAAGATTCTAAATTTCCAGTAAAATTATTTCATAAACAAACTATGCAAATTGCACTTGGCACTAACATCTTCTTCTTCTTTAGCTTTCCCCATTCGTTAGGGGTCGCTATTTTTTTTTCTTCTTCCACTCATTTCTGATTTACGTGTCGTTCTCATTGAGTTCCCTTTCTCTCAAATCTTCCGCAATACAATCCTTCCATCTTATCTTTGGTCTTCCTCTGTTTCTTCAACCTTATATTACTAAGCTATTCATTCTTCATTCAATATATTCTTCATTTCTTCTCATGACATTTTCAAACCAATGTAATCATCTCGTTTGTCTCTTTCTAGAAACTTGTAACACTAGAGTTATTTCCTTACCTATCTTTCCGTGTCTTCCCCAATATCTACTTCAACATCCTCATCTCTGCCACATTAATTTACTTTTTATTTATACTGACATCTGTCAATTTGAATTATATGAATATATTAGTAGTTTTCATGTATAGTATAGCTGGCTGATTTATAAAATTTAATTTCTTTAAAATTCTTTCTCTATATTTATTGAATATAAAGTATAAAATGCAATCAAATCGTATAGAGAATAATATATTCTTTAAGTTATAATAACGTTAAATGTCAATAAATTATATTTAATTGTTAAATCTTCAAATGAAGCTACTTCCAGTTCACCAATTATAACCAAAATCTAATCAGTTTTCTTCTGGATGTAAACTTGAGGAATACGAAAAATATATAGTTTTTGGAATCGTGGTATTGAAGTTATGCAATCCGAAACTTTCGTCACATACACACAGACAAACATACATACAGACATCATCGTAAAAATGGTGAAATCGTATTATAGGAACCCTAAAACAAGCTTATTCACTAAAAATTCATCATTGAATTTTTTGACCAAAGACAATACCTTCCTTACCTAAAGGTGACGGAAGGTAAAAAATAGCATTGGTTTATATAGGGATATGAATTCTGCCGTTTGATTGATTAGAATGCAAACCTAGATTACAAAAACGAAAATAATATCACCTCTCAGTTATCAAATAAAATCTATAGAATTAAGTAAAGTTTAACCATATTTTGTTGTAATTTTTAATATTCAGGTCTTGTACATGTTTACGGAAAAAATATTTATTATTGACAAAGTTTGGTTTCACGAATTTATAGCTTTTACGTCATTAGGCCGGTAGCTAAGCATTTAGGGACGAGCAGTACATCATGGGTCGAGCTCGATAGGGCGAGACATGTGAACTAGCGAGACCGTAATGCAGCTATACGGCACGTATAAAATATTTCTTTATTCTATTTTGAAAGCAAATTATTTCGAATAATTATTATTAAATAAAAAGCGTCGTGTTTGTTTTGAACAAGTTTGCTGTGATGCGTTGTTAAACGCATATTTTATCTAATTTACAAATTAAGTAATAGTCAATTTTGAAATACCTATCGGACGTCGTCAGGTCGTTGCTATGTACTACTGGCTTAGACCGTAAAAATGTTGCTATATAAGAAGGTAGATAGTTGTTTACAGTTGAGTATACAGAAAATTAATTTATTTAATGCATGTAAACACGGTCGGTTCTCAAGTGCCATCTACTAGTTTCTCACGTGAAACTAAGTATAATGGGAACGTTATTAGGCTAGTAATAATATATAATAGCAATATAAAAAAAGAAAATTTGTCGTATTTTGGATTCAGTTAAAGATACGGATTTATTTCATTGATAAGTATAAAAATCCTGGTATATACAAATATTGCAGTTTTTGAAGAGAAACTGGGAATACAAATCGTAGTATATCTCATAATTTTCTATAGTAAAAATTTCGTAATTTCCTAGAAATGGTAGTAATCCATGTTCAAATATTTTGTTCCCGATTAGCTCGCGTCATCCCTAAGAGCAAAAAGTCAACTGTTTCCGGTATATAAATCAAGTTCTGGAGCGACATCTGTAAATCCCGCTTGGGATTCCAAGAGTTCGGACTTCAGACAAGATTTACATATTAAGTAATCCGGACCTTTGAACTAGTACACCCAGTGATCTACAATCTAGATGTTCCAGTTTGTTAAACTGCATTTCTAGGACTAGATTGCATTCTTGGAGGAAAATTTGAAGCGCTCTAATTGCATCTTAATGAGTTCTAATTCTTGGTTTAATGATTTGGTATGCCCTCCAATTTATAGTGATGAATTTAATATAAATTCTTCCTCATAAAGTGAACCATAAACTAGAGCAAAAGGGAATGAATTAGGGTAAGTACTAGAAATTTGGAGCACATATTGGATTACTAGGTCAAGAAATTGGATTAAATACCAGATTAATAAGTTATGAATTTAGACCAAATTCTTCAGCCTACATTAGAGCAAATGTCAGAACAGGAAAAGAGTTAGAGTGCGTATTAGAATAAAACAGTAGAACTCTAAACGGGCTATTAGGCTAACTACTTAGAACAAATATTATAGGCTAGTAACTCAGATAAATAACTAGATTAAGGGGATTGTCTACACTTTTCCAAATGAACGAAAAGAGGCTTTACATTTTTGCTTTAGATGAAAATTAAATTCTCAATCTAACACATTATTTTTTTTTATTATATTTCGTATAGGTTTGGAGATATAGTATATAATAATATAGAATAATCTGTTGTAATCTCGTTGCCTAAAAAACAGTTGAGATATTTAAATGTTTGTAATTGACAGATAAATGCAAAATGTCAATGTCAAAAATTAGATTTTTATGGGAAGTACGAGTATATTTAATATATATTATTGTGTTATTAATTAAATATGTCTTAAATTATAGGTATGTTAATATTACATATATACTTAAGAAATACCGCTAATACCGTCAATGAATTTGAATAATTTTGAACATATTAGAAGAGTAGGGCAAAATTACTCATAGAACGAAAGAAGTTATACAATTTCAATTATTTGTGTGTACAAGAAATGTTAAATTCGTTATTATAGGGCGCGAGCAGACATGTGACTTTGTTGGCCTTGGCAAGCAGATTTGTGTGTCTGTGTCAGAATGACAGGTAGTAGTTATTTACATAGATGTCACAAATGTCATATGTCATAATTTTTTATTAAAAATTTCAAAATATTCTGATATCATGTTGTTTATATGTCATCAATAGTATGGAACTTGGCGAGGAAAATAATCCACATGGATTTGGAAAATCATAATGTTTTGAATGAAAACTTATGCTACCTATGTACATTATTACTAGCTGTCATTCTGACAAGGGCCCCCATATCTGCTTGCCAAGGCTAACAAAGTCACATAACTGCTTGCGCCCTATGCAACATAAAATGAAAATGGCGCAAGGTATTGTGCTGGCCACAACAGATTTTTTATTTTTGCAATATTATTGTTCTTATATCAGAGGCAAAGCTTCAAAATCGTTGATTTTTGGTTAATTTCTCAAATAAACAATAAATATTTTAAAATTTTAAAAAGTTACGTACCTAATTTCATGTTACCTAGGAGTGAGGGTTTAAATTTGATTACAAATGAATGACAAATAAGCCATAATTAGTAAAAAGTTGAAACGTGTTTTGTGTATTTTCGACGGTACAGTACAAATAAAAAGATATAGACATAATATTAAGTTTTTAAAATAAATATTGTAAAAATAAGTTACAAATTCGTAACAGATTTTACATAATTAGCAAAAATTTAGACGATCTCTTACGCATAAATACTTCTGCAAAAATCTGGAGGTAATTAGTCAAAAAAATATAATTATAACTAAAGTCAACTATTAATACTTTATCCCTGTTTAGTATAATTAATTTTTATATAGATATACACTCAAATGCAAAAAAAACGGGCCACTCTTTTTTGTTAACAGCATTGTTTTTGAAACATTTTTAAATAAAACTTCTGTTTTTTGTTTTCGATGAAAGACAATTACAGAAAGACAACGAGGGTTTATATAACGAACAGTAATTATCAAAAACTGAAACTGTAAGGTAATTTTGGCATTATAACTCGAAATTCAATAGCGATAAAATTATCTTTTAATTGGGCAACTTTTACCCAATTTAACAGACTTCGTTGCTCTTATAGTTCTTCAGATGCTATTAACAAACATTTTAAAAAAACGTGCCCCGTGTATTTTGTACACATTATTCGGTTAAAAGAAAATCACCAGCATTGCGTATCTCTTTGATCTATTAAACCGTATCATACTTGAAACAAATTTTTGATCTCCCAATTAAAGCTGCTGTATATGGTTTAATAGCTTGCTACTTCCCCACAAACAATAATTAACTCCGTACGTTGGTGTCTAGCTAGCCTGTAGCCGATGTCCTATACCGTCATGTTGGGAGTAAAGTACAAAGCTAGTGGGCTATGATGCTAATCTCGGTGCTGCATTGTGATTAGAACATGTTCACCGCACGCACGACGCCCATTTGCACCGTCAATGTCACATCACTCTAACATGTTGTTAATTTACTCCAAAATGGGGCTGAAGTGTTTTACAAGGTTTCTTATCGCACGATTCTTAAGGCGGGTGCTTTTGGAAAGGTAAATGATGGATTTGGGTTAGATTATAAATAAGGAAAAGAAAATTAAATTACCTATGTTTCTTTATAGAAGTAACGTGTCTCAGAAGTTAGTTTTATAAAATTTTACACGCCTATTCAGAAACAAAAAAATAGTCAACGTTGATTATAATTTTGTGCATTCAGAAACACGGTAACTAAATATTTAAACATTGTTTAAACTAAACACTGTTTAAAAAATTTAGACCGTAAAAATACGAATTGGGACACAAATTCATTTATTACATCTGTCATATTGCTGTCATAATTGGACAGATACATGTTGAAGGAGAAGAAATCTGATGTGGCCAGCACATAACCTCTCGCCGTATATTTTATCTGGCTGTATGCATAAAACAAAGAATATTTTTAGAAATACAAATAATATATTCATATAAGTCTATGACGTATAAACTTCTTTATTATTTAATAAGAGCATGTCTCAACATAAAACAATTTTCACATATATTTACAAAATCTATAGGATATTTTACCATATATAAATTTTAGGCTGGTAACAGGGATTTTCAATTCGAACAACGTTCTTGTTTACTTTTTCTTCATATTCTTCTAGTAAAAACATTAATTTTGGGCGGTCTAAAATGTAGGTATATATATATCTGGATTGTGCATCTATTCTTACATATCTTCTTTTACATTTTATTTTTTCATGCATGTTATCAGATAGAGAATTTAATTTTTTAATAATACCAAAAAAAAAATTCATAAAATAATATTTAGAAGATTTTTTTTCAAGAATCTTCTACTTCCGGCTGTGCAATTGTTATCAAAACCTTTTCAGATCTTCCCATGAATGTCCGATTGGGAAATACGTAGTTAAACAAATATAAAGTCTTATAGTTTTTGAGTAATCGTCCTTCCAACATCCTACATATATACATACATACATACACACATACATCCACACACACACAGACATCATCGTAAAAATGTTAAAATCGTATTGTAGGGACCTTAAAACGTGCTTATTCAATTAAATCTGGATATGCGATTTTTAGCATGAATGCAATACCTCTCTTAGCGAGAGGTAAAAACGGTCAGAAGATTAGGATTTGGAACTGTTGGAAGACAATTTTTAGTTATTGAATATGGAGAGTTATATCAGCGTACATACATCATAAAGTAGGGACAAGCAATTAAATTTTACAATTCAAATCTGTATGCGCATGCGCGATATTGGCTGTAGCTTCTGCATATATCCGTTCGGAAAGGAGCACTGTTTGTTTACAAAATAACAATTTTCTAACCACAAATTCTTTGGGATTCCATCTTCCCGCGATTTATTTGTTTTGTTTTCTAGTAAAATTGTGTGAGAAAGTTGTTAAAAACATGTATTCTGTGAGAACTTGTCTGCGGATATATGCTCATAAAAATACATCTTTATTTAGATTTTCGAAGGATTTTGAACGCTATGATATATTGTAAATATGCTATTTTGTAAAGATATTGCGCAGATATGTTTTTATTATGAAAATAATCATAAATAAATATAATTTTATCATTATAAACATTGTTATAGCTGTAACAATGGGTTACATCTTGTCAACGGTGTGATTTAATTCAAGAAATGCAAACCACTGGAATGTCATTGTATAATTCATACAACAGAGTGTATGGGGTTCATTTTCAATAAAAGAAATGGGAATTTTGTTTAAGTCTCTTGCATTTAATGTTAATCCAAAAAACTTTTTCCTCCAATTTGAATTTTGTACAATATTACTGTCTCCACCTCGTGGCACTTTTCGGAAATTCCTGCCAACGTTATTCAAGGTTATTCGATCTAGCCATACGAACTTCAAAGGTGCCGACACACTTTGTCCCTACTTTATGATGTATGTACGCTGGTTATATCAACAAAAAGAAAAATTCATGGTGAGAATTAATTTATCTAAATTTGATCTAAAAAGAACACTGAAACAAATAATAATATAAAATAAAGACAGAATGAAGGAGTATAAAATTAAAAGAGTGAATAAGTATGTAATCTAGAAATTAGATTTAAAAATGTGTTATTATACTTAGGAAATATATTTCAAGAAAAAATAATAAGAAAAGAACCGGTTGCGATATACATCGACAGACGAGATCATACAGACTTTGACTGGCAAACTTATGATATTTTAAAAGATCAGTTTACGAAAGACAAATTATTATACGGACGATATGGGCGTAGACAACGAACTGCAAACTTCCATTCTGGCAAACAATGAAACTATCTCAGCCACTACCATAAATTTAATTGCAAAATTTAAAATGTAAAAAGATTTCACGTAAAGAAATTAATACAATAATAATTCATAAGAATTTAAATAACATTTATTTCAAACATTAAAGTTTAATTTAATATAATGTGTTCTAAAAATATCGCGCCTCTTAAATTTGGTCGTTGGGGTGCATTTCTAATACGATTTACTTCTGAGTGTTCTACATCATTCCAGTTCTATTCTTCATTCAATAATTTAACTATATTGTATAAAACTCCCAATGTAATTCTAATTCACGTTCACGGACGCTCATATTGTAGCGCGCGTCCACCGACGCGCGCGAATGCGACTGCCGCCGCTGGTAGAAAGTTCTCGAGCGATGAAGTAATCCTCGATGGGATAAACACACCCGTCTAGACCTGTTTAATTACTTAGGGTTACCTGATCCTTTGTATTCGGTGTTATTGTCGCGTCGAATGCTCTAGAAAAAGTACGCCGCGCTATATAAAGCCGTCAGGGAAGTCAGCCGACATTATGATATAGACACGAGTCGTGCAAAGAACAGTGAGTGATATAGTCTACGAGTTGTGAACATAAATAAATAAAATTATATAAATAAATAATAAATATTGTTTAAATAAATAATCTCACACGCCTATTCTGAATATTCATATAAAATTTTCCTCCAATTTTGAAAATCTATATTTTTCTCTGAAGTCTTCATCACTATAATTTCGAAACGGATCTTTCCTATTTAAATAAAATTTAATTCGTGGTCGTTCAGATTCATTTATCTCCCTAACTTCTTCAATATTTTCTAAAACTTCGTCAATGTCACTCATTTTGACAAATATAACCTACCCCTACACCTTGTTTAAATTTGTATGTTTAAATTGCTGTTTAATTACGATGACTCAGATGAAAAAGTGTCTATGAATGAGTAAAATGCGTTTAAACAGGTTTACTAAGGATAAACACTGTCTACATTTAAACACTGTTTAAATATTTAAATATTGTCTAAAAAAGTAGTCTCTGAATACACATTAAAAATATGGAGTATACGAGTATATGTATCTAGAGGCAACAAGAAGTACCCACAAAAAAAAAACCACTTTAATCAATAAAAATAAGTTTATTCTATCATGGGGCAATCTTCATACAGAGATACTGACGGTACCCCGATCGCAATTTAATAAACACTGAACGGTGCTGTGGTAACACGTCTGGTTTCTGGATAGTGTTTATATCAGGAATGGGATAACGGTAAGGAATTTGTTACGTTATTACATAACGTTATAAAAAGGTATAATTCGTTACATAACGTTGTAAATAATTTAAAAAGCAAAATAACGTTATGTAACGTTATTTTTGTTTCGTTATTATAACATTACAATAATCGTATTTTTCTCAAGTTTGTATTAACAATTTATTAAAATTTAAAAACAATGTATTAAAAAAACTTACGCCCTTATCTTATTCTAGAAATAAAATAAAGTGTTCAACATTTGAATCTGACCACTACTAACATCTATTTATTATAAAACAAGAATAAATTATTAGGAAATTATAGTTTCAAGGGCAAAAATCTTGTAAAATTTGTAAACTTGGATAACGTTATTGTGAATCGTTATTTGTAATTTAACGTAATTAAAAAATATATTAATTAATACGTTATTATAACGTTATCGGGTATCGTTACGTTACGTTTTCCATCCCTGGTTTGTATCACAGATTCTAATTAAGAAACTATTAATTACTTTTTGATCATAACAATATTAATTATCATATCATAGAATGTTATATCGTCGGTTAACTGCAAAAAAAAAAAAATCCATATTTGCTTAAATTGTAGTTAAATGCATGTTAAGTCCGTAACCAATACAAAATTGTCCAACGCAAACCCGCTAAGTGCTCCCTTACGCTGATTCTCTACGTTTCTTAACCTTTTCAAGGCGCGACCCAAATTTAACTATTGCATATATAGACAATTATTTAAAAAAATCAAAACTCATTACATTATATAAACAATAATCTATTTATGAAAATAAGAAGATTAATATGTACGAATACACCACATACCTATTTATAAATAAAATAATATAAATTTAATACCATAATAAGAACAACAAATTCAAATAAAACGAAACTTGTTACAATTTGGTATATAAATTTGATACAATTTTAATCTTGTCTGATAGTTAAATGTCCGAAACGTAAATAGTAAATATTACCTTTCCCATATTTGTCCAATTTTACTTTGCAACGTAACTGAAAATACATTTCTTTAAAATTTAAAATCAAATATACAAGTAGCTTACATAAATTAATGACGGTTAAATATTTGAAAGACGGTATTCATTTTCTTGTTGAAGGCGGTTCCTAAAATTTAGTTTTAGTAATTACATGAGCAGACCAGATTCGTACATATTCCTACATAGATATGTAGTAGCAAAAGGTAATAAAATTTTTATTATTCATTTCCCAAGATTGGTTTTTCTTTTTTTTACCTCTCGCTAAGAGAGGTATTGGATTCATGCTAAAAATCGCATATCCAGATTTTATTGAATAAGCACGTTTTAAGGTCCCTACAATCCGTTTTTAACATTTTTACGATGATGTCTGTGTGTGTGTGTGTGTGTGTGTGTGTGTGTGTGTGTGGATGTGTGTGTGTGGGATGTTGGAAGGACGGTTACTCAAAAACTATAAGACTTAAAATTTGTTTAACAACGTATTTCCCAATCGGACATTCATGGGAAGATCTGAAAAGGTTTTGATAACAATTGCACAGCCGGAAGTAGAAGATTCTTGAAAAAAAATCTTCTAAATATTATTTTTTGAAAATTTTTCTTGATAATATTAAAGAAAAATAAATTCTCTTTCTGATACATTTAAATATTTTTATACATATTTTATGGATTTAGAGATAAAAGGAATATAATATATAAAATAATGTTGTAATTAATTTTACAACCGAAAGGATGCCATGAAAAATAGTTGCAAATTTAAATTATTTGTAACTGACAAATAATTGTTAGTGTCAGAAATAATGAGTAATGAAAGAAAAATGTATTTGGAGAATCCCTTAATTCTTGATCTGTGACTATTATGGAGATGACAAGTCTAGGTTGAAGGACTTAAATTTGTATCAAACATTATGGGACAATGTACACCAGTACTGTAGACTAGAGTAACTTTGAATTGCGAAAAAGCTATCAAATTCTTCTCAAGTAAGTTGTAAATATTGACAAAATTACACATCGATATAAGAATAATCGGAGTGCAATCTATCCGTCAATTTATTAAAGGGAATTAAGGTTATTTAGATATAACAAGTATGAAAAAATAAAATGTTAAAGAAGATATATAAGAATAGATGCACAATCCAGATATATACATTTTAGACCGCCCAAAATTAATGTTTTTACTAGAAGAATATGAAGAGAAAGTAAACAAAGTTGTTCGAATTGAAAATTGCTGTTACCAGCTTAATATTTATATATGGTAAACTCTACTTTCTAATTTATTGTAACATAATTTATGGTAAATATCTTTATGTTGAGACATGCTATTATTGAATAATAAAGAAGTAAGAAATATACGGCGAGAGGTTATGTGCTGGCCACATCAGATTTTTTTTAAATCAAAATGAACTCAAGGTTTTTATCGCAATTCCATGGTTGTCGCTGTTTTCAGGGTGATATTCAATATTTTTATTCCTAATTTCTGCCGTTACAAAGCAGGTAATAGTATATTATGTTATTAGGAGTAGAAAGCGGTCTTTTTGTGTTGAACCCAGCTATTGCGGCCGAGGCGCCAGCCGAGGCCAGGCAAGCTGGGTAAAACACAAAAAGGGCGTTCTGCTCCGAATAACATATACTATTTTTTCTTCAATTGTTTCAAAGAAAACTGGGGATTTTTTATATTTTTCTAGAATTGTTTTAATTATAGCGTTCGCAATTTCAGCCATAGTTGGCTGTGTACACTACAAAACACAAATGATACAACTGTCAAATAACAATTTTTCAATATGGTGTGGGTTGCTGTGACGACTGCTGCCGCCAGCGGTGAACTAAGAAGCTAACATTTTTTTACTAGTGCAATAATGAACAACATTGTTATACTAGTAATACAATGAATATCTTCTATAGTGTGTGTATAGTAACATAATATGAATATTGTTGTACACTTGAAGAAAAAATTAATTTTGTTTATCGATTCAGATGCCCTACAACTTTTATTTGAAGCTTTTTTATCTAAAATAATTAGGGTAGCAGGAAATTACGAAAGCCTGCACTGTATATAATCATTTCGGGTGTTGTACTCGTATACAGTGGAGTCAGTATATAAATTGTCAGTTATCTGATTTAAAGGGTAAACTCTTTGAGGGTATACAGTACTAACCAAAATGAGTGAAAAAGCTAAATCAACATAGGTCTGATCTTCAATTGCTTCGGAGTAAAACGAAGAATCCAAGAAAAGATAGTGATCGAACAAAAATTTATGTATATCAGTAAGTAGATTATAAAAAAACAATAAAATTTTATTCGAAACATTTTTCGCAATTTCTAATAGTCATGAAGTTACATAGGCATTTTAACTTTGGAGAATAATTTTATTTGCGTGTTTTCCAAATTATTTTAGAAAAAAAATATCCAAATAAAAATTGTAGAGCATAAAATATTGCTTATAAAACAGAAAACAAATATTATTTTATATATTTAGTAATTGCAAAAATTAATAATACGGAGAAAAAATAATAAACATGGAAGATATTATTTTATGAAACAGAACTAAAGAATTACTGAAGTCATTAAATGATAAAGGTGGACCAGCAAAGTATTTATAATAATAACAAAAACTGATTATTTTCAAGTTGTTGTAATTTTACTTTTCTTAATATAAATGTATTTTGAAATAATAATAATATTTAAGGATCATCATCAGTTGCAACGATAAAAAGAACAAAAGAGAAAATTAAAAAAATCTCATAATGAAAAAGTTTAATTATACGGTTTATTATACTAAAAATTTTCCCTTTATGTAAGAAATGTTACATGTGAATTAAATGTTTTACTGTAGTTATGTTAATTTAACATTTTTAAAAAAGGTTTTCATAAAAGAACCAAGTACGCAGCTAGTACGCAGTTTTTATAATACGAGTAATAATATACACTAAGTTTCATATTATACTATGACTTTGTAATGCAGGCAAAATAAAGACAAAAATTTTAATATAACAATTTTCTATATAACTAGGGAGTAATTAAAAATAACTTTAGAATGGAAAATATTCATTCAGTATGTTACGTTTCATATATACGTAGGGTTTTTTAGCTTTTACATTGATATATTTATTATATTTTTTACTTTAACTAAAATCCTGGTCTTTCAGGATAACAATAATGTTTTTCCCAGAAGTTTTTGCTGACTGATCGTTAAAATCCAAAACCCTTTTTTCCCAAAACAAATAAGTTTATTCTGATTGTGTTTTTTATGTGTAATTAAAAATATTTTCCTAATTATTTATTTATTTGGGCAAAAATATTGTCAATTGTGTATTTGTATCACTTCAAAATATATTTAATAAGGAAGCTAGGGGTCCTGTTAACCACCCCAGCACAATAGAGTTGCTGACTAACCCGTAGTGGTGTTGTCAGTTACCCTTAATCGTCAGAATTATATTCTTCACGGATGAAATAATTTGTTATTAAAAATTGTATATTTGTAACCTAACGTAACTTAATTTCTTCCGTTACAAAATATACAAAATTAATTTTGCTTTTTGATTCAGATGCAGAATTTTATACTCTTTATTTAAAGCTTTTTTACCTAAAATAATTAGGGAAGCGGGAAACTAGAAATGTCTGATTTTACATGTTAAAGTCCTACGTTCGGCTGTGCCGGGTGCCGGTCACCAATCCTGTTTTGTAACATTAGAAATGGCTTGAAATAAAATAAATTAATAAAATATTAAATAATAAAAATTGCACAAGTTAAAGGTTACAAATTATGACAGATAAAATGTCAAACATTTGTTTGTCGTTTTGTTCAAATGCCATCTTGGCTACCGATATTAATAAGAAATTTAACCAGTGATAGAACTCGTCGAGTGTAACAAATTTCATTACCCGCCTATGGTTGAATAAAATAACACCTGAATATCGGAAAAGTAGACCACGTTGCATAATGACAAAATTCATAATGGGACTATCTGCGTGTGCGCGTGTCTACGAACAGCTGTTTTTGGTTTGTTTCCGTTGTGACCTTGTGACTGTGACTGAATATAATAAAAGAATAAATTTCTACATGAAAGATTAGAAACTGGTGAATAAATTGACAGATACACCAGAAGATGAAACTATAAACAAAACGGGGAAGATAAAAGATACGACTAGAATAGAATACCTCGATTAAGGTAACAAAAAAAATCATACGACAAATTATTATGTTCCAACAGGTTGGATAATCCAAACATGAGGATATTTATAGGGTGTAGTCGACCAAGAATAATTCTACTATTGACGACACAAGAAAACGCATAAAAATGATTACAAGTGATGCAGGCATAAATGAAAACACAATAAATGTTCAAAATGGCCACCGTCATGGTCAATACAACACTGAAGGCGTCGACGAAATGATGTAACTGTTGTTCTTTCAAAATCCTCCAAATTGTCATATGTGATACTCTGTGTTGTAGTGCTATTCTTCGAGTACTAGACTCTGGTTGAGCCTCAATACTGTCCAAAACAATCTCTTCAATATTGTCTACGTGATCTATGAGATGTTCAACTACATGTACAAAGGTGCGTACATTCGGAAGATGACGATTCAGAAAACGTTCAAAATAAATTTGTTGGGCTCGGGCAGCGTTTCCTTGAGCTTCACTATAGGCTAGCACAATATCTGTATACTCGTTATCCGTTAAGGCAGGCATTATTTTTACTAATTATAACTTTTATAATATTTATTAATGGATTTATTTGTCAAAATTTATTTGAAAAAGTTGACAACACACATTTGTCAAAAACAATTGTTTCATTGTTATTGCTACTAGATCAAATTAATATGAAAATATCTAAACGACTCATTAATTTATGGGGGGGGGGGGTAAAAATGTTAAAAAAAAGGAATTTCGAAAAAAAGTTATTAAGAAATATTTTTGCTCTCGACGAGTTCTATCACTGGTTAAATTTATTGTACTTATTTCTGTTACATCCTGTATATAGACCGGGTGAATGTTTGAAACCCGAACATAGGGAAAATCGTTTTTCGCCGACTGTTGCTCGCCGTTTCAACTGACAACAAATTTTGTGGTATCAATAAAAAGACAAAAGGAAATCTGCAACAAATGACATCAAATACTTGTAAATTTGTAATATTTTAGGCCCTTACAATAATTATTACAGTTATTCAATATCTTATTAATATCGGTAGCAATGATGGCATATGAATAAAATGACAAACAAATGTTTGACATTTTATCTGTCAGAATTCGTTAGCTATATTTTTTTTAAATATTTTGTAACATATTAGAAATGGTTTGAAATAAAATAAATTAATAAAATATTGAATAATAAAAATTGCATAAGTTAAAGGTTATAACTAATTTTGACAAATAAAATGTCAAACGTTTGTTTGTCATTTTGTTCAAATGCCATCATAGCTACCGATATTAATAAGAAATTGAATGAATTTAATAATTAATGTAAGGGTCTAAAATATTACAAATTTACATGTACATTTCTATTGATAATACAAACATTGTTGAACGGCGAGCAACAGTCTAAGAAAAACAATTTTCCCGTGTTAACGAGCTATATTCGGGTTTAAAGTATTCACCCGGTATATCCACTGTATCTAAAGTTGAGAAGGTCGATGGTTGACAGATATACAACTTTAGTTCTTGCTTTACTCACTAAGAGGCGCACATATTAAAGGTTTGACATCACAATCACATTAGCTCTGTTCGTTGACATGTACTGAGTACACTAGTGTTAACTTTTTTACACTAACGTGTTTTTTGACAAATCGGGCAGATTCGTACAACGTGTTCGTTGACAACCATTTCAGAACTAATTCCAACTTACTTGCGCTGACTCCCGAGGTAGTGTAAAGAGTGCAGAACACTGTAGTGGGCATGAAATCTGTGAAATGCTCATATTCACAAGGGAAATATAATAATTTAGTTACACATTTAATAATAAATATTTTATTATTTGAGGAACACTCCTTTGTTTTGTAAATAAGTTATGTATCTAGGTACGTGCGAAACTTTATTCATCACAAATAACAATAAGAATGAAAAAATTTAAAAAAACAAAAATAAGTAACAAATAATTGTAAATAATACAAAACGTCAGTTTAGTTTAAACTTCGTGTGAAAAACTTTTGCAGGATCAGCTGATCAGATAGCATTCATCACGTGACAGAGCATGCACTTTCTTGATTTTTGACACCGAAGTACCAGCGTACACTGGTGCTAAATACACTGCACTATACTACACTGACACGATTTTCAACGAACAGAGCTATTATTTCATATGTACAATGTAGTGCAATGTTCAAGAAGATATCTATATTTCGATAACCATTAACATTTGGAAAGTGTAACAATAAACGCTAAAATCCATCATTTTATGAAATCTTTCAGAAATAAATAAACAAATAAATAAATCGGAAAATAAGTACTGGACTTCAACAGACCACTGATTTATAAATAAACCAATATTTGGGTATAATTTTATAAACATGTAGTCTTGACTACATATTTATTTACAGTATTATTGTTATTTCCCTGATGAAAGCAATACTTCGCTGTCGAAATATCATTTTTCTAATAATTTTTTTATATAACTATACCCAAATACTGTTTTATTTATACATATATTATGAATTCTTAAAGCTTCTTTTAATATTTAAATCATTGATTATTTGGTTTCAAATTTTAATCGTTTAAAAATACCAGAATAACAGTTTCTTGTATATTTGGTATACTCGTACAGAAAAATGTTCTCTTTTCTTCAAACATTCCTCTCCGTGTATTAGACATAACTATTCAATAAAGTTTAACTCTGAAACTCACCCTGGAATGCCCCCACTCTCCATGTAGTTTGCTAGAGTGACATCGTTTGACCAGACATCGAACTGCCATTTGCGTAGTCCTAGGACTCCGCAGTGGACACGGCCAGTGTGGATACCAACCCGCATATTCACATTCACAGCCATCACTTCACGCACCAAGCTGTTGACAGACAACAGAGAATGTGACAGTAGGGGTGAAAAGTTGGTTAGTTGAGAAGTTTCTCAACTGAAGGAAGTTTAAAGCTACAATTAAGGGTGGGAAATGTGTTGTTAGGGGTTGTTTATGTGTGGGTAAATATTGACAGGGTTTGATGTTTGGTTTACAAGATAATAGAAACAATAAAGTTAATAGTATATTATGCAACGAGTTTACGAGCCCAACCCCAAATGTATTCGTACCCTCTGAAATAAATATATTCACAGCAATAAAAAATATTTTTTTAGGTTACAATAGTTAAGACTATATTTGGGCGTTTTTTTTCTTTTATGTATTAATAAAGTGTACTGGATTTAAATACAATGTTATTAACTAAATTTCTCATTTAAACAATAATCTATGGGCAAATATATGACAAAAGACAAGTCCCAAAATTTTTCATTCCAACAGTAAATGATACAATAATATTTATGTTAGTATTATTTATAAAACTGAGGGTAAAGGTAACTGACAATATGCTCAATTAATTCCCATCTTAAATTTTATTAATTTAATAAAATTTATTTGCGCATTATTAAAGACGAAAACATTTGTATAATAAATTATTATTAAACCTAAGAAATTTTATTATAAGCAATATATTCAAATTCTAGACACTCTATTAATACCATATCAAAATTTGTTGAATGGGAGTTATAACCGGGTCCGTGAAGTTGGCACGTCATTGGAAGCACAAATATTCTTCTTTATATTAGTAATTAGTGCTTCGTTAGTGCTCTTTTGTGCTTCAAAATTTTTTTAAATTAATTGAACGGTTTACGAAATAATTAACATTATATGATGACGTGCTAAGTTCACACTTAGCACGTCATTAATGAAATTTCAAATTGCTTATTACTTCGTTTGTTAGTGCTTCGTTAGTGCCCTTTTGTGCTTCAAAAAAATTTAAAATTAATTGAACGGTTCACGAAATAATTAACATTATATGATGACGTGCCAACTTCACACTTAGCACGTCATTAATAAAATTTCAAATTACTTATTACATCTTTTGTTAATGCTTCGTTAGTGCTCGTTTCTTCTTCTTCTTCTTTTAATAGGCTATTAGCCTGTTATATCCAGATTTCATCTTGGACTATCTTCGGAAGTTGTTACCCAGGAGTCTTTCCATCGTTTGGGGGGTCTTCCAATCGGACGTTTGGTTTCTGGTTTCCCATCGCGAGCAATTTTTGCTATTCTGTCATCTCCCATTCTGGATATGTGTTGGTTCCACTCTCGTCTTCTTTTTCTATTCCATTTTACAATGTCCTGCGTTTTGCATGTTGTTCTGATTTCTCTGTTGCGTTTCCTATCTATTAACCTATATCCTGCTATATTTCTCAATATTTTCATTTCAGTTGTTCTTAAGATTGTTTTTGTTTTTCTCGTGTCAGCTCTTGTTTCTGCAGCATATGTTAATATAGGTCTAATGCATGTTTTATATATGCGCACTTTGGAGTCTTGATTCATATATTTGTTTTTCCATACGATTTCATTCATACTTCCTGATATTCTGGATGCTTTGTGGGATTGTTTTCTTACTTCTGTTGTTCTGTCTTGGCTGTATGTAATATCACATCCAAGGTAAGAAAACGATGATACCTGTTCTATGATTTCGTCGTTAACTGCTAACTTGCATCGTATTGGGGTTTTGGATGCGACAAGACTTTTTGTTTTTGGTACAGATATTTTCATATTGTATCGGGTAGCTGTTAAGTAAAAGGCGTGAAGGAGGCGTTGTAAGTCATCTTCGTTCTCAGCGATAAGAACCGCATCGTCAGCATAGCATAATATTTTTATTCTATTATGATTCAGTCTGTAACCTAAACCAGTGAGTTTAACATTCTGTATTATTTTTTCCATTACAGCATTAAAAAGTAGTGGACTCAAAGAGTCTCCTTGTCGTATGCCAGATGATATTTTTATATTAGTTGTTAATTTATTGTTGATAAGGTGCTTCAAAAATTTTTGAAATTAATTGAACGGTTCACGAAATAATTAACACTATATGATGACGTGCCAAGTTCACACTTAGCACGTCATTAATAAAATTTCAAATTACTTATTACATCTATTGTTAGTGCTACGTTAGTGCTCTTTTGTGCTTCAAAAATTTTTGAAATTAATTGAACGGTTCACGAAATAATTAACACTATATGATGACGTGCCAAGTTCACACTTAGCACGTCATTAATAAAATTTCAAATTACTTATTACATCTATTGTTAGTGCTTCGTTAGTGCTCTTTTGTGCTTCAAAATTATTTGAAATTTATTGAACGGTTCACGTAATATTAATAAAATAAAGAAGGTACAGAGACCATAGTCAAAATCGCAGTGATATTTGAATAAAAAGATCTGATGTGGCCAGCATATTACTTTCCGTTAATTCTTTGTATTATGTACAAATTCCATACATATATTTTCTTGCAAAAGATTCTATTTCCAGTAAAATTATTTCATAAACAAACTATGTAAATTGTATTTGGCCCTGACATCTTCTTCTTCTTCTTTAGTTTCTCCCATTCGTTAGGGATCGTTATTCTTGATTTTCTTCATCAACTCATTTCTCTATTTTGGTTATCGTACTCATTCAATTCCTTCTCTCTCTTCTCATGACATGTTCAAATCAATATAATCGCCTCTCCTGTATCTTTCTAGAAACTTCTATCACTCGAGCCAGTTCTCTTATCCTCTCATTCTTTATCTTATCTTTCGGTACCTTCCCCAACATCAGTCTCAACATACTCATCTCTCTGTCACATTCATTTTCTTTTCATTGACACTAACATCTGTCAATTAGAATTTTCTTAATATAGTAGTTGTTTCCATGGTTATAGCATGGCTGGTTGATTTATGAAATTTAATTTCATTAACACGTTCACTGCCAAAGCAGATTTCGGCAAGTGTATTGCAGTTGCCCACTACGAGTTATCTTGTATTTGGCAGTTCAGCTTGTGACGCCAGCCACGAAGTAACTCGTGCCGCACAATATAATTTTTGAAGCTAGCTACGATTGTTCTCGTTCAATATAATGATGTTTCACAAAGCTAAGCGTGTGAGGTAGGAATTGGAGAAATAGGATTGGCGTATGGATACAGATTTGGTTCAATTATTTAATTATTATACATATTTTTTGGGCAATACTTACCAAATCTAAATTTTTAATGTAGGGCATGGGTATTTATATAACATAATTATTTTATATATTTATTTCGGCATTATATGCAATAAAAAAATAAAACGGTCTCTGGCATCAGGGAAAAGCATATCAAAAATAGGTTCGGCTTCACTGTGACAAAAGCCAAGTACGGGAAAGTTCGTAGTTGGCAGTGAACGTGTTAACTCTATATCCATAGAATATAGTGAAAATTATAACGCAGAAGACGCACGTCATCACCCTGAAAAAAACCTTATAAAATGAAATATAACTTTAAAAATATAAAAATTATTAGGTGTTATTTATTTTTAAAATAAGAAGAAAAAAAAGTTCTAGTATTAAGTAATGTATATATTAATGATACAATTACAATTATTTCTAAGTCAATCGTTATTCCATTTACGGAATATAAAATTATTTGAAATAATTGTAGTTTATTTTCGTACCATACGTTGACTCTATTGAGAATGACCATGTTTTGTCAAACAATTTTATATTCCGTAAAAGGAAAAAGCAATCCTTTTGTCCTTTGTCAATCACATAGAGATAATTATAAAGTCATTAATACTCGTATATACGTTTCTTTAATACTAGTATATTCTTTCTTCTTTGTTAAAAAAATAATAACAACTAGTAATTTCTACAAGTTATATTTCATTTTATAAGGTTTTTCTCAGGTTGATGACGTGTGTCTTCTGCCTAATCATTTTCATTATATGAAGTATAAAATGCACAAAATTCGTAGATTCTAGAATATTCTTCAATATTATAATAACATTAAATGTCAGAAAACGATTTTAACAGTGTTTTTCCAAAAAACAAAACTGTTAAAATCTTCAAATAGTACTTCAGGTTGACCAATAATTGTAACCAAAATCCAATAAGAAAAGGAATACGAAAGAATTATAATTTTTAGAATTGTAGTGTTGAAGTTATTGTCTATGAAAAAATCGTCACACATACACAAACACACACACACACATACACATACACACACATACATCATCGTAAAAACAGTAAAATCGTATTCTAGGGACCCTAAAACGTGCTTATTGTCTAAAAACTCATCATCGAATTTTTTGACCCAAGATAATACCTTCCTTACCTAAAATGACGGTAAAAGCGTCTTTTCCGTCTGTAGAATCTATTATATTATTGCATTGCCTAATTTCCGTTCTTGGATTACACTGAAAAACAAGAAATTTGGCATTGCTGGTTTAATACTTGTACTAAGTAAATAATACTTGTGGATAAATAGATTTTTACTTACAATACAAAGTATTACAAGAATGACTAAAAATGTGCTTATGTAGCAAAGCCCAAAATATTGAATAATATTATTAATATATGCAAGAAATAGATTGAAATAAATGTTAAGAGAGGTATTGGAATCATTCTAAAAATCGCATATCCAGATTTTAGTAAATAAGCACGTTTTAAGATCCCTATAATCCGATAATAACATTTTTACGATGATGTCTGTGTGTGTGTTATTAAATTACATCCATTAATGATAAGTATTTTTAACAAATGAATATGGTAAATACTAAGAAATTTGGTATGGTCGTAAAGAGAATAAAAATACAATCTAAATTTATAAAAAACTAGTATAGGTTGTATTTAAATTTAAAAAGTTGATATCACTTCCGGTTATACCGGAAGTCCCAGAATTACACTTTTCATATAAAATAATCGCAGATATTGTATTGAATAAATTATGTCCTATAATCAATAAGCGTATCTGCAATAATAAGCCAGATAAATGGGTGTAACCACTTTTTCAAACACACTGTATATATATATATATATATATATATATATATATATATATATATATATATATATATATATATATATATATATATATATATATACATATATATACAGCGTGTTTACGGTCTTTTTGTTTTTTTTAATGGGTGATACTACAGGTCAAAAGAAGGCGAAAAACATTAAAACACGTTGGTAAAATATTTATAATAAAAGAGATATGAATATCTTAGTTTTTATAAAGGGGAGATAAATTAATGTTGAAAAAAGTTGTAGTAACCTGTGCAATGACAAATTTCTCTCTTTTGAATATATATATATATATATATATATATATATATATGCAACACTGTATATATATATGTATATATATATATATATATATATATATATATATATATATATATATATATATATACAGTGTGTGCAACGAAACGTAGAACATAGGACTTTAACATGGGATTTTAAAAATGTGCGGAAATTGGCTCTCCTGTACATTTTAAAGCAAAAGTACAAGAATTAAAAGTTGTTTAGAATTAATTTTTACTTAAAAAAGTCCTCATTTAATGCAATAGAATATCTGTAGCACTAGATATTTAGAAAATAAAATATGACATTTTCATCAAAATTCAGATAGCCATGGAAATAAAAAACAAATAAAACAAAATATTAATTAAGATCATAATACTTTAATATTTAATGCTGAATTATAATAGTAGACTCAATGATTACAACAATTAACATCAATAACACTGAACTCAACTGAGATTTTGGTGAATATTAAAAATGGGAAATTATCAAGTATTTAATAATAAAATAAATCATACAAATCGGAAGAAAAGAATAGCAGCAAACTAGAGAACTTTTATTTAAATTAAATGCTCAAATATGTCTTCATTCTGCGCCAAACAATAACCTAATCTATCATAAAAAGAACTCCTAACATTCGCTAGTTGGTAGCACGATATTCCAGGGATATTCTGTTTTTTAGTGATTCTAAATCTAGATATTTGTAATCAGTGTAAAAATTTTGATTTTAGATGTCCCCATAGAAAAAAATTATTTGGCGCTAGATCCGGAGACCGTGCGGGCCAGTGAATTGGTCCGTCCTCTACCAATCCATGTATCGGGAAATACATCATTAAGATATTCTTTTACAATTTTTGTATTATGAGCTGGACAGCCGTCTTGTTGCAACCATACTTCACGATCATTGGCCAGTTCTTCAATTGCCGGTCCAATATCATTTATCAGCAGATCATAATAGGACTGACCAGTTAAAGTGCCGTTAATTAAATATGGCCCAATAATATGGTTTTTTTAAATTCCAGTCCAAACGTTGACTTTTCGGTGATATTGTGTATGAGTCGTAACATACAGATGTTCATTATTTTTACGCCAATATCTAAAATTTTGAATATTTGGCTCATTATTGAGTGTAAATGTGCTTTCGTCGAAAAAACAAATATTTTCAATAAAATGTAAATCTGCATTTGCTTTTTCCAGCATTAATTCACAAAATGTTGCTCTCAGAAACTTATCTTCTTCATTCAATTCCTGGTGTTTGCCATATTTAAAAGATTTATATTTTTCTTCTTTTAAATAATTTCTTACAGTAGGTACTAAATAGAATTGAAGTGTCTTTTTCTATTTGCCACAAACTTAAATTTTTATTATTTTCAATGGCTGCAATTACATTAATTTTATTTGCTTGTCTTTCTTCATCTTCATCTGCAATTGACCTTTGACACTTGCATGGTTTTAAAACACTTCCTGTTTTATTAAATCTCTCAATTACACGAAATATTGCACGAATTTCTTCATAACTATTTCGTCTGCAATGTAATTTGACAATTGAAATTTTTCTTTGGTACTGAACAAATCCATTTTATAATGCACAGACGAACAGTGATGCAATTTATTGATTACAACAGTGTAGACACAATGATTGCAACAATTAACATCAATAACACTGAACTGAACTGTCAGTATGAGATTTTGTTTCATTTGTTTTTTATTTCCATGGCTATCTAATTTTTGACGAAAATGTCATATCTTCTTTTCTAAATATCTAGTGCTAGAGATATTCTATTGAATTAAATGAGGACTTTTTATGAGTAAAAAATAATTGAATACAAAAAATTAGATAAATGGTTAAGCGGAATGGCTACCCCTGCCTACTATATATGAAGCGAAAATTCTAATATATTGTTCATGTACTAGAATAGTTAACATTTTAAAAAATTCAACATTAGACGAACATACTTCTAATATAAACCTGCATTTTAAAAACAGTATTATAGAAATCTATTAGTATATGACTGATTTTATAGGGAAAACGAGAAATGCTGTTTTCGTCATAAAATCATAGTCAAATACTAATAGATCTCAAAAATACTTTTTGAAACGCAGGTTTATTTTAGAACTATGTTCATCTAATATTTAATTTTTTAAAATGTTGATAGTTCTAGTAAAGGAACAATTTATTTTAATTTTCACTTCATATACCGTGTATCTATGTTAAAGGTGTACGTAGCAGATTAACATGGAAATCATTTTTTTTTTTTTTGCAATTCCCTGCTTGCCTAAATATTTTAAACAAAAACGCGTCAGTTTTAGGGCATAAAATTCTGCATCTAAATCAATAAACAGAATTACTTTTACATGCTTTGTAACGGCAGAAATTAAACATGAAAATGTCGAAAATTACTTTGAAAATATCGACAGCCATGGAATTGAACAAAAAATAAATAAATGCTTGACGTTTTTCTATTTGGACAAATATCGTTAATTATAACAACAATAGAAATATTAGATTAATAAATTTAAAAAATACAATTTTGTTTAATATATGAATTTATTAAAAAATCAATATTGCGTAACAAAATATGCTCAAGCAAGAAAAGTTTTGTAGTAATTAGTAAACGGATAACAAGTAATTATAAATATAATAGTTACAATAAATATTTAAATGCAGAACCATTATACGATGACATTCATTAAATATGGAATCTCTTAGATCATTTATGTTTTCGTGCCTTTTCTATAAATTTGATTTTTATGTAACCCCGTAAAAAAAGTCACATGGAGCAAGATCTGGAGATCTAGCAGGCCAGTCAATAATACCCCCTCGTCCAATCCAGCGCCCAGGAAATACCAGATCCAAATATTCTCTAAAGTTCCTAGTGTGCAGAACATCCATCCTGTTGGAACCAGACCTCTCGATCTGGGCGCACAACATCGTCTATTGCAGGACCAATTTCATTTTGTAGCATCTCCAAATAATTTTCGGTATTTAGATTGCCACGTATTTCAATAGGACCAATTATGTGGTGACCTAAAATTCCGGCCCAAATATTAACTTTTCGAAGATATTGTGTCCTTGTTGAAATATTAATTCCAGGATTTTCTACAGCCCAACAACGGGTATTTTGGATATTTGGTTTATTGTTCAAAGTGAAAGTGCATTCGTCAGTGAAAGAAATGGAACAAATTTTGATCATTATTAGCCGGGTTCTGCATATCTACGCAAAACACTCTTCTACTTTCTTCATCGTATGGGACAAGTTCTTTGTGACACTGCATTTTATAAGAATAATAGGTTTTTTTTAAATATTTTGTATGATGCTGTGATGTACTCCCAACTCATTTCCAATATATCTAGTACTACAGAAGTGGTCTACACTTATTAATAAAAACTTTTTATTAGTATAAATATTCATTTTTTAATAATTTCAAACAATAAAACCAGAGACAAAATCAAATTGTCAGAACATACGTTGTGATAGATAAAATATCAAGAATTTATTTATTTTTTGTACAATTCCATGGCTATCGATATTATTTTCAACGTAATTTTCGAAATTTTCATATTTAATTTCTGCCGCTACAAAGCATGTAAAAGTAATTCTGTTTATTGATTTAGATGCAGAATTTTATAAACTAAAACCTTTATTTGACGCGTTTTTGTTTAAATAATTAGGCAAGCAGGGAATTGCAAAAAACTGGTTTCCCATGTTAATTTCCTATGTACACCTTTTGAGACAGACACACGGTATACGCAGGTGTAGCCATTTCTCTTAAATAATATATGAACTAGTGTATATTCCATTAATACACACACAAAGACATTATCGTAAAAATGTTAAAATCAGATTACACAGGCCTTGAAACTTGTTTATTCATGAAAATCTAAACCGGTGAATTTTAACTTGATCCTATATCTCTACTATTGGCAGGAGGTAAAAACATCGGTATCTGTACTCAGTTTAAAAAAAGTTATATATTTCAGCCGTATGCAGTCATACAATTTTTTTTGTTGTTTACCTACTTTTTCAAGAAAAATTAAAGAACAACCAAGTATGTATCTGAATTTCGGTTAATTTTGACATTCTAATTGACACTAATGACATTGACAAGTTAAAAATCAAGATCGACTCAATACAACAAAAAATAGGTGTACGCGATTTTTTTGCAAACTAGTGTACCAATTTCGGTTGATCATAGCTAAAATTTAATCAGTTGCTCTCTTAAATGTATACAGGATGAATCTGAGACGACGCCTCCCCTTTAACTTTTTAATTATAAGTAATAGAAATAAATGGCTCATATAAAAGTTTTATTATTTGAATTATAGATAATATTTGACGGCAAATATAGATATTTTTTATAAAGTCAGGTTTACAAGATACAACTATGAACTTTTATTTTTTAAATAGCAACCTATAATTATTTTACTAAAATATAAACCACTACATTTTTGTCTTTTTAACGACCTAATAGTTTTTATTAATGTATTTGAAAAATTTCGAGTAAAATAAGATAAATGAGTTATATGAGAAATAATTTTTATTCAAATATTCTAGGTGGCTATGTGAAAATAAATAATAAATAAATAGATAAATAAGTAAGTAATAATAAATAAGTAACAAACAAATGTGTACTTTGTTGGTATTACCATTGTTATATTTTATTTATTTTCACATAGCCACCTATAATATTAGAATAAAAATTATTTCCTATATATCTCAATTATTTTATTTTTCTCGAATTTTTTCAAATACATTCATTAAAATTTATATATTATTGAAAAGAGAAAGATATGGCGGTTTATATTTTAGTAAAATAATTATAGGTTGCTATTTAATAAATAAAAGTCGATAATCGTATTTTGTAAACCTGACTTTGTAAATAATATCTACATCTGCCATAAAATTGTATATTTAAAATTATAAAACTTCTGTATGAGTATTTTTTTTTTATTACTCAAAATAAACAAGTTAAAGAGGGGGGGGGGGCGTCACCCCGACTCACCCTGTATAAAAATTTATATAAAGGCCAAATACAAAGATTTTTTTTTAAATATTCGGAATTTAAATAATTTAGAATGTGTTTTTTTTTGTAAATAATGAAATTATTTTTTTGATAGTTAACATGAAATTAAATTTATCTTTAAATTAATATTAATATAATAAAACAAATTCGTAACTAAACAGCCTTTATATAATTTAAAACAGGAAAATACAAGTATGTGGATTTTTTTAGGTAAAAAGTTAAATATTGTTTCCATTAAAAAAAAAAGTTAATTATTTAATGAACTGTTCTATGAATTTAAAAAAATTATAAAGAACAAAAGAGCACTAACATAGCCCTAACAAAATATGTGTTAAACAGTATAATATTTTATTAATGCCATGAATTTGGCACGTCATCAAATAATCTTAATTATTTCATAAACCGCTTTATGAATTTCAAAAAAATTTAAAGCACAAAAGAGCACTAACGAAGCACTAACAAAAGATGTAATAAGTAATTTCAAATTTTATTAATGACGTGCTAAGTGTGAACTTGGCACGTCATCATATAATGTTAATTATTTCGTGAACCGTTCAATTAATTTCAAAAATTATTGAAGCACAAAAGAGCACTAACGAAGCACTAACAAAAGATGTAATAAGTAATTTGAAATTTTATTAATGACGTGCTAAGTGTGAAGTTGGCACGTCATCATATAATGTTAATTATTTCGTGAACCGTTCAATTAATTTTAAATTTTTTTGAAGCACAAAAGAGCACTAACGAAGCACTAATTACTAATATAAAAATGAATATTTGTGCTTCCAATGACGTGCCAACTTCACGGACCCGTTATAACCATAGCATCTAGAAGTTTATTCTTGTTTTTAATATAATTGTAGGTAGTACTTTAATAAATAAATATCTAAAATACTAAAAAAATAAAATTTAATATAGTAATTAACTGAATATATTGTCAGTTTCCTTTATCTTCAGTTTTATAAATAATACTAACATAAGTATTGTATTATTTACTGTTGGAACTAAAAAAATAGCACGTGTCTGTTGTCATATATTTGGCCGTAGATTGTTAAAATGATAAATTTAGATAATAACATTATATTTAAATTCAGTATACTTTATTAATACATAAAACAATAAATTGCCCAAATATAGTCTTAACTATTACAATCTAAAAATTTATTTCTTCTTGCTGTTAATAATTTTTTTTCAGAGGGTACGAATACGCATTCTGTACTAGTAGAAATCAGACGTAAAATCCGCTTCACGGCTATTCAAATATCTAAAAATCTAATGAGTATTTTGATACAAACTAAGCACGATCTGTTAGGGGAAAGATAAATTAAGGTTCCTATGGAGCCAGTTTTATAATTTTATGCGTAGATTAATAAAAAACAAGTGTGAAAGTTTAAGAAAATTGGCATATTTAAAATATAGTTTTAAGCGTATTTAAGAAAAAAAAATCAAAAAGTAACACCGTACAAACCAAGAATAAACATAATATATTGTAATTCAGTTTGAAATTTTTTAATTTAGTGTGTATTTATTAAGATATTTGCATAGCCGTAAATGTACAAAATATCATTTTTACGCAGCAAATTGTGCTGGTCCCTTGCGGAATTTTTAGAAACTTCAAGAAGGGCCTGATCCACAGATAGTTTGCAGTTATTTGTCAAGTGGGTTTGCTTATAGCAGGTACATAGCGAGCGGTCTGTTTGATTTATTGCCCTTGTAAATTTTTGTGTGAAAGTGCAAGTGAAGTGTTTGAGAACTATATCTAAAGACTATAAACTTGTGTCTGTGCTCCATTTTTTGATAGAAAGGTAAGTTTATGCAAATGTTTGTTTATTAAAATTGTAATAAAAATTAAGATATACAGGTGTAACAGCTAAACAAGCTACCTCAAATAATTTCTGTATTATTAAAGATACAATAAAATACTATAAGACAATCTAATAGTATACCAAAGGAGACATCCGATTAGGGAGTAAATTTTTTTTTAAAACAAGTTGTTCTCAAGTTACGACACAGAAAAGTTAATTTTTTTAAATGGGATGATATATATTTTTAGGCACATTCTATAGAGTATTTTTTCTGAATTCAACCATGTAATCATTTTATTTCCTAACATAAGAAAAATATTGAGAAAATTTCAATTAAAATGTAAATGAATTTGATTTTTATAGCTATTTTTTAGTGGGTTAAGAATGAAAAACAATATCTGCTATCTGTCAATTTGACTTATTTACGATGAAAATCAAATAGAAATAAATAAATGTATCATCACGGCATATTACCCATTACTGGGTGTGCCAATCTACTTTGTATGCAGATATCGGTAATGATGAAATATTTGTTCCGTGCGGGCGCTTACCCGGCTTCACCTCACGAGCACTCATTGCTGGCGTGGAGAGTGCACAACAGGCGCCAATTTTGTGCCATTTAAAATTCGAAATAATAATAATTTATTTAAAATAGAACATTATGTATAAAGTTATTAACAAATGATAAATGAATGCATGTATATATTGACATAATATATGACGGGCTCACACTTGACCGTAGTCTGTACTCAATCCGTTTTGAGTGAGACTGTCACTTTGGTTTTGCAATATTGCGCAAAATTATTGGTACCCTACGCTATAGTCCGTTTTTTTTTGTGGCTATATGTAGAAATAAATATAAAGAATACTGCACTACGAATATTTTGTCTTGTATGACTGTGACTGACATTCGTGACATGTGTCATAGTTTAGATTAATATATTAAATGGAAATATAGCGTATTACGAATAAACTAACCTGATAAATACAAATAAATTAGTGCGTTTAGTCTCACTAAATCAACTAATTTACCGTCAAAATTTATTTTTCTTGATTTGTCTTTGACAGAAATTCCAATGAAACATTTTTATATTTTAAAATATCGCATGTGTATTGAGTTTTCATTTTCATTTATATTCAAAAATTGAAAGTTGGTTATCTTATAAATTAAATGAAAATGAAAGATAAATGAGAACATAAATTAAATTAAACGTAAATGTAAATGACTGCATGAATCCGCCTTTAGTTAATAATACCCATTTGAATGAAGAAAAAAAAACAGTAGTTTTACAAAAATTAAGAAATATATATTACACAATATAAATATTTATTATTAAAAAATATTTTTTTATAGATAGTTAAAATTTGAAATTTAATTTTAAACAAAAATAACATGTGTTCCTTTTATTATTTCTTTGAAAATTAATGACACCCATAGTTCACCCATTTTTAATTTAATTTATGTGTTTTTCATAAATGAAGTAATTTTTATCGATTCGTAACATTAGCAACAAATAATGTCATTTTGCAAAAAAATCACTATGAAGAAGTTTGTAAAATAATAATATGTACGTATTTATAATGAAATATAAAACATTTTGGAAATAAATTTTAATAAAATCTTCCTATCGATTTCGAATCATATGTTAATTTTCAAGGAATGACAAAACCGAATACATATAACATAAAACAATAAATTATAAATTGAATATACAGTATCTAAGCAATGCATAATAAATTATAATTTATTTTATTGAAATTTTTACAGGCTTCCTTATTATTTGTTCTGAAAATGAACAAAGACTCAAGATATGGTAGCAAGAAACGTATGTTTTTGAGTTCAAGACGAAGGAAACATAGGAGTTTGAAACAATACAACAGGTAATGAAAATTAGGAATTGATGTATCAACTTCTGTAATTTTACATCTTTTAATTTTTTAGGAGTCAGAAATTAATTTCCAATCCTGATGAAGGAAATATTTCACCAAATATGAGGTATTTTTATATTATTATTATTTGAAATAGATATTTAAACTTTTTCTTTTTGTTTAGAGAGAATGCAAATACCGTAGATTCATCTTATCTAGAACCTGGTTGCAGTTCCTGGAGTGTTAACGAAATAGATCCAGTTAACAAAGGTGTGTTACACATTATTATTAATGTTCCTCATTCGCTAATAATAAATATTTCAGAAACTTATGACGCTACGGCAAAGAAAGAATCACTAAATATAAGTACTGATCCTCAACATGCAGTAACTGGTCGTAGGATTATAGACATCGAATATTTTTTTCGAAAATTGCAAGAATTATCGAATCATTCTCCCCAGTTTGGATGCTCTTTCAGTAATATTGCAATTATTGGTGAAAAGAGACAGGGCTTGTTATCTGTTTTTAAACTGAATTGTAATATGTGTAATAAAATATTTCATATTGCATCTGAGCCGTCTGGTACAAATATGTTAAATATAAATGCTGCTGCTGTATCCGGAATTATGAGTATTGGTGGCGGAAATTACAATTTAGAAGAAGTTATGGGTTCACTGAACATTCCATGCATGTCGGGAAAAACATACCAAAAATACCACGAAATAGTTTCTGATGGTTGGGAAGAAGCAGCTATAAAGAATATGGAAGAGGCTGCTAAAAAAGAAGCAGAATATGCCATAGAAACAAATTCTGTTGATTCTAACGGTGTGCCAATAATAACAGTTGTTGCTGATGGATGTTGGTCAAAAAGATCATATCGAAAAAATTACAATGCTCTCTCAGGTGCTGCTGCAATTATCGGACATAAATTTGGGGAAGTAATATATATTGGCATTAAAAATAAATTCTGCTGTATTTGTGCGCGAGCAAAATCAAATAAAACAGAGGCAAAGGAGCATGTATGCTACAAAAATTATAGTGGCAGTTCATCGGGTATGGAAGCGGAAATATTAGCGCAAGGTTTTAAAATGAGTCTTCAGATGTACAATATTAAATATGGGAAATTTATTGCGGATGGAGATAGCAATACCTACAAAAAAAATACTGGAAGCTCGTCCATATAATGACATAACTGTCGAAAAAATAGAATGTTCAAATCATCTATTGCGCAATTTTTGTAATAAAATACATCAAATAGAGCAAGACTATAAATTCAATAAAACTTTAAAAAGTAAATTGGAAGGAAAAACAATGAGATTGCGAAATGCTGTAGTTGGAGCGGTAAATTTTAGGAAGAAAGAAAATAACATAAATCCTGTAAAAGAATTAAAAACTGATATAACAAATTCACTTTGTCACGTATTTGGTCAACATAAAGACTGTGACGATTACTTTTGTACCAAGAAAAATGAGGAAAATTTCTATCAGACTCTTCGGTCAGAATATCCCGCGGTGCATACGAAATTAGAAAGAGCTATACAACAGTTAGCTTTACATGCAAGAAGCTTAATTCATAATGTGAATAGTAATGTTGTTGAACATTTTAACTCCATAATAGCCAAGTTTGTAGGGGGTAAGAGAATTAACTATAGTGCTCGCCGTTCCTATAAATCTCGCTCTTATGCTGCCGTTGTCTCTTTCAATAGTAGAAGACCACATTATGAACTACATAAAACCTTGTGCCAAGGAAATAGTCCTGGAAAATACAGTAAACTTGTGGAAATGCGAAGAATGCGAAAATCATCAAATAAAATTCAAAAAAGGCGAACGAAAAATAAGCAGGAGAAACAGAAAAATAATGATAAATATTACGGGGATCAATTTGAGAAGCCCGATATATCAGAAGCCGAGTTAAAAGAAGAAATGAAGGTTTATTTAAGTAAATTACAAAAAACAAAAGAAGAGAGAGACGAGTTAGAGAAACTAACATTATTGCAAGCTGGTAGTGGTATTTGGATGGAGGAAAGAAGGAAAATATTAACAGCCTCTAATTTTGCTACTATTTGTAAACGTAGAGACTCTACTAGTTGCGGTAAATTAGTGGAAAAACTATTGTACAAAAGCGATTTGACCAATGTACCATCTCTTCGTCATGGAAAAGAAAAGGAGGCATCAGCTTTGGAATGTTTATCCGAAAAAGAAAAAATTAAAATTAATCCGTGCGGTCTATTTATAGATGAAAATATACCATATTTAGGAGCAACACCTGATGGAATTGTTGATGAAAATACATTAGTAGAAGTAAAGTGTCCATACGGTTCATACAAACTTCATCCTGAAGACGCAATCAAAATGAAAAAGGTAACATTTTGGACTTACGATGACAAGACCAAGACATATAATTTAAACAAAAAACACAGTTGGTATTACCAAATACAAGGTCAGCTTCATATCACCAAACGAAGCATTTGTATATTTGGAGTGTGGACTGGGCATGAAACTAATCCTATAAAAATAGAATATATTAAGAAAAATGAGGAATTCTGGAATAATATGTTTCCACATTTAGAGAAGTTTTATTTAAACTGCGTTCTTCCGGAACTTGTGGATCCTCGTTTTACTAGAAATATGGAAATAAGAAATCCACAATATATCACAGAGGCCCAAACAAAAAAATTGTGTGTAAAAAAATTATTTTAATTTACATTTTTGGTTTGTTCAGGTATATTAAAAAATTAAATGTGAAAATTATTAAAAAATATTTATTTATTTATTCCTGTATCTACCTAATAATAATAATTATAATTTACTGGCGATATTTTATTGCCTGCAGTATGTTTACTTCATGTAAGTGAAATATTCACACTCTAAAATATATTGTAACACAATTTTTCTAAAGTTGATATTTAATTCTTCCAAGAAAATGTAATTTTTGTCTCTAAAGATTCTATTTCATGGGATTAAAATTTGTATGTATTGTATTTAAATATTTTAATCCTAAGTTCAATTATATACAGATGTTTCCATTTTCTTTGGGAAAACCAGGTAAGTAAATTCTAGGAAAGAATGAAATTCTTGTCTTTTGTATTATACTTTGATTTCGAGTAAAATATTTTTATTCTAAAGGAAATACCTACATAATTATATGTTTCTCTCGTATTGAAGAATCTCAGGTACATACATTTCCTGAAAAAAATATTTTTGATTTTCTGATGTCTCAATTTGATGTTATAGTAATTTTGGTATAATAGTTTATGAGAATATTACTGAAATAATACGAAAAATTACAAATAATTACAATATGATAAAGAACTGGGCTAATGTTTATTATTTTAAATAGAAACATAAACATATATTTTATTTATTACCTAGTTTACCATAGAATTCCATTCTGAATCATATTTTATAATAATTTCAGTATTACATGGTAATATACGAGGCAGTGATATTACTCGTATAGATAAGCGCTGTCTCACGTCTTTTCGCTTTCGTTTGCCTGGACCTGGAAACATAAAATTCTTGACTGAAAACTATCTGTGACCCTTAATAAGCTCCGCCTACAAGCAACAACGTGCTCGGTCCCCTCACATGCCGACCCCGCAGCGCACCACTAACACAAAGTGTACAGAATGCTCTTACAGGAGCCACGGCGAGTATTGTAATTCATGCGAGTCACGGTAGAAGATACATACAGGTATTGTAACCCAGCCGATTGCAAGCGGCGATGAGCGTCGCCCGTCCGTAGACAATTGTGCGAGAGAGAAGGATAGTGAAAGACAGAAAACGGTGTCTATACATTCCGTTCGCTTACTGTGTTGCTATCGAGTTTTCCTATATTATTTTCACGAAGTTCTTGTTTATTAATGGTGTTAACAGTAGCATATATAATAAATTAATAAAAATGGGTAAGAGGTACCCAATTGTAAATACCACGAAAAGATAAAATATTAACATCGAAAGACTATATTTGTGAAAAGCATTTTCAACCTTAGTATATTATTAAGGAAGTAACAACTGAAACGTATTCAGTAAGCATAATTCATATACGTATTTTCAAAATCTGTCTTAAATATTTATACAATTTTTTAAGTATTCACTAGCATACCCAAGGTTATCGCAGGATATTCCCGAATTGCCCAAAATATTTGTCAAAAGACATAAAACAGCGGCGTTCACTATATCGACATGCTTTAATTGACAAAAAAGAGAAATAATTGAACCAGAAACAAGTTAGTTTAATTTAAATTTAAAGTAACATTATTTTATTGTCCAAAAATTTCATTGGCTTGTGATGTAGTAAATAATAATATGGATCTAGAGACAATTGTAGATCAACTTGCTTCTGTACCTAATTTACTTGATTTACAGATAAAATAATTTCTATTTCTGAAATGACTGCTTTAAAATTTGGTGAAACAGTTATAAAAAGAAAAATTGTATTAACTCCAAATACGATGAACATTTATATATTTGATCGCTTAATAATTTATGGTAAAACTGAAAACCCCTCTAACATAGAAGAAATACAAGATATTGTAAATAAATTACATAATACCGCCGTTTTCTACGGTGGAATTGGTATAGCTGAAAGTCCTACAAATTTCAGTCCAATTAAATATGTCAAAGATCACTGCCTATAAGTGTGGAGACACGTTAGTTGTCCATATTTGTTGGAAGATTGTATTTCTGAAAGTAGCAACAATAAATCTAATTGTACATTTTGTAAGAAATCTAAAAATGCAACCGTAAATTTCAAAAACAAACTTAAAATAAATACAGTTTCTAAGAATCGGTTAGTGCGCAGACGATTAGACAGTATCAGACAAGTGCAGAAAAGGCTAAAAATTAAGAATAAAATAATTGATGAACTAAAAGCTGCACGACAAAAAATCAAACAGTTAAATGATTAAGACATATTAAATAAAATTGATCAACTTGAAAATATGTCTACAGCATAAAAATTATTATTAAAATAATATAATATATAATAATATATATAATTATATAAGTATTAATGAATTATTTTTATTCAGTTAACGCGGTAGCGCACGGCATGATAGACACCTTTTTCTGTCTCTCTCGCACACAACTGCCTGCGTTCTGGCGATACACTTGACCGCTACGTCGGAATACTTCTCTTTATTATGTACTGTGATGCGAGTTAATAGTCATTATTCATGCGTACACTATTTTTAATAATTAAAAAAATCTGATGTGGCCAACACATTATACCTTCCGTCAGTTCTATGTATTTTGAACAAATTCCGCACAGATTTCCTTTGCAAAAATTTCTATATTTTCAGTACATTCCCTTCCATCAGGTCTATGTATTTTGGACAAATTCCATACAGAAAGTTTCTACAGCACATTACCTCCCGTCAGTTCTATGTATTTTGTACAAATTCCATACAGGAAGTCTAGTAAGATTATTCAGTAAAATTATAACACAAACATAATATGTAAATAGGGCGCGAGCAGTCATGTGACTTTGTTGGCCTTAACAAGCAGATATGGGGACCCGTGTTTGAATGACTGCTGGTAATAATGTACGTAGATGTCAAATGTCATAATTTTTCATTCCAAATTTTTCAATTCTATGTGGTTTATTTTCCTCGACAAGTAAATTCCACACTCCTGATGACAAATAAACCACATAGGATTGGAAAATCTTGAAATTTTGAATGAAAAGTTATGACATTTGGCATCTATGTACATAATTACTAGCTGTCAATTTGACACGGGTCCCCATATCTGCATGTCAAGGCTAACAAAGTCACATGACTGCTCGCGCCTTATTGCACTTGACACTGACAATTTTCTTAATATAGTAGCTGTTTCCATGGTTATAGCATAGCTGGCGGCTTTATGAAATCTAATCCCTTTTTCTAATTTTTACTTTCCGTCACCTTTAGGTAAGGAAGGTAGATATTGTCTTTGGTCAAAAAATTGTGAGTTTCTAATGAATAAGCAAGTTCGTTTTGGGGTCCCTAGAATATGAATTTACTATTTTTACAATGATGTCTGTATGTATGTGTTTTCGCGCGTCTGTGTGTATATGACGATCGTTTCGGATCCCATAACTCGAATACCACGATTTCAATAATTATAATTTTTGCGTATTCCTTTAGACATGATTAAATTTTGGTTATAATTGGTCCACCGGAAGTACCCTCATTTGCAATTTTTAACAATTTTTCTTGAAAAAAAAATGCAATTAAATATCATTTATTGACATTTAATGTTATTATAAATTTTAAAGAATTTGTTATTCTCTATACGATTTGATTGTATTTTATACTTCATATTCAATAGACATAGAGTTAAAGAATTATAAAGATAGTAAATTTCATAAATCAGCCAGTTATGCTACCTATGGAAACTGCTAATATATTTAGATAATTCATATTGACAGATGTCAGTATTAATGAAACGAATATGAGGATGTTGAGATAGAAGTTGGGGAAGACACGGAAAGATAGGGTAAGGAATTAAAGTATCAGGGAAATATAACCAAGTCTGCATATGGATATAAATAAGAGGAATACGTAAAAATTGTAAATTTTGGAATTCTAGTGTTGGAGTTATCGTGGACGAAATTATAGTCACACACACACACACACACACACACACACACACACACACACACACACACACACACACACACACACATACAGTTATCATCGTTAAAATAGTAAAATCGTATTGTAGGGATTCTAAAAGGTGCTTATTCATTGGAAACTCACCACCTTCCTTATTTAAAGGTGACGGACGGTAAAAATAAATTATAAACCAATAAATTTGTTATAAAATTCATCTATATTATAATGGTAATCTGTAATGAAATAAAAAGAAAATCTGTATCATAATGACAATCTGTATCGAAATGAAAAGAACATCCGTATCGAAATGAAAAGAAACTCTGTATCATAATGATAATTTTTATCGAAATGAAAATCTGTATCATAATGAGCATCATTCAATTACAGATGACATATACTTTCATACTTAATAAGTATATTAAAGCATAGGAATAGAGAAAGATAATTTTAGACCTATATTTTAAATATGTAAATACTGCAACGTGTGATCCCAATAAACAGTGTTAATAGTAGTCTACTATTTTTGAAGTATAAAATAAGAGCTTCCAAAAATCAGAGATTTAAAAAAAACAATATTTCACTTTCTCATTGCTTGCACTACTATAATTATATCCGACCCTAGTTATAGCTCTCAAAACCCAATTTTCCTAAAATCATTACATTTTTCATTATTCAATTTTTATACGTACATTAGATACAATGTGCTGATTCCAAAATTTTAATCTATATCTGGCTTATGGCATAGCCAAAATTGTATCAATTATTCAAAAATTTTGAAAATTCGTACTTATGAAATTTCCCCGTAGAATCGAAAATGTTTTTTTTTTTAATTTACCTAGAAAATTGATTGATAACGTTAGATTCATTCAATTTTAACAAAAGAAATTGTTTTCTGAGGTATCAAGAAAATATGTTTTAAAAATAAGACATACAATCAATGAGAACCACATATCAAGTGACAAATTTTATTCTTTCACTCGTAAAACTATCTAAGTTTAGTTTATAAAAATATATAAAGTTTCATTAACTTTTGTTGTTAAACTTGAAATTGTTGCGTAAATAAATATTTGAGTCGACATTTGAAAATAGAAAAATATTACAAGAAATGATTTCCTTTGATATGTATTCGTCTCTTACCACGATTATATTTCTTGTTATTTCATATTCTTTTTGGTATCATATTCAATTCATAGAAAATATAATTCTGAATCTGAATTCCTTCTCAGTTGCTTGTTGCTTGTTATGCAAATATCAAAGTTACACTTTGATATTTGAACCGCGTAAAGTTACTACAATTTAATTTAATATACAACATTGTGTAATGCAAGTATTGTATCTTGGTGTATTATATTAGTTATGTGTTAGTGTAAGTAATTAGTAATGTTAATTCAACTTTGTTTGTATTTCATCAAGTAATGTTTCCAATAGTTGTGTTATTAATGAAAACTAGGAAAATACTTTACTCATCTATAAGTTTTCCAACAAAGAATAAGTACTTAAATACTTAGTCCGTGTACTTAAATTTGAACACAGTAACAGCAGTATAGTTCGGTTCACGAAAGATGACTATTCAAGGTTACTTGTTCGAAGAAAGAATACACAGCATTTTATATAGCAGTAGGTTAGCAACATATTGTATTAGAAAGAGAATAGCAACATATTGTATTAGAAAGAGAAAGATTATTTGACGTATGTCTATTTATGTTGTGTGATAGACATACGTTAATAGTGGTATTACTTTCGAACACACTAAGGGCCGGTTGTTCCATCTATAGTTAAACATGCGGTTAAAATTTATGCTATTGCTAACTTCAGTTTGCGTTGTTCCACTTATGGTTAAAAGTTACCAGTAAGATAAATTGACGTTAACGGCAAGATAACTAACAGTCAGTCAAACTACCAGTTAAGAGTTTTACCCAAATATCGTACAGAGTGCACACGAATGGAAACACGAAGTGAAGAGAAACGGAACATATGGTATGGAACGTTTGTGTTGTTTGTTGATATAAGCTGTTTCTTAATATTAATAATTATTATAATAAATCATCACAACAGTGATGATTAAGTATTGGATTTCATTTTTGATAATATTAATTATCGAAAACCGTACGAGAAAGATGTAATAATTTTGAAAAATGGGATGATTCAGAATTTTTTGAGGTTTCGAATGTCACAGAATACAGTTCTTTATTTGTTAGATAAAACTGAAGACCAAATATTGTTCTTATCTACTAGGTAAATTTAAAGAAAGCATAATTTGAGAAATAACACTTATTTGTCTACATTTGTTTTTCTGAATCACGCTGTGTCTTCGATATGCCAGTTGTTGATAGCTTTACAATTTTATGCAACAGGGTGTATATCGTGAATACTAGCCAGTAGTGATGCCGTGGGATCTCGTGTTTTCGAGATCTCGTCTCGAAAATCGAGAAATTTCGAGACGAGACTTATGATAGTCTCGTCTCGAAAAATGGAGACGAGACGAGAGTAATGCCCTCGAGATTTGCTCGAGACGAGAGTAAGTATTCGAGATCTCGATTGCACGTTTTTTTTTTAATATGTATATAATTAAAGATATACAATAAGAAAAATAATTATCAGTACAAATATTTTCATTGCCTGTTCATTTGCATTCATATTTATTTATTCATTTTAAATTTATAGGGTGTTAGTATAAAGAATAGGAACAAAAGTGTACCCTGTGGTGTACTCTCCACGCTAGTATTAAATGCCTTTGCTGCGAGTAATATTTGTTCAGTATTTTTTTACTTACCTGTTAAATGCCAGACTTAGTAAAAATAAAGTTTTAATCAGTACTATCAACTTACTCCTTTATTACGTCCAAGTTGATGTTAATTTATTTTTCTGATAGATGAAAGTATAGAAAATTTATAACATGTAAAGGTAATATTTTATGAATTTATTTTATATGTATTTATATACAAATAATATATAATTACAGCGTCACTGCTTGCTACCTTCAATCATACAAACACGCTCTGACCTGCCAACTTATGGAACACCCATAAAGCTAATTATAAATTCGAGAAATTCGAGACTCTCGAGTCGAGATCGAGAATAGAGGATGAAAAATATGACGAGACGAGACGGAAACAAATCTCGTCTCGAAAATTCGAGACGAGACGAGAGTGAACTGTTTCTCGCCGTTTCTCGTCTCGCGGCATCACTACTAGCCAGAACTAAAACTAAAATAATTTCTAATTGATTCCAGATGACGTCTTTTTTCTTTCCAAGAGACGGGATCTGTCTTCCTGGACTCAATTATATCTTTACATTGGTCGACTAATTTAATTAAATTAGTTATTGCCGCAATAGTAAAATAAACTGCTCTTTCTCTTTATCTATAATTTTCAACACTAATTTTTGCAAGTCGTATTTATCATTTTATCTAAACGTTCAAATTGTGGTTTAAACTACAACTGCAATAAAACACAGACAAGCAAAAAATAACCAAATTTCTATTAAAATTGTTACAGCCAATTTGCCAACTTTTCAAAAATAACTCTACCCTAATACAATTTTAATCTTTCTGATAGCAATCTGCCAGTTAGCTATCCGGAGAATAAAACATCATGGAGCAACCCAAAAATCTTATTCTCTAGTAAAGATGGTAGAATAAATTTATCTAATAGTAGTAAACTGCTACTTTATCTCTATGCTTTTGTTTCATACAAAAACATATAGGTGAAGAAGATAAAATTTCGAGAAAATCATTATTAAAAAAAAATACATTTATTGTTTTCAGTTGAAATATCTCCATAATTATTTCATGTTGCTCGCCTATGGATACAAAATGCAATGAAGTTATCTGTAAGTAATATTATATTGGACGGTTTATAAATGATCTTGAATAGTCATCTTTCGTGAACAAAACTATAGTAAGGTGGACGTAAAGTTTCAAAGATATTTTGGAAATTAATATTATATTTATATACGAGTTTCAAAGACTCAAGGCATCAAACGTGAATTAATTAACGATAAGGTTGATTGCATTTCTATTTTTTCTTATTTCAAAAATATATTGAAGTTAGAAAATGTTTATAAGGGGATTCAAAGTTTAATTTTCTGCGATTTTAAACATGTTGTGCTTTACAAAAATAAAATAACATAACATTTCATATAATAATAATTTTCCTATGAATATGTATGTTATTCATTTCTATTTTAATTTTCATAAAGTTTATATAAATTCAATGTTTAAAACTAAATGATATTTAATGAATATTTAACTATAAAACTGTTTAAATTCTAACAATTCAAATTAATTTTGATAATAGTATCTACGAGGGTCATTTCATAAATATTGTACACAATTGTTAGTTTATTCATTTGTTTATTTTTATTACACTATCTCTTCACAATCCTTCAATATAGTCTCCCTGCTTCTCAATGAACGAGTCCCAACGTTTGGAAAACTTTACTATTCCATTCAAGACACCATTTCTGTTTATTTGTCGAATGGCTTGGGTAACAGCAGCATGAAGCTCCTCCAGAGCCTGAAAACAATGTCCACGCATAGGCTGTTTCAGCTTTCGGAATAGGTCGAAATCTGGTGGACTCATGTCCGGACTGTAGGGAGCATGAGGTAACACTTACTAACCATATTCAAGCAGTTTTTCGGTTACAACATTTCCGATGTGGGGGGCGTGTATTGTCATAGGGAATGGGTGACCTATCCTCGAGCAACTGAGGTCGGGCTTTGTGCAATTTTCTGCGCAATTTTTACTTGAAGGCCCGATAATAAACTGCTGTGACACTTATTTTACATGGAACTCTGTCTGTCATGATGATTCCTTTGTAATCGTAAGTAAAGATCATCATTTATTTGACTTTTGATTGAGATCTTCGAAATTTTTTTGGTCGTGGGGAATTTGGACCTCTCCACTCGTTGGACTGTGATTTTAATTTCAGCTCTAACCCACATTTTATCAATAGCGACTATTCGATACAAGAAAGCTTGACCTGCCACGTAAAGTTTAATGTGTAGGCTCCATTTCTAGCTGATGTTTGTGAAAAAAACGCTATAGTTGAAAACAAAACACACTCTGCTTCCACAAACCTTCTACTACAACTGACGTAATGTCACTGTTGTTGGATCATCCAATTCGCAGTGTTGTCAACCTGTACAATTTTTATGAACTGACACTCGTATAATAAAAAATTAAACAGTGAATAATATGTGTTACTAAAGCCCATTTTACAGGGTCATAATCATAAATTTACATATTCCTATAACTTAGCATTGAACAATAAACATTGTGATTCTCATACTTTGCAAAATTATACTAAGAGTACAGGGAACTGTATGATATTTAAAATAATAAAAGTTATTGAAAAAATCAATGTTATAATTTTCTGAAAGTCCAATCTGCATAAATAAAATGTATGTTAAATAAAATACCACAGTTATTTGAATTTCATTTTATCTTATATAACCTTTCTTTCATTTTACTTTCAGTTTCTTTTTTAAATTTTTCTGAATTCTGCGTTCTCATTAACCAAAAACTTAATTAAAAAATTTAAAGAGACTTTTTTAGTACTCATTTAAAGAAGATATGTCAGCTTTTTATTTCATTTCTTCATATTTTTAATGCTTTTTTTAAATCCACAAAGAATTATAAAGTGAAAGAATATTAACACTCGTTTTTAATTAATTTAATTCTGTCTATGTTAAGAAAGAATATGTTACGAAAATAAAATAAAATTAAATATAAAGTTTTATTTACAAAGAAAAATTATCGCAGTACGTACCTTTGTTGAGACTGTAATTTTTCTATTCTTGTAATAAACACAACTTTATATTTCATTTATTTCCTTTATTTAAAAGTAACTATGTCCTTTTATTGTAGTTTGTTTTAAATTATAACAGTTGACTGTTACTGTTTACTTTTAAACCGAAAAACTGCAAATCGGTCTGATTTACAGTTTTTCGGTTTAAAAGTAAACAGTAATTTTTTTTGACGAGTACAATACAAAATTATGGTTTAGTATAGCGAATAGAAAAATGGAATCATTCAGGTTAAGATTTGAAGCTCTGTTTTATCATTTTATAATATTACGAGTATATTGAAAAATAAATTGAAGAAGGTAATCTATTCTAGCACGCTGGCACGAGTCAGAAATTCCAACAAGTGCTTGAATAGTCTTCTGTAACGAGTGTTTTACGAGTATAGTATTTTCTTTGTTTCGGTTTTCTTTTACAATATTTCTTTATAAAAATAGTTAACAATTTCTATGAAGGTAAATTTTTAGTAGAATAGTTAAGTTGGTGACAGTGATTTGTACTTTTTTATTCTGTCCGTTGCCTAGATATTTTGTGTATTTATTGCAGTCATAGCAATTCTAAATAATATAATGTTACCAAAAATCATTTAAGAATGAAGCTCATTCTATAGTGAAAATGATTAGGCAGAAGACTCACGTCATCAACCTGAAAAAAACCTTATAAAATGAAATATAACTTGTAGAATTTTTTGAATGTTATTTATTTTTAAAAGAAGAAAAAAAGTACTAGTATTAAGTAATGGTTATATTAATGATATTTACATTTTTTTTTAGTCAATCGTTATTACTTTTACGGAATATAAAATTATTTGAAATAATTTTAGTTTATTTTCGTACTATACGTTGGCACTACTGAGAATGATCATATTGTGTCAAATAATTTTATATTCCGTAAAAGGAATACGGATTGACTTAGAAATAATTGTAAATTCATTAATATATACGTTTCTTTAATACTAGTAAATTTTTTTTCTTCTTTTTACCTTCCGTCACCTCAGGTAAGGAAGGTATTGTCTTTGGTCAAAAAATTCAGTGGTGAGTTTTCATTGAATAAGCACGTTTTAGGGTCTTTACAATACGATTTTACCATTTTTACGATGATGTCTGTATGTGTGTGTGTGTGTGTGTGTGTGTGTGTTAGTGTGTGCGTGTGTGTATGTGTGTATGTGACCGCCGGGTCGTCAACGATATCTCCAATACTAGAATTCCAAAAATTACAATTCTTGCGGATTCCCCTTCCTTACAACCATATGCAGATTTGATTAGATTTTGGTTATAATTGGTCAACCGGAAGTACCCTCATTTGAGATTTTAACAGTTTTTCTTGAAAAACTCAGTTAACTGTTATTATAACTTAAAGAATATATTATTGTCTATATGATTTGATAGCATTTTATATTTCATATTCAACAGATATAGAGTTAAAAAATAATAAAGATAAAAAAATTCATATAAATTTCATAATTCAGCCAGCTATGCTAACTTAACCATGGAAACTGCTAATATATTCAGGTAATTCAAATTGACAGATGTCAGTATCAATAAAAAGCAAGTAATTGAATGAAAGAATAAGGGAAGTAACGCTAGTGTTAGAAGTTTATAGATATAAGAGAGACGATTACATTGGTTTGAACATGTCATGAGGAGAGATGAATATATTAATAGAAGGTGGAAGAAACATAGGAAGACCAAATATAAGATGAAAAGACTGTATTGCAGAAGACTTGAGAGAAAAGGAACTGAATGAGGACGACACGCAAAACAAAAATGAGTGGAAGAAGAAAATAAAAAATAGCGACCCCCTAGCGAATGGGAAAAACTAAAGAAGAAGAAGATGTCAGTGTCAAGTGCAATTTGCATAGTTTGTTTATGAAATAACTTTACTGGAAATATAGGATCTTTTGCAAAAAAATTATGTATAGGGCGCGTGCAGTGACATGACTTTGCTGACTTTGGCAAACAGATATGGGGACCCATGTCAAAGTGACAGCAATTAATTATGTCCATAACTGACAAGTGTTATAATTTTTCATTCAAAATTTCATAATTTTCTTATTTCATGTGGTTTGTTTGTTATCAGGAGTATGGAATTCAGTTGCCGAGAAAGCGAATCACATAATACCAAAAATTTAAAATCTTTTGCAAGAAAATTTATGTGTGGAATTTGTATATAATACACAGGATTGACGGAAAGTATAATTTCTACAAGTTATATTTCTTTTTATAAGGTTTTTTCAGGTTGACGACGTGAGTCTTCTGCCTAATCATTTTCACCATAAACATCAATAAACGTTCAAGAATATGACATTCTAATTGTGAAATAGACAAAACAGTGGCTTGCGCAGTAATTTCTTAATTATTATGATTATTATTATGATTATTATTATTATTATTGTTGTTATTATTATTATTATTATTTACTACAATGCAAAATTAAAGTGTCGCGGCTGCTTGACTATTATATCAATAATTTCATTTCGAGAAATACTAATATTTCTGTGAATATTTAACATAGCTAAACTATTAAGCCATTTTTCGGATATAGAGTCCTGCAAATAAGTCTTGATTCTATTTAAGGTAGAAAATGACCGTTCTGTGCTACTTTACTTGCGCTTACAGGAAGTGTGACAAATATTTGTAGCAATTTATAAATATTTGGATGAAAATTCTTATTACAAATATTTAAAGTTGAAATTGCCGTTTTCGGATGTAATTGATTTATTTGACTTAAAGATCTATGCCACATGTAAAGCTCAGGAATTAATGCGTATTCATCTTTTGTAATTAAATTTAGATCATTTTTGTAAAACATAAATAATTTGTTTGCAGAATCTTTTTCTTGAGAGCACGGTCCATTATTTACATTTTTATTCACTAGTCTTCTGAAAATTATTCGCCTTTATCTGTTTCTTTTTATTACAGAAATTCGAAAATTATACATGGTATGTTATCAAGCAGGTATATAATTTATTCCATTTTATCTAACAACTTTAAGTAACTGTTTATTTACTAAAGCATTAAAAATTATCAAATTTTGACGTTTCGAGCTGTCAAGTATGTTATGCACGAAATAAACTAGTTCAAAGTTTTATGTTTGTAAAACAGGTTTAGGGTACTTATATACTCAGGGTATGGCCATGACGTGGCTCGCGTTTCGGCCACTGTCATATTCGTTGTTGTTACGCAAATTATTATGTATTTTCGTGGCTATTTGTTTTATTTTAATGCAAAACACATTTAAATATACTTCTAATATTTATTTAAAGTGTAAGTAATACTTTTATTTTATTTATTTGTGTATTTTCTTGAGATACTGACTACGATGATTGACAATACTGAAAACACATAAAAATTACCAATATTAAGTACAAACATTTAAATTTTTAAAAGGTAAGGTTAGAATATATACTTATTATGTAAAAAATAACTACAGTTATTAAATTAAATGTGATAATAACAACCGATATCCTATGTTCTATATAACCTCTAAATCTATGCCATAATAATAATAATAATTGTATATCTCTTGAATAAATGATTTTTTATTACCTTTATAGATTCATAGTGTGATTATTTAATATTCCTTTATATTATAATATCACATTTCTTACAAATAAATAAGAAAATGAATACTCAGTATGTTTGACATTGGCCCGCAAATGGCGGCGATATTGGCCCATGACCATACCCTGTATATAGAGATACCTACCCTAAACAGGTTGGCTCCGCAGCGCCACCAACTGTATTCTTATCTGAAATACAGTATATACTATAGCGTCCTTAAAACACAAATTGTATAACATACCTTTATAATTTGAATAAATCGTAGTTTATTTTAGTTCTACTACTGTAGCATTTTTAGCTTATAATTTTAACTTAGTAAACTCGTTGTATAAAGTATGTACGAATAGGTACATTTTTTAAATTTATTTTATAATTTAGCTGCGTTACCAAAATGTAAATTAATACCTTTAAAATAAAAGTATCTTCAAGGGGGGGGTGTCCGGACCCCCCCTTTGCGTATGACACTGAGACAAAAGATACTAAAGATAGTGTTCATGTCACAAGCGTAAAGTGTCTTCGTAGCTATTGAAACTTATTTCTTCTTTCGGCAATGTATTATTTCCCGCTCTAGATTCAAAATTAAACTATTCTATTATATTTGCGAAATAAATATTAACATTCCTTCTGCGGTAAAGTATTGTTGGAATTAATAGCCTATAATTTAAATTTGTTATAAATATTTTTCTGGTATTTTATGTGGAATAAATATGATTTAGACATTTTTTAGGGGTGCATACTCAACGCCCTAATATTCAAAACCAGAATACTCAAAGCCAGAATATTCTAAACCAGAATATGTATGCACCGAATCATTCAAATCCCGAATATTCAACTATTGGCATGTATTTTTAAGATCGCAGCGCTGGGGTGGCACGTTTTTAACTACAGGTTGAACGAGATATGACGTTAACCTACTGTCAAATGGGCAAACATACATTTTATAGAATTGTGTATTTCTCATAGTACTGTATTTTATTTAATTTTCTTTTTATATTATTTTATAGTAGGTTTTATATTATCCTTAAGGGTAAATTAATGTAAATTCCTAGTACACTTTTATAAAACTTTAACTTAAAATATATAACCACTTCTGCTTTAGATGATATCTTCAAAAAAATAATTAAAGTAGCAAAATTCCATGATTATATTTCATATTCACTTGTGAACATTAGTATAGGATGTATTCGTAGAAGTGAACATAACTTAAATGATATTTTTGTGAACATTTATAAAACTAACCTCGTTTTGAACTTTTCGTTTACGCGGGAATTCGTGACAACATAATTTATTTCCTTTCTAACGTGACAATGTGCACTGAAGGAAGCAGCAATAATTGTTACTCATATTACAATATATATATGTCACTTTAGATACACAAATACGTATAATATTTAATAATTTTCTAAAATTACATACTTTAATACCACGTCAACCTGTAGTTCATTATTTTGCCAGAAGATGTCATATCTCTTAGCAATACACGCCAATAGAATCTAGCATTGCACGAAACTGTATATAATTTAAGCAAACCTAACCTAAAGTGACCTCCTCTTGGCCACGCCCACGTATACGGTTTTTGAATGATTCAGGCGAAGCGCTTTCTGGCGATGCGCGATTCTGTTTTGAATATTCGGGATTTGAATGATTCTATGTATGCATATTCTGGCTTTGAATATTCTGGTTTTGAATATTCTGGTTTTGAATATTCGGGCGTTGAAAACATTCCCTTCTTTACTCCCCCTAGTTTAAAAATGAAGTATAATAATTGAAAAACTTTCTCTGTTTAACGTGCATGGCAATTAATTATGTAGAAAATGTTATTCTAATATCGAGTTTAGTTTTTGAGAACGATTATTTATAAAAATAATTAATTTGTTCATTTTTGTGACATATTCCGAGATATTTATGTATTTCTGATTCGTCTCGCCAAGGTTCTTATAGACTGAGTAAGCCGTAAGAGGATTATGTAGACTGTAGAGTATAAAGAATAACTCCTAGACTGAAATTCCTAAGATCAATGTCACTGAGTGCTCTAAGTAGAATTCAAATATTAATAAGAGCAGAGTTCAACTGTATATATTCCATCTTGTTTTCTTATACCCATTGCACTTGGAATCCTTATTTCGTTTACTTGGCTGCATATGAAATCATGAAGTCATATTTTATTCATCGTAATTTAAATGACATAGGAAATATGCCGACATGACATGAAAATTGCATAAGTAGAAAATATAAGAATTCTTCTCAAGTTCAATATTGAAATGTAATTTATTTATTGTGGTATACAAAATTTAATATTGGAGGTAGAAATAAATTGAAATATTGTTTGTCATTTACCAATATTAAATAATATTTCTTTGAAATATCATTTTTCTGTAAAATGTAAAAAGATTTTTCTATGTAATATTAAAGAAATCATATTTTCAAATGCTAGACCATAATTTTGTGTTGTAAGAAAAAATTACTGTTTACTTTTAAACCGAAAAACTGCAAATCAATCTGTCGACTGTTATAATTTAAAAACAAACTACAATAAAAAGGTTTATAGTTACTTTTAAATAAAGGAAATAAAGTTGTGATTATTATAAGAATAGAAAAATTACACTCTCAACAAAGGTACGTACTGCGATAATTTTTCTTTGTAAATAAAAGTTTATATTTAATTTTTTTTATTTTTATAACATATTCTTTCTTAACATAGACAGAATTAAATTAATAAAAAACGAGTGTTAATATTCCTTTACTTTATAATTCTCTGTGGATTAAAAAAAAAACAATAAAAATATGAAGAAATGAAATAAAAAGCTGACATATCTTCTTTAAATGAGTACTAAAAAAGTCTCTTTAAATTTTTTAATTAAGTTTCTGGTTAATGAGAACGCAGAATTCAGAAAAATTTAAAAAAGAAACTGAAAGTAAAACGAAAGAAAGGTTATATAAGATAAAATGAAATTCAAATAACTGTGGTATTTAACATACATTTTATTTATGCAGATTGGGCTTATAATAATAATAAATTATAACATTGATTTTTACCTTCCGTCACCTATAGGTAAGGAAGGTATTGTCTTTGGTCAAAAAAATCGGTGGTGAGTTTCCATTGAATAAGCACGTTTTAGGGTCTTTACAATACGATTTTACTATTTTTACGATGATGTCTGTATGTGTGTGTGTGTGTTCGTATGTGCGTGTGTGTGTGTGTGTATGTGTGTGTGTGTGTATGTGACCGTTTTTTCCTGCACGATATCTCCAATACTAGAATTCCAAAAATTACAATTCTTGCGTATTCCTCTTCCTTACAACCATATGCAGACTTGATTAGATTTTGGTTATAATTGGTCAACCGGAAGTACCCTCATTTGAAGATTTTAACAGTTTTTCTTGAAAAACTCAGTTAAATGTTATTATAACTTAAAGAATATATTATTGTCTATACGATTTGATTGCATTTTATATTTCATATTTAACAGATATAGGATTAAAGAATAATAAAGATAAAAAAATTCATATAAATTTCATAATTCAGCCAGCTATGCTAACTTAACCATGGAAACTGCTAATTCAAATTGACAGATGTCAGTATCAATAAAATGTAAATCAATGACAGAATAAGGGAAGTAACTCTAGTGTTAGAAGTTTCTGGATATAAGAAAGACGATTACATTGGTTTGAACATGTCATGAGAAGCGATGAATATATTAATAGAAGGTGGAAGAAACATAGGAAGACCAAATATAAGATGAAAAGATTGTATTGCAGAAGACTTGAGAGAAAAGGAACTGAATGAGAAAGACACGCAAAACAAAAATGAGTGGAAGAAGAAAATAAAAAATAGCGACCCCCTAACGAATGGGAAAAACTAAAGAAGAAGAAGTAGATGTCAGTGTCAAGTGCAATTTGCATAGTTTGTTTATGAAATAACTTTACTGGAAATATAGCATCTTTTGCAAAAAAAAATATGTATAGGGCGCGTGCCTTTGGCAAGCAGATATGGGAACCCGTATCAAAATGACAGCAATTAATTATGTCCATAACTGACAAGTGTCATAATTTTTCATTCAAAATTTCATGATTTTCTTATTTCATGTGGTTTGTTTGTTATCAGGAGAATGGAATTCAGTTGCCGAGAAAGGGAATCATAAAATACCAAAAAATTAGAATCTTTTAGAAGAAAATTTATGTATGGAATTTGTACATAATACACAGGATTGACGGAAGGTATTGTGCTGGCCACAACAGATTTTTTTCAATAACTTTTATTATTTTAAATATCATACAGTTCCCTGTACTCTTCGTATAATTTTTCAAAATATGAGAATCGCAATGTTTATTGTTCAATGCAAAGTCATAGGAATATGTAATAGATATTAAGGATACAAGTTTGATATAGCATTCATAATGAAACGCGTGTGATGTTAAATCACGAGGCGATGAGCCGAGTGTTTTAATCACGCAAGTTTCATTAGGCTATATCAAATGTGTATCCTTCAATATTTTATCTACAACAGTTTAAATTGATCTTAAAATATATTTTTTATTTAATTTTTGATATAATGAGAAACATTGAAATGTTCATTCGTAGCCTACGTTATTAATACGTAAGGGTGATTTAATGGCACTGAGTGTCATTATGAGTTTCATAATAGCACTCAGTGTCATTATGAAATTCATAATGACACTCAGTGCCATTAAATCACTCATAAAGACATTCAAATTGGTGTACTAATTTCATATTAGCGCACTGTTGTAGATAAATTTATGATTATGAACCTGTAAAATGGGCTTTAGTAACGCATATTATTTACTATTTAATTTTTTTATTATACGAGGGTCATTTCATAAATAATGTACAGGTTGGCAACACTGCGAAATGGATGATTTAACAACAGTGACATTACGTCAGTTGTAGTAGAAGGTTTGGGGAAGCATTGTATTTTGTTTTCAATTACAGCGTAATCTATTTTTTCACAAACTTCAGCTAGAAATGGAGCCTGCGTGTGTCTTGGATATTGTGACTGTTGAAGATCAGAGGTCGTACATTGAGATCGAAACTTTACGTGATAGGTCAAGCATTCTTGTATCGAATAGGCATGAAACGTGGGTTAGAGATTTTGAGCTGAAGTTAAAATCACAGTCAAACAAATGATGATCTTTACTTGTGATTACAAAGGAATCATCATGACTGACAGAGTTCCATGTGGAACAAGTGTCACAGCAGTTTATTATCGGGCCTTCATGCAAAAACTGAACAGAAGATTACACAAAGCCCGACCTCAGTTGCTCGAGGATGGGTCACTCATTCCCCATGACAATACACGCCCCCACACATCGGGAATGTTGTAACCGAAAAACTGCGTGAATACGGTTGGTAAGTGTTACCTCATGCTCCCTACAGTCCGGACATGTGTCCACCAGACTTCGACCTATTCCCAAAGCTGAAACAGCGTATGCGTGGGCATCGTTTTCAGTCTCTGGAAGAACTTAATGCTGCTGTTACCCAAGCCATTCGACAGATGAACAGAGATGGTGTCTTGAATGGAATAGTAAAGCTTGCCAGACCTTGGGACTCAGTCATTCAGAAACAGGGACACTATATTGAAGGATTGTAAAGAGATAGATATTGTTGAGGTATTATTAAGTAGCACTTGCAACATTTATAATATAAATGTAAGAATTTAAAATGTGAACTTTAACATCTACATTTAATTTACTGTTTAATCTAACATTTACACATATATTTTCTATTTTTAATTATATTTTGTTTGTTAAATTCGTATTAAAATTATTTTCCTATTAATTTTGACTTTGACATCGCTCGGTCAGAGTTGGAAATAAATTAAAAATAAATTCTTACCCCTGTTACTAAGGTAATAACTAGGAGATTATTACATTTGGTGACCAGCGTTGAGATCAGCGCTTTGAGTTTACTACATTTGCTAATATCGATGGAATAGATTACATTTGGTGGCAGCTTAAGAGATAGTATAAAAATTATTTTACTGCAGTACGTTTTTACGGCCTAGACCGGTAGTACATAACACCGACCTTGGCGACGTCTGGGTAGGTATTTCAAAATTGACTATTACATAATTTGTAAATTAAAAATTAGGTAAAATTGTGTTTAATAAATTTTACTTTAACAACGAATGACAGCAAACTTGTTCAAAACAAACACGGCGCTTTTGATTAAATAATAATTCTAAATAATTTGCTTTCAAAATAGTTGTTGAATACATAGAAAAATTTTATATGACACATGGCCGGTTGCTAAGCATTTACGAGCCCGGTTAGGCGAGACAAGTGAACCAGCGAGAACGTAAATGCAGCTACCGGCTGTGTATAATTTGTAAAGACGTAAGTAGCTATAGCTACTTACAATAATAAAAATCTGATGTGGCCGGCACAATACCTCCCGCCATTTAATTTTTGTTAACTTAAGTACATATTTACATATGTACTAATGCTGGCTACTCCATTAAGTTCCTTTGCATGATATGTAATATAACTATTGTTCCAATTTTTACAGCGGTAATAATAAATCATTTTCTATTTTCAAATTAGGTATTCCGAGAATAACTTTTAATCCTGTGTTAAAAATAACATTAATGCAGAGTTAAGTCTTATTTCATGTTTATTATATACATTTGTGCATTCAGTTAGTCATAAACTAGGAATAACTATTCCTGGGTTAGAAGGAAGCTATTCTGAATTTAACCGTTATTTATTATTATTGCAGATTATGTATTGTAACGTCGCCGATCCGTAGCCCTCGCCGCCGCGCCACACAGGCGCCACTGTGTCGCGAACAACAGACGCGCTTAAACTTGTTGCGATCTATTGCGTACGTTGTTTACCTCTAGAAGTTCTCCAGGAGGTTCTAGAATTAAAGTCGCCAGGTATATAACCCGTCGCCAAAGCCAACGAACACAGTCTGTAATGTAGTAGCAACGAGTAAAGAAGTCTGATATAAATAAGCGTCGTGAATAGTTGGTGATATAAACAACAGTCGACAAGTGAACATAAATAAATGTAATTAGTGATATAAAGAGTAGTGTTAATTGTTTAAATAAATAATATTAGTGTTTAATTGTCTTATAATATTCTTAGTCTTTAAATTAGTCTTAATATTTGTTTATCATAGTGTTAGTTAAATTTATTATCTTTTAATTATATTTTTAATATTTATACATATATCGTTTAATAAACATATTCTTTTAGTTAATAATATTTGTCTGTGTTTTACACTTCACCCATATAAATAAAAACGTTACAGTATTATCCGTATTTTCTTCTCCAAAATCTTACTATAATTTTATTTTATTTATTTTCAATTACAAACATATGAAAATTAATTTATCAATTATATAAAATTTTATAAATTCATATTTTAATATGTTCTTCTTAAAATATTACTATTTTTAATTTGAAATGATTAATTTATTAACAGTGATATTTATCTGTCAATTACATAAATTTGATATCTGAATTGTGTAACCAAGGAGATAGGTTTATCTTTAAAGCCATAGATTCTGGGATTTATAATAGTATATTATTACATGGGCATGTAATGTATGCTATTATTCATGAAGTTTCCATCACGAACCGCGTGTGATGTAAATCATTTGAGTGAGTAATAGCCATTACATACGAATAGAATACTATACTTTATCCACAACTGTCAAATAATATACTATTATAAAATCAGAAATAATCAAACAAATTTTAGAAAACATAGTTAGCGTTGATCGCTAGGTATTTGTTTTTGTTGTATAACAAAATTATAAAGTGATTTGACATTTAGCAGAAAATTTTAAACCCACTATTCAGCTTCATTTTAAGTTTAAGAAGAAAATAAAACTATAAAAATTGAGAAAACTAGTATAATTTTGGCTTTTTATGTGGAACAACTTACTTATCAAAAGTAATTTGTTTGTACTCGTTGAAAAGTAAGATGTGAATTTGACATAACGATTGAATAATATTATTCCATCGAACTGTCAATATTATTCAATTAGCAACAATAACGAAGGTCATTAATTGATATAAAAAGGTTGAATTATGGGTATATTATTTGACAGTCGTGGATAAAATTAATTATTTTATAAATTTATTCATAAAATATATAGAAAATGTATTAATGCATATCTATAGAAAATTTGATAATCTTTAATTTTTATAATAACATAAATCGCGAAAAAATGTTAATGTAAATGTATTTTTTGAAGATAAATTGTTTTAAACTTCAAGTAAAATGTCATTTCCGGTTATCTGATTTACACCAAAATTTAACGGCTTCTTTCCATATTAAAGTAGAGTAAGAATACACGATTTAAAATTTTTCAGAATGATAGTATTTGAGTTAGACCGTAAAAAGGACCCACCCACCCAACCTACACACACACACACACACACACACACACACACACACACACATACACACACATCTATAGACATCATCGTGAAAATGTTAAAATCTGATTCTAGGGACCTTAAAATGTGCTCATTTACTAAAATCTGATATGCGATTTTTAGCACCTCACGAAGGGTAGCGGGAAGTAAAAATAGATTTGTTACAAGTATTATTATCACCATTGGGTAACATCGCATTTTATTCTTTCTCATTTTTACCTCTCGCTAAGAGAGGTATTGGATTCATGCTAAAAATCGCATATCCAGATTTTATTGAATAAGCACGTTTTAAGGTCCCTACAATCCGATTTTAACATTTTTACGATGATGTCTGTGTGTGTGTGTGTGTGTGTGTGTGTGTGTGTGTGTGTGTGTGTGTGTGGATGTGTGTGTGTGGGATGTTGGAAGGACGGTTACTCAAAAACTATAAGACTTAAAATTTGTTTAACAACGTATTTCCCAATCGGACATTCATGGGAAGATCTGAAAAGGTTTTGGTAACAATTGGACAACCGGAAGTAGAAGATTCTTGAAAAAAAATCTTCTAAATATTATTTTTTGAAAATTTTTTTTGATAATATTAAAAAAAAAATTCTCTTTCTGATACATTTAAATATTTTTATACATATTTTATAGATTTAGAGATAAAAGGAATATAATATATAAAATAATGTAATTAATTTTACAACCGAAAGGATGCCATGAAAAATAGTTGCAAATTTAAATTATTTGTAACTAACAGATAAATGTCAGTGTCAGAAATAATGAGTAATGAAAGAAAAATGTATTTGGAGAATCCCTTAATTCTTGATCTGTGACTATTATGGAGATGACAAGTCTAGGTTGAAGGACTTAAATTTGTTTCAAACATTATGGGACAATGTACACCAGTACTGTAGACTAGAGTAACTTTGAATTGCGAAAAAGCTATCAAATTCTTCTCAAGTAAGTTGTAAATATTGACAAAATTACACATCGATATAAGAATAATCGGAGTGCAATCTATCCGTCACTTTATTAAAGGGAATTAAGGTTATTTAGATATAACAAGTATGAAAAAATAAAATGTAAAAGAAGATATGTAAGAATAGATGCACAATCCAGATATATACATTTTAGACTGCCCAAAATTAATGTTTTTAATAGAAGAATATGAAGAGAAAGTAAACAACGTTGTTCGAATTGAAAATTGCAGTTACCAGCCTAATATTTATATATGGTACACTCTACTTTGTAATTTATTGTAACATAATTTATGGTAAAATATCTTCATGTTGAGACATGCTATTATTGAATAATAAAGAAGTTTATACGTCATAGATTTATATGAATATATTATTTGTATTTATAAAAATATTCTTTGCTTTATGCATACAGCCAGGTAAAATATACGGCGAGAGGTTATGTGCTGGCCACATCAGATTTTTATTTTAGTTTTTATCTCTCGCTAAGAGAGGTATTGGATTTATGCTAAAACTCGCATATCCAGATATAAGTGATTAAGCACGTTTTAAGGTCCCTACAATCCGGTTTTAAGATTTTTACAATGCTGTGTGTGTGTGTGTGTGTATGTGTGTGTGTGTGGGTGCGAGTGTGTATGTGTGTGAGTGCGTGCGTTAGTGCGTGCGTACGTGCGTGCGTGTATGTGGATGTTAGATAAACGATTTCTCAAATTCTACACAACTAAAGACCTGTTTAACCACGGATTCCTCAATCTAACATTAATAGGAAGAGTTGAATAGGTTTTGGTAACAATAGGAAAACCGGAAGCAGTAGTTTCTTAAAAAGTTTTTCTTCTAAATATTATTTTTTGAAAATTTATCTTTTACAAATATTAAAGAACATTAAATTCTCCAATTTTTTATTATATTTCCTGCAGGAGTGCAGATATAGAGACAATAAATATAATATATAATATAATCTGTTGTAAAAAATCTCACAGCCCAAACAACTCCATGGAAATCAGTTAACAAATTTAAATGTTTGTCATTGACAGAAAAATGTCAGTGTCAAAAATTAATAGTTTTGTGGTTTTATTAATAATACTGAAAGTTATTTCTGGGAATTACATTTAATATTTTTTATTGTATTATTAATTAAGTATTTAAAATTATAGGTATATTAATATTATCTTTGAGAAATATCGTTAATCCGGCAATGAATTGAAGGAATCTTGAACATTTAAGAAGACTATAGGACAAAATTCCTCATAGAAAGAAAGAATAGTTATAATTAGAATTATTTGTGTGTACAAGAAATGTTAAATTCGGTATATAAAATAAATAAAACGAAATTAAAGCGGGTGGGTCAACTTATCAAAGATGGCACTCGTATTTTAATTTATTTTGAAATAAGCATTTAACTCCCAATTTTAATACGATATTTAATAACAAAGTACTGTTACACATGAATAAACTTTCCTGGGAACTGCTGAGTGTGTAATAGAAGGAACACAAAATTTAAGAAGATAATACGCTACTCACGCTATCGCATCAATCATGTCAAGCCCCATCTCCACGCAGCACTGAGCGTGGTCTGGCCTAGGTTCAGGCAATCCTGAAACGCAGTAATAACAGTCACCTAGGAGCTTGATACGCAGACAGTGGTGTTCAGATGCCAGACGGTCAAACCTGAAAACAGATTGTACATGAAATTCCATATGAGATTATTTTTCAGTAAAATACACACTGCGTATACTCAGTGGCGCAAAAGACCGTAACATTTTGCGCCGTTTTGATTGAGTATTTTTTTTAGCCATAATAGTAGACACAAATTTTATGCATAATAAATAAACTAATTAAAAAAAATAGTTCATTTAAACAATAAAAATAAACATTATTCCAATATACAATAGAGAATATAGGTCAGTATTTGGTAACAAAATAATAAAAAAAAAACAAAATTTATTTTCATCATAGAACGTACACACATAAATAAATCTTTATTACCCAACAGGATAAATCCAGTTACAGAGTAATAATACAATAGTATATACCTATAGAGAGCTAATACAAAAAAAACATAAATCAAATTAATAAATTTCTAAACTTATTTGTGAATAAATTCAAATTATCATCAAAATCTAACTCAAAGCACATTGAATTATAAAAACGACACATTGCATTAACTGGTGAGTTGTAATTATAATTTGTCCGGGAAAAAATACAAAGAAATTTGTTGTTATTTCTAGTACTACAAACATTAACATAAAATTTTCATTGAGAAAGCAGTTCACTATTGTCAACATAATAATTAATAATTTTGTGCAAAAATACGATTTGTTGTTTAATATGCCTGCTCAATAATGGTTCTAGAGTGAAGGTAGGTACTAAAAAGAGTTACATAATCGGTGTTTGGCCAAAAATTTATTAAACGATAACAAACAGTTTTACACGTTGTGTGGGAAACCAAATAATAGAGCCATAGTACATTTTACTGAGAACTAGAGATTCGAATAGAGTTTTATATTCAGATGTGTAGCGAAAAATAAAACCTAACATTTTGTAACAGGATGCAATATTAATTTCAGAATTGTAAATTTAATTTAGATTAGAATCTAAGAAGTTTTTTATCATAACAACTAGATTTAAGATTTCATTGTTCACGTTGTAATCGTAGCTAATTGTAACAGTTTTCTTACTATAACTAATTACTTGACATTTGCCAATATAAAAATTTAATTGGTTGTTTAACGACCAATTGGAGATTGAAAGTAAATCTTCTTGTAAGAGACGACAGTCATCAGTGTCAGTGATGGTACGAAATAAATAAAAATCGTCAGCATATATGAGACAGTTAGCATGTTTAACAACACATGTTAAATCATTAATAAATAAAATAAGGAAGAATTAAGAAATAAAACTAAACTAAAATAGTAAACGGAACTTAAACAATGATAATATATAGAAACTAACAACATAATTCAATAGACATTAAGTAAATTTATTTTTTCGAGCTTTGTTATTAGTAAAAACTTCAAGAATCTCTGTAAAATCAAGATTATTTAACAAATCAGTTTCAATAGCCGTTATGGCTATACTATTCAATTTTGTGTTAGATACTTTTTTTATCTTAAATAACTCCTAATTCTTTTAAGAGATGAAAATGACCAACTTCCCAAACAGTTGGTAACTGCTTTGCAGGCGAAGATTTTCGACGCTATGTCCACATACTCTTGTTATATTAGATTGGTCTTAGAACATATTTCCAACGGTTGGAGTTTGAGTTTGAGTGCGCAATGCGTGGTTTCAAACTGGTTGCAAATTAAACTGTTTGAATTATTCTGTGAACAGCATTATGTCACTTAACTTTTTAAAATGAATAATAAATGTCTCTGCTTAATTTTGGTAGTAAATATATCGATATTATCGATCAATGTAGTGACACTTGTCAGTGAGTCAGTCTTTTATTATTTTATTACATTAATTTACAATGATTTACTTACTGTAAAATATTTATTTCACTAATTTATTTTATTTGTAAGTACAGGGTGCGGCAAAATGATCTGACGGTTTTCGCCACCGTACTGTTGAGCGAGTAGGTGGTGGGGGGTGTTGGGGATAGGCACATTTCAGAGCCCACATGTGGACATTTTTAATAGCCATGGAGCAGTGGTCGGCTGAACACCGTGCGTTTGTTGTTGAGGCGTTTTTTAAAAGTGGCGATTCCTGCGTTGCTGTTCAGCAGTAGTTCCGTAGGCGTTTTAATGTGGGTCCAAGAGGAAGAGTCCCAACTAGTGCTGTCAAGAACCAAAAAAAATTGGAACCGGGTACCTGGTTCCAAAACTATCCGGGTACCCGGGTAGTGGGACCGATCGTCGGTTCCGAGTAGTGGAACCGGAACCGAAGATCGGTTCCATTACTCGGAACCGAAGATCGGTCCCACTACCCGGGTATCCGGGTACCCGGATAGTTTTGGAACCGGGTACCCGGTTCGGTTTCAATTTTTTTCGGTTCTTGACAGCACTAGTTGGGACTCTTCTTCTTGGACCCACATTAAAACGCCTACGGAACTGCCGCTGAACAGCAACGCAGGAATCGCCACTTTTAAAAAACGCCTCGACAACAAACGCACGGTGTTCAGCCGACCACTGCTCCATGGCTATTAAAAATGTCCACTTGTGGGCTCTGAAATGTGCCTATCCCCAACACCACCCACCACCTACTCGCTCAACAGTACTGTGGCGAAAACCGTCAGATCATTTTGCCGCACCCTGTATATAACCAAACATTAAATGAAATCAAAACCTGTAATCAAAACAAATACAAATGTCTTGTCAAAACAGTGTAAGTGCGCATGACTCAAATTTAAAATTTCCTCCCGAGTTGGAAATTATTCTGATAGTTGGCAACCGATCAGCAACCAGTCAGAAAGTTTCTATGAACATTGAACTAATAATTAGAGTTGGAAATTTGTGACTCTGCGAACGCTTTTATGTAACTGCGCATGCCTCTGACGGTTGCTGACGGTTTCAAACCGTTCTATAAACAAACCTATTAGCGTCTTGAAGAATTTCAGGTGTGTCCGATAATATATCGGGTAGGTTTTTCTGGTGAAGAATTTCATTTTCCATTTTATTTTCTTCAAGATCGTTTTTTATGTATTTTCACTAAGTTAGAACAGCTTTGTTGAAGGCCTACATTGTTTAATGTAGTCAGTTTTGTAAGGAATTCAAAGTTCTTGTTTACTAAATAAGCTTCTCTTCGGTTTGACAATTCTGCATTAATTTGTCTATTAAAGGCGTCACACGTGCAGCCCACAATAATGGGATCATTTCACATTTTCTAATTTATTTTTTTCTTGAAAGAATAGGTCAAATTAAATATGTAGGTGTATATTTTACACCTTGCAAGTCTTTAGAATCAGAGATATGATTTTTTAAAAGTTGTCTTTAATTTCAAATATTTGGACGCTGACGTCACGGCTATACGTCACGGCTTGGTGGATGCGGCAGTAGCTCTCTACCGGTTGTGTTTGGAACAGTTTGATTTTGTGACAGTAACATATTGTTAACGAAAAACATATCTCATTCAACTTTTGGTATCTATTTTAATAAATGTTTTATTTACATATCTTTAAGCCGAATTTATAGATTGCATAGAATAGAACAGAATAGCACAGGGAATAGAAATATAAACCAATGTAAATGCATGGAACCATTTATACTTGCAAAGAATGGGATAGAATAGGAAATAACCAAATTTTATTTCTTATTCTATTCCACTCCAATTCCATTCGGCTTGCTCCGTTAATATTCGTCTGACTGGTGCGGAGCATGCCGCGCAGTCGACAACCACGCCATCGAATAGCCGTAGCATCGAAAAACCGTGCCATCGAAAGTCGCCACGTCGCCACCTACCCCCCACCACAGGCCGTAGCTACGAAAACCGTCACGTCGAAAGTCGCCACGTCGACATTACCCCCCACCACTGACCGTAGCTACGATAGCCGTCACATCGAAAGTCGCCACGTCGACATCACCCCCCACCACCGACTCCCCCACCTAATCACCACTGAGTCTTTCAAAACGTTAATTCAGCTGACTCGCTATAACATAGTTTGTACTTCATATTATTTACGTTAGATGGCACCGCCATGTACGACTTTGTCATGGCATTTACTCAAATTATTAAATAGAATAAAATATCTATTTTTGTAAACACTTTAATGTTACAAAATATAAAACAGTTAAACATTATATGATAGACAACAAATATATGTGTGTATTTAAAAATAGTGTAGGTATATAATATTGTATGTTTAAACATGTTTTAAAATAAGTAGGTGATATATTTACCATTTTATTTTGTAATGCAGATTTATAAATTTGTTTTAAATGTTAGAGAAAAACAGAAACACGCTATTAGAATTGTATTAAAATTTAAACACTCTCAATACTAAAAATTAGAATAAAATACTTATAGAGATTAATTGTTTATACAAAATATTTTATTAGCTGTTAGGTATATCTAGAAAATGTACCGGTATAGTATGTCCTTTTCGTACATTGCTAAATAGAAGATAAAATCGGAATGGAGGTATAATTTGGAGATTAATAGTCAGAATTTGGAGACCTGTGCTATAAATATAATGACATCGTAGATTTTATACTCAAAACTCAAAATAATTTTTGTTTTACAAATAGTAAAATGTATAAAATGGTTACATGCTTGCTCCGAAAAACTGTATGAATATACAATATAAAAGCAGTAATATTACAATTAAATACAAAATCATTTACATACTCTTGCCGTTGGGTTATTGTGTTATAAAAAGTTTATGGTATAATTTTTTTAACTGACGATTTATAAATTATATATAAAATCCGTTGTACTCTGCATGAATTTTGGCTCACAAAATGAAATATTTAAAATTAAAAAGGCATACAGTTGAAGCTATTACTTATTAGGTATATTTCTAAGATCAGCCGCAGGTAAAATAAGACTAAAATGTTTATTACTGATATTACTATATAAATAAATTTATTATTATTATTATTATTATCAACGTCTGTTTCACTAATAAACACTACTATTAGATCTATGACATGTGTACAAGGTAAATAATAGAATATCACAGCCAACTATTATCATTTTATTATTTTCTTTATCAGACATAATTTAAAAGCAAACCCTTACTTTTATAAATCATTATAAAGGGAAATTGATTTTGAATCTTTCCTTAAATATATACAGGCTATTCCATTTAAAAAATCAAACAAAATTAGTAGGCCATGGAAAAAATGTGTATGCTAAATTATGGATTAAGTTGTATTAGACAACTCCTACATTTCACTTTTTCTTGTATCTTACATATTTCAGAAGATATAAGCTGGACAATGAAAAACCAACCAACATGTATACAGATGTCCCAAATTAATTAGGCTACCATTGGGAGCTCCGAAACTATAAGAGCTACGAAGTCGGTTAAATAGGCAATATTACAGTTTTGAGTGCTCATTCAGATTCCGGCTGAGAACAAATTAAAATTCCGAACAGTTTGAAAGTTATTAAAAAAAAATTGAAAATCACGATTTTAGAAAATATCAAATAACTCCGTAATTGTAAAAGATATAAAAAAAATGTCTCATATAAAAGTTTCATGATTTGATGAGAAAAACTTAAACTGATGTTAGAATAAAATTCAAGATGGCAGTTTCCAAGATATTAATAGCAACTTTCCTATTTTAAATGGGCCCATATTGGATTTTTACTTTAAAAAAAATACTTATTTTTCTCTCTTTCCAATGGTGTTAGGATTATTATGTTTTAGTTTTGTTTTACTTTTAAAATCTAAGGTTTTTCATTTTTTTTTCATGAAATTTCTTTTTTTTGGAAGTATATCTGTAATATTTACATGTCATGTTAGTTATTTTAATTAAATAAATTATTTTATTATGACTATAAAAATTACCTGTTTCAATAATAAGTTTTTTTATATCAGATACCTTGTTGAGATACACATACACACATGACAAATAAATAGCAGAATATTTTGAATGAAAAATTATGATTTCAGACAATTTTGACATCTATGTACATAACTACTAGCCGCCATTCTGACACGGATCCTCATATCTGCTTGCCAAGGCCAACAAAGTCACATGACTGCTCGTGCCGTGTAAGTAACAAATTTAACATTTCTTGTACACACAAATAATTGAAATTATCTCTTCTTTCGTTCTATGAGGAATTTTGTCCTACTCTTCTAATATGTTCAAAATTCTTCAAATTCATTGACAGTATTAGCAGTATTTCTTAAGGATATATGTAATATTAATATACCTATAATTAAAAAAAAACATATTTAATTAATAATACAATAAGATATATTAAATGTACTCGTACCTCCCAGAAAAATCTTCCAATAATGCAAATTTTTGACACTGACAATTTGCATATATCTGTCAATTACAAACATTTAAATATTTCAATTGATATTCATGGACTTTTTTGGGCAACGAGATTTATTACAAAAGATTATTCTATATTATTATATACTATATCTCTAAACCTATAGGACATATAATGAAAAAATTAATTGTGTCAGATTGAGAATTTAATTATCTTTATAATTTGCACTAACAAATTTTCAAAAAATAATATTTAGATTTTTTTTAGAAACTACCACTTCCGGTTGTCCAATTGTTACCAGAACCTATTCAACTCTTCTCATTAGATTGAGGAATCCGTAGTTACACAGGTCTTTGGTCTTATAGAATTTCAGAAATCGTACCTACAACGTCTTCGCACACATACACACACACACACACACACACACACACACACACACATCATCGTAATTTTTTTATAATTGGATTCTAGGAACCTTAAAACGTGCTTATTCACTAAAATTAATATGAGATTTTTAGCATGAATTCAACCTCTCTTAGCGAGAGGTACGAACTTATATATATAAATCAATTCAGTGAAAAATGATCCTTTGAGCTAAGAAAAATTAATATAGAATGCGGTTTCTATAATAAAAATAATTTGAAAACAATACTAGTCAATAATAAAATTTTGTCCCAAAATAATTATAAAAAGTACGTTATCTATCAAATAAACTGCAATGATTGTGACTATATTATATTGGGCAAACAGCTCGTAATTTCAGCATTAGATGCGATGAACATATGAACAGTTTTAAAAACAATAAAACCAATTCAAATGTAGCCTAAAATTTATTAGAAAATCAACATACATGTAATAAAGACAATTTAAGTATTCTGCATTGTGAAAGGAAAAGGCCAAGATTAACTTTCCTGGAATCCTTCGAAATCAAGAAAGCTATTCTTAATGGCTATAACCTTATGAACGAACAGTTAGATCTTTGTCCATCTCCGATTCTGGAGTGTTTAATCTCAGTATTCCCTAGAATTCTTTAATCTTTGCATTATGTTTAACCACCCTGTGTGAGCATTCTGAATTTTAAAATTCGTTCTTGTAATTCTTCTGATGATGGCAGCAACGCTTAAATTGCAATTAAGAATCTTTTAAATTTTGTGAAACTTACCGAGTATGTATTTTTTTCCTTATTTCAATCTAGTTTTTAGTATGGTGTTAAATTTTAAAACAATTCTAATAGCATGTTACTGTTTTTCTCTAATATTTAAAACAAATTTATAAATCTGCATTATAAAATAAAATGGTAAATATTTCACCTATTTTAAAACATATTTAAACATACAATATTATATACCTACACTATTTTAAAATACACACATATATTTGTTGTCTATCATATAATGTTTAACTGTTTTATATTTTGTAACATTAAAGTGTTTACAAAAATAGATATTTTATTCCATTTAATAATTTGAGTAAATGCCATTACAAACTCGTACATGGCGGTGCCATCTAACGTAAATAATATGAAGTACAAACTATGTTATAGCGAGTCAGCTGAATTAACATTTTGAAAGACTCAGTGGTGATTAGGTGGGGGAGTCGGTGGTGGGGGGTGATGTCGACGTGGCGACTTTCGATGTGACGGCTATCGTAGCTACGGTCAGTGGTGGGGGGTGATGTCGACGTGGCGACTTTCGACGTGACGGTTTTCGTAGCTACGGCCTGTGGTGGGGGGTAGGTGTCGACGTGGCGACTTTCGATGGCACGGTTTTTCGATGCTACGGCTATTCGATGGCGTGGTTGTCGACTGCGCGACACGTACTCTAATATTCGTCTGACTGGTGTGACTTCGTTGTTTTGGCCCATCCCCTAACCTAAAAACTTACTGTGGACAACAGTTTTTCTGCAGAAATGCTATCTTTTTTAGCAAAAACAAACAATGATATTATTTACTCGGTTCTAAATGAAATTAGTGAAAGAAAAAAATACCAATAAATTAGTTAATTTAGTGTAAAAGTGATACAAAAGTGACGTCATTCTATTCCAAACTATTCTATTCAACGCAATCTATAAATGATCTTAAAAATTTCTATTCCTATTCTATTCCATTCTTTATTCTATTTTATGCAATCTATAAACCAAGCTTTACTCTTAACTCTCCTGTCATCATTTTAGGTTAGTTTGTTTACAACAGTAAACGGAAACTACGTGCACCGTTGTGTGTGTATGTGTGTGTGTTAGAGGAATGCCTTTGTGTGAGTAACAAACCGGGACGTTACGAATTTTAAAGTCGCGAAAGTTTATTAGCAAATTTATGAATGAAATGTCGCATACTTCATGTTATTTTATATTACGATTTTATAAAAAAACGATTTTTTTTAAATGACCCCATTGCCCGTATTATATTCTTATGAGGAATGTGTTCCAAAAAGCGCTTTTATTATAAAACTGCGCTCGAAATACGGACTTTTACTTTCATGGTAAGTCATTTGACTCATGCGGTGCTCCTTACCTGCGCTCCTATATATTTTACGCCACAAGGCTGGGCTTCATGGGCTTGTAGGATAATACGCAACTGCGTATACTTATATACAATCCTGCTAGCTAAGCGTCGCGGAAGATTGCCAAGAATATTTTTACAACGAATTTCAAAAACTTCACAACCGTGCAATTGATGGCCATGAGAGCTTTTTTGCTTTTTTTTATTTATGATAACTTTCAAAAACCGATAAACGTGGGTCCCTAACGAATATGTCATGTTGTTCTGTCCGGGAGTTTATAAATCCATTTGTATCTCAGTTACTCCACTCTGCTTCACAATTTCCAAGCAATAATAAACTTGAGCTCGTTTCAGAGCGACCTGTGACATGGAAGCATTAGTTCGGAGCCCATGCTGTGTATAATCATCATTTACGATTTCGTTCGCATGTTCTCGAGGCGATAACCCTATACATTATCCCTGCTTCCAGAACAGTAAATGTCCACCTATGTCGGCTAGAGTTATGAGAGATGCGGTGATTTGATAAAGGAAATGGACAGGAATAACAATTTGTTCGCCGGAATTAGTTTAAAGCAGGAACAAGATGAGTACAATGTACCATAAAATGGAACGTTTATTTCTGATGTATCTCAATAAATATAGACATTAAAGATGAAAGTGTAAACACGCTTCAAAACCTTATACAGGATGAACACGAGAATCCGTGATACAGGCATTTAACATTGGAAAACAGTTTTTTTCTTCATAAACTATTGGTTTTGTTTTGGTCTCCTCGACTGTATTGGTCTTGTCATGAGGTCGAGACGAGACGTGAAGTCAGTCTCGTCTTGTTTCGAGTCTCGACAATACGAGTACTTTCGACTTTGGGTCCATCAACAAATTGTTTGTAATGTACATGCAGGGCCGGCTCAGAGGTCGGGTTTTCGGGATTTTTCCCAAGGCCCTGCGCTGAAAGGGGCCCCGCACTTTCATATTTCTAAGAAAATTTGATAATATACTAACTCTATTCCGGGAACTGGCTGGTGAGTGGAACTTCCGAACATAGGACTTTAACACATTTTTTTGCCCAGGAAGCCCAGTTTTATGGGCAACACTAATAGAATTGCGATGATAAAGACTTTCTGCGTACTTTTTTAACATTCGTTTTACCAACTTGTCAACAATAACTTTTGATTGGTTCTTAATGCAAACTCGATAATATATTTGAACAAAAAAAAATACACATCACTGTTTTGATCAAGATATAAACATTTATCTCTGCGTTCGAGTTATGAACCAGAGACATAATCTTGCCTTTATTTTGTTTTCCGTCACCTTTAGGTAAGGAAGGTATTGTCTTTGGTCAAAAAAATCAATGATAGTTTTTAGTGAAGAAGCATGTTTTAGGGTCCCTATAATACGATTTTACCATTTTTACAATGATGTCTGTATGTATGTGTGTGTGTCTCTCTCTCTGTGTATGTGTGTGTGTGTGTGTGTGTGTGTGTGTGTGTGTGTGTGTGTGTGTGTATGTGTGTGACAAAAGTTTCGGATCGCATAACTTCAATACCACGATTCCAAAAATTATATTTTTTTCGTATTCCTGAAGTTTACATCCAGAAGAACAAGTGATAAGATTTTTGTTATAATTTGTGAACCGGAAGTAGCCTCATTTGAAGATTTAACAGTTAAATATGATTTATTGACATTTAACGTTATTATAACTTAAAGAATATATTATTCTCTATATGATTTGATTGCATTTTATACTTCATATTCAATACATATAGAGTTAAAGAATTTTAAAGAAATTAAATTTTATAAATCAGCTAGCTATGCTAAACATGGAAACTACTAATATATTCATAAAATTCAAATTGACAGATGTCAGTATAAATAAAAAGTAAATTAATGTGGTAGAGATGAGGATCTTGAAGTAGATGTTGGGGAAGACACGGAAAGACAGGTAAGGAAATAACTCGTGTTACAAGTTTCTAGAAAGATACAAGCGAGATGATTACATTGGTTTGAAAATGTCATGAGGAGAAATGAATATTGAATGAAGAATGAATAACTTAGTAATATAAGGTTGAAGAAACAGAAGAAGACCAAAGATAAGATGGAAGGACTGTATTGCGGAAGACTTGAGAGAAAAGGAACTGAATGAGAACGACACGTAAAACAGAAATGAGTGGAAGAAGAAAATAAAAAATAGCGACCCCTAACGAACGGGGAAGGCTAAAGAAGAAGAAGATGTTAGTGTCAAGTACAATTTGTATAGTTTGTTTATGAAATAATTTTACTGGAAATTTAGAATCTTTTGCAAGAAAATTTATGTATGAAATTTATACATAACACACAGGATTGACGGAAGGTATTGTGCTGACCACAACAGATTATTTTATAATTATTGTAATTGTAATACATACTAATTATTGTTAATTAATTGCTAAAACTTGTTTTTCTATAAATAATTTGTATTTAAGATATATTAATTCTGAAAAATTAATTTTTTGTACAAAATTCATTGGTCCAATTCATGTGCGATAGGGCTAGTAAATTTTTGTAATTTATATTTAATAAAATTATATGATACTTGTATATCGATAAGAAACTTTTCTTACAAATATTTTGGGGCCCCGCTAATAATGTTTTCCCGAGGCCCAGCGAAACTTCCAGCCGGCCCTTTTGTACATGATTAGTGTCATCGTTAGGCCGGGTCCATATTGAAACGAACATGTTCGCTAACATTTATTAGCAGTTGTAGAATGTTAGTACATACTCGTACCTTACTAATATTTTGCGACATAATAACAATGTTCGTTAACATAAACAGATGTTCCATGATTAAGCGGAGAAAGTTCAAAGAAATAAATGTTATTTACGTTCAAACTTGTAGAAGTAGGTATGTACATTTTATATTATAATACTTTACAATTATATAAATTCATAAATACTTTTTCTGGAAATTAGTGTCCTGGCGAGGAAGTTAGGAACCAATTAAATTAATTAAATATTAATAATTTGTTGACGACATTCTCATAACAGCTTTAAAGCTACTGTCGTCTTCGATTTGCAAATCTAATAAAAGAAAAACTTCTCTTCCTTTTCTTAAAACTGTAACGAACCTATTTTGTTATAAAGTTTGTTGCAACATAAAGTTTGCGTATCGTTCATAGTACGGTTCATGGACTATTTTCTGCGCATGCGCTAATAAAGTACTAGTTTTGAACTGGTCCAGAACTAATGTTGTGTTGGAATGGTGCAGAACAGTAATTTGTACTTTATATTTCGAAATTCAAATGTCGTAACATCTCATATTAAAAAAAATCTGATGTGGCCAGCATAATACCTTCCGTCAATCCTGTGTATTATGTACAAATTCCATACATAAATTTTCTTGCAAAAGATTATAAATTTTTGGTATTATGTGATTCCCTTTCTCGGCAACTGAATTCCATACTCCTGATAACAAACAAACCACATGAAATAAGAAAATTATAAAATTTTGATTGAAAAATTATAACAAACTATGCAAATTGCACTTGACACTGACATCTTCTTCTTTAGTTTTTCCCATTCGTTAGGGGGGTCGCTATTTTTTATTTTCTTCTCCTACTCATTTTTGTTTTGCGTGTAGTCCTCATTCAGTTCCTTTTCTCTCAAGTCTTCTACAATACAGTCTTTTCATCTTATATTTGGTTTTCCTATGTTTCTTCCACCTTCTATTAATATATTCATCTCTCCTCATGACATGTTCAAACCAATATGTAATCGTCTCTCTTATATCTAGAAACTTCTAACACTAGAGTTACTTCCCTTATTCTTTCATTGATTTCATTTTATCTGTCAATTTGAATTACCTGAATATATTAGCAGTTTCCATGGTTAAGTTAGCATAGCTGGCTGAATTATGAAATTTATATAAAATTTATTATCATTATTCTTCTTTAATACAGGATTTTTTTGCAAAATACAAAACAGTAAGTTACATAACGATCGATAAAAAAAAACGTGCTCAACAAATTACCAATAAAATTGTGAAATTTGAGATTTAATTATAACAAATATTAGAAAATCACAAGTTTTATCAAATGTCTGGAAATTCCTCTGTCACTCATTTTATAAAATAAATGATTAATATCAGATACAGAATACTGAATAAAACAGGTTGCTAATATATTTTACGGATTGCGAATGTTCCGGACTAACAGAACAACTAAAAATTTACTGAATAATTTGACCGTTCACGAACCAGTTCATGTATGATCAATTTTATGTTGAAACAATCGACGCTTAGTACATGAGTCAGTCGAAAATCATGTTGGAACACTAAATGCGCTCTGCGCATGTACCCGTCCATTCGCAAACTGATTTGGTGGTGTGTTGGAACAAACCTATAGTAGTGTGGATATCATAGCTAACAATGTTCGTTTCAATATGGACGCGGCATCAGACACGAAATTTTTAATAAAAATAATTACGAATTAATTTATTTCTATTCAACATCAGTTACGTGACTAGAAAACTCATTATTTTTATTAAAAAAATTGTGTTTGTCAGTGGTACTAAACATGTACACTTCAAAAACCACGGCTGTAACTTTGCGAATTAATAAAAATATCTTTTTGATTCATGATCAGTACAATGTAGTATCTGCCTTTTAATTTTTATACTGACGTTGTGAAACACCCCATATAGTCTAAATATTAGAGTGTGTAAGATAAATTAAATAAATAAAAAGTAAGTTAAACATTTTAGTCCCCTTACAAATAAATAAAAAGGTTACAATAAAGGAAAAAATATGTTGAAATTTTATAAAATAAACGTACTAAAAAAAACGTGCCTCTTATTTTATCCATAGATTAATATCTATGGATAAAATAATAAAAATAAATGTAACCCCATTACGAAGATGAATTAAGAATGAATTTCAACTGAAGGAACATTAAAAATTGTAGCATTAAAGAGTAAGAACAAAGATTGATTACTCAAATTAATTTGTTCCTAAATTACGGGAAATGGAAAAGAGACTCTTAGATTAATTTACAATAATACTAACAGCATTTAATTATTTGCAATTTTGTTGTGCCATTTTCTTTGCAGGATTGCAGGAATAAATCCTGAAATATTAATGAAAATATTTTTTTACAGCTTAAAATATCAAGTTAGGATTTTAATGCAACAATGTATAAGTTTTTTACGTGTTATCAGCCAGCCAAGCCCAATGTTTTAAAGAAATGGTGGAAATATGTTAAATGAGGTAAAATGTTAAAATGTAAATCCCAGGATGACATTAATTTTATGAACATTGTGTTATTATATTAAATATTTTGACTTATACTGGGTGTAACAGAAATAAGTACATTAAATTTAACCAGTGATAGAACTTGTCGAGTGTAACAATATTTCTTAATAAGTTTTTCTTGTAAACCTTTTAGATATTGAGTTAAAATTCTTCAGTTTGTCACAGATTTCATTACCCGCCTATGGTCGAATAAAATAACACTGAATGTCGGAAAAGTAGAGCGCGTGCGCGTGCGTGTTGCATAATGGCAAAATTCAAAATGAGGCTATCTGCGCGTGCGCGTGAATCTACAAACAGCTGTTTTTGGTTTGTTTCCGTTGTGACCTTGTGACTGTGACTGAATACAATAAAAGAATGAATTTCAGCACAAAAGATTAGAAACTGGTGAATAAATTATTGACAGATACACCAGAAGATGATACTATACGCAAATCGGGGAAGATAAAAGATACGAGTAGAATAGAATACCTCGATTAAGGTAAAAAAAAATCATACATCAAATTATTATGTTACAACAGGTAGGACAATCCAAACATGAGGATTTAAGGGGTGCAGTCGACCAAGAACAATGTAATGATTGCAAAGGTTACTTCTAATATTCGTAATTAGAGTAAAATATGTATATTTCTTATGTAGGTTAAATTGTAACCGAAATTGAAATTGTATTTGTATTAGTTTTGCTTTAGCCTTACGAGATGAGACGAACGATTATGCTAAATCAGCATGTATGAGAGAATGACGCGGAGAGCGAAACGATAGGTATTGGGTGTTGGTTCGTCATTCAGAAAAGATGTGTAAAGGCTAAATTCGAAATACTATGAAGTAATTTTGTGTTATCATTTAATGAAATAGTTGTTATTCCCGAGATAATTAAACCAAGTTAAGGTATGTAATTTTTCTTGAAATTTATATTTTTTATGATTTTTGGATTGAACTCACTGTAATTTGTCATTGTAATTTGTCATTCAAATATTCTTTTGTATTTTGTATTTGACTCTTCAAATTTTAATATATATTAATTTGTTTCATAAATATAATTTTATTTTGTATCTAAATTTTTATCGTTGTAAATATATTTTGTTAAATTTTTGAATGAATTATTTAATTCATTTTATTCACACCTTTTGAACTCAAAAGCTTCTGAAGAATATTACCGCTCGGAATACAGTAAGTCAAAACCGCTCGGACTTATTAGAGTATAAAATTGCTATTATTACAACTCTACAATTGACGGAACAAGAAAACGTATAAAGATGATTAAAAGTGGTGCAAGCATCAAGCATAAATGAAATCATAATAAATGTTCGTTTATAAATCTATATGTAAATGCTCGTATCGTCCTTAAGTTGAACTTGACGCAAACGTAAAACCCGCAAGCTCTCTGTTTTGTAAAAAATAGCTGTATTTTCATTGGTATTGTGAAATGATGTATAAAATTACGTTGGAATTGAGAATTGATGTTTTCTAATTATAGTTACCTAGCAAACAGTTCATTGAGTAGCCTGACAAGTTCTTCAGCCGTGCACTGATCCGAGAGGCTGGTAAATCCGCAGATATCGGCGAACAGGATGCTGTAATCAAACAAAATCGCACTAATTAACATCAAGAAACACGCAGAAGGAACAAGACACAACGAAACAAGAAGAGGGAAATAGCGTGGAAGTCTCTGTGAAGTTATGGCTAATATAACATGAGTTATTAAAACAAATATTTGTTACATTTCCTTAGTTTTACATTGGGTTTAAATTTAAACCCCAAAGTTTATTGCTAATGGTAGCAAAAACTAACCAATAAAGTATGTTTCTATTGCAATTACTAATAAATCTATGGTTTTAAATTTAAATTCAGGAAATATAAAAACAATTATTTGTTTTAATAACTATTGTTGCTGATGATGGGCTAATTACTGTCAGAATCGGTCATTGTAATATTTGTTTGAAACGAAATGTAACTTGGAACTTTAAGGTTTCGGCTTTCTTATAAAGTAGTAAAAGATATACTAAACTTTCATTATAAAGTAAAAAAAAATTGTGGTCAGCATAATATCTTCCGTCATTTCTATGTATTTTATAAAAATAACGCAGAAAGTTTATTGTATTTTCAGTAAAATTATTTCACATACATAGTGTGACTGTGACTTGACACAGACATCTGTTAATTAGTACTATTGAATTGTTGAAATTGTTTCCATGGTGACACAGCAAAGATTACAATATTTATGAAAATTAATTTGTTTACATTTTTATCTCTAAATACATTGAATATGCAGAAAATAATGCAATCAAATCGTATAAATAGTAAAATATTCCTTAATATTTATAATAACATTAAATTCCAAAAATGACATTTAACTGTGTTGCTTCAAATTAAAGTATTTCCGATTGTTCAATTGAAACCAAAATCTAATCAATTCTTAATTTAGATGTAAGAATGAGGAATGCGAAAAAATGTAATTTTTGGAATTGTAGTATTGGCGTTATCGCGGCCGAGACGATCGTCACACATACACGTACACATATACAGACATAATCGTAAAAATAGTAAATTCGTATTCTAGGGACTATAAAACGTGCTTATTACCAAAGACAATACCTTCATTCCTTAAGGTGACGAAAAAAAAGAATAAAAAATTATGGAAAACAACAAAAAATGGACTGTGTATTGCACAAATACAGCGCCACAACATTATTATGACTGCAATCTCCGGACAGTTAAAAGTTATTCAATAAAAAGTGTTTTAAAAATTGTGCCACAACTTCTGTTATTAATAATTATGTCCATTTCTGAACGCATCATCTACATTCGCCGAAAAACAATGCTAAACTGAAGCTTGTTTACTGAGGGTTAAAGTAATAGGCTAGGGATTACATAAACACCAAATTAATTACTACTTCTAAATAAATACTCGGTGAAATACTTAACATGTCGTTCCCTGTGCTGGGACTCTGCCGTATCGTAAAATTGACGTCATGTGTGCTGGCGATCGCATGACGTAAAATTGACGTCGCTGTAACATTTCGGTAAGGCCTGCCGTATTGCCTGGCGATCACATGACGTCAATTTTATGTCATGCGATCGTCAGGCGATACAGCAGAGTCCCAGTACCGAAATGTTAGAGTGACGTCATTTTTACTTCATGTGATCTTGTTCGTAGGGTGGTATATTTGATTTAAAGCATATTGTTGTATGTAATAAAATGTCATCATTTTTTACTTTTACTGAAAAAGTGAAAAGTGCTTAACTGCCAAAATGTCAAAATACTAGAAAAGGTCAGCATACAGGGCGTGACACCAAAGAAAATAGCATGCCAACCGCTATGTTGTTTTATTTTTTATATTGAATAATCTATATTATTACATTTATATTTATTTATATTTCATTTATACTTTTATGTTACTGTGAAAATGGGAGTTAATCCTGATGAGAATGTAAAGATTTATTTATTTGTTAAATAATAAAATATTTAAAATATTTTACAAATTGAAAAATATAATACTCTTTTATTTGTCCCAGTATTGAAGGACCTAGGGTTACCAGACGTCTTCTTTTCACCGGACATGTCCCGTTTTTTGGGGTAAAGGTCCGGTATCTTTTATCATTTTCAATGCATTTGTCCTTTTTTAAAATCCAAAATGTATTATATACTAAAATTTTATAACATTGCACATAGGTATATTCATATAATAAAAATAGTGTATCATTTTTCGCTATTTCTGGTCACAACGCTAACATTGAAAGGGTGCTTTTTTACCGAGGTTTTCTTTATAAATGAAATACATCAACAGTTAAAAGTTTATTAATAATTCAATTTAATTATAAACATTTTCATGGAACGATTTTTATAATGTTTTATTGATTATAATACGATTCTATAACAAATTGGAGGATTAGGGAAATATACTTAAAACTATCAAAATATTTTATTCATCCGCCATATTGGACTGATTGGCGTTATTATATACTAAATAAAGTTGTGATTTTTTTTGTAGTGTTAATCAATTGTGATATTTTTAATCTAAAAGTGATTTTTGTATTTTATTCAATTAATCAGTAAAATTGTTTTTTTCCTAGATCTATTTTTTTGTAATTGTATCTATATATTTATATTTTGTCAACATCTGAACGAGAAAATTATTAATAATTAACATACTATGCCATGATATCTGGCAGGCTGTGAAAACAGTTGAAATAATATTGAATAATATTTACGTAAATTGTTTAAATAGTAAGTTATTTTTGTAAGATTCTAAATTTTGTTACAAAAAAAATATCAATTTGTTTTCACAGCCTACCTGTTATGGCTTACCAGTAGTGTTTCGGACGAGACTAGACATTCTCGAATCTCGTCTCGTCTCGAAATAGCTTTCTCGTCTCGGCGAGACGAGAAAGCTATTTCAACTTACGAGACGGGACGAGACATACATGTCGAGATTCTCGAATCTCGACAATTATTGCGAGATTTCTCGACAATTTTTTTATTTTTAAAAATATATTTTTTAAAAAAATTATTGGAACATTTTGTAAATTTATATTAATTATCCTATTTTTTTACTATAAATTTAGACAGGATCATGCTAAAATTTCTTAAATAAAACTACCTCCTTCCTTTCCTGACGTCACAGTGATGTATTCACGTTCACTTACCGACAAAGCGTTACACCCAGTAATGGGTGAAAAGCGTGATGATATATTTATTTTAATAGTTTATTATTTATGGGGATTCTTTCTAATAAATAATGTTTAAATAAGCAAAAGATACACTCACAAAATTGAAGTCACGTGAAAGAGAAATTTTTATATTGTCAAATATTATGAACAACAAACAAAATTATGTTTAATTTGCCATAAAATATGTAAAATCGATGACAATTTATTGAATAAATTAAATTTATTAAAGATGTTAATTTATTCTGTCTGTAATACCAGTTCTTGAATTGTTGGTAAAACTAATTATTATTACATTTTTCATTAAAACGATAAAACGATTGACAGATAAAACAATTGCTCGCTAATCATTATTAATTATTTGTTCATGCTACCAGCCATTGTGTTTTGTAAGACTTTAAATAAGTATTACTTGAATTTATTTAACCCTTCACATACAGGTTGTTCCAATACTTTAGGAAAAAATTAAATGACATACACTACATGATATATTGATCATAAGTCAGATATTTATTTTAAAATTCGGAAAATTAAAGGCTTGGTTCTTAAAGTTTATATTTTTAATGCTACTGATTGACACGATTTTTTACATTTTTTAGTAACAATAATTTGTTATTCTACACTAGTTAAGTGAATAAATAATTCGTTGTGATTTTTATTTAAATTTCGTGTCGACCAGTGGAACTATACAGATCGACTCTTAACGGACAAGTTCGAGCTAATATTAAGACCGGTGTTTGTTGTTTATTAATGCTGTCTTTTGTCAGTGTATTTGTTACCTACAAATGAGAATGTCTTCTGCTCGTATTAAGTGCAATTCTCGTGAAAAACTTTTGTTGGGGGAGTTAAAATAGTACATATTTGTTTCTTTTAGTGTAAAACTAACTTTCATGATATAAATTTTTAATGTGTGATGTATTTCAGTGGACTAAATAGTGAGATAATTGAAATTTTGTCCCAATAAACGTTCCTAGTCGCAGTGGTAGCTTATTTCCTGCGATGTTGAGATCTTCGATGCCTCTGTTGGCCAAATTGGATTGATAGTACGCGAGGTTGGTCCAACATTTATCTCATTTTATTTTATAATTCTTCTACAGCTTATTAATATTAGTTAATCTGTCAATATTAATAGATTGTCTCACCGAAAATAGATAATAATTAGAAAAATATATGATCAATTTGACAAACTTTATTTGACTCAAATAATTTGACTATGTTTAAAAATTATTTCAAGTAACATATATAAATTTAACTATGTGAATAATTTTTCAAATTTTCAATAGATGATTATTAATTTAGTTCAACATAATATGTACTTGTATACAAGACCCGTCCCGTGTCAGTTGGCTTACCCTCTTTCATTATAGCAAATTATATATAGATACTGAAGAAAATAGCTATTTGACTTATTTTTTTAACCACTCTGCGTATTATTTATATATATTTACAATTATATATAGTATATCAAAATAAATTGCATATTGGATTTATTAATAAAAAAACATCGAGAAATCTCGTCGAGATTCTCGGCCGAGACGAGACTCCATTGTTCGAGACGAGAAAAAATCGAGACGAGACTTAATTTCTTGTCTTCTAAACGAGACGAGACGAGACAATGTAGTTTCCCGTCTCGATCGTCTCGTCAGAAACACTACTTACCAGGTTAATTATTCATCATTTTCTTTTTCGTTTTTGTAATTTATTTCTTCAATAAAAAATTCACCCATATCGTTGAATTCATAATTTTACGTAGATTCCATATTATATATATATATATATATAAAAATATATATGTATAAAATAAAAAGTTATTTTGAGTGGCCCGTTTTTCAGGGCCACTTCTATTATATTCTATATATATATATATATATATATATATATATATATATATATATATATATATATATATATATATATATATATATATATATATATTTCAGGAATCATGAAATAATAAATATCTCAACTTTCTAAATAATGATATACATTATTTAAATATTTGATGTCGAATTAATATTTGTTCTGAAAGAGATACTCATGGGTACCTAATACTTTACGAGGTGCTGATGACACGGATCCGTGACACTACTCACAAGAGATATTCCACTTTTCTCACACAACTTTGGTCTTTACAGGGCATATTTTTTTGGCATATGAAATGCTTTTTTACAAAAAAATATCTTAAGCACCTTCTGGGATGTCATACTTTGTCATCCAGATCAGCAGCGAATGTGTTAATAAATTAAAAAAAAAAGGAATTGGTGTAACAGAACGGTTCGCTGTTCTTATACCATACCTATCACAGCTGCGAAGGTAATGCTGCCACCAGTTTATTTTTGTAGGAAAATGCACGATTTAATTTGAAATTTGATTTAAAATAAAATATATTGCACATAAAAACAAATCAGGTAAAAATGGTATAAAAATATCCGTTTATCACATTAGAATGGTTTATCATCCGTCCACTCAACCTAGTCAGTGCCTCCTAGAGGCTTCAGTGCATCAAACTGATGAGTTCCATAAGAGCGAAACGTGTCTTTGGTTCTGGTTGAATGAACCAGTCTCTAATAAATAACCGAGAGCTTCATTCAGAGACTGAAATCTTGTGATTTTTTTTTAAATATTAAATTTAAGCCTTGTTGATGCAACTGGGCATTAGTCAATAAATAATTAATTGAATCACATGAATTGTTATTTATGTATCAAGGCACTGAAGTTGTATTTTTTATTACGAATGGTGAGGAAAAAAAACCATTTGTGTGTATGTGAAAAAAATAAACCATATGAATGATAAAAAGGAAGTTCAGTGCCGAGGTATATATATATATATATATATATATATATATATATATATATATATATATATATATATATATATATATATATATATATATTTCAGGGATCATGAAATAATAAATATCTCAACTTTCTAAATAATGGTATACATTATTTATATATATGATGTCGAATTAATATTTGTTCTGAAAGAGATACTCATGGGTAAAATCGTGTCTACAAACAAATCGGGACGTATTACTTTTCAGTGGGATATTCACTCTGATTCCCAAACGGCGTATGAATATTTTAAATCCGTATCACTTCCATTCGGTTCAATCCTCATGAGACCCACGTCCAGCCGAGGTTTATTTTACTTCACGATGTTTTATTTTAAAATCAAACATTCTATTATCGAAACGACCAATAGCAAAGAGAAAAAATGAAACAAATACTTTTATTTGAAATCGACACTAAAGTACACAGAAATCGTCAATAAAAGTTCAAAAATCGGCACTAAAGTAATCCATTATACGACGATTTCATGCATATGTAGTTTTTCCAACTTTATGATAATTATTGTACATGTAAGATAATTTGAGCAGATTTACAATGTACAATAGTAAATCACAAAAACTATGTGCAAGAAGAACGAACTAAACCGATGACTAAGTTTGAGATTAAACACAATTTTAAGTGCTCTTTTCGATAACTTCAATTTCCAAGATTAACAACACTGAGTGTCAGACTGACAGATAAGGAAACGCGTAACCTATAAAAATAAATGTTAAGGTTAAAGATAAATAATTGTAGTTGCAGTCTTGGTGAAAAATGTTGAGAAACAATTCATTACAATACGAAAATTAAATAATAAAAAAAAGATGAAAATGTCATCAAAAAGTATCAAGGTAATAAAAAGCGTGCATACTTTTTGACGACATTTTCATCTTTTATTTTATTATTTAATTTTCGTATTGTAATGAATTGTTTCTCAACTATACATTAACTATGCCTGATGATGATTCATTTGGAATCGAAACGTCGGAATGTTAACTAGATGAAATCTTAATAAACATTTTTCACCAAAACTGCATCTCCAATTATTTATCTTTAACCTTCACTCATACCAACAGTCAAGAAATACCAAGAAATTTATAAAAATAAATATTCTTTTCATTTTGACAATTTTTCGATTTGAAACAAAATTTAATATGTACCTCGGCACTGAACTTCCTTTTTATCATTCATCAACAAGGTTTAAATTTAATATTAAAAAAAAAATCACAAGATTTCAGTCTCTGAATCAAGCTCTCGGTTATTTCTTAGAGACTGGTTCATTCAACCAGAACCAAAGACGCGTTTCGCTCTTATTGGAACTCATCAGTTTGATGCACTGAAGCCTCTAGGAGGCACTGACTAGGTTGAGTGGACGGATGATAAACCATTCTAATGTGATAAACGGATATTTTTATACCATTTTACCTGATTTGTTTTTATGTGCAATATATTTTATTTTAAATCAAATTTCAAATTAAACTGTGCATTTTCCTACAAAAATAAACTGGTGGCAGCATTACCTTCGCAGCTGTGATAGGTATGGTTTACGAACAGCGAACCGATCTGTTACACCAATTCCTTTTTTTTAATTTATTAACACATTTGCTGCTGATCTGGATGACATAAGTATGACATCCCAGAAGGTGCTTAAGATTTTTTTTTGTAAAAAAGCATTTCATATGCCATAAAAATATGCCCTGTAAAGACCAAAGTTGTGTGAGAAAGGTAGAATATCTCTTGTGGGTGGTGTCACGGATCCGTGTCATCAGCACCTCGTAAAGTATTAGGTACCCAGTGCTGACCGACACGTATCTGTGACGCAACTGTTTCATCAAATAATGCACAAAACACGAACATAAAAATGTTTTTGATCGCTAATTTGTACAGGATAGTAATTTATTCCGTAAAATAACACTAACAAAAGTTCATTCAGTTTTCAAATAATATAAAATAAATCATTAATTTAAAATACTTAAAAGCAAATAAATAATTCCAGTATTTGGTATCATGAATATTTTTCAGTCTTATGCATGAAATTGTCTAAAATATTCTCCGGCGCAAAGTAAAAGTGCCCCCTCGTATGACGCACAATGGTCCTGAAGGTCCAGCCTCAGCATCCTCTAATTAATTCGATTAATTTTTCATTATTCATTTTTCTGATGGCCAAGTGTCATGTGGTACGCTGTCTGTGAGTCTGTGCATCCATGCATACTAACCGTACCGACCCCACAGACATCATGTACAGTCACGCGCTGACAAAGCAAAATATTCTTGGAGACAATACTGGCCGGTGTTGGCCCGTGTCTGTACAGACACGCTCCGCTCAAGTTCGCTAGATATAAATACATACACGTATAGAAAATGTATGTACTATTTTTTTTGTGTCTGCCACGTTACGTGCTGGACACGCTACGTGTTGGTAGATATGAATCGGGCTTTAAGCTTCGTATAGACCTGAACATTGTATAGAACGACAAACAGAACAACGAACCGAATGTCAAACAGACTAGGAAAATGGATATAAATTTCACTGAACTGAACAACGAACGGAATGGGTTTGAGCTGTTCCCAGAGTTTTTTGCGAACAACTATGGAAGTTGCAGTGGCGTATATTCATATTCATTATTATTTAAAACAAAGAAAATCAAGAAGATGGTGGCAAACACATTTATATTCTCAAAGAAATGCAGAAAATTACAATAAAACACAAGAATGACCCTTGCGTTCTTCACACGTTCACCGTTGTGTTTGACGTTCCGTCCAAACCTGCAAACACATTCGCGCGCTTTCCCCGTAATGCTTACCAAAAAACCGACAACTGATGGGAACGACAGCGCGAACGAAATCGAACACAAATGTGTTCGCAAACGCTTTCGTGTCTCCGTCAAAACTGGTGTTTCGTTCGCCGTTCTGCTTGGTGTTCTGTTTGTCGTTCGGCGCAATTCTCAGGTTTGTACGAAGCTTTACTTACATGCTGACACGATATCAGACAGTACGGGGCGGTTCTTCGAGGTGTATCGTTTATGTAAGCACCGTATACTAATGGCACGGATCCGTGTCAGCAGCACTGGGCCAGGAATGCTTGCATCACGGATCTGTGAGATCAGCAGCGAATGTGTTAATACATACAGATTGTGCAATACAAGACAAGACTTTTATATTTATTGAGTCCCCATTACCCCCAAAATTTTCATTTTTACCCTATTTCGGATAGTTTATCCCAGTTCGACGACCCCTGCTCTAAGTTATAACTTATCGATATAATCACTTACGAATGATTAGTTACAACAATTTATTATGCTCCCAAAATAGCAACAGATCAATATCTCTAAGACGGAGCACCTCCTTCGAGTATTTAATGTGTGATGAACCAGAAGGTTAACAACCCCAGCAATTTGTTATTCTGCGAGTGGATACCCTGTGTTGACATCCTGGCGCTTCTTTCTTCGCGTGTTACAATCACACGGTCGATTAGATTCCATATTTCACAGTCCATCGACTTGTGACAAAGATGACTTATGTTGAAACGCTCGTTCCAACTGCAGTGGATTCTATCTAGACATTTATTTATTTATTAATACTACGAGTATGCTTGTTTTATAGCCGAATGCACACATCCAGATGCACTTCTGCGAATGGAAAGATATCTTCTTGGAATTTTATATTGCTTCCAGTGTCGCAGAATATAAGATTTGCATCAGAGACTGTTTGAAAGTTGTAAAAGTAGTCTACCGAATAAGATAAGTAGTTTTGTCGAGAATGAAAAAAAAGAATTCATTTAATTCATGTTAAGGTATAATTATATTAAGTAGATGTAACTGCAGTAATTTTTTTTTTAAATATGCCCGATCAAGATCATCTATGAATTGTATGATTTAAGATTTTAGCTCCGTCCATTCTGTCAAATTATAAAAATATATGTTACAGTAAAAGCATTCAAAATTAAAACATAGGTCAACTGTGTTATAACTGGAATTACTTTGTACTATAGAATTGAATAAGATTAACAACTATATGTGTAATACTTTTATTGACACTTGAACTCATATATAATTATTGAATTGAATAATTGCAAGATATCATGTAACTAGATTTTTATAAGGATACAACAATCTCCCACGCTTGTTATCGAACGTAGTCTCGCAAGTAGTTTGGAGGATGACGTATTCTTGATGATCGACGAATTCTCGCTGGCTGATGTTCTTGTGTTTCATTTTGTGGAATTGTACCTTCTGGAGTTTGGGTGCTAGGGATTGAATTATTTATTTCATTAGAGATTACGACAGGTAGTTGATACTCTTGATTCTGGAGAGAAGTTTCATCTTGTTCTAATTCTTGGTCCTGTGAGCGTTGTTCCAGTGCGAATGTGATTTTCTTTTTCTTAGGCACCTTAGTTATACGAATTTGATCAATATGCCTTTTTAATTCGTAGCCATCATCCAGTTTAACTTGATAATGTAATTGACCCATCTTTTTGATAATTTCTCCATATTTCCAAAACTTCTTGTTTCTTTCGTAGAATCTAACTTGGACCGTTTCTCCCACGCTTAAATTTCGAGTTCGTTGATTATTTTGTAAATTCTTATGGTGCCTTATTGGTCTAATAGCGTCAAGTTTTATTCTTATTGGCCTACATAGGTATAATTCTACTAGTGAGTTGCCACAAGCGAGAGGTGTAGCACGGTATTTTAAAAGAATGTCTTGCACTTTTCGATTTATAGAAAATGGTTCATTTGACATAGCTTTAAGTCGATTTTTTAGTGTCTGTACATTTCTTTCCGCTAAACCGTTAGTCGCCGGATGTCCCGAAGCTATTAATTTTTGAAATATGCCATGTTCCTTACAAAATTGTTTAAATTGTTCACTTACAAAATTTTTGGCATTATCTGATACGATCACATCTGGGTATCCATGGAAAGTAAAAAAAGAGATCAATTGATTTTCCAGATGTTGGAGCTTCTCGAACTATTTTAACTTCTATCCATCTGGATTTTGCATCGATAACTAGAAAGAAGTAATAATCTTGAAATGGTCCGGCATAATCGATATGAATTCGACTCCAGTTTTTTTCTGGCGGATCCCAATGGTGAATCGGTGTTTTTGCCGGCGAATGTCGAATATCTGCACACGCTTGACATGATTTTACTAATGTCTCGATATCTTTATCGATATTTTTCCAATAGCAGTATCTTCTGGCTAGCTGCTTCATTTCAGTGATTCCTATATGCGTACTGTGTAGTTCAGCAAGTACTAATGGTTGAATTTTTGATGGAATAACTACTCTTTGGCCATTGAATAATATACCATCTTCTACTGTAAATTCATTTTCACCATCAGATTTTGGAATTACCACTAACGGCGATCCCCAATCGCTGTTATTAACTTTGGAAGTAATACCTGCGGCTTCTAAGTCGTCTAGTTCCTTTTCCACTTTTTCTCTCAGAGCGTATGGAACGTTTCTTTATTTAATGAATACTGGTTTGGCATTCTTGCGAAGATGAAGATACACCGTAAAGTTTGGAACGCATCCTATTCTTTCTTCAAAAATTTCTGGAAATTTATTGATTAATTCATCGGTACTTAATATATAGGTGTAAATTGAATTTATTTTCGATGTAATATTGTTATCTAATTCCTGAAGATTTATATTGAGATGACGAATCCGTACGCGTCCTAATAGTGGTTCCAAAGTGTCTTCGACAACATACAACTCTTCTATTGATGTTTTGTTTTGATAGCTGACGGAAACGTTTATTTTTCCATCAGGTAAAAATACATTTTTCGTATACGACCTGAAGGCAACATCTGATTTTTGAAGTTGGGCATTTAATTGAAGTGCTTTAAAGGTAGATCGTGGAATCAGTGTAAACCCTGCACCAGAGTCTACTTCAAATCTTTGGGGTTTTCCTTCAATGAACACGGTTATATAAAATTTATTTGTGTCTTGATTCTTTTCATTCTTGAAAATGTCAGTTATATTGATACCTGGCAGTTCTTCTTTAATCGAATGTGTTTCTAAATTTCGTTTCTTGTTTTCTAGAAGTGTGCGAATACATACTTTTTTAACGTGTCCAATTTTGCCACAGTCATGACATTTTAATTTATTTTGATTTATTTTACAATCCCTTGATAAATGATTTTTTTTACCACATCGTATACATAAATTATTAATGCCTAATTCTTTGTAGTCGATTCTGGATCTTGATTTTGAACGATTTCTTATTCTTTCTGGAAGATATTTTTTTGATTGACATCTGTCAGGTAGAATATTTATATGTCTTGAATTATAATTAATTTTATTTACGGAATCACTTATTGAGTCCCGACGTTGAGCTAATGACATTTCTTTACAATCTAATTTTGATGCTTCGATGGCGATTGATTTTGCGACGATTTCTTCAAATTCGAGATCACTTGACTGGAGTAATTGTTCTCGAATTGAATTATCTTTTATACCTCTGATAAACTCGATAAGCTCGAAGAAATAAGTTAGCAATATTTATTTTGCAGGTACACGGTGATATAAAATCGCATTCAATTGTATCGCGTCTTAATTCAGTTATATAATCTGCAATAGTCTGATTTTCTTTTTGATAAGTTGATAAAAATTTATGTTGTGCTACCAGAACGTTTTTCTTTGGACAGAAATGTTTTTCTAGGGTTTCTATTAGATCTTCGTATTTAAAATCTGTGGGCTTCTTAGGTGCAACTAATGCTGATAAAATATTGTAATTTGTTGACCCAATTGAATTTAATAGCATTTGAGCCACCATTTTTTTTATCGGTAAATGCATTTTTTAATTGAAGATAATTTTCAAACCGTTGACGGTAATTCCGGAAATTTTCCTTTTGTTGATTAAAATATTCAAAAGGGGGTATCAAGGTTGTTGAAATTACTGGTTGTAGTTCTGGGTCTTGTATTTTTCGATTTTGTAAATGCTCTAATAGTGCTTTTTGATTTGTATTCATAATGGCTAAAAATTGATTAAATTGATCTGCATTCATTTTGAATTTTTAATATAGAATTTTCAATAACAGAGGACCTGATTCCTGATTTTCCTCGTCGCCAATTTGTTATAACTGGAATTACTTTGTACTATAGAATTGAATAAGATTAACAACTATATGTGTAATACTTTTATTGACACTTGAACTCATATATAATTATTGAATTGAATAATTGCAAGATATCATGTAACTAGATTTTTATAAGGATACAACAAACCACCAACAAACTGGTAAGTTTATTAGCAAATGTAAAACAAAATATATGAAAAATAAGATACTGACACAATGTCAGTGTCAGTGACATTGGCAGAAAATAACGTTATTCATACGGCTATGAATTAAGGTAATATTTCTGAATTAATATATAAACTTACGTTACAGCGAAAGTATTGTCAACAACGACCATCATTTTAAAAATGAGTGTCCTAAATGTTTATAGTACGTCAAAGAAACTGATAGAACTCTCGCATATGACAGATTTATTCATGTTGCAGTTTGCCGCATTGACCTCGAGCTGACTAAATGCAAATCTTTCTCGACAGATGACTCACAGAACACATGATTATTTAATAAATTAATAGTTTAACTTTGATTTTTTTTAAATATCTTTATTTTTAATTATTTGCTTCATATAGCAAATTCTGCACTTTAACAATTGTATCTGATTTGAATCTTCGCCTTACTGGTAATTTTAATTTTATAGCACAGGATGTATGAGACACTACATTTCACTTAATGCACTTTAAGCCAGATTGAGCTAATTTATGACATCTCTTACAAGTTAGGTATGTCAACTAAATCATTTAGGGACAAATTTTGCGGTTTATCAGCCATCTTGATCTTATATATATATATATATATATATATATATATATATATATATATATATATATATATATATATATATATATGTTATTAATCTGTTCATGATACAGATGACCTGGATCGGATATCTTTAAAAAAAAATAATGTACCTACTGTCATTCTATAGTAGTTTATGATCACCAGATAACCGAGATCAGTAGTGATTTCCATATTTGACTACACAAATATGAGTTTCCCCAATGGTTATGCCCGTATGCCCCTTACCCAAGTCTAATTTCAGTGTAAATTTGCGAACGACAACGTATTGTGGAATGCGTGTCCTTGAACTTCGTGACATGGCTAACGACGATTCAACTTTCCACTGTAGGATTATAAACGGATGCCAAAAATGACGATGAGATTAAGAAAAGCAGTACCTACGGCACAAGAAGTGAATAGTTATTTGCACAATGATCTAAAAAAGAGGGTCTTTTCATAACGAGTGTAAATGTTGTGCGGGAGACGTAGTCGAGCGCAGCAATTACACGAGTGTATGAACTTCTTTCTGGCATTCTGGCGTCCGCAAAAAACGGCACAATTTAATATATTTTTTATTCAACTTGTGCATTAATATCAATTTGCGAAATATGTCATTATTTCATTAATTATACGTAACCACAACAACGTGTATTTCATACACTGTGTACAATATTTTGTACACCGCGTGCATTATTTCGTATACTTATTTCGTGCACTGTACACATTACTTCGCGAACTATTTCCCGCACATATACAAAATCAGTCATAAAACGAGCAAAAACTTGCATTTTAATTTGTGTAAATATTTTTAATACAAATAAATGTGTATAATTTTATAAATCTAATATTAAACTTCTGTAAAAATTCAAAATGAAATGTATCAAAACTTATAGGTAAATTCAACTGTTATCTGTCATATTGACAAGATGTCAATAGAAGTTAATTTTATTTAAATAGTTATACCGTTTCTTTTAAATGTTAAATTTAGCTGTAGAAAAAATATTGTATGTACCCTTATACTCTCGTGCACATGGTACACAAATAACTATTTACATTGTACATTCCAAAGACGAATCGCAGTTTCTTTCCATATAACTATTGTTCTACTTACAATTTTCTTTTTAAAATGTTACTATTATTAATTTGAAATGATTATTTTTTTGACAGTGACATTTATCTGTCAGTTACATACATTTGAAATATGAACTGTGTAACTAAGAAATTGTGTTTATCTTTAAAACATAGACTCCGGTATTTATAAAATTGATTATTTTATTAATTTATCTATAAAATATATAGAAAAATTATTAATGCATGCCTGTAGAAAATTCAATAATCTTTAATTTTAATAATAACATAATCGCAAAAATGACATTTAAAGGTATTTTTGGAAGAAAAACTATTTTGAGCTTCTAGTAAAGTGCGATTTCCAGTTATCCGATTTACACCAAAATCTACTGGCTTCTGTCCATATTAGAATAAGGTCAGAATACAAGGTTTCAAAATTCTGCGGGTGATAGTATTTGAGTTAGAGTGACCAGAAGATTCACACACACATACATACACTCACACATACACACCCACAGACATCATTGTGAAAATGTTAAAATCGAATTCCATGGACCTTGAAACGTGGTCATTTATCGATATGCGATTTTTAGCATGATCCCTATACCTCCCTTACCAAGGGTAGCGGGAGATAAAAAAGTTATTAATTTTTTTTTTTTTATTAATTATTCTATTAACCGCAACATAATTCAATCCTTCGACGGAGCTTTTTAAAGTTAAAGTTAACTGTTAAGGCGGATATAACTTTTCTGTTCTAACGTTAGCATTTTAGTGTAAAAATATTGTCAATACTTTCCACATTAAACTACATACAAATATTGCAATAAAGATAAGTTTTGCGATATTACTTTAACGATATGAAAGATAACGACATGACATGACACTTGACATGTTGCAAATGGGTTAAGCAAGCCATGTATCGAAGGCACTTTCCTAATTTTGAGGATGGAAATAATAAAAAATAATTAAAATATTATTAAATAAAGGTATAAATGGCAGAAGTCGAGCAAAAAAGTTCTTCCTATAACATTTTTTTGTAAGATCAAAAATAAATACTTTTTCCCTCTTGTAAACTCAATCCGGGGACATATTGTATATTGCATATGTTGAATTTGCTTTGACTTATTGATGTATAGTCGTATTTTAAACATTATGGAAAGCTTAGGTCAGGTACAGTCTAAATCATGAATTTTTGGGTGTATTCTGAATAAATCTGTAAGTCCTACAGGTCTGTAAATCTGTAAATTATGAACAAAATCGCAACAGATTTGTTCAGAATTGGCCTATTAATATGTCTTATATTTCCATTTGGCGTAGTCTCCATTTTCCGTACATGAATGCCCAAGAGATATTCAGAATCTACTCGTATCTATGAATTGTAGAAATGCAAGTCAATATATTAAATGCATTCATGTGAAATTAATGGTACTTAAGGAGGTTTACTGCTAGTCTTTTGATCATCTAAGACATGTTTCACACTTCTAAAATTATATTCCTAGTCTGTTCTGTACAGTCAAAAGTACAATTATATTTTGTTTTTATATTAGTAACTAATCGATAAACTACAACCGGTGAATTGTGCCTAGCTATGAAATAAGGGTAGGACGGAACTGTTTAAGGAAAATCTTTTAATTTTCAAATGCTATTGCAGTAGGCAAAAATAAATTTTTGTATTAGAGAAAATGATTTTTTTTTTCAAAAATAAATTTGGCATAAAAATATTAAATCGTATATTAATAACAAGTAACAAAACATGTACTTGTGCTCCCATTGCGAATATAAAATATAAATAAATTCAAAATATTTAATTTGCATAATTAAAATATTTTTTTTCTTACTTTTTCTTTTTAAATTTCTCGTGAATCTTGAATCTAAAATCTCTAGAAGTACGCAATTTTCATAAAAAATTGTTAACACTATGACAGAATGTGTTCAGGGAGCCAATTTGTAACTAGAAAGCGACAGCGAATACGAATGCAATATGGCGGGTCACTGAATAAGCGCCATCTTATTTTCTATTCATATGACTGATTTCTATCGTATTGTGTACACTATACATATTCAGTACTATAGCTCGTGCCAAATAGAAATGACCTGCGCGTAATAGTATATTACGCACCATGAACTGTAAGTGACAGTTCTTATGTCGCGAATTTTTAGGAAATCTAGACCCTACTGGTGTCGATTTCCCAAACTACATTCTCGACCTAAAAACTGTCATTTACAGTTCATGGTACGTAATATACTATTACGCGCAGGTCATTTCTATTTGGCACGAGCTATAGTCTGACATTTGTTCAAATTTCTCGCGTAGGGAATTTTTTAGTTCATTCGAAAAGTAGTGCTATTTGAAGTTGTATCATACTTATTTTGTGCTTATATTTCCTTTATGTATCATACACATGTTTTTAGTTACGATGAATATTTTAATTAATTTGTAATATAACAAAATAAATAAAAAATAGTAATAAATAAAAGGTACTAAAAATTAAATAATAATACAATCAATAACAAACTACACACTAGGTAAAATAAATGAGCCGATAACTTATGCTTATTCAGAAAAAAGTAGTGGGGATTATCTTATTCAACATGAATTGTATTCGCTATCGCTTTCTAGTTACAAAATTGGTCCCCAGTACTGAATCACTCACTCAAGTCTGAGTGGAGTATGAGTCGAGGAAGAGACCTTTTTTTTAGGAAAATTATGTTTTATAATTAAGCGCAATTATTTTGACAAGTATGACAAGCATATAAACCAGTATATTGTACAAAATTTTAAACTTATATAGTTCAAAATACAAGTAATTTGAAACAATGAGTAGATACAAAATTGAATGGCAAACAAAAGTTTCCTTCAAAAGAAAAATTATGATTGAATTTGAAGTCCAATGGAATTGAAAATGTGATACGTGCGAAAGTAAATTATAAATTTGTAATTAGAACTACACAAATATCATTCAGGAACATTAAAATCTCTATTATAAATGAGCAGTTATCACAAGAAAACTAATAAACCAAAAGTTTATTGAAAGAATTAAATCCAGTTGAAATTAAAGAATACACCAAAATCCTTGCTTCCACATTCCATAACATTGTACCATGCATCTTGAATATCACTTCAAAAGCAAAAGGTTTACGGAAGTAGTTATCACCTCTCAGCAATAATCTTTTTAAGTAAAGAAAAATATATTTTTTTATAATAAATATTTTAGTTTGGAATATATAAATAAATATCGTTGCCATTTTTGCCATCTACAAACTTAGCCAAAATTGTCTTCCAATATAAAGTTTTTTAATGTTGTTATCAATATACTCCACTAGAAATTTTCCTCAAAGCATACTTATATTGTACGCGTGAGATAGGCCTCAAATATCTATGAATTACGAACTGTCATTTTGAGTAGAGTATGAGTCGAGTATGAGTGAAGTATGAGTCGAGTAGAGTGGAGTATGAGTCTAGGTAAAAGGTTTTCTCAAATATTTATAAATTTGAAAATGTCACTTTGAGTCCGAGACAAGGAAAAAGAATGATCCCATAAATAATATAAATTAATTATGAAAAATATTGTATAAAACAGTAAAATTAACGTTATTCGTTTTAATTAGAGGTTAAAGTATCTAGTAAATATTATATATTTTATTTATTATTTATCCATATAGCAAAAGTGATCAAATTTCAAATTCGATTGTTCGCGATTTTTATTATCCTTTACCTATTTACAGAAATTAAACTAATTACCTCCTCGTTCACAATTGCAGTTCTTATGCTTTTATTGACATACAGTAAAACAGCAAATCATTCTTTTTACTTCTGTAATATTCATATTTCAGGTATTTAAGATTATTAATGCATATGAGCACACAAATAGTAACCTACCTTAAATAATCTCTTAAATTTGAGCATTTTTTCGCTTTACACTTAAATATAATGGCTGGTACCACAAGCCTGTTTTAACTAAAACGATGTTTTAAGAAATGTCAAATTCAAATTTCAATATTTAATTTCACCCTTACGTTTGAAGAGCGATTTTTTTAAAAATATTTTTTTGATTATGAACTATGTTCTGCTTTAAAATCATATTTTGATAAATTTAATATTATTTATTATTAATATTAAATAATGAAATTTGACGTTTCTTAAAACATCGTTTTAGTTAAAACGAGGCTTGTGGTACCAGCTATTATCTCTTTAACGGTGATAGTATACTTTAAAAATGACAACTGGAATATGTGAAAATAATTTTCAAATCTTATTTTTTAAAATGTTGTACGTTGATCGTGCAAAAAATGTTAAGGAAATATCTACATGCAGAACCACACGAGTATATCGATGGCTGAATGCATAAAGAGTGTATGTCCAATTTTGTTAGTTTTAACTTAATTACGATTGAAAATTTCATTAATATAATGACTATTATTAGGAAGCGTGTTTTCATATTCTATTCTTATGATGTTATGCGAAACTTTTAATAAAGGGGCCCTATGAAAGTGTGTTCGTAATACAGGCCATGTTCGATGCGAATCTTGTTCGACTTAGCCATTTATTCATGTTTGGAAAGAGGAAGAAGTCACAGGGGGCAAAATCAAGAGAGTATCATGGATGAGGGAGCAGTTCGTAGCACAATTCGTGCAATTTGGCCATTTCAACTGCGGACGAGTGAGCTGATGCATTATCATGGTGAAACAGCACTTTTTTTCTCCAAATGGGACCGCTTTTTCATCAATTCAATATTAAATTGATTAAATAAAGCGACATAGTAATGTCCTGTGACTGTTTTCCCTTTTCCAGATACTCGATGAAGATTATACCTTGCGAATCTTAGAAAAACGTGGCCATGGCCTTTCCGGCCGATCGAACGGTTTTTGCCTTATTTGGAGCACGTCCGCTAGGAGAAATCCACTGCTATCACTGCTGTGCTTATCTAGATAACGTTATCTAAAATTTTATCTAGATAACGTAGTTAGTATCTTTTATCTAACATCTAGTTATTTAAAAAAATACTATCTAATATCTTATCTGTTTAGTAACATACAAAAGAAAGATAAGATAACTTTTATTTATGTGAGCTATTAGCTCCATCTATACTCAAAATCGAAATACAACTTAGCAAGTTACGACAAGCAAGGCCTATTGCATCGTGCATTTGTATCGCGGTTTGTCTTTTCTTTAGCTACATTACGCGACTCTCCGATACTAATTTTGAAAAAATATTATTTTTAAAAACAAGAATACAGTGTGTTAAAAAAAATCAAACTCAAAGTAGGCTGCGAACAGAGAAACGTATGTCTGATCATTTTTCAGTTCAAAAGTCAAGTTGTCGAAATTGATCTTGATATGTAATTTTATGGAGAAATGGTAATAAAGAAGGATACAGTATATTGCCATTCGCTATTTTTACCTTCAGTCACCTTTAGGTAAAGGAAGGTATTGTCTTTTTTCAAAAAATTCAAAGATGAGTTTTTAGTGAATAAGTACGTTTTAGGGTCCGTAGGATATTTTTACGATGATATATGTATATGTGTGACGATATTTTCATAGACGATAACTCATACACTACAATTCTAAAAATTATAATTCTTAAAAGTAGCCTCATTTGAAGATTTTAACAGTTTTTCTTGAAAAACGCTGTTATATATCATTTTTTGACATTTAATGTTATTATAAATATTAAAGAATATTCTATTATCTATATGAATTGATTGCATTTTATACTTCATATTCAATGTATATGGAGTTAAAAAAATTATAAAGAAATTAAATTTCATAAATCAGCGAGCTATGGAAACAGTTACTATATTAAGAAAATTTTAATTGACAGATGTCAGTGTCAATGAAAAGAAAATGAATGTGGCAGAGAGATAAGGATGAATGCTGGAGAAGACAAGAAAATATAGGATAAGGAATGAGAGAATCATGGAAATGGCTCGAGTGATAGAAGTTTCGAGAAAGTTACAAGAGAGACAATTACATTAGTTTGGACATGTCATGAGGAGAGATGAATATATTGGAAGGAGAATGAACAGCTACTCGTAGAAGGTAGAAGAAACAGAGGAAGACCAAAGAGAAGATATAAGGACTGTATTGCGGAAGACTTGAGAGAAAAGGAGCTGAATGAGGACGACAAGCAAAATAGAAATGAGTGGATGAAGAAAATCAAGAATAGCGACCCCTAACGAATGGAAAAAGTTAAAGCAGAAGAAGATGTCAGTGTCAAGTGCAATTTACATAGTTTGTTTATGAAATAATTTTACTGGAAATATAGAATCTATTACAAGAATATTTATATATGGAATTTGTACATAATACACAGAATTGACGAAAGGTATTGTGCTGGCCACAACAGATATTTTTTTTACATAGCTAATAGGAGCACGTACCGGGTGACTGAAAACGGGCCAATCAAAATAACTGTTGTATTTATACTAATTTTCTTTTTATATTTGTAAACAACGCTTTGACTTTGCTATGTATATTAATTTAATAAATAAAATTTCAAATTAAATATGAACACTAAATATTTCTTGTTCCTTTTTCACCCATTTCACAATCCGTTTTTAATATTTTTTCAATGATGTCTGTGTGTGTGTGTATATGAGTCGGTTGGAAGGACGATTTCTCAAAAACTATAATACTTAATATATCTGTTTAACTACGTATTTCTCAATCGGACATTACTGGGAAGAGCTGAAAAGGTTTTGGTAATAATTGGACAACCGGAAGTAGCAGATTCTTAAAAAAAATCTTCTAAATACTATTTTTTGAAAATTTTTGTTTTAGCATAAGAAGAGTATATTCTCTATCTGATACATATAAATATTTTATTATATCTTATAGATTTAGAAATAAAATAAGATAGATAATAATCAGTTGTAATAAATCTCACAGCACAAATTAATGTCATGGAAATCAATTAAAAAATTAAAATGTTTGTAATTGACAGATAAATGTCAGTGTCAAAAATCTAGAGACATTATTGAAGATTTTTTCTGGGAAGTACATACATTATATTAGTTTTTATTGTATTAATAGTTACATATTTAAAATTATAGGTATATTACATATACCCTTCAAAAATACTGTCAATCCCGACAATGAATTGGAAACATTTCGAAAAATTAGAAGAGGACAAAATTTCTTCATAGAATGAATTTAAAATTAAAAAATCTAAATATAAAGAATAGATGTAAGTAGAATTTTTGGCGTAGAGTGTAGGTATACAAGAATTGTTAAATACAATGGGGAGCGAACAGTCATATCACTTTGTTGGCCTTGACATGCAGATATGGGTCGCGTGTCAGAATGATAGCTAGTAATTATGTACATAAATGTCAAATATCATAATTTTTTATTCTAAATTTAGTGACTTTCCAATTCCATGTGGTTTATTTTTCTCGACAAGTAAATTCTACACTGCTGATGAAAAATTAACTAAGTGAATTTAGAAAATCTTGATTTTTTTAATGAAAAATTCTGACATTTGACATCTATGTACATAATTACCAATTGTCATTCAGATACGGGCCACCAACAATGTCACATGATTGCTCGCGCCCTATACTTATGTAACCAAAAACGGAACCAGCGAGAGGTATTGTGCGGGCTACAACAGATTTTTTTACTCAGGGCTGCAGTCCACGAGCCGCTACTGATTAATAGTGTAGAATATATTCTCATCAGCATTAATAGTGCGGAATATATTCTCGGTATTATTATTACTGGAAGTTTCTTTTTGATTTTAAATCATTCATCCTTAAAATGAATAAATGGTGATATTGTTGATTGGTTGTTTTTACATTAAGCCACTGACATGCTAGTGGTTATATAATACAAATTTATGTGCATGAAATTTTATTTGTTTACTATAATTATTGACAAAGGGGTTGTCAATTTTAGTTTTGTTTGAGAGTAAAAAACTTTCAATATTAATGCTATTTCATGTTAATAATAACTAATTAATAGTTATTTAACTATCAAGTGTGTTAATGAGGGCGATTAATGATCGAGACATTTTAACGCGTGAGCGTAGCGAACGCGTTAATTGTTGAGATCATTAATCGCCAATTAACACACGTGTTAGTTACAATATTTTTTCGTTGACCGTATCTTACTATGGAAAATCTAATTTTATTCCATGACAAATTTTTTTAGGTTAGTAATGGTTGACCGAACGTCAAATTTTACGTCAGAAAATCAATAAGTTTTGTCATCAATTGTTTTGTGCGTTCAGTTTACTTAATCCTAGACGAACAAGTGGTTTTTTATGTTATTTGAGGAATTTTATTCTTTCAAATTCATTTTAAAGGTATGCTACGTGAATATATACCTAGCTAGTAAGTGTCAAAAGCATGACTTTTAATTCTGTCCACCTTTTTGCTACAACTTAGCGTTAGCAATATATGCTGTGTTCCATGTGGTGAACGCACCCAATAAATCGTTTATTAATAAAAAATCATGCATTAATAGGGGTCATTAATGAATGATTTTCTATACATTAAGATAGCCTATTAATAAACGGTCGACGGAAAAGATTTTTAATTTCAAAAGGGTGTACAATCCAAATTAAATTCGAGATATTAAAAGAAAACAGATGTGTTTTCTTAATTTTTGGTACCAGTTGGTTTTTACTGCCTCTCATATTTTTGTAACGAGTTAGTTTTGATTGTATAATTATTGTTCTATACGAAATGAAAATGGGAATATAATAATATTTTAAAAGTTTCCTATGTATGGCTAAGTTGTCTGAATTTTATATAAACAACTAAAACAAAATTCAATTCACAGGTTCGTTAATTTCAACTTTGAATGCAAATCAGTTCGCAGGAATATTTATTACATTAAATTTCAATATACAACTTGAATACAGCAAAGCTGTGAGAATAACTAAATAGTCCATATTGTCGCGTAACTACATTCAGCAAATACCCGCACTAGCCTAGAGTGATCTCAGCATGCAGCAGCGCCATTACGAGCTGGTAGTTGGACTTGGAACCTTCACTGAACGCGTTGTTAATTATTGAAGAATGAATTATGGAGATAGCGAACGCCGCTGGAAATGTGTCTGTCAAGATATGTATGTGAGGCACATATTTACATAAGTTACTGCCTACTGATGGCAGCTAAACTGTGTTCTGGTTTGGTTAAATGGAATTTACATTTCAAATAACTTAGATTTGGATTTAATAGAGATGGAGATTTGATGATGGCTGGTACCTATTATTAAAAGAAAAGTTAATTAAGTAGTTCCAGGGAAAGTTAAATACATTGGCTGGTATAGTTGGTTCACGAAAGATGACAATTCAAGGTCTTTTATTAACCATATGGTGTAATATTACTTACAGATAACTTCACTGCATTTCGTATACATAGACGTACAACATGAAATATTTATGCATACATTTTAACTGAAAAAATAAGTAATTTATTAGAAAATTATGTTTCTTTTTACCTTCCGTCACCTTCAGGTAAGGAAGGTATTGTCTTTGGTCAAAAAATTCAATGATGAGTTTTTACTGAATAAGCACGTTTTAGGGTCCATATAATACGATTTTACCATTTTTACAATGATGTCTGTATGTATGTGTGTCTGTGTGTGTGACAAAAGTTCCGGATTCCATAACTTCAATACCACGATTCCAAAAATTATATTTTTTTCGTATTCCTCAAGTTTACATCCAGAAGAACAAGTGATTAGATTTTGGTTATAATTGGTCAACCGGAAGTAGCCTCATTTGAAGATTTAACAGTTAAATTTGATTTATTGACATTTAACGTTATTATAACTTAAAGAATATATTATTCTCTATACGATTTGATTACATTTTATACTTCATATTCAATAGATACAGAGTTAAAGAATTTTAAAGAAATTAAATTTTATAATTCAGCCAGCTATGCCAAACTTGGGAACTAGTAATATATTCATATAATTCAAATAGACAGTTGTCAGTATCAATAAAAAGTAAATGAATGTGGCAGACATGAGGATGTTGAAGTAGATATTGGGGAATACACGGAAAGATACGGTAAGAAAATAACTCTAGTGTTACAAGTTTTTAGAAAGATACAAGAAAGACGATTACATTGGTTTGAACATGTCATGAGGAGAAATGAAGAATTATATTGGAACAAGAATGAATGATTTAGTAATAGGACGTTAAAGAAACAGAGGAAGCCCAAAGATAACATGGAAGGACTGTATTGCGGAAGATTTGAGAGAAAAGGAACTGAATGAGAACGACATGCAAAAATAGCGATCCCTAACGAATGGGAAAAGCTAAAGAAGAAGAAGATGCCAGTGTCAAGTGTAATTTGAATAGTTTGGTTATGAAATAATTTTACTGGAAATTTAGAATCTTTTGTAAGAAAAATTATGGAATTTATACATTATACACGAGAATGACGGAAGGTATTGTGCTGGCCACAACAGATTTTTTAAATAATACTTTATGCTCTTCATCTATGTATTTGCAAAACACAATAACCTAGACTTGACAAAAACCATGGAATAATAATTTGATTTAAATGTGAACGTCACTGGGTAAATATTAGCATAGAGGGCAGTGTAGTAGATAATTAGATATCTGTTACTCTACGACATACGTCATTAATATTTGTAACGTGTTAGAAAGTAATGTCAACATGAACGTATATCTGTCACACAACATAAACTACATAGACATACGTCAAGTAATCTTTCTCTTTCTAACATGAAATGTTGGTAAGGTACTACTGTATTAAATATTGTATATTCTTTCTTCGAACAAGTGACCTTGAATTGTCATCTTTCGTGAACCAAAGTATAGCACGAGTGTGGTTCTAACACCTGTGTTAACTAAAACCATGTCAACGACTTGGCACATACTTCAGGGTTATCAACAAAATTAGTGTTGCCAATATACTGATTAAGCCGAAAATGTACTGATAACCATATTCAATAAATTTAGGAGCATTATTTAAAATAGTTGAATATCAATTGTTTCTACACTTATTTGTAGGATAAACAATTTAAAATAATTAAACCAAATTTATTGAATATGGCTGTCAGTATAGTTTTAGTTTAATCAGTTTATTGGCAACATTGATTTTGTTAACAACCCTAAAATATGTGCCAAGTGGTTAACATGGTTCTAGTTAACACCGGTCTTAGAACCATGCTCGTGCTACCAGAGCCAATCTGTATAGGAACATAATTTTATCATTAATTATTTGCAATTATTCAACACATTCCTGAGCAAGGACACTTCTTTCGTTTCATGCACATTCATCGCTCTTTCCACTCGGAAACTTTCTCTTCCCCAACATACTACTAAAATCACATCCATCAACTTACATGCTAGACGACAACGCGACGGTACAAACTCAACAAAACCAACATAATATTACTGAGTGTCTATTTGAAATATGTTATATACCTATAGGAAATACAATGTTAATTTTTCTTTATATTACTGTAATTACCTAGTAATTTTAGACAAAAATGTTTCAAATAAAAGTTGTAGATACCTAATTAAATTCTACACCAAAATCACAAATTTTATTTTGCATGTTTTTGGCGGAGGCTAGGGGCCTTGTAATAGAATGATCTGGTCGCGAATCTGTGGTTTGATCCCGACCGACGCCAAAATTACTTCGAATTTTAAATAGCACAAAACTCACAAAAATGACCCCTGTGGTGCAGTTTGCACTCCAGCTATGAGTTCCCGTGAGGTGACGCTTGGTAAACGCCCGCACAAATATATCATCTTTACTGATCACTGAAATATATTACAGACTGGAACTCGCATACTCTACCTATTATCATACGCTGAACTGATTGTCCATTGAATGACAATTGTTTGCGGGATTTTGTTTGTAATACGCCGTAAGCAATCATTATTATGGTACACCCTGTGTATACAAACTCGGCTTCGCTTCGTATGATAATCTTCAAGGGTTCATGGGTGGTAGCACCATAATCACGTTACGATTCTTGTCATGTAAATAACTATTATTTGTATAATACAAATAAATAATAAATAAAACAATCATTTGTGAATATTTTGAGTAGTATAATATAAAGTATTCTGGCCCACTTTCCAGGTCAGTAGAGAGGAAAAATACGCTCTGTGCTCTGTATACTACCCAGTGAAGAGTATAGTAATAGAAACTGTTCGTTCTAAATAGAAAAATACAAATGAAACCCTCAAAGTTCTGTAAATATATAAATAAAGTAAATAAAATGTATCTCCATGTATACAATTAGCCTATTAAACGTCTGGAAACTACTACTCATTTGCCTGTCAGGTGTTTGTGTAAAACAATGTCTCCCGTTTTGTGTACGTTTACTTGTAGTAGTGTTTACAATGGAGCTTTGTGTTTGACGGAGAAGCACCCGAGACAAGGCAACACAGAGTTGTTTGTTCTTAAATTATTAATTTAGTAGTTATGTCTCTAAATTGTTTAGTTATCAACAAAATGAGAAACATGTAGCATGTGGTTTCTCTAGGTAATTGCACTTTGTTTACACAAAAGAATAATAGACATATATATATGCTCAGGGCCGTTTATAGAGGTACTATCGCCTGCGTGCAAATATACAGGGTGTTTCAGACCACCCGTCCCAGGCTTTTTTTAAACTATAAACGTCCTAGAGATTCAGGAAAAAAAATTGGCATAACATAATCCTATCTGAAGAATTTAATGGTAGTAATCTCAACTTCCGGAATTTACCGGTAGTAAGCGTAACTACACCCAAGTTAAAAATTTCAAATGGGAAACTAGGTCATGTATGGTATCGTAGGATGTGTATTCTCAAAAACAACTTTTGTTGGAATTTTTTTTTTATATTAGATATTATTTACAAAATAAATACAAAAAATTGTTTTTGCACGATCGTTTTTTACCTCTCGCTAAGAGAGGTATTGGATTCATGCTAAAAATCGCATATCCAGATTTTATTGAATAAGCACGATTTAAGGTCCATACAATCCGATTTTAACATTTTTACAATGATGTCTGTGTGTGTGTGTGTGTGGATGTGTGTGTGTGTGTGAGGTTGTTGGAGACACGATTTCTCAAATTCTATAAGAGTAAAGATCTGTTTGACTACGGATTCCTCAATCTTACAATAATGGGAAGAGTTGAATAGGTTCTGGTAACAATTGGACAACCGGAAATGGTAGTTTCTAAAAAAAAAAATTTCTAAATATTATTTTTTGAAAATTTGTTACTACAAATATTAAAGATAATTAAATTCTCAATCTGACACATTTAATTTTTTTATCATATCTCGTATAGGTTTGGAGATATAGTATATAATAATATAGAATAATCTATTGTAATAAATCTCGTTGCCAGAAAAACAGTTGCGATATTAAAATTTTTGTAATTGACAAATAAATGCAAAAAGTCAGTGTCAGTTCTGGGAGGTATGAGTACATTTAATATATATTATTGTATTATTAATTAAATATTTATTTAAATTGCAGGTATGTCAATATTACATATATCCTTAAGAAATACCGCTAATACCGTCAATAAATTTGAAGTATTTTGAACATATTAGAATAGTAGGATAAAATTTATCATAGCACGAAAGAAGAGAAACAATTTAAATTATTTGTGTGTACAAGAAATGTTAAATTCGTTACTTATAGGGCGCGAGCAGCCATGTGACTTTGTTGGCCTTGGCAAGCAGATATGAGGATCCGTGTCAGAATGACGGCTAGTAGTTATTTACATAGATGTCACAATTGTCATATGTCATAATTTTTCATTCAAAATTTCATAATATTCTGTTTATTTGTCATCCATTAGTATGGAATATACTTGTCGAGGAAAATAATCCACATGGATTTGGAAAATCATAATGTTTCGAATGATACTTGACACCTATGTATATTAGCAGCTGTCATTCTGACACGGGCCCCCATATCTGCTTGCTAAGGCCAACAGTCACAACTGCTCGCGCCCTATGCAAGATAAAATGAAAATGGCGAGAGGTTTTGTGCTGGCCACAACACATTTTTTTTTAATGTTTCCCGATAGGGTTTCCAAGGCAATAGGTTTTATTTACAATGTACTGATCGGTAAGTGACCAGGAAGCGGTGGCGGTGAGTAAAAAACAACAAACAAAGCTTACTTTAAAAGTGAAACAATTTTATTTTAATATGTCAAAATCATTTTCAATTCTTATTTTTTAAATTTTGTGTGTCGATCGTGTAAAATACGTAATAAGCATTACGGTCAGCAAGTGCTCTTCTACCGGTATCGGATGTATTGGAATTATCATCAGCCAGTAGGAAGCACTTACTGACCTTAATTCTTTAATAACTATAAAGGTTTGAACTGCCTTCCACATTGATCGGTGCATTTTTGTGGCCGATGTCGGATATTGTTGACTGCGCTTAACACTTCACTCAGCGAGCGGCAGACGTCTCGAATCCTGTCCTTCAAACGTCACATTAAACAAATGAAAAACAGGAATAAGCTGGCTATGCACCGATCAAGGTGGAAAGAACATTATAAAAAAATTTGTATTTATTTCGTAAATGATACTTAATATAAAAAAATGTTTCTTGAGTGTAGTTACGCTTACTTCCTATAAATTCCGGAAGTCGAGACTACTACCATTAAATTTTTCAGATAGAATTATGTTATGCTGATTGTTTCCCTGAACCTCTAGGACAGCGATGGCGAACCTTTTTGAGACGTGGGTCAAATTTTTTTTTTAGTACTAGCTCGTGGGTCACTAAGTGTTTGAATGAACATGGGGTAAAGAAAATTACATTAAATATGTATTATAAAATATTATTTATTAATATATTTATATATGTATACATATTTATAAAATATAACAAAGTATAAACATAAATTATTTAATGGGAAATCTGTTGCTGTTTATTTTCAGATAATTTTTTAATATCAGGTTTATATTTCGTATTCATTAGTTTGACGCATTTGCATTTGGCAGTTAATTCCCTTCCAAGTCTATTTCTATTAGAAGATTTTACAAAGTTCATTGAAAAAAACAATTTTTCACACGAATATGTGGACCCAAACATCGTTAAAAGAGCATTAGCTAGTTTTTTCATTGATATAAAATTACTTGGTACTCAGATGTTTCCCTAAGAGCAGCAGATCCAAAAGAGTGCCTAGCGGGAGAAGTCAGAATTAGCGCCCTCTCACCCGCCAGAAAATGATTCTCGGATATTTTGGGTAGCACTTCGTAAATACAATATATATATATATATATATATATATATATATATATATATATATATATATATATATATATATATATATATATATATATATATATATATATATGCCTGGCAGGCTGCGTGCGGGGCAAGCATTGTTCGCCCGCTAGGAACGGCCCTGCCTAGGGTATTTATATATTCCGGGTATGGTCATCAAGTGGCTCGCGTTTCGTCCGCCATTTGCGGGCCACTGTCATATTCGTTGTTGTTGCGCAAATTATTATATATTTTCGTGGCTATTTGTTTTATTTTAATTCAAAACACATTTAAATATACTTCTAATATTTATTTAAAGTGTAAGTAATACTTTTATTTTATTTATTTGTGTATTTTCTTGAGATACTGACTACGATGATTGGCAATATTGAAAATACATAAAAATTACAAATATTAAGCACAAACATTTAAATTTTTAAAAGGTAAGTTTAGAATACATACTTATTATGTAAAGAATAACTACAGTTATTAAATTAGATGTGATAATAACAACCTATATCCTATGCTCCACATATCCTCTAAATGTATGTCATAATAATAATAATTGTATATCTCTTAAATAAATGAATTTTTATTACCTTTGCAGATTTCATAGTGTAATTATTTAATATTACTTTATAATATAATATCACATTTCTTACAAATAAATAGGGAAATGAATACTCAGTATGTTTGACATTGGCCCGCAAATGGCGGCGATCTTGGCTCATGGCCATACTCTGTATATAGAGGTACCCTATATTATGCATGCCGGCACACATGTGGGTGTACAGGTGAATATGAAAATCTGTGAGATGTGTTTAATATATGAAAAAAGTTTGTGTGAAATATTAGCTGTCACGTAAAACATGAAAATAAAATTCCGAATTTTTACGTCTAAATTTTTTTGAATTTACACTTTTGCTGCTTGAGTAAATTTGATTTGAAAACGTGGGTAACAATGGATTTAGTACACGTTTATTTCAAAAAATTAATATCGAATAAACTATCAACCCAAGTACATGTTAAAAATAGGTATTTGACAATTATTCAACGCTTATTTCTTGAAATAACGCAGAATAAATTTGGTTTTACATCTTTATATTAAGTTCATTCAGTTACTGAACCGTAAATTAAAGATAATATTTGGAAAACATTGTTTTCCCATGTTTAGCGCCTATATCATGGATTCTCGTCTTCATCCTGTATAGTATCTTTTTAAACAGTACATAATTTCAAATAACATTTGCATTACTGCTTTCTAAATTATATAACGAGTTTAAAAACTAGTGAATACTGAGAAAAAATAAACACCATTATTGATTTAGGGGTTAGCAAAATATAAATATACAATAAATCAATACAAACTTCGTTGAAAACCAATCTCGCTCTATTTATGAAGTGAACTCGTCAACTTCCTTTTCTTATTTACGACATTATGAGGGACGTTCAACTTCGAAGTTTTGTAAACTCGTAAAGTTTACGCTGATTTTATGATCTGCGCCTGTACTTTATAGTTTTCCCCAAGGATTCATTTGAAATTCCCTCGTTGGAAACACATTATTCATAATTTCATAAGTTTAATATAAATAAAATGACAAACCTAATTAAATGGGACTATTTGGTTATTCAAGTTAAAGATAAAAATATAAATGACATATAAATGTTACAACCTATTGTAAATAAGTAATGTATTATCTTGTATTCATAAAGATTTTGAAGAATATAAACTAAGTTGTAAAATACATAAAAAAGCATAGTTTGGAACTATTAAATACCAACAGTATCAAGATTAAAATTACTACCAATCTTTCATAATAACAAGGTGAATAATAGAATTCGTGCCATGCACTTAACATACATTTTTTTGGTTTCGAAAGACTTTATACATAGATATTTTACTTTTATATGCCAAAATTTTTAAATTTACAATTTTGGTGCCCGAGTAATCTTAATTTAGAGTCGGTGTAATAACATAATGTATTATGCAAATATCTTAGAGAATTAACGTCGATTCCGTCAAAACAAGTAGGAGTGGTGGTTAACAGTTAACTCTGTTATTAAAAAAAAAAAAACAATACAGCTTTAAATTAAATTTACTCAGTTATCAACAACGTAAATTCAAAAATATTGGAAAAAAAAGTTTAGAATTTTAATGCCCGGTTGCAGAAACGTTCATCAACACTTTGTTTTATTAACGGATCATCAAAATGAATAAATGCAATGCGATTTTTTGACAGCAATGATTTAAATGTTATAAGAATAAGGAAATCAATTAAAATTTATTCATTTTGATGATCCGTTAATTAAATAAAGCGTTGATGAACGTTTCTGCAATCGGGCATAAGTGTAAAGTAGCGTATAATACAGATATCATTTAAAAACAAAATGTTTTCTCACTATAAATACCTAAATCCTTATGTCATGGATTCTCGCGGTCACCCTGCATAAGATTTTTACAAAAAAATGTTCTAGAAGCTAAGGCCAAATATTTCACAAATAATATAACATATAAACATTCAGATATGGTTGAAAAATATAGCAAGAGATAGAACAATTTTTTTAACAAAATTTTTACGCGTAAACAAGTATAAATACTAAAATATTTTAACTAATACGTCGAAGGATCAAGTATTAAGGATTGAAGCTTTTGTTATTGTTTACTCTTCTTGTTGAGTAACTTTTAAACATAAAAATATTGCTTTTGAATTTAAATGTTCAATTTTGTACTTAGATTCTTCTTAGGTTCTTGGCCGACGTTTTCGCATTTATTTATCTCATAAACATCGCAAGTTCTTAACAGCCTCAAATAATTATATTTCTCATATTTCAATTTGAAACAGTTATTCAACTTTCAAGTGAGCTAATGAGGGCGATTAATGATTGAGACACTTTAATTGTTAATAATAATCGCCAATTAACACATGATTGGAAAATCTAATTTTATTCAATGACAAAAAAAATGATTAGCACCCATTAAAATTGTTTGATAATAAAGATCATGCAGTAACAGAGGTCATTAATGAATGTTTTACTAAAATTGTTTAGTAATAAAAATCATGCAGTAATGGGGGGTCACGAATGATTTTCTAGGCATTAACCTATTAATAAACGGTCAACGGGAAAAGAATTATTACTACGCTCAGTCAGTTATTGACGTTTGGAATGCCTTTTATTGTGAAAATCAAAAAAAAAAAATCTTCAGAATTGGCAACTTTTCCTTGATTTTAATTCAACAACCTTCTTATAACTTGAGAAGCTTATATAAAAGAAGCCACTCATTCATTAAATTTAGGAAAGAATTGTAATTAAAAACATTCCGTCAGTCCGTCTTCAATGACTGAAGGTACGAGTACTCTTTCTATTTGTATGGTTCACTGCTTGTGAAGCCATTACGTATTTACGTGGCCTATAATTTGCGAATCGGATGTTCGCTTTATTGATAATTAATATCAATATCATTTGTTAATTAAAGTCATTAATTCTCTGCCGGAAAAGTTTTGACGTTGACGTCGTAATAAATGGTGTTTGTTTTACAAACAGTAAAGAATTATAAAGAAAAATGATTAATTTAATAAACACTACTTAATTATAAGAAAATATTTTTTAGAATAAATTTTGTTAAAGTTTAAAAACCATTTATTTATGGAAGGGATAAAATTAATATTTGAGGAGGAAACCTAATTAAACAGTAATGTAATTTTAGCGAAAGGTAACACTGGCAGTCATATGTATGCAAATGTTATTCTTAGTACATAATTATATTTGTTCTTTTGTCCCTGCAATTCGACAGTAATTTTCAGGACCAGCATAATTTAATTTTAATCGTCCTCAACACGAAACACAAACTATTAATAAAAAAAAAATGATGTTAAGCAAACACGTAACTTTGACATTTGATTTCATATCAAAAATATTTTTTGATTTTTTTTATACTTTTTCCTATTTCGCGTTTACAAAGTCAATTTTGCGACACTACTTTAGTCAGAAACAGTGTTAAAAAGTTGAACTACATACAACTGTTTTAGGGACACAGACTAAGTACTAAGTGTGAAACCGTTGAGTGAATAATGTATACATTATTCACTCAACGGTGAAACACAGATCTATCGGTTTAGTTGTCATTGCTCATATAAAATTACTGCATTTAATTTTTTTTTATAAATAAAAATCTGATGTGGCCAGCACATAACCTCTCGCCGTATATTTTACCTGGCTCTATTCATAAAGCAAAGAATATTTTTAGAAATACAAATAATATATTCATATAAGTCTATAACGTATAAACTATGACTCAACATAAAACAATTTTCACATATACTTACAAAATCTATAAGATATTTTACCATAAATTATGTACAATAAATTACAAAGTAGAGTTTACTATATATACCTGCTGGTAACACGGATTTTCAATTCGAACAACGTTATTGTTTACTTTCTCTTCATATTCTTCTAGTAAAAACATTAATTTTGGGCGGCTAAAATATATAATCTGAATTGTGCATCTATTCTTACATATCTTCTTTTACATTTTATTTTTTCATACATGCTGTATCTAAATAACACTAATTCCCATTAATAAAGTGATGGATAGATTGCACTCCGATTATTTTCTTATAACGATGTGTAATTTTGTCAATATTTACAACTTACTTGAGAAGAATTTGATAGCTTTTTCGCAGTTCAATGTTACTCCAGCTACAGTGCTGGTGTGCATTGTCCCATAATGTTTAAAACAAATTTAAGTCCTTCAACTTAGACTTGTCACCTCCATAATAGTCACAGATCAAGAATTAAGAGATTCTCCAAGTACATTTTTCTTTCATTACCCATTATTTCGATGAGATACATTTTTTTCTGTATTTTACGTTGCAGAGTGGAGACCATTAATAGTATTTCTGAAGGGTATGTGTAATATACCTATAATTTTAAATATTTAACTATAAATACAATAAGAAATAATATAATGTATGTACTTCCCAAAAAAAATCTTCAGTAATGTCTCCGGATTTCTGACACTGACATTTATCTCTCAGTTACAAACATTCAAATTTTCAACTATTTTTCATGGCATCCTTTCGGTTGTAAAATTAATTACAACAGATTATTTTATATATTATATTCTTTTTATCTCTAAATCTATAAAATATATATAAAAATATTTAAATGTATCAGAAAGAGAATTTATTTTTCTTTAATATTATCAAGAAAAATTTTCAAAAAATAATATTTAGAAGATTTTTTTTCAAGAATCTTCTACTTCCGGTTGTCCAATTATTACCAAAACCTTTTCAGATCTTCCCATGAATGTCCGATTGGGAAATACGTGTTAAACAAATTTTAAGTCTTATAGTTTTTGAGTAACCGTCCTTCCAACATCCCACACACACACACACACACACACACACACATCCACACACACACACACACACACACACACACAGACATCATCGTAAAAATGTTAAAATCGGATTGTAGGGACCTTAAAACGTGCTTATTCAATAAAATCTGGATATGCGATTTTTAGCATGAATCCAATACCTCTCTTAGCGAGAGGTAAAAAAGTTACATCAAACTGTACCGAACTTTTTTTTTTATTAAAATTCAAAGTATTTATTTATTTTTAGATTGATAATTATAAATTTTAAATTTAAGCAGTGCCGTAAGGGTATGGCAAAGATGGCGCACGCCACAGGCGCAAAGTTCTTAGGGGCGCAAAATTTTAATCATTTAAACGGTTTTAGATCAAATATTTTTAAAATCTGAATGAAAATATTTTAATACAAAAAGAAATATGTGAAATTTTAGATGTTATACTTACGCAGCTCAATGATAGATTTCACAGCATTACAGAATATTGCAAATGATTTCGGTTTTTTACATGGAAACTCTATAAAAAATATGGCCTTGGATGACATTAAAAATATGTATCAGACCTGGCGTTAAAATATAGCACTGCTACAGATGCTTTCGAATTTGTATGCGAAATAGAAAGTTACAAATATCAATCTATATCTCTTTTTGAAAATTTAAGCGAAATGGATGCATTTCAGGTTTTACAAAAAAATTATGAATTATCATTTCATAATACTTATCAAAACTTCGATATTGCGTTAAGAATTTTTTAACAATAGCAGTTACTACATCCTCTTGTGAACGCTCTTTTAGCAAACTCAAAATTATTTAATCTTAGACTGACAAATATGGCTATAATATCAATAGTAAAAAGATATAGCAAACAAATTAAAAAAAGATGATGTTATTGCTGTTTTTGCTAGTGAGAAATCTCTTAGAGTACCCTTATAAATATATTTTTTTTTACTATTATGTGTTTGAAAAGGTTGATTAAATAAAACGCTATATAGGAGTAGTCCTTTCTTCACGTTTAATTCGATTATTTAGTAGAATATAATCTCGACCGGTTTCGGTTTTTTAGAAAACCATCATCAGGTCGGAGATTGTTACAATTATAGAAATACAATATTGTTACAAACACATTAAAATGTTTTAGAAATAATAACAAAACTTAAGATACTTACAAAACAGAACAGACTTGCGTTAGATACACAATGAAATTGACATAATTCTAGGAGAGCACCTTCCCTCAGCCATTGGCAGAAAAAGTATTTTTGCGGAACGTAACTGTAAACCTTGCCATCAAAAGGTCCTAGAGTTTTATTTTTTTTATTTATTTAATCAACCTTTTCATCATTATTTTTTTTCTCTTGGGCAACAATTTTTCAAAGATTATATGTTTTATAATTTATTTTTGTTTTGTTAACATATATGTATATTCAGAATAAAGTATTTATTTATATCAGAAGTTTATTTTGGTGTTATTTTCTTGATATGTAGGGGCGCAATTTTTTTTTGCCACAGGCGCTCAAAACTCTAGTTATGGCTTTGAATTTAACTTCTAAATACCTGTTGTCCAAATGTCAAACATCCAAACAAATTGTTATAGTTTCACATGCAAATTTTGTTGGTTTCTTTGGATTTTGGATATTTATTTTTTTCGTGTCACTAGTTATAGTTAAATTTTTTGACTCTGTCGGGTACAGTAATAAAACTATAAATGAACTATAAATATCGCAATTATGATAAAGCGGCATATCCTTTACTTTCTGCAGTATAATACTGTTTGGCATCGGCCCATATTTTTGAGCCGATCTATTCATGCATTGAATCAAACGTCTACCAGGTATGTATATGAAAATAACCTTACAATCCTTTAACATAAATGAATAGAGCGGCTCAAAAATATGGGCCGATGCCAAACAGTATTATACTACAGAAAGTAAAGGATATGCCGCTTTATCATAATTGCGATATTTATAGTTCATTTATATTTTTATTACTGTACCCGACAGAGTCAAAAAATTTGACTATATCATTAAAGTATTATGTTAATATCAAGATTATAGTAGATAAAGTGTAGGTACATTTATATGTCTAAATCGCATTTTTTTTTCAAGGTGGGCATAGGAGATTAACATGAGAAATCAGTTTTTTGCCGACTATTAATCCTCGTTTTGACTGACAACAATGGTTGTGCTATCAATAGAAATATAAAAAAAAATCTGCATCAAATGACACCATATACAGTTATATAATATTTTAGTTTCATACATAAATTTATTCAATTTTGAATAGTAATAGTATGGCATTAGAACAAAAAGATAAACAAATGTTTGTCATGTTATTTGCTAAAATTCGTTCTATACTCAAATCGGAGATGTAGCCAATGCACGTCATCACTTAGTGGGAAAACCTGACTGCATTAAAAGCACTAATATGGAAAATTGAAATAAAATTCACTCATTTTTAATTGTCAAAAAGTGTATGACCTTATAGAATTATTATTATTAAGATGCATAGTAGAGTTCATTATTTATCGTATATGATATTAATAATATATAAATTATGTACATCTACCTTATATTATTCGTTTGTTTTTTACTACACTTGGCAACATTGACAATTTGTATGTTTATATGTTGGTTTATACTTTCAAGGTTATTATTTGAGAATTTGAATTGTATCGTGTTTGAAATATTTTTCTTCGTTGTGACATTTTATTTCCATTCTTGTGTATTATAAATAAGTCTTTTTTCAAGACTACCACAGTTCAAAGATCAACTGTTACCAAATTTAAAAGAGAAATCGATAATTACAATGGTATTATAGTATTATAGTTCATATTATATATTTTTATGGATTGTATATTTGTTCAGTATTATATATAGTTCAATTTTGTATATTTTTTATTTGCTCCTATTTATATGCTGTTTTAGCTAAATAAAGCTATTGTTAATATTTAAATTGCCAAATAAGCTCAACCTTTATGGAGATATAGTAGCACGCTAGTAATATATAAATAGCATAATATATAAACTCAAGTTACATTTCAGTTGGAAAATATATGAATGATACAATATTAAACTAAATCACCCGGCTTTGGTTAGACTTTAACTATTGTATTCTAAATAAAAGCTTGATATTAGTAATGTTATCTTCATTTTGCTTTTATTTATAATAATATTACGAACATTTATTAACAATTTAGTTAATATGTCGTATTTATTACAGTGTGAAACAAAATTATTTTTCGAAAATATCACGAAAGTTTGAAATACAATTGTATACAATCTGTATAAATTTTTTCATTACGATTCTCAAACCTATACAGGGTGTCCCTTAACTTCGAGCAAAAACGTTAAGGGCATATAGTACTGACCAAAATGAATAAAAAAGCTTCATCAACATAGGAATGATCTTCAACTGTTTCCGAGAAAAGCGAAAACTGACAAAGATAACGATCGAATAAAATTTTGTCTATGTCAGTAAAAAGACTATAAAAAACAATAAAATTTTATATGAAACATTTTTCTCAATTTCTTATAGTTACGTAGTTATATGAAAATTAAATATTGACCAAGGTCGCCACAACATTTCACTTTTGATTTTTATAAAATAACAAAAGGCCATCTAAGATTACCTCTCAAAGGTAAACAAAAAGTCTCAATTAAGCAAAATCGTAATTCTTATAGTTTTTGAGATAGCAAAGGTAAATCTCGTAAAAACTCATTTTTCACTGCGTTATATCTGGGAAACTATTAAAGATCGGACACATTTTGACTGAGCTTTTTTTACTCATTTTGATCAGTATTATATGCCCTTAAAGTTTGTGCACCAAGTTAAGGGACACCCTGTATAAACGTACCAGTTCATGACGTCACACATCTAGTTACTTTTATTAATGACGTGCATTGGCTGAATTTCCGATTTGAGTATATACCCAATTACGTGTGTAAATTTTATTAATTTTATTTTATTAATTTTATTTTTGTCATGCATTTTCCAATCAGTTATAAAAAAAAATTACACAAAAATTATAGGTATTGAATTCTGACAGATAAAATGTCAAATATTTGTTTATCTCTTTGTTCGAATGCCATGGTTATTAATATGAAATTAAATAAATTATTAATTTCTGGTCCTAAAATATTATATAATTTACACGTATTTGGTGTCGTTTGTTGTGGAAAATTTTATCTTACTTTATAATAAACACCCAGTATGTTAAAAAACAGCAGAAATTATTACAAGTAAAAATGAAATTAGTATTAAAGTCGTAAAAAAATGTGAATATAGATTGTAAAGTGTTTTCTGTATTTGTAGGATAAATATAACTATTTAATTAACTGTTGGAACTACATTTTCCGGTATTTTTCTATATTTTACGCATTGGTTTCAAAAGTATAGAGAACAATTATTCCTTTTTATCTCTTTAGAGGCGGAACCTGTTACTCGTACTTTTTCTGCCTTTATGTATCACAGTTTTTCATTATATCTGAAAAGATTTGTAATCTATAATGATATACGTTTTTATTTTCATGTAGCGAATTTCAATTATTCTCTTAGAAATACGGGCCAGCAATTTCAATAAAACATTTGCTACTTTGAATTCATTCTGTTTTTTAATTTTTTTTTTTGTTGCATAATAATTAAAATATAGAAACTCATTAAAAGTTGATTTAATTTTCCATTATACCATACTGTAAATTGTAACACAATGTAGCCGTGAAATAATATCGCTTTGTTATTATAATAACGAGGGTTGTTGATAACAGAAATATTAGTGGTTTTCAACGATTTGTAATAATAATGTGTATATCCATATTTCAACCTTATTTACAAAATAATAATGTATTGTTTGAATTCCCCATCCCGTATTTATAATGAATGAAATGAATTATTATTATAAATACATAAAAATAAGGTGTATTGCGTATTTTAAAATAACGAACTTCTATATAGTTATTGTAACATTTATTAATTTGGGTGAAGTGTAAAAATCAGACAAATATTATTAATTAAAATAAAATTTTATTAAACGATAAATAATTAAGATAAAGATAAGATAATAAATATAACGAACACTATGAATAAACGAATATTAACACCAATTAAAGACTATTATATACTTAAATACTAAGATTATTTATTTAAACAATATTTATTTATATAAATATATTTATTTATGTTCACCACTCGTAAATTATTTATTTATATCACCAACTGTTCATTTCACGATGCGTGTCTATATCAGAATGCCTGGCAGGATTCCCTGATGGTGTTTATATAGTCCGGTGTTCTTTCTGGAACATTAGACGCGATAATAACATCGAATACAAAGAATCAGTTGACCCTAAGTAATTAAACAGGTCGAGACGTGTTTGTTTACTACGCAACGATGCTCGCGAAGATTGTATCACCGTTCTACAGGGTGGGGCAGAAAAACCTATCCGATTTCAAATCCCTTTTTCTCAAAAGAGGGAGCAGGTAAAGTAGTGGGGTAAAAACCGTTAGAAAGCCGGTTTTATGCCATTTGTCAGTAGTCAACATGCCTTGGTCTGGTGAACATCGTGCTTTTGTTATTGAGCGGTTTATCGAATGCGGCGGTTCGATAATTGCTACACAACGTGCTTTTCGAATTCATTTCGGACTCGGGCGTCATGATCCTGTTCCACATCCATCAGGAACCCCTCCATAGCCCAAAAGTGACTGTGTGGTGTGCTCTTTTCCGCCTAGGCGTCTGGGGGCCTTACTTTTTTGAAGAAAATGGGCAAACCGTAACGGTCAACAGCGAGCGCTATTGTTTCATGCTGGAAAATTTTCTTAGACCCAAAATGGAAGAAAATGGCGTGGAAAATGTGTGGTTTCAACAGGATGGGGCAACCGCCCACACATCGCGACGATCAATGGACATTCTCAGGGAACTGTTTCCCGGTCGCCGCATTTCCCTGAGAGGTGATCTTGGCTGGCCGCCGCGCTCACCGGATCTCACTCCATGTGACTTCTTCCTTTGGGGTTACCTCAAATCGAAGGTTTACCAGCATCGACCAAGGACCCTTCTTGCTTTACGAAGGGAAATTGCTCGGGCAATTGAAGAAATTCCTGTGGAAATGACGGTGAAAGTCATGGAAAGCTACCGCGAGCGCCTAAATCAGTGTATCCGCTCCCAAGGACGACATTTGAGTGATGTGCTTTTCAAAACTTAAATTTAAAAATGGCATAAAATTTGCGATATGTTAATAAAAATTTTTTTTGACAAGTTGAGTGGTTTTAATTTTATAACGTTTTGAAATCGGATAGGTTTTTCTGCCCCACCCTGTAGAAACGTTCGACCAGCGGCGACGGTCACGTACTCCTAGAATCAGTGGCGTTGGGCCCACGCTCGCTACATTATTAAAACTTATTTTACATATGTCAATTTTATATTTTATGTGATAAAATAACGATATCGTTGATAGTTAATTTATTCTCTTTGTTACCTATAACAATGAAATCGTGAAATAAAAAATATGGATAATATTTTATAACTATACTCCATTCATTTTAATTTATTACCTGCTATTAACACTTTATTATAATCATCAATACGACAATGATAATGATGATGCCATTCATAATAAAATCATAATTTGTTTCGAAAATGGTTTCCTAAGTTCTTTAAGATTATCTTACAGGTAAATCCCTTGGTTGGGGTAAAAACAATAAAAACATTTTATTCTTAGGCTTTAATGTTTTGTTTTTTTGGACTTCATCTAAAAGTCCTTTCAAAATTAAAGTAAAAGGTACTCTGATTAACATTCGATAAAATGCATTATTCTCGAAATAACAAGTTTTTCAGTCACACATAGTATGAATATAAAGATTTAGAACTGATTTTCTGTAGCGCCAAATACAGCACCATCTATGAATTGGCACCCAAACTATTTTTGACTAACCTTCATCAACATCCCCCTAAAGTTTTATTAACATTGATTCAGTATAGTTCTCGTATGAGCGAGCGTATTTTATTGATTTAGATCTGCCTCGTCGTGTATCGATCGAACAGTGGTACGCAATCAAAATTTGTGTTCGTTTGATTTAATCATTTGTTTTGATCTAAAAAGCGTTTTGGGATGCTTCATTGACTTGTTGAAATGTTGACTGGCAAGAGCGATTTCGAGATGGGCAAGTTGAAAACAAAGATGACCCAAAGACTGACCGCCCCGCATTAAGCAGAAACGCCGAAAATATTGAAACAGTTCGACAACTGTTGGTTTTCGATCGACAAGTTGTGACTAAGATGGTTACAGGGTCGTTGAACATAGAAACAGCTGGATTGACTATCATCGAAAATTTAAAGAAAGACAAAAGTTGCACGCGCGGAAAGCAAGTCATGAGTCAATTTCCGTCCTCCAAAAATGTAACTGTGTTGCATTTTGCATATGCTTCTAATTTGATCCCGGCTGACGATTCTATTTCCCCAAAATAAAACTGAAGCTGAAAGGAAATTGTTACGACGATATAACACACACTTAAGGAGGTTGAAGCGGAACTAATGAGTCAAAATAACATTTATATTTTTATGTTCTTTTAACATCTAAAATAATTGTAAAAATTTATAATTTTAATTAATAAAAGTATATTGAGGCCATAAACACATAATTAATTTGTATTTAATAAAAAAATAAATACCGAAATGACCAGGATTTTCAACATATGTCTTGTAAAATTATTATATTAACTGGCCTATTCTGTAAAATATTCACTTAACGAATCGTTATCATAACGAAATCGTTATATCTACTTAACGATAATCGTTATATTCGTATCCGTATTCTGTAACTCATTTAAAAAAATTCTGATGTGGACACCACACGACTTCCTTGTACGATTATTAAACTATACATTTTTTTAATAAATAAATTACAAAATATTAATTTTAACTTCAAAACTTCAAGATATATAGCGACCATAATCTAACCCAGTTCTTTTTAAAGAGAGTTTTGATTACAACAAAGAAATATTTGATTACAACAATGAATATGACTAATTTCACAATAAAAATATAATATTTGTTATTGTACGAATCATAAAATTGCACGTATTTAACGTAATTTGACATGAACATTTTTTATGTTTTTGTCCTAATCCATAGCAAGCTTTATTACAAAAACAAAAAATCTGATGTGGACACCACACGGCTTCCTTGTACGATTATTAAACTATACATATTTTTTTAATAAATAAATTACATAATATTAATTTTAACTTCAAAACAGTGATATATAGCGACCATAAAGGAAGTTTTTAAAGAGAGTTTTGATTACAACAAAGAAATATTTGATTACAACAATGAATATGACTAATTTCACAATAAAAATATAATATTTGTTATTGTACGAATCATAAAATTGCACGTATTTAACGTAATTTGACATGAACTTTTTTTTTTATTTTTTTGTCCTAATCCATTACAAAAACAAAAAAGTATATAATTTTTAAATTTACATATCTCGCTTATACAAAGGGCTAATTTAATAATACTTGATGTGCTAGACGCAGAAATTAATTCTCTAAATCTTTTATTTGAAGCATTTATTTCTAAAATCAAAATAAAATCATTTTATTCAAGAAAAACTGTTAACAACTTCAAGTAATGTACCACTTCCTGTTAGCCTATTTTAACCAAAATCTATTATGTTATTTCGATTGACATAAAAGTCTTGTAGACCAAATTTGAAAAGTTTTGGATTATATTTTAAAACAGTTTTTCATTAAAATCTATTATAGGCTTCATGTAAAGTGCCACTTCTGGAAATTGTGTAATAACCAGAAAGGGAGCTGCACAACTAGATGTTATAGTTGTCCTAAATACAAAATTTCAACTTTCTACGGCTTACCGTTTTTGAGTTATGCGAGATACGTACGTACGTAGAGACGTCACGACGAAATTAGTCAAAAAGGATTCAGGGATGATCAAAATGGATATTTCCGCTGAAATCTGAAAACCGAATTTTTTCGCGATTACAATACTTCCTTTACTTACGTACAAGGAAGTAAAAATAATAACCTTGGGATTAAGTTAAGAACTTTATTTACTAAAATGAAATTATAATTTTAAATGAAATATCTAAAATAATTCAATATCGCTTACAAAATTTCTAGTTTAGATTAGATCTGTCAACCTGTCAGTTGTCAGACTCTTTCTTCTTATTGTTGTGGGCTATGCTAGAGCTACTAGTACCAACTGTAGATAAATTGGGAAGCTTGTGCCAGGCACTAGGAATAAAAACTTATTAAATTATTTATATATTACCATGCAAAAAATTATAATATGATGGGTTTTTTGAGATCACTATTCAACATAATAGCAATTTTATTCTGGCACAAATAAAAAAACTAAATTATTGACATAACGTTTAGGTAACGAATGATTTTTCCAGTCGTTAAAAAATAACGATATCGTTTTCTTTTTTCGTTATGTAGAATTAAATTATTGTTTACAGAATACCACTTTAACGGTTATCGTTATAATAACAATATAACAATGCATAATGTCATAACGAACGTTTACAGAATAAGCCTATTAAGCGATTTTTGTTATTATTATAACGATATAACGTTATAACGATTCATTACGTCATAACGATGCTTACTGAATAGCCCTATAAATTTATCTATCAATTTTAGTTATCAAAAATTCTAAAATTCACAAAAATAATTTAGCTTTATTATATTCGAAAAAAAGTCATCCATAAAATAGTTATGAGTTATTCCTATATTTTTCCTTTGTATCAGTTGTCCCGTGTACAACGTTTCCTAGTCCTTCATCTGTTCTGCTTCTATCGAACGAGAATGAAAATAAATATTTAACTTTAATTTTCAGGTTAATTTGAATAGTAAGAAGGTGTTATAAACCTCTTATAATATATTACGAGTCCTCGGTTTTATTATACTTTTTTTGGTTCATCAAGTTGGAAAGATCTATGTAAAACAAACAAAAAAGTATCTACGGAAATGCTTCTACCATAAGAGTTTATGTATTGGAACGTAGAAAACGTTAACTTTATAAGCGTTTTTCCAAGAAACTATATGGTGGATTATTAATTTTTAGAATAGTTGGATAACACATCCGTCGTGATAATTACAAATCTTATACAAATAGATCGGTAACAAAATCACAGAATATCATTAATTACTTAATTGTATACAATAGTGTTACAAATATCAATTGTTTGAGATCAAAGTTTACAGAAAAAATTAATAACAAATAGTACCAACACAAAACCATAATATGAATAGAAACAAAATTGAATATATATATATATATATATATATATATATATATATATATATATATATATATATATATATATACAGGGTGGAAACGAACTTAATGTCATAAATTTAATGGTGAGTAGTATGACATGTGTAGATTACGAAACAGGAAGAATTTTTTAAAAATTCGCATATTTAAGGGTAGTTTTCATGAAACTAACATTTTTGGTACCACTGGACCACTGGCAACGCATTTGTATTATTTTATCTATTACACAATTATTTTCGTTAAAAATGCTATTTAATTTAATTATTAAGAATAATATCTTATACAACTAATTTTGAATGTATTTTTGATATCCATATTTTTAATGAAATATGAATTGAAACAGCAGTAAAAAAAAGTTTCCTTCAGAAAAGTCGAATTTTTGTTTTTCGAATTTAAAAAAAATACTTTCAGTTTCGTAATCTACACATATCATACTACTAACCCTTAAATTTATGACATTAAGTTCGTTTCCACCCTGTATATATATATATATATATATGTATATATTTATTTAGTTACATATTATTTTTTAATTTACTTAATGATAGTATTTGAGTTAGACCGTAAAGAGGATCCACACACACATACACACGCACACGCACACACACACACACACACACACACACACACACATACATACATACATACAGACATCATCGTGAAAATGTTAAAAATGGATTCTAGGGACCTTAAAACGTGGTCATTTACCAAAATCTCTATATGCGATTTTTATCATGATCCCTATACCTCCCTTACCATGGG